>CM068826.1:144222334-144912334 GCA_028554795.2 Sinohyriopsis cumingii | reverse complement strand
ATATATATATATATATATATATATATATATATATATATATATATATATATATATATATATATAAACTTACAAATATTTTTTTCGGGAGGAGGAGGCCTTGGTGACCGGATGGTCTAAGGCACTCGCCATTTATATATCATTTGCATCTCACCCTTTCCGCGTGGGTTCGAGTCTCTGCTGAGCCAGCACAGGTATATAAGAAATCATCATGTTCCTGTGATCGGTAAATAGTTTGTTTCAGCGATTTCCCAGGTTCATCCTCTGCCACGTAAACTGATTAACATGTTATCATGTGCTGAAAAAATTGTGTTAAACCCACAGAACAAACTTTTGGTTTATAGCAATGACGCTGAAGTAAGTCAAGGGATATAACTCTGTTTAGCCTAATCGATATGAAATCGATTACAGACGCGGAGAGAGAGAGAGAGAGAGAGAGAGAGAGAGAGAGAGAGAGAGAGAGAGAGAGAGAGACTTTTAGTGTATATTTAAATGCACTAAAATAAAACGTTTAACTTGCATGCTCACTTCTGTCGGTGGATAATATAAAATAAAACGCATCGACAGCATCGAGAGTTTAAAAATTTGTCTTAGTTGTCTTAGTAGAATCTGAACCTGTATGCAGCGATTGGGTTGCGAAGTCAAGGGCACTCAGTGCAGATTATCTGGCTGCAATTCGAGACGACATTCCTGTGTACTTCAAATAGTCATTCCAGACTCTCAATATCTTGCACGTAATACCCAGAACGTACCCGAGAACCGACACTTGTAGATGTTAATTTGGAACAAAATGGCCATGAAAGACATGGGATGGATTCCCACATCCATGGTAGCTTGTTGTTTTTTTTTAAAGGAAAAGAGTGGAGTTTAAATATTGCATGTTTATGCTTTATGGTAATGATTTTTCTGTTATCGCAGAATTTATAATATATGACTTACCGCAAATATCGTTCAAATTGCCTTCTACCCCCCCCCCCCCCCCCCGCCCCATCCCCCCAAAAAAGAACAAGTACTAGTAGGAATGTTTCATAGAGGACTCACGGTACTAATTCGGTTCCCAGAATAAACCTTTGCAAGCATCATGCTATATAAAAATTCAATAACATTACATTTCTGAGTGCCCTTGATCACACCTATATTAATCCATATAGATGAAACCTGGATGACAGCTTCTGTGTGGAGAAAAGAATATGAGTTGCTGCATTTTCGGGACATACACGTGTTTGAAACATGTGCTGTCAATTCCACACCAAAGAGTCAGGTGTTAATTTTAGTAATGAGTATTGCAAACTCAAGCCTCCATCAATAAAACAATGTCTCTATTTTTTTTCTGTTACAACTAGGAAAAGCTCTCAAAAGATTCTTTTTCCTACATAATAACTTTCATTATCAACCAATCTTCTCTCTCTCTCTCTCTCTCTCTCTCTCTCTCCCAGACACACACATACACACACACACTTCTTGAAGTCTCTCATCATAGGATTAAATTAAGTTAATGACCATATCTGATTAATATTTTTAAATGTATAATAATAATTGTTTTATTTTTTAAAATTTATTTGGCGGTACATTAATTCTAAGAAATAAATTTTGATACTCTATTCGGTTTATGCATTTATTAAAGTGAGATCCGTATAAACAATGATTAGTTTTATCTTCTAACTAATTATTGTATCTACTATTGTCTACAAGTTCTGAAAAGCGTATTACATGCCTTATACTTTAGAAACTTTATTTGTTGTTTCACTGATGAAAAAAAGCTAAATAGCAATAAAGTCTGATAGAAGCAGGTACGTATGTATATAAACAAACTAAGCTGAACTTGCGTACGTCACTCAGTGCGGGCATTTTTATTTGGTCCAGCTCATGCGTACGTCCGTACATCTATCTGACTGTCTCGAGAAGATTTTTAGTAATAGTGGACAAGAACCTTTCATGTTATGCAAACGAACTTTTACTCGAATTTTTTTTATGCAAACGTAGATGACCTTATTAGATTTGAAGGTCGTGACAGTCATCTTTTATTCTTATTTTTTTAAACACATTTTAAAACTGTTCGGAATTGGACTTTTTAACAAATCAAAACATTTTGAGCCAAAGTAAGCACATACTATTAAATTAAAAGTCATATTTATCTTCTTATGGAGATGACCTGATTAAATTGTCTGAAAAGTCCATGAATTTGATTTATTTTAAACTTTTGATTTTAAATAGTCTTGAATAGTACAGGTCCCTTTTAGAAATATTAGTTCCGGGTTTAAGCTCACACGTATTTTTGATATATAAGGACCACAGGTGCTGCATGACAGAATTCCTATTATTAGCCATTATTAAAGTATTTATTAATTCCAGTTTCTTGATTTTGGCGATAATGAAGATGTTGATGATGATGATGATGATGATGATGATGATGATGCATCGTTTATTGTTTTTTGTGTGGTATTTTTGGGTTTTTCGTTTGTCTTATTAAAACAGAGCGCTGCCCCAAGTGGCCGAATTACCTAAAGCGCTCGCCTTTACCGATCTCTGCCATCTCAACTCTGTCCGCGTGAGTTCGAGTCTTTGGCTCGGTCAATGTGGGTATTTGAGAAAGTTTGCCGGCAGCTTCCGGTGGGACGTTGGTCCTTACCGGAGTTTTACCTAAAACAACAACGACATGATATTACCATAAGGAGTGGAAACGTGGACGTCGTGACATGTAAACACGCAGAAAAACAGGTTTTTTATTTTTATTTTTTATGCAAGAATTTAGTCTACTGGTTTATATTTTTCCGTATCTTCATTTATCTCTTCACTAATATCAGTATATTCTTCATCACTTTGGATGGATTACCTCTCTGAATAGGAAGGCCTAACTCTCCGTACTTCGACTAATATATAGACAACTGATACGTAATATAGAGAGTGTCGCATTTGCATCCTAGATTATCTCAACTCGTAAACACAATCAGCTGCTTTAACACTGAACAATCAGAAAATTAGGTTAGCCTGTACTTACGCCTGTATGGGACTTACCGTAAAGTTACGTAAAAATGTAAGGGAAACTTACGAATAAACGTACTTGATTTTTCGTTAGTAAAACACCCGTAATCACCTACAAATTTCGTACTTAAAATACTTAATAAAATCGTGGGCGTACGTTGTTTTGTGAAACAGTGCCCTTGTGCTTAAAGCTTTATTATTAACAAATGGGAGGTTTTGGCGTTTCTTTTCATGACGTCACACTCATTCATGCACTTTGGTAGGTCCATCAATCCAACAGCCACCTCTCTTATTCTTCTTCCAGATTTTATCTCATGAAATCCCTAACTTTAGATGAATTGTATCAATTCTTACTTTCTTTACTACAAGGACGAAAGTGTGAACATAGGACAGTAACTGACTACTTGAATGAAAATGAGGACATAGGTTAGTAATTGACTACTAGGACGACAGTTGGAAAATAAGACAGTAATTGACTACTAGGACGAAGGTAAGAACAGAGGAGTAATTGACTACTAGGACGAAAGTGAGAACATAGGACAGTAATAGACTACTAGGACGAAGGTAAGAACAGAGGAGTAATTGACTACTAGGACGAAAGTGAGAACATAGGACAGTAATTGACTACTAGGACGAAAGTGAGAACATAGGACAGTAATTGACTACTAGGATGAAAGTGAGACAGAGCGTAAATTCTCTAAATATACGCATGTAAGAACAGTAGGAGCGTAAAAGCTACAGCCCTTCATGATATAAGAAAAGCTAAAGTCATGCATGATGTTAGAAACGATACAGACATCCATGATGTTAGAAAAGATACAGACATGCATGTTCTAAGAAAAGATAAAGACATCCATGATGTTAGAAAAGATACAGACATGCATGTTCTAAGAAAAGATAAAGACATCCATGATGTTAGAAAAGATACAGACATGCATGTTCTAAGAAAACGCTACAAACATCCATGATGTAAGGAAAAGCTATAGACAGCCATGATGTTAGAAAAAGCTAAAGCCATCCATGATGCAAGAAAAAGCTACAGCCATCTATGATATAAGAAAAAGCTACAGACATGCATGATGTAACAATAAGCTACAGCCATCCATGATGTAAGACAAAGTCACAGACATCCATGTTCTAAGAAAAAGCCATAGACATCCATGGTGTAAAATAGCTACAGTCATGTATGATGTGAAAAAGCTACAGCTATCCATGTTCTAAGAAAAGCTACAGCCATCCATGTTCTAAGAAAAGCTACATACATACATGATGTAAGAAAAAGCTACAGACAAATATTCTGTAAGAAAAGGCCACAGACATGCGTGTTCTAAAAATAAGCTATCAACATCCATGATGTAAGAAAAGCTACACACATGCATGATGCAATAAACGCTACAGACATCCATGATGTAAGAAAAGCTAAAGACATCCAGGATGCAAGAAAACGCTACAGACATCAATGATGTTACAAAAAGCTATAGACAACCATGACGTTGGAAAAACTACAGACATGCATGCTGTTAGAAAAAACTATAGACAACCATGATGTAGGAAAAACTACAGACATGCATGCTGTTAGAAAAAGCTATAGACAACCATGATGTAAGAAAAGCTACAGACATGCATGCTGTTAGAAAAAGCTATAGACAACCATGATGTAGGAAAAACTACAGACATGCATGCTGTTAGAAAAAGCTATACACATCCATGATGTAAGAAAAGCTACAGACATCCAGGATGCAAGAAAACGCTACAGACATCAATGATGTTACAAAAAGCTATAGACAACCATGACGTTGGAAAAACTACAGACATCCATGATGTTAGCAAAAGCTATACACATCCATGATGTAAGAAAAGCTACAGACATGCATGCTGTTAGCAAAAGCTATAGACAACCATGATGTAAGAAAAGCTACAGACATGCATGCTGTTAGAAAAAGCTATAGACAACCATGATGGAGGAAAAACTACAGACATGCATGCTGTTAGAAAAAGCTATACACATCCATGATGTAATAAAAGCTACAGACATCCAGGATGCAAGAAAACGCTACAGACATCAACGATGTTACAAAAAGCTATAGACAACCATGACGTTGGAAAAACTACAGACATCCATGATGTTAGCAAAAGCTATACACATCCATGATGTAAGAAAAGCTACAGACATGCATGCTGTTAGCAAAAGCTATAGACAACCATGATGTAAGAAAAGCTACAGACATGCATGCTGTTAGCAAAAGCTATAGACAACCATGATGTAAGAAAAGCTACAGACATGCATGCTGTTAGCAAAAGCTATAGACAACCATGATGTAAGAAAAGCTACAGACATGCATGCTGTTAGCAAAAGCTATAGACAACCATGATGTAAGAAAAGCTACAGACATGCATGCTGTTAGAAAAAGCTATAGACAACCATGATGTAAGAAAAGCTACAGACATGCATGCTGTTAGCAAAAGCTATAGACAACCATGATGTAAGAAAAGCTACAGACATGCATGCTGTTAGAAAAAGCTATAGACAACCATGATGTAAGAATAACTATAGACATGCATATTGTTAGCAAAAGCTATCGACAACCATGATGTAAGAAAAGCTACAGACATGCATGCTGTTAGCAAAAGCTATAGACAACCATGATGTAAGAAAAGCTACAGACATGCATGCTGTTAGAAAAAGCTATAGACAACCATGATGTAGGAAAAAGTACAGACATGCATGCTGTTAGCAAACGCTATAGACAACCATGATGTAAGAAAAGCTACAGACATGCATGCTGTTAGCAAACGCTATAGACAACCATGATGTAAGAAAAACTACAGACATGCATGCTGTTAGCAAAAGCTATAGACAACCATGATGTAAGAAAAACTACAGACATGCATGCTGTTAGAAAAAGCTATACACATCCATGATGTAAGAAAAGCTACAGACATCCAGGATGCAAGAAAACGCTACAGACATCAATGATGTTACAAAAAACGCTATAGACAACCATGACGTTGGAAAAACTACAGACATGCATGATGTTAGAAAAAGCTACAGACAACCATGATGTAGGAAAAACTACAGACATGCATGCTGTTAGAAAAAGCTATACACATCCATGATGTAAGAAAAACTACAGACATGCATGCTGTTAGAAAAAGCTATACACATCCATGATGTAAGAAAAGCTACAGACATCCAGGATGCAAGAAAACGCTACAGATATCAATGATGTTACAAAGAAAGCTATAGACAACCATGACGTTGGAAAAACTACAGACATGCATGATGTTAGAAAAAGCTATAGACAACCATGATGTAGGAAAAACTACAGACATGCATGCTGTTAGCAAAAGCTATAGACAACCATGATGTAAGAAAAGCTACAGACATGCAAGCTGTTAGAAAAAGCTATAGACAACCATGATGTAAGAAAAGCTACAGACATGCATGCTGTTAGCAAAAGCTATAGACAACCATGATGTAAGAAAAGCTACAGACATGCATGCTGTTAGAAAAAGCTATAGACAACCATGATGTAAGAAAAGCTACAGACATGCATGCTGTTAGCAAAAGCTATAGACAACCATGATGTAAGA
Source organism: Sinohyriopsis cumingii (assembly GCA_028554795.2). Classification (NCBI taxonomy): domain Eukaryota; kingdom Metazoa; phylum Mollusca; class Bivalvia; order Unionida; family Unionidae; genus Sinohyriopsis; species Sinohyriopsis cumingii. The sequence continues at coordinate 144,905,761 of CM068826.1, read as the reverse complement.
AAAGCTACAGACATGCATGCTGTTAGAAAAAGCTATAGACAACCATGATGTAAGAAAAGCTACAGACATGCATGCTGTTAGCAAAAGCTATAGACAACCATGATGTAAGAAAAGCTACAGACATGCATGCTGTTAGCAAAAGCTATAGACAACCATGATGTAAGAAAAGCTACAGACATGCATGCTGTTAGCAAAAGCTATAGACAACCATGATGTAAGAAAAGCTACAGACATGCATGCTGTTAGAAAAAGCTATAGACAACCATGATGTAGGAAAAACTACAGACATGCATGCTGTTAGCAAAAGCTATAGACAACCATGATGTAAGAAAAGCTACAGACATGCATGCTGTTAGAAAAAGCTATAGACAACCATTATGTAGGACAAACGACAGACATGCATGCTGTTAGAAAAAGCTATAGACAACCATGATGTAGGAAAAACTACAGACATGCATGCTGTTAGCAAAAGCTATAGACAACCATGATGTAGGAGAAACTACAGACATCCATGATGTTAGAAAAAGCTATAGACAACCATGATGTAGGAAAAACTACAGACATGCATGCTGTTAGCAAAAGCTATAGACAACCATGATGTAAGAAAAACTACAGACATGCATGCTGTTAGCAAACGCTATAGACAACCATGATGTAAGAAAAACTACAGACATGCATGCTGTTAGCAAAAGCTATAGACAACCATGATGTAAGAAAAGCTACAGACATGCATGCTGTTAGCAAACGCTATAGACAACCATGATGTAAGAAAAACTACAGACATGCATGCTGTTAGCAAAAGCTATAGACAACCATGATGTAAGAAAAACTACAGACATGCATGCTGTTAGAAAAAGCTATACACATCCATGATGTAAGAAAAGCTACAGACATCCAGGATGCAAGAAAACGCTACAGACATCAATGATGTTACAAAAAAAGCTATAGACAACCATGACGTTGGAAAAACTACAGACATGCATGATGTTAGAAAAAGCTATAGACAACCATGATGTAGGAAAAACTACAGACATGCATGCTGTTAGAAAAAGCTATACACATCCTTGATGTAAGAAAAACTACAGACATGCATGCTGTTAGAAAAAGCTATACACATCCATGATGTAAGAAAAGCTACAGACATCCAGGATGCAAGAAAACGCTACAGACATCAATGATGTTACAAAGAAAGCTATAGACAACCATGATGTAGGAAAAACTACAGACAAGATGCTGTTAGCAAAAGCTATAGACAACCATGATGTAAGAAAAGCTACAGACATGCATGCTGTTAGAAAAAGCTATAGACAACCATGATGTAAGAAAAGCTACAGACATGCATGCTGTTAGCAAAAGCTATAGACAACCATGATGTAAGAAAAGCTACAGACATGCATGCTGTTAGCAAAAGCTATAGACAACCATGATGTAAGAAAAGCTACAGACATGCATGCTGTTAGCAAAAGCTATAGACAACCATGATGTAAGAAAAGCTGCAGACATGCATGCTGTTAGAAAAAGCTATAGACAACCATGATGTAAGAAAAGCTACAGACATGCATGCTGTTAGCAAAAGCTATAGACAACCATGATGTAAGAAAAGCTACAGATATGCATGCTGTTAGCAAAAGCTATAGACAACCATGATGTAAGAAAAGCTACAGACATGCATGCTGTTAGAAAAAGCTATAGACAACCATGATGTAGGAAAAACTACAGACATGCATGCTGTTAGCAAAAGCTATAGACAACCATGATGTAAGAAAAGCTACAGACATGCATGCTGTTAGAAAAAGCTATAGACAACCATGATGTAGGAAAAACTACAGACATGCATGCTGTTAGCAAACGCTATAGACAACCATGATGTAAGAAAAACTACAGACATGCATGCTGTTAGCAAAAGCTATAGACAACCATGATGTAAGAAAAACTAGAGACATGCATGCTGTTAGAAAAAGCTATACACATCCATGATGTAAGAAAAACTACAGACATGCATGCTGTTAGAAAAAGCTATAGACAACCATGATGTAGGAAAAACTACAGACATGCATGCTGTTAGCAAAAGCTATAGACAACCATGATGTAGGAAAAACTACAGACATCCATGATGTTAGAAAAAGCTATAGACAACCATGATGTAGGAAAAACTACAGACATGCATGCTGTTAGAAAAAGCTATACACATCCATGATGTAAGAAAAGCTACAGATATCCAGGATGCAAGAAAACGCTACAGACATCAATGATGTTACAAAAAGCTATAGACAACCATGATGTTGGAAAAACTACAGACATGCATGATGTAAGAAAAAGCTACAGACATCCATGATGTAAGAAAAAGCTACAGACATCCTTGATGTAAGACAAAGTTACAGACATCCATGTTCTAAGAAAAAGCTACAGACATCCATATTCTAAGAAAAGCTACAGACATCCATGATGTAAGAAAAGTTACAGACATCCATGTTCTAAGAAAAAGCTATAGACATCCATGGTGTAAAATAGCTACAGTCATGTATGATGTGAAAAAGCTACAGCTATCCATGTTCTAAGAAAAACTACAGCCATCCATGTTCTAAGAAAAGCTACATACATACATGATGTAAGAAAAAGCTACAGACAAACATTCTGTAAGAAAAGGCCACAGACATGCATGTTCTAAAAATAAGCTATCAACATCCATGATGTAAGAAAAGCTACACACATGCATGATGCAATAAACGCTACAGACATCCATGATGTAAGAAAAGCTACAGACATCCAGGATGCAAGAAAACGCTACAGACATCAATGATGTTACAAAAAGCTATAGACAACCATGACGTTGGAAAAATGCAGACATGCATGCTGTTAGCAAAAGCTATAGACAACCATGATGTAAGAAAAGCTAGAGACATGCATGCTGTTAGAAAAAGCTATAGACAACCATGATGTAGGAAAAACTACAGACATGCATGCTGTTAGAAAAAGCTATACACATCCATGATGTAAGAAAACTACAGACATCCAGGATGCAAGAAAACGCTACAGACATCAATGATGTTACAAAAAGCTATAGACAACCATGATGTTGGAAAGACTACAGACATGCATGATGTAAGAAAAAGCTACAGACATCCATGTTCTAAGAAAAAGCTACATATATCCATGATGTAAGAAACATTACAGAGATACGTGATGTAAGAAAATCTACAGACATCCATGATGTAAGAAAAGTTACAGACATACATGATGTAAGAAAAAGCTACAGACATCCATGTTGTAAAAATAAGTTATGGACAACAATGTTCTAAGAAAAAGCTATAAACAACCATGATGTAAGAAAAGCTACAGACATCCATGATGTAAGAAAACCTACAGACATCAATGATGTAAGAAAAGCTACAGACCTCCACGATGGAAGAGAAAGCTACAAACATCCATGATGTAAGAAACAGCTACAGACATCCATGATGTTAGAAAAACCTATAGACATCCATGATGTAAGAAACGCTACAGACATCCATGTTCTAAGAAAAAACTATAGACATCCATGGTGTAAAATAGCTACAGTCATGTATGATGTGAAAAAGCTACAGCTATCCATGTTCTAAGAAAAACTACAACCATCCATGTTCTAAGAAAAGCTACATACATACATGATGTAAGAAAAAGCTACAGACAAACATTCTGTAAGAAAAGGCCACAGACATGCATGTTCTAAAAATAAGCTATCAACATCCATGATGTAAGAAAAGCTACACACATGCATGATGCAATAAACGCTACAGACATCCATGATGTAAGAAAAGTTACAGACATACATGATGTAAGAAAAAGCTACAGACATCCATGTTGTAAAAATAAGTTATGGACAACAATGTTCTAAGAAAAAGCTATAAACAACCATGATGTAAGAAAAGCTACAGACATCCATGATGTAAGAAAACCTACAGACATCAATGATGTAAGAAAAGCTACAGACCTCCAAGATGGAAGAGAAAGCTACAAACATCCATGATGTAAGAAACAGCTACAGACATCCATGATGTTAGAAAAACCTATAGACATCCATGATGTAAGAAACGCTACAGACATCCAAGGGGGCGCTCACCAGTTAATATGTACTTTTGAGAGAGTGACGTATGTAATGTGAAGTAGTTCGCATTTAAACCAATTTACCTCTGAAGTTCAGGAAGTGAAAATGACCAAGTAACTAGCAGTTTTTGAAAGGTGCACATTTGAAGTAAGGCCAAGCTGTATACTCTATAACCCATAGTACACCCATCAATCATACACCAAAATAAAGGGAATTAAAGATTCTTTGAATTATACCTAAGATATACAAGGTCTTTTTTAAATACCCAGTATAACCAGTGAGGAAAGCCGGGGAAATTCTTTTTCTTTAAAATCCTAACCATCACTATGCAAAATACGAAACTGTAGAGCGCCACCCAAGACGTAAGAAATAGCTACAGTCATCCATTATATAAGAAAAGCTACATACATCCATGATGCAAGAAAGGCTACAGACATCCATGTACTAAGAACAAGCTACAGACATCCATGATGCAAGAAAGGCTACAGACATCCATGTACCAAGAACAAGCTACAGACATCCATGATGCAAGAAAGGCTACAGACATCCATGTACTAAGAACAAGCTACAGACATCCATGTACCAAGAACAAGCTACAGACATCCATGATGCAAGAAAGGCTACAGACATCCATGTACCAAGAACAAGCTACAGACATCCATGATGCAAGAAAGGCTACAGACATCCATGTACCAAGAACAAGCTACAGACATCCATGTACTAAGAACAAGCTACAGACATTTATGTACTAAGAACAAGCTACAGACATCCATGATGCAAGAAAGGCTACAGACATCCATGTACTAAGAACAAGCTACAGACATCCATGTACCAAGAACAAGCTACAGACATCCATGATGCAAGAAAGGCTACAGACATCCATGTACCAAGAACAAGCTACAGACATCCATGATGCAAGAAAGGCTACAGACATCCATGTACTAAGAACAAGCTACAGACATCCATGATGCAAGAAAGGCTACAGACATCCATGTACCAAGAACAAGCTACAGACATCCATGTACCAAGAAAAGCTACAGACATCCATGTACCAAGAACAAGCTACAGACATCCATGATGCAAGAAAGGCTACAGACATCCATGTACTACGAACAAGCTACAGACATCCATGATACAAGAAAGGCTACAGACATCCATGTACTAAGAAAAAGCTACAGACATCCATGTACCAAGAACAAGCTACAGACTTCCATGTACCAAGAACAAGCTACAGACATCCATGATGCAAGAAAGGCTACAGACATCCATGTACTAAGAAAAAGCTACAGACATCCATGTACCAAGAACAAGCTACATACATCCATGATGCAAGAAAGGCTACAGACATCCATGTACTAAGAACAAGCTACAGACATCCATGATGCAAGAAAGGCTACAGACATCCATGTACTAAGAAAAATCTACAGACATCCATGTACCAAGAACAAGCTACAGACATCCATGATGCAAGAAAGGCTACAGACATCCATGTACCAAGAACAAGCTACAGACATCCATGATGCAAGAAAGGCTACAGACATCCATGTACTAAGAAAAAGCTACAGACATCCATGTACCAAGAACAAGCTACAGACATCCATGATGCAAGAAAGGCTACAGACATCCATGTAGTAAGAAAAAGCTACAGACATCCATGATGTTGGAAAAAGGTACAGACATCCATGTTCTAAAAAAAGCTATTGACATCCACGTTCTAAGAAAAAGCTACAGACATCCATGATGTTAGAAAAGGTACAGACATCCATGTTCTTAGAAAAAAGCTACAGACATGCATGACGTAAGAAAAGCTACAGACATCCATGATGTAAGAAAAAGCTACAGACATCCTTCATGTAAGACAAAGTTACAGACATCCATGTTGTAAGAAAAAGCTGTAGACATCCATGGTGTAAAAAAAAGTCATGCATGATGTAAAACAGCTACAGCCATCCATGTTCTAAGAAAAGCTACAGACATCAATGTTCTAAGAAAAAGCTACAGACATCCATGTTCTAAGAAAAAGCTACAGACATCCATGGTGTAAGAAAAAGCTACAGACATCCATGTTCTAAGAAAAAGCTACAGACATCCATGTTCTAAGAAAAAGCTACAGACATCAATGTTCTAAGAAAAAACTACAGACATCCATGTTCTAAGAAAAAGCTACAGACATCCATGTTCTAAGAAAAAGCTACAGACATCCATGTTCTAAGAAAAAGCTACAGACATCCATGTTCTAAGAAAAAGCTACAGACATCCATGTTCTAAGAAAAAGCTATAGACATCCATGTTCTAAGAAAAAGCTACAGACATCCATGTTCTAAGAAAAAGCTACAGACATCCATGTTCTAAGAAAAAGCTACAGACATCCATGTTCTAAGAAAAACCTATAGACATCCATGATGTAAGAGAAAGCTACAGACATCCATGAGTTAGAAAAAGCTACAGACATCCATGATGTAACAGAAAGCTACAGACATTCATGTTCTAAGAGAAAGCTACAGACATCCATGTTCTAAGAAAAAGCTATAGACATCCATGATGTAAGAAAAAGCTACAGACATCCATGATGTAAGAAAAAGCTATAGACATCCATGATGTAAGAAAAAGCTACAGACATCCATGATGTAAGAAAAAGCTACAGACATCCATGATGTAAGAAAAAGCTACAGACATCCATGTCCTAAGAAAAAGCTACAGACATCCATGGTGTAAGAAAAAGCTACAGACATCCATGTTCTAAGAAAAAGCTACAGACATCCATGTTCTAAGAAAAAGCTACAGACATCCATGGTGTAAGAAAAAGCTACAGATATCCATAATGTAAGAAAATCTAAAACCATGCATGATGTAAGAAAAGCTACAGACATCAATGATGTAAGAGAAGTTGCAGGCATCCATGATCTAAGAAAAAGCTATAGACATCAATGTTCTAAGAAAAAGCTACAGATATTAATGATGTAAGAAGATCTACAGACATGCATGATGTAAGAAAACCTACAGACATCAATGATGTAAGAAAAGCTACAGACCTCCAAGATGTAAGAGAAAGCTACAAACATCCATGATGTAAGAAAAGCTACAGACATGCATGATTAAGAAAAGCTACAGACATCCATGATGTAAGAAAAGCTACAGACATGCATGATTAAGAAAAGCTACAGACATCCATGATGTAAGAAAAGCTACAGACATCCATGATGTAAGAAACGCTAAAGACATCCAAAGGGACGCTCACCAGTTAATATGTACTTTTGAGAGAGTGACGTATGCAACGTGAAGTAGTTCGCATTTTAAACATGCACAGTGGAGAGAATGTTGGCATAACTCTATGCTACATTAATGTAATGTGGATGATATTTCTTTGGATATTGTACTTTTGGAAATTTTACATTATTTAATCACACTGCTAACTAAAATGACTGCTCCCTTGCGCTAAAAAATCAGCCTGAATTAGTCTGAAGTACACTATACATAGCAGCTATTAAAATAGGGAAAATGAATTTTGCCAGAATAGACAATACCAGCTTCTGAAAGTGCAATGAATGAAATACCAGATATATAAAATGTCAAAAAGGTTATCGGCTCTTTTTTATACAATTTACTTCTGAAGTTCAGGAAGTGAAAATGACCACGTAGAGCTAGCAGTTTTTTGAAAGGTGCACATCTGAAGTACGGCCAAGCCGTATACTCTGAAACCCATAGTACACCCATCAATCATACACCATAATAAAGGGAATTAAAGGTTCTTTGAATTATACCTAAGATACACAAGGTCTTTTTTAAATAGCCAGTATAACCAGTGAGGAAAGCCGGGGAAATTCTTTTTCTTCAAAATCCTAACCCTCCTTATGCCAAATACGAAACTGTAGAGCGCCACCCAAGACGTAAGAAATAGCTACAGTCATCCATTATATAAGAAAAGCTACATACATCTATGTACCAAGAACAAGCTACCGACATCCATGTACCAAGAACAAGCTTCAGACATCCATGTACCAAGAACAAGCTACAGACATCCATGTACCAAGAACAACCTACAGACATCCATGTACCAAGAACAAGCTACAGACATCCATGTACCAAGAACAACCTACAGACATCCATGTACTAAGAACAAGCTACAGACATCCATGATGCAAGAAAGGCTACAGACATCCATGTACCAAGAACAAGCTACAGACATCCATGATGCAAGAAAGGCTACAGACATCCATGTACCAAGAACAAGCTACAGACATCCATGATGCAAGAAAGGCTACAGACATCCATGTACTAAGAACAAGCTACAGACATCCATGATGTTAGAAAAGCTACAGACATCCATGTACCAAGAACAAGCTACAGACATCCATGATGCAAGAAAGGCTACAGACATCCATGTACCAAGAACAAGCTACAGACATCCATGATGCAAGAAAGGCTACAGACATCCATGTACTAAGAACAAGCTACAGACATCCATGATGCAAGAAAGGCTACAGACATCCATGTACCAAAAAAAAGCTACAGACATCCATGATGTTAGAAAAGGTACAGACATCCATGTTCTAAAAAATGCTATTAACATCCACGTTCTAAGAAAGAGCTACAGACATCCATGATGTAAGAAAAGTTACAGATATCCATGATGTAAGAAAAGTTACAGACATCCAAAATATAAGAAAACGCTACAGACATCCATGATGTTAGAAAAAGCTATAGACAAGAATGATGTACGAAAAGCTACAGATATGCATGATGCAAGAAAAGCTACAGACATCCATGACGTAAGAAAAGCTACAAACATCCATGATGTTAGAAATGTTATATACATCCATTTTCTAAGAAAAAGGTATAGACATCCATGTTCTAAGAAAAAGCTATAGACATCCATGATGTAAGAAAAAGCTACCGACATCCATGATGTAAGAAAAGCTACAAACATCCATGATGTTAGAAATGTTACATACATCCATTTTCTAAGAAAAAGGTATAGACATCCATGTTCTAAGAAAAAGCTATAGACAGCCATGATGTAAGAAAAAGCTACCGACATCCATGATGTAAGAAAAGCTACAGACATGCATGATGTAAGAAAAGCTACAGACATCCATGATGTAAGAATAAGTTATATATATCAATGTTCTAAGTAAAGCTGTAGACATCCATGATGTAAGAAAAGCTGCAGACATCCACGATGTTAGAAAAAGCTACAGACATCCATGAGATTAGGAAAGTTACAGACATCCATGTTCTAAGAAAAAGCTATAGACATTCATGATGTAAGAAAAGCTAAAGACATCCATGATGTAAGAAAAGCTACAGACATCCATGATGTAAGAAAAGCTACAGACATCCATGATGTTAGCAAAGTTACAGACATCCATGTTCTAAGAAAACGCTATAGACATCCATGATGTAAGAAAAGGCTACAGACAACCATGATGTAAGAAAAGTTACAGACATGCATGATGTAAGAAAAGCTACAGACCTCCATTATGTAAGAATAAGTTATAGATATCAAAGTTATTAGAAAAAGCTATAGACATCCATGATGTAAGAAAAGCTACAGACATCCATGAGATTAGAAAAGTTACAGACATCCATGTTCTAAGAAAAAGCTATAGACATCCATGATGTAAGAAAAAGCTACAGACATCCATGTTCTAGGAAAATGCCATAGACATCCATGATGTAAGAAAAGCTACAGACATCAATGATCTAAGAAAATGCCATAGACATCCATGATGTAAGAAAAGCTACAGACATCAATGATCTAAGACAATGCTATAGATATGCATGATGTAAGAAACGCACCGGACATATATGATGTAAGAAAAAGCTACAGACATGCATGATGTAAGTAAAGCTACAGACATCCGTGATGTAAGAAGACCTTGACATCTATGATGAAAGAAAATCTACAGACATCCAAGATGTTAGAGAAAGCTACAGCCATCCATGATTTAAGAAACAGCTACAGACATCCATGATATTAGAAAAACCTATAGACATCCATGATGTAAGAAAAGCTACAAACATCCATGATGTAAGACAAGCTGTAGACATCCATGATGTTAGAAACGTTACATACATCCATTTTCTAAGAAAAAGTTACAGACATCCATGTTCTAAGAAAAAGCTATAGACATCCATAATGTAAGAGAAAGCTACAGACATCCATGTTCTAAGAAAATGCCATAGACATTCATGATGTAAGAAAAAGCTACAGACATCCATGTTCTAAGAAAATGCCATAGACATCCATGACGTAAGAAAAAGATACAGACATCCATGATGTAAGAAAAGCTACAGATATGCATGATGTAAGAAAAGCTACAGACATCCATGATGTAAGAATAAGTTATATATATCAATGTTATAAGTAAAGCTGTAGACATCCATGATGTAAGAAAAGCTACAGACATCCATATCCATGAGATTAGGAAAGTTACCGATATCCATGTTCTAAGAAAAAGCTACAAACATCCATGTTCTAAGAAAATGCCATAGACATCCATGATGTAAGAAAAGCTACAGACATCAATGATCTAAGAAACTGCTATAGACATGCATGATGTAAGAAAAGCTACGGACATATATGATGTAAGAAAAGCTACAGATATCCATGATGTAAGAATAGATTATAGACATCAATGTTCTAAGAAAAAGCTATAAACAACCATGATGTAAGAAACGCTACAGACATCCATGATGTAAGAAAAGCTAGAGACATGCATGATGTAAGTAAAGCTAGAGACATCCATGATGTAAGTAAAGCTACAGACGTCCGTGATGTAAGAAAACCTTGACATCCATGATGAAAGAAAATCTACAGACATCCAAGATGTTAGAGAAAGCTACAGCCTTCCATGATGTAAGAAACAGCTACAGACATCCATGATATTAGAAAAACCTATAGACATCCATGATGTAAGAAAAACTACAAACATCCATGATGTAAGAGAAGCTGTAGACATCCATGTTCTAAGAAAAATCTACAGATATCCATGATGTAAGAAAATCTACAGACATGAATGATGTAAGAAAAGCTACAGACATCCATGATGTAAGAGAAGTTGCAATCATCCATGATGTAAGAAAAGTTACAGACATCCAAAATATAAGAAAACACTACAGACATCCATGATGTTAGAAAAAGTTATAGACAACAATGATGTAAGAAAAGCTACAGACATCCATGATGTAAGAAAAAGCTATAGACATCAATGTTCTAAGAAAAAGCTACAGATATCCATGATTTAAAAAAATCTACGGACATGCATGATTATGAAAACCTACAGACATCAATGATGTAAGAAAAGCTACAGACATCCATGATGTAAGAAATGCTACAGACATCCATGATATAAGAAAAAGCTACAGACATCCAAGGTGTTAGAAAAGATACAGACATCCATGTTCTAAGAAAAAGTTATAGACACCCATGATGTAAGAAATGCTACAAACAACCATGATGTAAGAAAAGCTACAGACATCCATGATGTAAGAAAAGATAACGCAATGCATGATGTTAGAAAAATCTACAGACATCCATGATGTTAGAAAAGCTACAAACATCCTTGATGTAAGAAAAGCTACAACCATTAGTGATGTAAGAAAATCAACAGCTATGCTTGATGTTAGAAAAAGATACAGACATCCATGATGTTAGAAAAGATACAGACATGCATGTTCTAAGAAATAGGTACAGCCATCAATGATGTGAGAAAAGCCACAGACGTCCATGGTGTAATAAAAACTACAGACATCCATGATGTAAGAAAAGCTAAAGCCATGCATGATGTTAGAAAAAGCTAGAGACATCCATGATGTAAGAAAAGCTACAGACATCCATGATGTAAGAAAAGCTACAACCATTAGTGATGTAAGAAAATCAACAGCTATGCTTGATGTTAGAAAAAGATACAGACATCCATGATGTTAGAAAAGATACAGACATCCATGATGTTAGAAAAAGCTAGAGACATCCATGATGTAAGAAAAACTAGACATCCATGATGTAAGAAAAGCTATAGACATCCAAGATGTAAGAAAAGCTACAGACATCCATGATGTAAGAGAAGTTGCAATCATCCATGATGTAAGAAAAGTTACAGACATCCAAAATATAAGAAAACACTACAGACATCCATGATGTTAGAAAAAGTTATAGACAACAATGATGTAAGAAAAGCTACAGACATCCATGATGTAAGAAAAAGCTATAGACATCAATGTTCTAAGAAAAAGCTACAGATATCCATGATTTAAAAAAAATCTACGGACATGCATGATTATGAAAACCTACAGACATCAATGATGTAAGAAAAGCTACAGACATCCATGATGTAAGAAATGCTACAGACATCCATGATATAAGAAAAAGCTACAGACATCCAAGGTGTTAGAAAAGATACAGACATCCATGTTCTAAGAAAAAGTTATAGACACCCATGATGTAAGAAATGCTACAAACAACCATGATGTAAGAAAAGCTACAGACATCCATGATGTAAGAAAAGATAACGCAATGCATGATGTTAGAAAAATCTACAGACATCCATGATGTTAGAAAAGCTACAAACATCCTTGATGTAAGAAAAGCTACAACCATTAGTGATGTAAGAAAATCAACAGCTATGCTTGATGTTAGAAAAAGATACAGACATCCATGATGTTAGAAAAGATACAGACATGCATGTTCTAAGAAATAGGTACAGCCATCAATGATGTGAGAAAAGCCACAGACGTCCATGGTGTAATAAAAACTACAGACATCCATGATGTAAGAAAAGCTAAAGCCATGCATGATGTTAGAAAAAGCTAGAGACATCCATGATGTAAGAAAAGCTACAGACATCCATGATGTAAGAAAAGCTACAACCATTAGTGATGTAAGAAAATCAACAGCTATGCTTGATGTTAGAAAAAGATACAGACATCCATGATGTTAGAAAAGATACAGACATCCATGATGTTAGAAAAAGCTAGAGACATCCATGATGTAAGAAAAACTACAGACATCCATGATGTAAGAAAAGCTATAGACATCCAAGATGTAAGAAAAGCTACAGACATCCATGATGTAAGAGAAGTTGCAGACATCCGTAATGTAAGAAAAAGCTATAGACATCCATGTTCTAAGAAAAATCTACAGATATCAATGATGTAAGAAAAAGCTATAGACATCCATGTTCTAAGAAAAATCTACAGATATCCATGATGTAAGAAAAAGCTATAGACATCCATGTTCTAAGAAAAATCTACAGATATCCATGATGTAAGAAAAAGCTATAGACATCCATGTTCTAAGAAAAATCTACAGATATCCATGATGTAAGAAAAAGCTATAGACATCCATGTTCTAAGAAAAATCTACAGATATCCATGATGTAAGAAAAAGCTATAGATATCCATGTTCTAAGAAAAATCTACAGATATCCATGATGTAAGAAAAAGCTATAGACATCCATGTTCTAAGAAAAATCTACAGATATCCATGATGTAAGAAAAAGCTATAGACATCCAGGTTCTAAGAAAAATCTACAGATATCCATGATGTAAGAAAAAGCTATAGACATCCATGTTCTAAGAAAAATCTACAGATATCCATGATGTAAGAAAAAGCTATAGACATCCATGTTCTAAAAAAAATCTACAGATATCCATGATGTAAGAAAAAGCTATAGACATCCATGTTCTAAGAAAAATCTACATATATCCATGATGTAAGAAAATCTACAGACATCCATGGTGTAAGAAAAGCTACAGACATCCATGATGTAAGAAAAGCTACAGACATCCATGATATGAGAAAAGCTAAAGCCATGCATGATGTTAGAAACGCTACAGACATCCTTGATGTAAGAAAAGGTACAGACATCAGTGATGTAAGAAAATCAACAGCCATGCATGATGTTAGAAAAAGCTACAGACATCCATGATGTAAGAAACGCTAAAGCGATGCATGATGTTAGTAAAAGCTACAGACATCCATGATGTTAGAAACGTTACAGAGATCAATGTTTGAAGAAAAAGCTACATCCATCCTTGATATGAGAAAGCTTCAGACATGCATGATGTGAGAAAAGCTACAGACATCCTTGATGTGAGAAAAGCTACATCCATCCATAATGTAAAAATGCTACAGTCATGCTTGATGTAAGAAAAAGGTACAGACATTCATAATGTAAAGGCTAAGATAGACAGTATGTACCCATAAATAGAGTACGGTATAGAAAAGTCACAATGTGTGTAGTTGTCTCCCCATGATCATGAAGAAACTTGTCTAGACAGGTAGATGGTTTAAAAATAGCGTATATACTGACCAAAACAAAGCTTTTGTAATAATTGGTAAATGTGTATTATATGATGAGAAATATGATTTTAGTCCATTATTGCTTACAATGGCAGCAACATATTAAAATTGATAAACAAATATATACATGCAGTTAATTCGATTACTGCATTAATTTGGCAAAACCATTAAATAATAGTCAATTTAGAAATATAAGCATATATTAAATAGAAAAAACAACAGTTTTTATGTATGACGAAGTAAAACCATCATCGTGAATCGATCACTGTTATCACCACCATCATCATACCTCCACACACAAGGAAATGACTCCATTGTTTATATCATTTTACATTAAGATAACAAACATGGGAATAGGACATATAAGTAACAGGAAAGCAATGATAAGTAATGCCTGATTCCTGACATTTTGTCTTTATTGTTGAAGACGTTTTCATTTCGTTTTTAAGGAAATAAAATAATGAAAAGTAGAATTATTGCACAAAGATATTATTTCTCACCCAATATTTTCCTTTAAAGTAAAAAGAAGCATTCACATGTGTTCACGTCCTATGTTTACATGCGGCGCATGAATATAAGTATGTTAATGAGGGCTGTGGTGTGACCCTTACGTCCGAAGTGCACAGTTTATACGCGTGAGCAAAGAAAAATAACAATATAAAACGTCGCATAGTAATGAGGCATTATCACATTTAATATATGTATGTTGTATAAACTGTATGAACACAGTGGAGAATTCTTTTTACTTTAAAGGAAAATATTGGGTGAGAAAAATAATCTACGTAGGGGTTTGGACCGAGACAGGGAAATCCCAGTCGCGGGTTTATATTATATTGAAACAATCCTGACTACCTGTTAACTTGTATTTTTATAAAGTGCATTTGCACATATCATTAATGTTGGAGATAATTTATAATCTCCGTTTATTGTTTACGTTCCCTTCATGTTGGAAAGTCGTACCTCTGTTTCCAATGCAAATAATACTAACTGTAGTATCAGTTTTTGTAATATTACGCTTGCACAAAGGAAAAGTAATCTGATACAATATGTAAATCACATAACAATGATTTGTTTAAATATTTATCATCTGGGTAAAGATTTTTGAAGCCCAGTGTCTACATGACATGATTGTAAACTGTTATCACTTACCTTCTATTTTGCGAGAGAAATAGGCAATTGTGTCCATTTTTCTCCAGGATTAAGGTAAGACTCGTGTAAGTTCATAATTTTTCGTCACCAGTGTGATGAAACCGTTCATCATCACTGTTGAATCTTTGTGTAATTTATTGTGAAATAACTGCTATTTTTGTCGTTTGAAATCGGGCGCCATTTTTTACTACTGTGTGTATTGGGCGCTCGGCTTTCCACTAGGAGGCGCTCAGGTTAATCTTTCCGAATTCTTCCATATTTAGTGATATTCGTGAAAACTTTGTCATAAATTTCCCAAGTGTGTTCCCAAAACCTATAAATAGGGGTGAGATCCGCCGTTTTGGCAGTTGTGGTTCTACTGGATTCCAGTAAAGGTCTCAAGACCAAGCAAAAGGTCTCAAGCCTTAATGGCAAGGTAGACTAGTTACTACCGACACATTAAATTTAGTACTCATAATGACTACTATAATGGTCATCTGAATTTTTTTCAACGTTTATTTCCTCGTTATATCAGATAAAAACTCCCATAGAGTGATTTAAATTAACAATGGAGATGGAAACAAGATGGCCGCTATCGCTTAACCGGCTTGAAGCAGCTGTTCCATCTTTTAGTACCGTTTTCATGATATTTGTGCTTGTTGCCTGTTTTCATCTACGTTATTGTGTTAATTATGTATTGGCTGTTAAATTCGTACGTGTTTCTTCATCTCGTTGTTTTGGAAATGAAAGCAATTAGACCTTTTCTCAGCTGTCTTGCTCCACTGTTTTTGAACAAACCGCCATCACGTGATACTCGCCAGTCAACCCGTTTATGCTGCGATGGACCCTCATTAATTGCTTTAAATGATCACTCTTTGGCTCTCCACACTACATTGTGCTCTAGACTAAACTAACTGGGACTACATTCATCATTACCTAAATGTAAACAGAAGCGAAAAAAGAAACGTTGTTTCAAAGCTGGCCGGCTTAGAACAGGATGAAGAATTCCAGTTATCTCCCTTATTTAAAAAAATCGACCGTTAATTTAGATAACCTAATTCAAATCCCTATTAATTCGTCAACCTTTGTGTCAACTATCCAGGAGATATCTCTGTGTATTGCATTATTCAATGCCCAGTCAGTAGGACCACCGGAAAAGCGCACAGAAATAGTTAATTTTATCAACGACCAGAATATTGACCTATTTTTCCTGACAGAAACATGACTAAAAACATCAGGCGATGAGCCCAAGTGGGCGGGTCTAACACCCACTGGTTACTCCACCAAGTCGTTCCCCCGTCATTCTCGCGCAGGTGGAATTGCTGTCATCACAAAGAACACCATGATAAAACGTCTTAACCACACCACAACATTCAATTTCGACCACACATCGTTTGAACTAGTCCAAACCACACTCACACTGAACCAAAGGTCAGTCCATGTTTTCTGCCTATACCGCCCTCCTCCTAGTAGAAAAAACAAGCTGGCTGACTCTTTCTTTTTGGAGCAGTTTCCGAATCTCCTGGATAATGAAATTCGATAGGTGGCAACCTGGTTATTCTTGGAGATTTCAACTTTCACTTTGACTGTCCCGGAAACCCTAATACATCAAAACTCATAGATTCCATTAATGTTTTCAACCTGAAACTGTCAGTTAACCAACCCACCCATAAACACGGTTACATTTTAGACTGAATTCTTCATAGACCTGATGATAACATTCTACGGCCCTCCTTGGTATCCCATAACCTTGCATCAGATCACCTCTGCATTATATGCCATCTTGACGTATCAGTCTCTAACCCTCCACCTTTATCTGCTACTAAGAGAAACCTCCGTAGGATAAATAGAACTAAACTAATGCACGACATCCAAGCTAACTTAACAACTTGCTTAACTCCTACCGCAGAACAACTCGATAACTGCATGCGTTCATTGCTTGACACACATGCACCAGATACCAAGGGCAGAGTATCAATTCAAAACTGTTCTTCTTGCTATAGCAGTGTTAGGGACCAGCTTCGCGCTGCTAAAAGAGACCGCCGTAAAGCTGAGAGGCTTTGGCTTTCCACCAGACTCACTATTCATAAGCAAATCTATGAAGCCTCTAAGAAGAATATCACAAATATAGTCCTTGCAGCGAAATCAGCCCACTACACTACTAAGATCATGGAAAGTTCCAGCTGCAAAGAGTTCTTCGAGATTAATAACAAGCTAATGTCAAGGAACAAATCTACACCACTTCCAACTACTTTCTCTCCAGTCGACCTTCCAGACATGTTTGCAAATTTCTTCCGTGACAAAGTACACACCATTAGAGATAAGCTTGACACCACAATTTCAATTGACCCGTCGTCACCATTCAGTTGGGATACAAAGTTTTAGCGGCAGCCATTAGCAGTATCTGAACCTGTCTCTATTGATTTCGTACGTACAATCGTGATGAAGAGTGCACCAAAGTCATGTGAACTTGATCCAATTCCAACATCACTGCTGCTTGAGTGCTTAGATCCAGTATTGCCTTCACTAACTGATGTTATTAATACCTCTCTCTCATCCGGGGAATTCCCATCATTTTTCAAAACTGACATTGTAAAGCCTCTGCTGAAGAAACCAACACTTGACCATAACGATTTAAAGAACTACCGCCCAGTTTCTAATCTCCCATACATATAAAAAATCTTAGAAAAGGTTGTTCTATCCTAGCTTGTATCTCATCTAAATTCAAACAGTCTTTTTAGCAATGTACAATCTGCATATCGCCCTTGCCACAGTACTGAACCTACTCTTCTAAAAGTAGTTAATGACATTCTCTCTGCGTTGGATAGCGGAAAGATTACAGTCCTCACCCTCCTTGATTTGTCTGCAGCATTTGACACAATAGACCATGATATATTACTTCACCGTCTTCAGCATGTATTTGGCATTCGTGATACAGCCTTACTGTGGTTCAAGTCCTACTTGGTCAACATGACACAAGTTGTATCTGCAAATGGAATACACTCCAGCCCAGTTGATCTATGTTGTGGTGTTCCACAGGGGGGTGTTCTTGGACCTGTTCTCTTCATTCTGTACACTCATTCGCTCTCAAGTGTCATAGATCATCATCCAGTGTCTCACCAACTGTACGCTCATGACACCCAAATATACAAATCTAGCCACCCAACTGAAGTTGATGCTACCATCCAAGGTGTAGAGAGGCGCATTTCTGATGTGAAATCATGGATGACATGTAACAAGCTGCAGATGAATGATGAAAAAACTGAGGCCATTCTGATCACAACACAAAGACTTTCTCATTCACATCCTTTACCTCAAACAATAAATATCAGCAACACCAGCATTAAATTCACACAATCAGTACGAAACCTAGGTGTTACCCTGGACAGTACTCTCACATTGCACCAACATGTCATGAACATATGCAAGGCTGCATATCTTGAGCTGAGACGCATCAGCTCAATTCGCAAACATCTTTCAGTTGATGCCACTAAAACACTTGTGTGTTCATTAGTACTTTCAAGACTGGACTATTGTAACTTAATTCTGTCTGGTTCATCTCATTATCTGCTCCAGAAACTTCAGAAAGTTCAAAACACAGCTGCTCGGATCATACTTAGAGTACCACGATCAGAGCACACCTCCCCGCTGCTCTGTACCCTACACTGGCTATCCATTCGATCCAGAATGAAATACAAAATTTGTTACTATGTTTTGTTAAAACATTAAATAATAGACAATTTTTTAACTATAAGCATACATTTAAATAGTTTTTATGTATGAAAAAGCAAAACGTTCATCATGAATCGATTACTGCTATCACCATCATCATCCTACCGCCACACACAAGGAAATTACTTCATCGACGCATATCATTTAACAGTAAGATAACAAACATGCGAATCATCCGACACTGGTGTTCTCATGTTCTCTTCCTCACAAACATTTACTGTATCTTTCTATTTTCTTCCTCCTACATATCCCACATGAACGAATATGTTTTTTTTTTCTTTACTTTTCTTTACATATAATGAAACTAATCACGATAACATCATGAAGTATTGATTTATCAGTTTCTTTATCATCGAATGACATTATATATGAAGTCTTAAACACATCGGAAACTAATGAGATAGCATGTCGCCCTGCAGACGAATAAGAGCAGTGTAGCACTCCCACCAGTTTTAAATGTCATTAAAACCCCACTGGTAGCTTTACTGCATCCATCCGAAACATAACAGATTGAATGAACCAATGCATAAAACACACAAACATCTTCATGCACACTGACTTTATGACGTTAATGAACACTGCACTCACGACGCCATTACACCCACACATGTGCAATCATCAGATATAGGTAAATCCATAAAAGAGACTACAGCAACAAATTCAGCTATCCAGATTACCAGACCGGCTGGAAAACAGTATACGTACAGGAATGACGGGCGGGCACACACACACACACACACACACACGCACGCACGCACGCACACACACACACACGCATACATACATACATACATACATACGTACGTACGTACGTACGTGTGTGTATCTATATATTCCCCATTTATTTCGATACTATAAGCCCCATCAGTTTAGTGGTGTTGCTTGTGATGATTAAGCTAGACATGTATAGCATTGATGGATTTTATTATTGTTGCTGTCTTTGTATATTTATCGAAGCTGAGTGTTGCTACAAGGTTATATGTCGTTGGGACAGGTGCTTGTAAGTTTTTAAAACTAAAATAATACTCTTGTAGTTGTAGTTGCTGCTTCTGCTTCTGATGATGATGATGATGATGGTGATGATGATGATTATGATGACGACGACGACGACGATGACGATGAAACTAATTATGATAAATCTGACTCTAAAAATGTCAGAACATTCTATTTTCTTTAATAAATTATTACCATTATGTGAATGACCAGGCTTAGGTATGTGTGAACAAAGTGAAGCGATTCAGTTTTTTGTTTGTTTTTTGCTTGACAACGTTATACTGTACGTTCCATTCAATTTCAGTTAATATTGATAACCATTATTGCACGATAATACCATTATATGACTATGTCGGTCAATAAAGATAACCAGTATTACCCAAGAATACCAGTATATAACTATGTCGGTCAATACTGATAAACAGTATTATACAAAAATGCCACTATATGGCTATGTCGGTCAATAATGATAACCAGTATAACACGAGAATACCAGTATATGATTATGTCGGTCAATACTTATAAACAGTATACACAAAAATACCAGTATATGATTGTCGGTCAATAACTACAACCAGTATTACACAAAAATACCAGTATATGACCATATCGGTTAATATTACACAAAAATACCAACCAGTATTACACGAGAATACCAGGATATGACTATTTCGGTTATTACTCATAAACAGTAGTACGCATTAATCGTTTTGCACTGTGAATTGATGTCACGCTCCATACAGGAATGAGGTACGTTTTAACTACAAAAGTTTTGCAAAGGTACACCGAGTTAAAATAGTACTACATGGTGCAGACCAGGAATCTCCCATAGTTGAAATTAATGATGTTTATTTAACCAAGAGTTATTATTCGTGAGCTTTGTTT
The DNA here is from genome assembly GCA_028554795.2 of Sinohyriopsis cumingii. NCBI lineage: Eukaryota > Metazoa > Mollusca > Bivalvia > Unionida > Unionidae > Sinohyriopsis > Sinohyriopsis cumingii. The sequence goes on along the minus strand of CM068826.1, from coordinate 144,884,636 downwards.
ATTACACATTTAATGACATGTTTGTTCCTTCTTTTTGTTAACACATTACTGACATCAATCATTTTAGTTTATGAATCTTCTGACTCTATAATGTAAACCCTTTGCTGAACTTTTAAATTTTGGTGCTCACTTTTGGATAAGTTCGACGTAACGGAACATTTTTCAACTTTGTACAATTTTTGCAGCAACATTTTCCGAGTATGTTTACTTGTTTTTTTTTAAAGAAATGGGTTGACCGTATGCTTCCGCATGTCCTTAGCTTCATAGTTCATTGAGAGTCATTTATACATGTCTCGAAATCGTATTGTTTTAAGCGAAAGCTATACCATACCTGTCAACTGACTTAAAATGGGCATAGGTTATGTGGTGTTATCTATCGTTGTGGGATATACATTAATGCACACACTTGATGGATAACAATTCTGTGAACTCGGAACAACCAGTGTTGTTATTAACTGGAGCAAATAGAGCCCCCATATATTTTCTTTGGAGCCCAATGTTGAACAGTTGTACATATGCTTCCGACATTTTCGTCAGTGAGAACCTTTGAGAATTGTTAACACTGATTTGATGCTTGATGATATGGATAAACAATTAATTGGGCCATCAATCATTATTTGTCATATAAGTCAACTAAAAGAGCATAATATAATTAATATAAAGTAATTATTTTCTTTAGTTTTCTAATTTTTTAAATTCATATATGCGTCACTAGTCTTGTTGATTTAAAAGATTTAAAATTTTATATCATTTTAGTTTATAATCTTATTGTGGCCCATAATTCCTAAGCACTAAAATCTATCCGTTGTTATGAATATTGTGCAAGTGCATGGTCAAACTGTTTACACGGGAACCTACGATAAATACTTGGAAATTTTGTTTCGTCTGAATGTTAAACCCCTTTGATCTTCATGATATCCTACAATACCAGAACAGAGGTGCATTTAAGTCATGGAGTTGACCCATTACTATTCTGGTTCCCTGCCTAGTATGCTCCATGCGTTGCACTCCGCTATAGTATGGCGAGTGCAAAGCAGGGAGTATACTAAGCAGGGAACCAGACTAATCCATTACACGAACTCAGAACTAGCGCATGCGTTCTTTATCTCTGGACTGCTAAATGTTTCAATTTGTTAAGCATAGTAGAATGGTTCGCAGATTTCCCGTAGATGAAGTAGCGCAACGCTATTGTGTTGTAGATTGACACCAATTATTTAAGAACGGAATCCATTGAAAAAATAAACATATATTAGTTAATCTTACTCATTCTACAGGTACATAAATCATCCTGCTACGGTAGCTTTTTGTTTAATTATAATTTATTTTTTTCTTTTCTTAACCTAACTTCTTTCCTTCATTCTTCATTTTCTTATTACCTTTCGCTGTTAGTCTTTCATATGTTTGGGTTTATATTTGTTTCAAGTATGCCATTTATATTGGGCATGCAGGTAATGTGTTAATTCAGTAGTTTTGTAATCACTTCCATTTTTTTCATTCCTTTCTGTTTTTCTTCTAAATATTGTTTTTTGTCTTAAAAGAGGAGGAGATTATAACGGTGGTAGGGGAAATTAATTATTTTGAAAATATTTTGTTTCATATGGAGTTAGAGGGAATTATTTTTCTTCTTCTAAATTTTGTTTTGTGTATAAAGAGGTAAAGGTTTGGCAAGGTGGTATGTGAAATTAATTCCTTTCAAAACAGTTTGTTGCATATGAGGTTGAGTCTACCACTAATATATATTTATTATGCAAAAGACAAAAGTTATTCCGAATAAAATTTATTCCAATTCTTGTGCCCAACACACTGTTGTTGTATTTTTTTGTACCAACGCCATGACTATTGTGGTAGGGCAACAATAAGAATTTAGTTAAAGTAATGTTTTGTTTTTGTTTTTAAAAAGAAAGAAAGACAAAACATGATGCAGTTTTGAAACGCCGACAGATGAATATTTGCAAATACTGCCATTCAACAGCAGGTTAATATGTTATTACCGAAGTTTAATATAAATGAGGAAAATATGTATTTGATTTTCTTATCACTTAAGATGTGTCCTAGGCCTAAATAAAGCTTATTCCAGCTAGCAAGTAGTTTCTGTTCAGATAAACCTCTATATATTTGTTCTCCTCTTTCTCCTGCTCCTCTACCAATCCTCTTCCTCACCATCATCATCATCATCATCATCATATCGTCGCACCACCACCACCACCACCATCATCATCATCGCACGAAGACGACGACCACCACCATTATCGCACCACCACCACCACCATCATCATCATCGCACGAAGACGACGAACACCACCATTATCGTACCACCACCACCACCATCATCATCGCACGACGACGACCACCATCATCACTACAACCATCATCGCACCACCAACATAACAACGTATGTTAATGATAAAAATCACTAAATTTAAATTTTCTATAGCGAAAATGTGGACGTCTTCCAAACCAGACGATCAATCTCAGCGTGACGTTAGTGCTTATTGCCTATTTTTGTATTTCAATCATAAAAGTAATTGGGGAAAAAAAACGCACTTTCAAAAATTAATCTGGTGACTAGAGTTTCCGAGTTAGCTGATGAGTGGGCAAGTTAATTGATCTAAAAATGACATAATAAAATATTGTGTTGGATTTTATTGTTCAAACCATTATCAATTGCCCAAAGGGAAATGCTCTATTACCGTTATTGTATGATATGAAATGAAAACAGGACTATGTTCTATCGTCAGCATCCATGTGAAATTGATGCTGTGGGAAGTGCGGAAAGTGGGGGAAGCAATGACACATGTCTATATAAATAAAATTTCAATTTCCAACTTTCGACATTTTAGACGACAAAACTGTTCTAATCATACGTGTTGTATTGGTTTCGTGATATAAAAGAAGAAACCGTAGAAAGAGCGGATCACGCATAAAATTATTTCATAAAGGTCAGCTATACTTTTCGATATATGTGAAATCTGAAGGAAGAAAGTTTAACAAGATTACAAAATAACGGGGGTGAAATGATTTGCATATACATGACTTACAAGTTTGTAAATCCGGGGTCCAGCAAGTTCCGCGACCCGCAGGAAATGACCATCTGAAAACCGGACATGAAGGACACTTAATCGGGATGACACTGTCATGATCAATTTACAAGCCATTCGCTGTCTTACATGTTAAATGTTTACCACGAAATAATGAGTCATTTAGTCTTTGCTGTTGGTTGGTACGTAACGGCACGTAGAGTACAAATGGGTTATATCTGGCTGAGAAAATGGAGTTAATTGTCAAAAAATGCTAAAACTCTAAAATTAAACAAAGCAAACCAATCAAACAACCATCACGTCGTTCTACATTGAGAGTACAGTATTACTGGTGTAAAAATGCTTGTGCATATGTATGAATCTTAAACCTACTCTTTTCAAGACTTCATTTGTGATCGTTTGAAATGGGGAAACTGGATACCACAGTTCCATGAATTCCGTGTGCTGTAACAAGAAATACAATTTCCCAAAACTCTGGACTTCAACGCGAACAATACATGGAACATATTCTTACAACACAACCGTTTTCTTGTTTTATTCCAGAGATTACATTTGCATGGTACGCTGATAGTACTGCGATCATATGAGAAGTTCACCAAACATCTTGAACAAGGATGACGCAATCAAGCATGTCGATTTCATCGGTCTACCACGACAATAAATCAGGTAAGAAGTACCCCACCCGATATCTCTTTAACATATATTCAAACACCTACAACCACAAACATAGCACCCCTGTTTTGTAGGAGAACATAAAAGGAATTCAGTTTTATTGCGCTCGAATGAATCATATTGGAAAATGACCATAAGTATATGCCACCAGTTACAACATCTTTTTTTTAAAACAGAGGAATATTTTTGACGAAAGAAAGGGGTAATTTCTCTAGTGATTGATAATAATAATAATAATAATAATAATAATAATAATAATAGTAATTCATGTGTGGGAAGCAGCATAAGATAATATTAGGAGGAAAAACTTACAAACTAAGAAATTTATGAACTTTTAGCATTTGTTAGTTTGATTTTTTGTTATGGATATGAACTATTCCTTTTTGAGGATGCTAATTTGAATTGTATTATGGATATACACTAATTCTTTTAGAGGTTGTTTGTAACGTCACCCTCTTAGTAAGAGAGGTGGTTAATTGGATTCGGCTGACGTTATCTATATTATAGACCGGTGGAGTGGAAAGATAGAATTTCAACAGAGAACTGAGCAAGACTGTTGGGAAGAAATAATGCAATTACGAGCTCACTTCGACAAGAAATAACAAAATTTAGTCAATAACAATTCAGAGCGGCAACTCCAATTCAATCTAAGTTATGTCAACAGAATTTAATAGCAGTGTCTGATTTGGATTTATTTAATCATCATAATGAGTGGTGAAAAGAGCGCAATGTCCACGACTGATTGCATCAGCTTCCTCCGTTAACCTTGTATCAACGTATTCCTGTTTCCTCGAGCCTTCCTATTCTCTACGCTTACTTCCGTCTTCGGACTGTCCAGTCTCTTCCCAGCCAGCTGTTCCTTAACGCTGTTCTCTTTCAGAAATTGTGCGTCCTAACACTAAACCCTGTCTTTTCTTACAAGACAGCTACCTGGTCCCCTTTAATTGTTTAATGAGGAAAGCACTATTCTTTTTAGGCTTCCTCGGAGTCAGACTTCTCCTCTCTCAGGATATTTAAGACTAAAAAATTTCGACCAGGTCGTCACTTTAAATTCACAATACTTCTCAAGTGTACGCCTTAATTTACTCTGCCCAATCGTAAGCAGCGGTTTCTAAATTATCCCAAGATAATCATTTCTTTCGTCAGATTTAGACAGCCCAGAATCTGTGAACCACGGTGCATATCAATTTTCCTTTGAAAATGATAATTTTACATGGGTTCCTATCAAGCGGTTATGGTTGGTAGCTCAAATGTTTACTTTCTCAGGAAAGTGTTGCAGTGCCCTGCTCAATATCACTGAGTCATACATGCTAGCCTTTCAAGTTTTAACACTTACATGGGGGTTTATGGAAGATCGATCGAAGTGACCTTTCACAGAGAATTTTCTGGCTTAAATGTGATAAAATTTTAATGCTCAATACATTCAACTTTAATTCGACACTTTACATAGGCCCCACCTTGCTCTCCGAATTTTGAAGTTGCATTTCACGTTAATGTTTACATGTGTCTTTTCCACACCCATGTAACTACCAAGTAGACTCTCATATGCTAGCCTAATCACTTCTTCTCTCTTCGATCGAGGTACAATCAATTGCTTATACCTCTCGGATCCTTTCCGGGCGTATAGATACAACATACCACTTTTCATCACGAACTTTACCTCACCGCCTGGCAAGTTCCGAACGTACTCCTCATTTGCATACCCGCGTATTCTGTTATGGGTACAGTCTTTCTCTTGGAGTCTTCTTAATTCACCAGGTAGCAAATTGTCTATGTGCGAAGTCGACGGGTTTAGAGGCTTCGACCCTGACCTTCGCTTCATAGACCTCGTCTCTATGGACCCCATTTGTACAGGTGTACACGTGATATGATTAGGCTGTGGCAACACATACCTACATCCTAAAATTACGTCGTGCGACAATCCTGACAAGCACGCTGCTTGAATTCGTCCTTTCGCATACGGCGAATCAAGGTCGATGTAGACAACCGAGAGAGAATCTTTAGTCCTATCAGCAAATAGAACTTCCACTGTCTCAGCTGTAAAATCAGCAGATCTGACAAATTTGCTATCCACCATGGCTGGATAACTACAGCCGGTGTCATACAAGCACGGTAGCCTTCTCTCCATGTACCGTAGCTGTTGCTGTATTCAACCATGCCACTGTTTTACACCTTCTACCAGTGCCTGATGTCACTGCATTTATCGTGGGACGATATTTCCTGCAGTATTTGAGAATATGGCCAGGTTTGTTGTAGCAGTAGCATACAACTTCAGCTTTCCTACCAGGGGCAACCCTATCTACTCTTTGGGTCGTTCCTGTGCCACGACACTGATCACTGCTGAGATTATCAGCCCCTAGCTTCCATCCATTTTAACCATTCCGCCTATGAGGTGTCGAACCATTAGTTCATCTAAAGTCAGTGACGCTAGGTCGATCCATGCCACCCCAGGTGGTTGGATAAGAGTGTGCACTCTCATATCGCTCTGCCATCACACTGATATCTTCTAAAGTCGCGAAATCACGCTCCGCCAAAAATACGATCAGGTCTTTTCGATACGTACTGAGGACATGTTCTTTCAAGATCTCCTCTCGTATGCCTTCATAAGTGAGCGCGATGCCTGTCATTTTAATGCATCTATCGAAAATCACGCATATGCGATTATGAAATTGTGCATGTGTCTCCTTTGTTCGCTTAGATGACTATCTGAAAAATTTGCGAAAACTTTCAGCCGACAACTCGTAGTGCCTTAACAGGGCTTTCTTGAGAGCGTCGTAATCATCTACTTCAGTCGGTGCCATATTATGACAGACATCCTTGGCAGCTCCTTGCAAAAATGCAGAGATATTAATGACCAACTGGTTTTTGGGTATATGATGGATTAAAGCTAACTTTTCAAACTCAGTCAAAAGGTTGTCGATGATTTCGTCTCTGTCGTTAAAATTGGAATTGTTATCTTTTACGGTACGTCTATCCTCAGATCTTTTGCTTGTGGGTCCTTAACGTTCATTCAGTTTTTCGCCCCTCCTAGATTTCGTTTCGATCTTTAGTCTTTCCATGGCTAACGTATGTTCTCTCTCCCTGACTTTCTTCGGCCTACTATCTGGCTAACTCGATTTCTCTTTCTCTATCTTAGGCTTGTCTGATTCTCTCTTTTTCCTCGGCTTGTCTAATTCTTTCTTTCTCTGATGCCTGATGTTCTTTGTGTTCTCTGAGACTCCGCTCTACAGATTCCGCTAATTGGGTCCCTTCATAACCCAATTCGTCTCTACCAGTAGATTTAAACTCTTGGACCAACTGCCTATCAGTTGTCATTCTAGTCTACTCGACTGTATCACCAACCAGTTTACTTATCTTAAGTACCTACTAACTCTTACTGCCTTACAGGAAACAGCTTCCTTAAGAATACTTACCCGTATTCTATTCCAATAAAGTCTTAACCTACGAACTTACCTAATTCACTCTAAAGCAGGCTAACAGCGTTTGCAGTATAAAATTCTGAATTACTCCCCAAATTCAGCTTGCTCGCACCAACAATGTGCAATAACTCTCTCGGGACTTCCTTAATTATGTCTTCTTGCAAGAGTAACTAAAGGGAATATTTCTTTCTGAATTACTTTAATTCAGACATCGACCACGCTATCAAAGCAGTTCAGGTACGGAATCTTAAGTTGTTACAATGTCACAGCATACATTAAAGAAATATCAAATAATGGCATGCACTAACTACAGAATGCATAGATATTGACTCGATTCACTCTCGTAATTCCTTGCTTAAACAATAAGCAAATTTATCACTGCTATGGTACTCTACTTTATATTCAATATCTTACTCAGCCTCTGTCACTCACACTGTTCAAGTTATCCCGGACGATACACCCCACTTTGTAACGTCACCCTTTTAGTAAGAGAGTGGGTTAATTGGATTTGGCTGGCGTTATCGAGAGGATGACCTCCCTCGATATTATAGACCGGTGGGAGTGGAAAGATAGAATTTCAACAGAAAACTGAGCAAGACTAATGGGAAGAAATAGTGCAATACGAGCCCACTTAGACAAGAAAAATAACAAAATTGAATCAATGACAATAAATAGCGACAACTCCGATTCAATCTAAATTATGTCAACATAATTTAATAGCAGTGTCTGATTTGGATTTATTTCATCATAATAACGAGTGGTGAAAAGAGCATAATGTCCACGACTGATTGCATCACCTTTGTCAATTGACCGTGTATCAACGTCTTCCTGTTTTCTCGAGCCTTCCTACTCTCTACGCTTCACCCCTTTCTGGACTTCTTAGTCCTTTGTTCTGAACTCATGACTTCTTTTTTCGGACTTCCGTCTTCGGACTGTCCCGTCGTCTCTCCCCAGAAAGCTGTTCCTTAATGATGTTCTCTTTCAGAAATGGTGCGTCCTAACGCTAAACCCTGTCTTTTCTTACAAGACAGCCACCTGGACCCCTTTTCTTGTTTAACGAGGAAAACACTATTCATTTTACGCTTCCTCGGAGTCAGACGTATCTCTCAGGATTTTTTAGAATAAGAATTTCAACCAAGATCGTCACTTTAAATTCACATTACTTCTAAAGTGTAGGCCTTAATTTACTCTGCCCAATCGTAAGCAGCGGTTCCTTAATTATCTCAAGATAATCATTTCTTTCGTCATATTTAGACAGCTTAGAATCTGTCAACCACTGCGCATATCACTTTTCTCTTTGGAAATGATAATTTTACATGGGATCCTATCAAGCGGTTATGGTTGGTAGCTCAAATGTTTACTTTCTCAGGAAAGCGTTGCAATCCCTCGGTCAGTCTCAATGAGTCATAAATGCTACCTTTCAAGTTTTAACACTGACGGGGGGGGGGGGGGAAAGAAGAAAGGTCGAAGTGGCCCTTCACAAAACTTTCCTGGCTTAAATGTGATAAATTTTAATGGCAAATGCATTCAACTTTACGGTTCAATACAAATTCAAAATTCGAGACTTTGCATTGTTAATATCTATGTTCATCCGATAGGATCTTTTATACATATTTATTATAATAAATTTGTGACGTATAATAATTTGTGTAATATTATCAATCTAGGTTTAAATTATGTAAAAGAAGGAGTGAGACTAAAATGTTCAGTAAAATCAACAAGCAATTTCTTTCTCGAAGTTACGAAAAGAAATTTTAAGAAGCTCTTACAGTATTGTGAATGAAATCCCTAAAAATCAAAAATTTTCTATCAAAAGTTCAAAACTTTAGAATGTTCTGAATGATTTCCAACAGTCTTGAATGTTCTGATGTACCACAATGATGCTATTCACAATGTCTTAAACGAGTTCACAATAATTTCAAAGTAATGTGTTAATTCAAAAGCTAATGAGCACTTAGTAATTTCAGTGAATAATTTAAGTAATTACTCTCGAGTTATATCTGAACTCAGTTGAAAAAGATTTAAACAGACTGATCTTAAACAGGAATAAATTATTTTTTTACCAAGTCTCTCTCTCTCTCGGTACATATGTAGCAACTAGTGCAATACATAAACATGGTTACATTGATATACATTGAAAGTACGGACACATTCGGAAGAAAATACAATAACTTTTTAAAAATAGTGGCAATGATACATAAGCAATAATTTCATTCACACGCATAATATAATATACACGCATATCTCTCCCCAACATAAAGGCATACAAAAAATATACTAATATCATCAACATGCAGTAAAATGAAAGCTTTATCATACCAGTGTCAGTTCCCTTTTTGATAAAGTAGACTTTTTCTTCTATATCATTTAAAAGAAAACGTTGGAAATAAGAAAAGTGACAGACTCTCACCTTGCGTAACGCGAGTGATAATTCATTACCAGTTATATTTTTATACCAATCAAAGCTTCTTTGGCTTTCTCCGTCGCATTTTGAGAATAAACCTCATATATAAATAATGACCATTTCGAACTGCCCTCGTAATGTAGTTGTTGTTACGTCATAATAGCCTTATGACGTCACACTGAATAAATGTGCATCATCACGGACATCAACGCCTGTAATAGTTGCAGCAAGTTGAAACCGAACGAGTCTTTTAATATTTTCATTTAAAAAATTGCCGCAAAAATGTTAAAAATTAAATGTGAGGAAATTCGTTAAGCAAAGGTTTCAGCACCTAAAATAAAATCAGTCGATGAAATAATCTAATATAGTTCATGTCCAAAAGATGTTCGGTTTATAGATGGTTCCATTATACTTTCAGTTAAATGACGCAAAAGTTTGCCCTTCATTTAAAGATAAAAAGTAATTTTTAACAAATTGAATCATAAAAACGGTTTATTGTACACACTACTATTGCAAGATATATTACAGATAAGCCAACAAATAAAGAGAAAACCCACAAATTATTCATCAAATCTGACATGGAAGCACGGTGCATTTTATCATTGACTTGTACAGTCCAACATAACCTTAGTATTTCATGGGACAAACTCGCCATAGCGTGTTTCTGATTAATCACGTTGTAATTGCACTAATGGAAAAAAAAATCCTTAATTGTTTTCGTCTGTCTTTTTGGAATGAGTAATATACGTTTCTTTGTTGGTGTTGCCTTTTATTAAAACTCAATCGAAGATGTAAATCAAATTCGGAACCTTTTTTGTACAACGGTCTTCAAAACACAAAGAAACCAAAATCGAAATCTTCATTACACCCTGAAGCTGTTTTTAAAAAAGAAAGAAAAAAGTTTGCTTTGAAATATAAAGCAAGCCTTGTTATTTTTTTTTCTTCACTGGGAGGACGACTGGCTGCACATTTCGTTTTAGTTTGAACCCGCCTGAAACTGAGACACCCTACACCAGTAGCCCCAGAAAAGGAGAGAGCCATTCCTATACGGATATTACTTAGCGCTACAAATTCTCGTATCATGTTTTCTGAAAGTGATTTTCTGTATTTTGTTGTTAATGGTAGAGGTACATACGTAAATCAATCCTTTCCTTTTCCGTATACACGCAGACACACAGACACACAGAAGCCGTCGTATACTCAGATACATGCATAACTGAAGTTTATATCGACCTTTTTGCCACATAAATCTCAACTTAAAATTTTATTTTAAAAAATGCTTGATATATTTAAAATGTTGAACAACAATCCTAACATATACTTCAATCCTGAATAATTATTCATTTCTTTTAAAAAGGAATTCTCAACTTGTACATTGTTTTCCTGCCTTTATAAGCTTTATTTTATTTATTTAATTTGAAAAGTAAATTCTAACAAAATTTTACTACAAGATGAATGTGATCACCTCAATATATTTACTATTAATTTTTTTAAAATTTAACTTCTTTCAGCTTTTAAGTTTTTCAACTGGTTCTTTTATCTTCCTTAACGACATGCTGTAACAAATTTGAGGTACTTACATGATTCAGTAAATACAGCATTTTAGGGTGAAAAAAAGCCAAGAAAACTCAAGAAAACGGGTTGTTGTGCATTTACTGCAGTCCATATTCGCTCTTTTGGAACGTAGCAAGCGTGAAAATTGGAAACCATTCCATTTTATTTGCTTTATTTTTTTATTTCAGCAAAATTATTTTTATTTAGGAAACGAGTAGTTTTGAAAATTAGACCGAGTTTCCAGATTTTGGAAATTGTTTAAATATAGGATATTTACTAGCGTTTTCCAAGACAGTGTTAATTCACGTTATGCGTGTTAAGAGAAGAATAAAAATTCTCTAACGTTTTCAATGACATTTATATTAAGTGGCTTAAATCCAGTGGAAAGCATAACGTCATATGACAGATCATCTGTCGTGATGTTTAGACAGCTATAGCTCCAATACAAGTGAATTAATCACCAAATCACCCATTTTAGGTGGCTATTCCACCGCTCTGGTTGCCTGGTGGTTAGAGCGTCCGCCTCGGATGCGGGAGGTCGCGGGTTCAAACTCAGGCAGAGTCATATCAAAGACTTATAAAAATGGTACTAACAGCTACCTCGCTAGGCGCTCACCATTAAGAGGTTAGTGTTAGGACTGGTCGGCCTGGTGTCAGGATAATGTGACTGGGTGGGACATGATACTACATGTCTGCGGAATGATGACCCAGTGCTAGATATCACCATAGACTGCAGACATCATAGCGATATGACTGAGAAATTGTTAAAACTGTGTTAAAAATACAAATCACACACACACACCCACACACACACAGTCTGCTACAGAAACCTTCTTCCAAATTTTCAGACATAGTTTTTAAAATCTCCTGCATGCCCTTTAACCCCCAAGCTCAAGGCTAAATTAGTCGATGTATGTATAGATACTCAGTTCATATACGGTACATCCACAACTTTTTGTTCACATTAATACGGTTGCAAGATAAAGATGCGCGGATTGATACAGCTCATAAATTCCGGTTTTTAATTTTGTTTCAACAGCTGTCTAAACACGAAGTTTATTTGAAAAACCTTTTCAACATTTAAAGCATATTTCACTTATTTAAACATCTCGTTTCATCTCTGTCTGTCTGTCTGTCTGTCTCTCTCTCTCTCTATATATATATATGTGTGTGTGTGTGTGTGTGTGTGTGTGTGTGTGTGTGTATGTATGCATGTATGGATGGATGGATGGATGGGTGTTATATATGTATGTATGTATTTATGTATCGCGCCACTCTTTCACCCTGAAACCGTGACAGTATGGAGCCATCCATTTAGTACGTACGCAAAAATCTGGCAAAGCTTGATCCCCCTCCCTGTACACATGCGTACTTTTTTTTACACCCTTCCACATGCGTACGTACGCTTGACGCACCCCCACCACAATTCTATAGAACGGCCTATATTTAATCCATGCAGAAGCCATAAAACATTAATAATATTAACGTGTTTAACAAAACAGTCCACCGACGTTGAATGTCTGGCTGCATCAAAGAAATAAGCTGTGTAACTTTAAACAGTTTGTCTAGTGTCCGCTAAAATTCAAACGCCCACTGAACTCAGTCGAACAGGTTACGTATTAAACAAATTCTTATCGAGGTTTCATACCCCCACCCCATTTCCTATGAGTACATACATTATCAGTAGACCCCTCCCCCATACGCAAGCATATGCATTTGGGTTACCCCCTCCATGCGTACGTACTAAATGGACGTCTCCTAATGGACACTTCCTAACGCAGAGGTTACTCAGTTGTAATGGAACTTCAAAAACTATCAAAGAAGTTGATATGTTTAAATTATATTTTTCCAGATATGATTCCCACAACGTGGCCTTCTAGCGATGACGCATTTAACGATAACCAGGATGTTTTGGACGAGCTCAGTGAAAGGAAAGCAGTTCTGTACATTCCCATTCTTATTTTCCTTCTCATTTTAATGGTAGTCGGTACCATTGGAAATATATTCGTGGTCTACGTGTACATAAAAAAATTCAAAAGGGTGACTGCCAGATATTTCATACTCTCCTTGGCTATTTTTGATCTACTTACGTGTGTAATCGCTCTTCCTACGGAAATGTACGATCTTTTGCATTCATACAATTTCCAGAACTACGTTGCATGCAAGCTTTTGCGATATATTGTATCCGTGGCAACATATGGCTCCGTGTTTATTCTCATTGGAATCGGTTTAGACAGATATTTGAAAGTGTGTAAACCGTTAATGATGCTTGAAGTGTACAAACTGAAGGGCATGTGTGTCATATCGGGAATAATATCGATATTGTTTGGTATCCCATCAGCCATATTGTTTGGTATCTCCAGAGCGGAAACAAGTAAGAAGGGAGTCTTGGGATATGACTGTTCTGTCGAGGAGAAATATAGGAAATCGTCGTTTGCCATAGTCTATTATGCTATGCTTGGGATTGTTTTCGTGTTCATGCTTCTGCTACTATCTGGAATCTACCTGAGAATATGGCGGGAAGTCAAACGCCGGCAGACAATTGTTACTGGACCGTTAGCTTCCGCCTTACATGACAGCGGTGTTGAAGTAAACGTTCAGCAAAGTCGGCTGTTTCGGAGTTCACGATCCAAGAACGATAACAGCAGCGATCACGAGACGGGTGAGAGTGAGGATAGGCCTGTACATAGACCCCGAATGAACAGCATCGCTGAGGTGATTCGCCGCGTCAAAATCAGCAGAATCACCATTGTTCTATTTGTAGTTACCATTGCGTTTATGATCACGTTCCTTCCCGCTGTTGTTATAATGATTTGCCGTTCCGTAATAAAAGACCTGGAAGATAACCAATCTGACGCTGTCGACGTTGTCAGTAAATTTTTCTCCAAATTTTATTTGCTGAACTGTGCTATAAATCCGGTAATTTATAGCTTCCTAAACAAGAATTTTCGCCGCCAGTTTGTAGATTTGTTGAAACATTTATTCTTATGTCATGAAGTCGGGAGATTGTACGCCAGAAAAAGATCACTTTCCAGTTCCAAGAAAACTGATAGAAGCACGCGAGTTGTAAATGTCAGTTAGGGAAATATACAAAAACCTCTGACTGTTGATTTGTCATTTTCTGCCAAAAGGAAGAAGCCAGCTCATTTGGCGTCTGGAATTGCATTCCTCTGTACAGGATCATTTCATACTATTTTTCTTATCAATAAATGGATGGTCAAGAATTGAAATAAGTGGAAGATAGGCTTAAACTGCAGCATACAAAAAAAAACAAACAACAACAACAACAAAAATAAAAAACAACACACAAGCAAACACAAAGAAAGGAAGAAATATTTGTATTCAGTGCGTACAGAGAAAGAAGCCCGTTTTCTTCAATGCGGAGTTAATAAAAGAAAGAGGCGTGGATACCTATCAAATTATTAATTTATAGGTTGATGGTCTCATAATTTTTGTATACGTCCCTCTATCTATATATTAGGCCGTCTGTCTTATCTATTTGCTTTCCCTATGTATCTGTTTGTCTTGTCAGTATCCATTAATAGGTCTGTGTCTGTCTGTCTGTCTTCTTTATGTGGGATAGCTGTAGCTATTTATTTGCCTGCCCTTGTACGAAAATATTTTTTCTTTACGTAGGTTCGTATGTACGTACGTATGTTTATAATTAGATATTTATACCATAGTCACATGTCAAGATACACTCATACACAGAGAGCTACATGTCCGACTGGGATGATTATTAATAAAAACTCGAGACCCTGTTGATATTATCGACAAAATGTCATTAACAAGAGTGATTTTCAGGAAATGGCGCAGGATTCAGACGACCAGCATACAATCGGATCAGTTATGACTTTTGAAGTGACGGGGATCGATGGCTTGTGTCTAGTCGAAGTATGCCTCTTTCCTGTTGAGTACCTTGTTTACATCAAATTTATGCGAATAAAAACACCATCATAGTATGTCTCTGCATCGATTAAATTATATTGACAAACGATGAACGGCTACAATAATATTACGAAAATATCAATTTACGTAACAGCAATGTCATCATCATCATCATCATCATCATCATCATCAATAACAACAACAACAGCAACTACTACTACAACTGTTGTTGCAACTGTAATAAACCTAGAGATGTGATATATGTATTCACGTCTCAATTTATAGCTTTGTTTTGATTTTAGTGATTAATTGTTGATTGAGAGAGGCGGCATTGAGATGGACGGTATTGGAAAGATGTTTTTCAAAACGAGCAGTTAGCCAGCTACTAGCAGCAGACATTATAATGTTCATGAGACTAATTGATAGTACAGATTAGTCAGGTAAAATGACCCCACCCCCCACCCACCCCCGGTTTTGAACATAAGGAATTCTCGGGATGTTCTAATATACAAGTGTTTAGTAATCTCAGATAGGAATAATTCGTTGCATTAGTCTATATGGGGTCGTGTTTCATAGTACATGCCCTAAAGTACCAATATTCGGCTGGAAAGGCTAACTGATGGATCATACAAACGTGACGCAAGAAAACCCATGTGTAGAGTTGTGTGGTGTGTGGTCATCACGTAATTAGAGGAAAATTATTTGTCTTGAAATCCTTGTAAATAATGGACACATCTACCTCACGCCAGGCTCTCGCAAAAGTTGTTTAATTCTCTCTGTAATGAGCTCCTTCGCGTATTCCAAACTGTTGGGACAGTTGCAAATTCTACTTGAAACGTATACTTTGCAGTCTCTGATGGAAGTTGTTGTTGTTCTTGTTGTCGTCGTCAGCGTCTTCTTTCCTTTTGCCATTTTGTAATTATTGTTGTGGCTGTTATATATTTGCTTTATTGGTTGCTGATTCTCGGCGTTCAAGAGTTTCGATGATAAAACAAGCAATTTACACACGTAATGGCGTTAATCAGAACATGACCGCAAACATGTGAGATATGCTGCAGAGTGACAGACAGATTGCCAGACAGACGAAGGGAAGAATGACAGTGATTTAAATATTTTAGATATAATGAGCTATACAAATATACATTCCGTACTCAGAACCAGGGTAAAAATTTAAATTGGAATTTCGGCAGTTCAGTTTTGCTCAAAATACTCGTCTGAGATTCGTAAAAACAAACAAACTCGGTACTAAAGTGCGCATTGTATCAGTCAGATTACAGATAAAGGGAACTATTAGAATTCTGCATAGGTCTAAATATTTTAGTTTAATCAGATATCCTTTCTGTCGTTTAGTACGAAGGAATTTAAGGAAAATAAGTATACAGATCGGAAAAAAAAGGACTGAGGACGCATGCACCGAGAAACACTGGTTAGCTGACGTTAGAGCATTACCTTAATTCTTGTCGTATACTTTAGTGATGACATGTTTAATTTATATCCTTAGTAATTAGGTTATCTTAGATGGATAGTGAAGTAAAATAAATAAATAAATATTACGTAGTGAAGTAAAATCTATTTGATATT
This sequence comes from Sinohyriopsis cumingii, assembly GCA_028554795.2. Classification (NCBI taxonomy): domain Eukaryota; kingdom Metazoa; phylum Mollusca; class Bivalvia; order Unionida; family Unionidae; genus Sinohyriopsis; species Sinohyriopsis cumingii. Next base: position 144,868,080 of record CM068826.1, on the reverse strand, counting down.
ATTTCCCACAGCAATTATTATCTACGCCATATTGTTTTTCATGCCACATTTAAAGCACCAAAAATGAAAAATATTTTACTAAATTTCAAAATCCATTTTTCGCTCCCTGTTAGAATCTTGCTGTAGAGTACAAGAAGGTGCCATACTGGTCGATCTGAATGGGACATTTATAATTTTCACAGGCACTAAAATGGCGGATATAAAACCGGTAGTTTATTTACAACCCACAACCCCCCAACCCCAAAGTACAGACCTCTTGCAGTGAGCAGAAAAGTGCTTAAACAGTTGTATGTAATTGTTGGTTTTTTCGTCAGGCAAAGGGGCACAGTTGTAATTTTTAAAAAAAAAAATTTTGAAGTGGAAATATTTTCATAGTATTTCACCTTCACCTTAGTGTAACGGGGACAATTCATCACGAAATATATTAGAGGAGCGCGTATACGTGGGGTGGGGGAGAGAAGTTGGCAACTGACATAAAAACTGTTCTCTGTAGCAAGTTAGGGGGCTGGCCACTAAAGAAAGGTGCATTTATGCGCCTCGAACCCTCGTGCCGTCAATATGTCCTGCACGTGCCAGTCTATTACACAGATTGGATTCGTCTCGACCAAAAGAGTATTGTAAATTTAAAAATCATAATATTTTCATCTTGCTTGCAAGTCTGAATAAAAGATCCCGTAAATCCAGGAACCGTTTTCCTTCCCTCCACTGTCTTTCCTAAAGAAAATGTCCTTCGAACTGTGTGATTTGGATTTTTAACGTAGCTTTGATTTTTCTTTCAGTTATATCGCTACGATGACTGCAGTGTGGCAGTTTGTAGTGGTGTCTAGCACGGAAACGTTATTATGCAGATATGTAGCATCATGTCCCACCCAGTCACATCCTGACACTCGGCCGACCAGTCCTAACAATTATCTCTTAATGCTGAACGCAAAGCGAGACAGCTGCTAATACAATTTTATAAAATATAAACAAGTCTTTGGCACGACATCCCGTATCCAAGGTGGACGCTCTAACCACTTAGGCCACCAAAGCGGTCTGGAAAAATGTAGGACTTATCGTGATAGTAACTAGAAAATTCTCATGGCGTTAATTAAAACAAAGCCCATAACTTTCTATGATGTGTGGATGGTTAGAGCGTCCGCCTCGGATGCGGGAGGTTGCAGGTTCGAACCCCGGCCGCGTCATACCAAAGATTTATAAAATGGTACTAACAGATGCCCCGCATGGTGCTCAGCGTTAAGAGGTTAGTGTTAGGACTGATCGACCCAGTGTCAGGTTGACTGGGTGGGACATGATGCTACATGTCTGCTGCATGATGCCCAAATGCTAGACATCACTATAAACTGTCACACTGCAGACTTCACAACGATATGACTGAAACATTGTCAAATCTCTGTTATAAATACAAATCACACACACACACACACACACACACACTATGATTTATAGAATGGAATAATACGTCATTTTCTATCTAGCTTAAATGAACCCCAAACCTCAATCATGATTCAGAATTCAATTTTTCGTTTGGGAGGAGGAGGAGGTATTTCTGCATTGACCATCTAAAACAGTACAACTCAAACAAAGCGTTATTGCATACACTGTGATTTAAGTGAATCAAAGATAGTGTGACATAGATCTGTGCAAAACAAGGAGACGGTTCAAGGATTTGTGAATTACATAGAAAGATATTACTGAGCAACTGGGTTATAAATTTTAAATTGAAATAATATGCTTTTGGCACGGTATGTGTAGCGCTGTTACACTTGCTTGTAACAGATTTGTGTAGTGTACAATTGTTGTTGCTATAATATCATCATTTTTATTCCTAGCCATAATGGAGATCAATAAATACTAAATCCACAATTTTCATTTCTCATTCCTGTTTAAATTAAATTCATCAGTTAAAAAAAAAAAAAAAAAAAATAAACAAAATATATATAAAAAACGCTCTTGTCTACAAATATGGAGATATGTAGGCCAATATGTTAAAAGTCAAGGTCAACGAGTCAGTTTTTTTGTGTGTGCAGACAATGCAACGAAGATTGCAAAATTAATTCTCCCTTCGCTCATGAAGTTCAAAAAAATATTTTTTGCAGATAACACAACGAAGATTGCAAATTAGTTTATGAAGTTCATAATACCGATGGACTGGACACAAAATAAATCTGTAGGAAATTATTCGATGAATTTCATAAATTCATTTTGAAATGAGCACAAATGTAAGACACAGGCACTTGATTCAGTGGAAACTAATGTGTACACTCACCATATGTGGTGAGTGTACACATTAGTTTCCACAGAATCAAGTGCCTGTGATGTAAGAGTATGTTTAGCGCATGACGAACAATACTGATTTTGTTTGATCAAACCGTTATAAGTGCAGTGAAATGATTTAGAAATGCATTCAGACGCCTGGGTCGATTTGCCTTTTCTTGGAATGACCTTATAACGTCATGTAGTGTGATTGAACGTGTTAACCATGTAAAAATAAATATTCTGAAGAGGATATTTAACGCCTGACCGTAAATTACAAGATTTTCTGAGACAACATTCAGTGATAACATTGTGACCAAGAAATTTTGAAACTTGTTAATGACGACGAGTGGTTAAGTGGCGAGTGAATATGGTCGCATCGCACACGGACGACCCCGGTTAAAATTCAACACTCATTTACTTTTTTTCCTCATTTTATTATGTGCTATAGTTTAAATTGGGAAGGACAATTACGTTACTACTTGCATTTTCTGTGCGAAAGTACACAAAAGAGAGCATATAGTAAGAAATCTGCTACTTCAATCTGTTATGTGTATTGCTATCCATAGGATACAGTAAGAAATCTGCTACTTCAATCTGTTATACAGTACATGTTGCTATCCATGGGATACAGTAAGAAATCTGCTACTTCAATCTGTTATACATGTTGCTATCCATGGGATACAGTAAGAAATCTGCTACTTCATCTGTAATACATATTGCTAGCCTATACCTTTGTTGCGGATGTTATCAGTTGAACGCCATTTTAAGCACATGATAGGCTATACATGGGGACCTGTATATTTGGTGGAGGAAGAACCCTGGAAAAACCCCAAGAACCACCGACGCACAGGAAGCAAACTGGTAAGCTTTATTAAATTCCCAAGTTGGCCAAACCGGAAACTCGAACCCAAGCGTACAGAGGTGAGATGTCATTTACACGTAAAGGCGAACTCCTAAGACAACTTAAAATAGTTAGTTTTTCACCCACTCGATGAAACATCCGTTGTTCACTTGTTTCAACAATATTCTCTCTGAATAACGGATGTGTTTCAACCAACGAGATTAAATATATCAGTGACTCATTCGAACAAGCGAAATTTCTTATTTTACGTTCGACTGTGTTGGCTATCAAAATTGTACAACAAATAGAAAGCCTGTGGATTTCTTACGGCAACGTCAGCTGTTTACCGTTTATGCAGATATTCCTAGTTCAATTTAAGAAAACACGTCCTTGGAAAAATTGGGGAAAAAATGTAATCGTAGGATTCGGCCATGGGTCTCTTGTGTGACAGGTCGGATGAAATTCTCTGGTCATAATTTTGTCAATGTCTATTGGAAAAACAAAAGGTTCTTTGAGCGAAAAAAAATTGATAATTAACCAACTACGGTAAATTATCAAAATTATTTATCGAGTAAAATCATCTAATTTACAATCACAAAATCAGTCGGTATATTGACGTAAATAACACAGCAGAAATGTGATAAATTTATATTGCAAAGTAGAAATGTTATAAATGGATACACACTGTAGTAGTAATGTGACACTCTTAAACTCTATGGCAACGGGTAAAGTTTTAAGGGGAAAACCTTCAACTAAATATGATACCATAAACATTTACGTTATTGATTTTAACTCGTCCTCATAATCTTGCTTAAAAATCACAGAGAAATAGTTGATACACGAGTGTTCATTGCAACAAGAAGTAACTAAATGTCATAGTGTGAAACACTTCTTACAGAACCAGGCTGCAAGCTTGCCAAGGTCATATAATTATCATTTGAATGCATAAAAAATAAACGAAACGGAACAAACAAACAAACAAACAAATAAATAAATAAATAAATAAATAAATATATATATAAGATTATGATAAAACTTGCATTTGTTAAAAAAACGTTAGTCTCTAATTATGTGTTAATACCTGTACAGGTACAACTAGGAATTACTCTTTCTCACTTCACCTTGAAAGTAGCATTGTCATGGACCGAACTTACTGCACTGTGGAACACCGTGAACCAAGCAAAGGAATAACAGAGAACTATCGATATTTATCAGCATTCGCCGCATCAAAACATCATTGCAAATAAAGGAAAACATACACTATGATAAAATCAGACAGTTGTAGAAAATGCTTTGGAGACTTGTGTGCATATTATGTGAGATAGTTATTTTTGGGAAGAAAAAAGAATCTTCTGGTAGAATTTTATTAGTACTGTTGGAACGAGTTGCTTAAGAATCAAGGAAAATATATACAAGAAAAAAAATTCTTCTATTGTCGGAAAAATAAGAATGTAAAGGATACATACAATTACATGCAAGACGTTGGCAAGTAGCTAGAAAGGAGTCCATGTTGACATATGCATCGCTAACAACATCATTTACTATTCGAATAGCCCCCCTCCTCCCGACATCACAGCACAATTGATATAAATTAGAAATGCAAGACAAATGGATCAGTACATCCAATTTCAGTTTTGAGGAATACAGTTTTGATAGACAGAGTTATCAGTCCATCGAAATTTATATGTAAACAATAGGAAGAAAAACTGATTGGCAGTTATTAATGTGTCTATCAGAAGTTTTTTTTTAATTACTTATTTCCTAAAATTAGGTCAATAATCTGTGTATAAAAGGTGGAAGGAGTCAATTAAATTCCAATAGACAAGGGGGACACAAGGAAGTGTAGATAAACACACACACACACACACACACACACACATTCATGAGATGTACTATCACCGCAAGCCCTTACAAACCATTACGTTTGTCTAACTAACCTTGGAAGCTAGTAATAACAGATTCGCCTTCCAAAGAAAGCACCAGTGTCAATAATAACTATTATGAATTCTGAAGCAATGTTGCTTAAAATCATATTACAAAACAGAATCTGCGCTGTTCGCCATTTAGACGTATCAACAAGCTCTACAAGGAAGTGGTCATAAATTTGGTGGAAACGGTATCAACTTACCCCCCACCCCGCCCAAAAAATGGCGGAAGCTAGGCCCAGACATGGTGTTTATGGACGTTCAATTAAGTTTTATTTGATCTTTTTATTCCACGGCAATGTTTCGTTTATTTTACAAACTCATTTTATTGCCTATAATTTACATCTACCTAGAATGTTACTTTACATATATCTATTTAAAACTTTTTCTTCAGTTATAACAAATGACAAATTATTAATTTGAATCGCAAAGTGTACTTTTTTTATACTAAATCCAAGAAAGGATAATTGTATTTATTTTATTTTTGTGTAAAATATTTGGTTTGCATTTTTGGGGCTGGGAAAGAAATGTTTAACACCTAACGTGTGATTCTCAACAATAAATATCATGGGTTAATTTCTACGCTTTCCTTTGCTGATGAAGAAATGTAGTTGAAAATAGAAAACAAATTGATCAAATAGCACACGAATTGAAAACAATGTATAACTTTGCCAAATTTCATTTTATGCGTAGATTTTAGTCATAATAAAGCTCAATTGATATCCTGTGATATAAGGCTATTTAATGAAATTGATTAAAAATTCGGATCAAAAATAGTCACTCAAGTGCTGACACTCAGATGCAAGATCACCTCATGTGTATGCGTTGATCATACTTGTATCCACCTACGATCTTGATAAGTGATATATTTACCAAGCAATCTGATTAAAATCAGATCTCCGCTGTTATGTATGAAGATCTGACAGCGACCGCTTAGGGGTCATGTTCTGGTAACCTATGCTATTACAATAATCGCTAATTTTATAAACCAATCAGATGATGTCAAAATCTTCGCGTTAGGAGACTGGGCACTGTGGATAAAGAGCATGAATGTATATCGAACGATTTGATTCACTTTCAGAATTTTGAAAGCTGCTTTTCCACTGGCTGATTCAAAGGTCACCGGAACATGACCCTTAAGCGGTCGTCGTCAGATCTTCACGTAGGAGAGCGGAGATCTGATTTTAATTAGACTGTTTACCAAGTTTATTCAAAATCGAACCAGAATTCAGTATTTCGAGCAGTAACATATTTAGCCAATAACAGGCAAAATCACTTCAATAATATGTGTGGATCTCGCAAATTATCGCATTCATACTAAACCTTCATCATCTGCGCCCAAATTCCACGTCTGATCAATACCGGATCAAACATATGGCCTCCAGACTGGTAACCAGCTCAGGCAATCAGATGCAAGATTACCTAATTAATATTCGTAGATCTCTCTCAATCAAACTCTCCCGATATATTCTAACTTGATCAAAATCAGGTTTAAAAGACCATGACTTTAAGAGTGGTAACAAGCTCAATCAGATACGATATCGTCTCATTGGATTTCGCTCTTAATCGAAATTTGTGTATGAGCACACATTCGAAGTTTGATCAAAGTCGGAACAGAAATATCGACTTCCGAATACTGATAAGATCAACCAACTAGATGTAAGATCACTTCATTATGTGCTGATCTCGCTGATAAAAGAATCGAATGAGATACTGATGATATAAACATATTGTTACACGCAAGGGGACTGTATACCGAGCGAATCAAACACTTGCGTGAGTTTGGTTAGAAGTCCATTGTTTTTCTCTATTTCAAAGGACTTCCAGACAACAGTCGTTGTTACCTAGAAGTTCCAGAACGCGCTGACAACAAACACTTTTCCTCTAATCAATAAATGCCAACATGGCTTTTCATTGTTTCCCATTTGCATGGCTTTTCCACTAAGCGAAAGGCCGAACATCAATACTTCCGTTTCCATCTCCGAGTCAAAAGCAAAGCCTCGAACGCATTACACAAACACTCTACATGTAACCTTCCACCACCTGCTTTCACAACCACTATAAATGGCGTCTCCAAATAAAGGACGGAATCCTTCCTAATTATTACATGGTGAAAATTATCGGTCCTTGTCGACCGCTCTCAGTTAAGATATAACCACTTGGCGACATTATGTATATTTGATTTAATTTAATTGTTTGTTAGTTTTATACCTTTTTTATATTCCATTACATGTTATTGTAATGTAATTTTATTTACTGAATTTAACATTGTCCAGAAATTTAATTCGGTTATAAAGGAACTTTGTATCTAATGCTGACCATGTTTCTGACCTTGATTCAGAACCAGTAAGAGTTGTAGTACACAAATTTAAAAAAAAAATTTAAATCTTTCTCAGAGTAAGATTCATAAAGTAGAATCAAAGCCATACCTGGACAACGTATTAAATAACATGTATCAATTAGGGTTTTTTTTCTCTCCAGAAGATTGACCCACATCCGGGCATCTGCTTTGCAGTGAAGTTAGATTTATTACTGATGTTTTGAGAAACAATTATTCTTGCCTCAACACTTGAGAAGTTAAAGTGTTTTATGTAGTAACCAGTTTTTTTGGCTAATAATTGTGTTTACTTCAATTTATTTGGATTTCAAGTTTGTTTTCCCTGGAAATACTAGTGCTTTAAATTAATTCTTGGACAAGGACATTTGTCGAAATTGAGACAGAATTAAAATTGGAATATTATTTTCTGTGATTCAACAGAACTGTTGACACATCTGTACGACGCTGACCACAACATATCCTTTCATTTTGGATTTCGTCGGGATTCGAACTCAGTTTCATTCGGACTTTTTATTACTAGGACTTCTATTTTTTTATTCTTGGATTATTATTGGATTTGATTCGTAAAACCGTAAGTTCTTTTTCTAATATTTAAGTTGTTTCTCTAGGGAAATAAATTATTTGTTAAATGTTATATAGCTTGTTGCCTTCACTTTTTTCTTGTTACGTTTTGTAAGAGCCTAAACACGTAACAACCTGCAAACCGGAAACATTTTATCCTGCCCTGACCCCAACTCAAGCTACTAAAAACGTACACCATTTTACGAAACTAATTGAAGCCATCACAAGATCTCGTGAAAACTGTACATTACGACGTCTCTTCCTCGAAACTGGTTAATTGCTCGCGTTGAGAGATACCTCCCCATTACTGACTTCCCATAATCAAACGATTAATCACTAAAATCAAACAAAGCTATGACGTAGATACAAATGGCACATGATATAGATTTATTACAATATAATTCTGCGTTTTATTGAAATCGGATCAGATGTATGACCTCCAGAATGGAAATAAAGTCAGCTAATTACACGTAAAATCATCTCGTTAGTACGCGTGGATCTCGCTCATTACGGAATTAATTAACACTAATAATACGCAAAATATCTTTGGATCTAAGATTTTAAAAAAAAACAAACAACAAAAAAACATGAGCACGCCTGAATTAAATGGAATGCTGTAACTGTAGCTCAAAGTACGATCCCCCATTCCCCCACCTACGACAATGTTGGACTTCGTTTCTTAAATATAAAACCCAAATTTTACATCAACCCATTTACGATTCCTTATGTAGGTTATTTCAAAGGAACTCATTACATCCCATACTAAAAATACTTTTAAAAATAGAAAAATATACTGAAAAGTCTGCAAATATCCACAAATTTCTAAACTTAATTTCGTCCTGTGCAATTTTTTACCCAAGGGCGAATGGCAAGTTTTTCTTCCTTTTTGAAACATTTAATTCTCTATGCCACGTAACGTGTTACGTAATCAACAAACAAGTTATCTGACATGGCATTCGTCGCCACCTAACGTTATCTCCATGCAAGTTATCTGACATGACTTTCATCACCACCTAACGTTATATCCATGCATGTTCTCTGACATTACTTTCTTTGCCACCTAACGTTATCTCCATGCAAGTTATCTGATATGACTTTCTTCGCCACCTAACGTTATCTCCATGTATGTTCTCTGACATTACTTTCTTTGCCACCTAACGTTATCTCCATGAAAGTTATCTGACATGACTTTCATCACCACCTAACGTTATCTCCGTGCATGTTCTCTGACATTACTTTCTTTGCCACCTAACGTTATCTCCATGCAAGTTATCTGACATGATTTTCTTCGCCACCTAACGTTATCTCCATGCAAGTTATCTGATACATATAACTTCCCATGCCAGGTAACGTCTTTTATCCATTTACGTTATCTGACACGTGTACCTTTCAACGCCATGCAGTCTTTTTCCATGTTAATTATCTTACATGCGTACCTTTCTATACCACGTAACGTCTTTTATCCATGTAAGTTATCTGACACGTGTACCTTTCTACGCCACGTATCGTCTTTTATCAATATGTTATTTGACACATGTAACTTTCTATGCCATGTAACATCTTTTATCCCTGCAAGTTATTTGACACGTGTAACTTTCTATGCCATGTTACATCATCTCCATGAAAGTTATGGCAACTTTATATGCCCTGTAACGTTATCTCCACGTATGCTATCTGACACACTTTAGATGCCACGTAACGTTATCTCCATGTAAGTTCTCTGACATATAACTTTCTATGCCATGTAACGTTATCTCCATTAAGTTATCATCAGCATAAGGTAAATCAAAATTTAACTATGTCAACCATTTAACGGTAGCGACGAAGACAAATCCATAAAGTGAAGTGTAATTTCACACACTACAAGAAATTCTCAAATCCACAATCTTGGTGAATCACCGTCTTGATACCCTACATTCCTAACAAATCTAATCACGTATTCTCCATACCTTTTAAACACGAAACTTCATCTCGCGCCTACGTCAGAGTGTCTTTGGCAAGCGATAACTTTCTTTTGAAATATAATCCGAATCAGACTATTTTAGGAACGTCTCAATTTTAGTTCCTCTTAAAAAATCCAAAATTTGAATGAAGTTGATAAATACACAAAACTACATTCGTGTTTTGTTCTGACTCGACTTAAAGAACGAGAATGATATGGCCTACGGATATCGCGAGGCCGGGTCGTTTTCGTTAGCCATATCAAACTCGTTCTTTCCCTTCACTCAGAAGAAAACACGAATGAGGTTTTGTATTTATTACAAACTCACTCTTTTACGCTTCCTAAATAGTTTTAGATTTACCACTTGAAGAAATTCGAAACGAAACGGTATTTATGAAAGTTCTATTCATTGCGCCTGAAAATATCGACACGCAAAGGTCAAGGTAGTTTCAGTCTGGTGTGTAATATCGACACGCAAAGGTCAAGGTAGTTTCAGTCTGTGTGTGTAATACGGACATACGGATTGAACAGCTGTGTCGAACGCCAGGCCATGCATGTAAGATTATATGGTCATGTAATAAACACAAGTATCAGAACTAATTCTGATGTTTAAAGATTGCCTCGGACTTTCGTAGTCAAATGCGTTGAAAATACGGGTCATGAACTGTTGCATACGAGTTCAGATTTAGTGTTATATTTGGAAACAAGATTTTGGCATAAAACGAATAACTTTTTATTATAACTTCATATACATGCTCAAAGAAACGCACTCGGGTAAAATGTAAATCTAGAGAAAAAATCAATCCTTACTAGTTTTATGAAATTCGATATAAAGTATGATCCAGAACTGACTTCACCTCGAACCCTCCTCACACCCGAATCGGTGATGACACGTCGAGTACCCAAGAACACTGTTGTATAATCGGCAATTATATTAATTGAATGATTGAGTCAGTGATGTTGAACGGCACATCGGCACAAGTAAGACCATTAAATGCCAGTGCAATGACATTAGAAGTCTTGCCGAGACTTGCCGAGAGAAACAACAGCAGCCGATCTGAACAGGAATCGAGATTACAACTCGCACAGTGCAAGTCCAGCAAGCCAGCGACAAGACGAAAAATCTTGACAAACTTGATTTAGGATTTATGCTAGATTAGGTCACAGACTCCAATTTTGGGACGTATGAGCTCTGGTTTCGTGTTTAAAGCTGCGTCCCCCCTCCCCCCGAAAAAACGATTTAAAACTAACATTACAAGCGTGCTTTTTTTGCAACGCATATCAATGTAAAACAAGTCCTGTCACCCAAATCGTGCTATTCAGTTTGTTTAATATTCGGGAAAGTGTTGTCGATCCGCGTCAAGGATCTCAGCATATTAATTTCACAGGCTTTTCCAGCCATTGAAAAAAAAAAAAAATGCAAATGTAGCAGACCTGATTAACCAAAATGGTAAACTAACATCGGTGCAATACTAAATTATTGTCTCATGTCTGTGTAGGGAAGACATGACAGCTTTATGTCTTACAGCAGTTTTCAGTTGGCTAATGTGTTAATCACTGATTAGTACAGAATCAAATTAATAAAGTTAAATAATTTTTACGACCCATTATGCTGGCGCGTATATTTACTAGTCCATGTGATAAAAATGTAAGTTGCATCTAGAATTGTTTAAATAATAAATAAAGATGGATTAATCTTACATGATCTATGTATGTAAGGAATTTTGGCATTAACTTTAATCGCCAGTCATTAGGCATGTAATATTTGATTCAATCGTATATATGTAAAACAGACGTGTAAGAGGTTGGCTAGATGAGAATAATATTACCATATCCAGCATGGAGATACAGCTGAATCTGAAAAATGTAATAAATCATGAAAAACAGGTCACTGTCTTCTTAACTTGACCTCGGGAACCCGGGTGGCCGAATGGTCTAAAGCACTCGTCTTAACCGATCACTGCCATTTCACCTGTCTGCGTGGGTTCGAGTACATGGCTCATACAATGTGGGTATGTGAGAAAGCTGCCGTAGGTTCCCGTTGGTCGGTGGTTCTTTCCGGGGGTTTTCCCTGGTTCTTCCTCCGCCAGTTATACTGGCCGCCATATATAGCATATCTTGCGTAGAGAAATGGCGAAAAACCTCAAAACAACAATAACAACCTTATCTTGACCTAAATAATTAGTTATTACCTAATCAACAATAACAAAAATACTGCTGCTTTAGATCGATTACCTGACCGACGTCTCTAGCCTACTGTCACTCTGGAAGACGCAGTAGCTCTGATATAGAGCGTTGGAATCGTTATCCAAGGGTCGGGGCTCAATACTCGCAAAGGCCAGCCCGGGACAACTTCATGCAATTGGCCTTAGGAAAGGCATTTGGCTCCCATTACTTTGGTATGATACAGCCTATATTGTGTTTAAGGTGCTGTCAAAAACAGCACAAACAAACACTACCACCATTACCATCTTTTTAACGAGATACTCTCTTTCAAAACCAAACATTGAATTAAAATATAGCAGAGCCTTCAAGTTTTTTTGAAAGGTATTGCTTGTGGTCTATAATCTGGATTATTTACACTCTGAGGAGGGGATATTTTGATAACAAGATTTGCTTTTCCTAAATTTTAAAGACTTCAGATTATTTTCTGGATTTTCGAAAAGGTCTATTAAACTTCGGGCCGGAGCATTTTCTGATTAGCGAGAATGCTGTAAAATTCCATCATCACGTGACAACGATATAAATAACGGTAATTATGACAACCATTTTGCACTTTCGATCCTCTTGCAAAGGCAGATAAGTAGTGAATGGGGTCACCCTACGGACAATGGGAATTAGCATTAAAAACACCCCTGGGTCACTCTACGGACAAGGGAAATTTAACATGGAGAAAAATCGTGGGTCACTCTACGGACAAGGGGAATTTAACATGGCAATAAATCGTGGGTCACTCTACGGACAAGGGGAATTTAACATGGCAATAAATCGTGGGTCACTCTACGGACAAGGGGAATTTAACATGGCAATAAATCGTGGGTCACTCTACGGACAAGGGGAATTTAACATGGGATTTTTTTCTTTAAAAATTTTTTTTAAAAAAAGGGGTAGGCAATTCAAAGACTATCTCTTTTCGAGAAATATGGCTGGCCCTGAAAAGGGCCTTTGGGTTTATGTTAATGTATTCATAAACATAAATGGCACCGCATTGGTCTTCTTCTTCTCCTTAGGTTGCGTCTCACTGTTGGTCCGTACATCAGCACTCTTTTCAGGCATCCTTGCCTCTCCACGTAGATCCTACGTATCCACAGGCTGGTGTTGGTCCTGTGGACAACGGTCCACTTGGATCGGACATACATGAGCAAGTCTGTCCGAAACATCATGGAAGACACAAGGGTGGATGACTCAACTGTAGTCCACATCTTGAAGCGACGAGAACAGGTGAATCAATGCATTGAACGGCGCTTATTTATAGGGACAGGAAGGATTGAAACGGATTGAGTTCATTCACCAATCCGAACACGCGTTACAGAATTCAGCCAGCCGCATCCAATCCGAAGAGAGCAGTCTGTGACGTCACCTAGTCAATATAGATCTGCTAGCGCTTGTGTGCAGTCAATCTATGCGACAGTGATTCAACATGACGGAAACTCAGAAAACGATCCATTGGGGTGCACCAGCAGGGGAGACTGCCCAAGGGAACTCGGACTTACTTTCAGAAGAAGTGAATTGGGATTTTGTGGATTTTCTCTCCTCGCAAGAATTTGTTCCGGAACCTGCGTTACCTTCTTCATTACCGCAAGTGGAAAATTTTAGACAGAGACAGAAAGAAGAATTGGAGAAATTTATACAACGACAAAAGGAAGCGGAACAGGCTTTTCTCCTACAGCAACAGCAACAAGAAGAAGAAGTAAGAAAAAAACAACAGCAGCAACAGCAAGAAGAAGTAGCAGCAAAGAAACAAGAGGGTGAAAATCAAACGGCTACGGTACTGTTGGACATTTTAGCGGAGTTAAGAAGTCTTAAACAAATGTATCAGACTTCTTTATCACGACCGAAGAGAATACGACCTTCCCGAGCTAAACACGTCAACCCTGTGACTAAGCCTACCGTACCACCCTTAGTCATTTCAACCCAATCATCATCAACATTACGCAGTCCAGAAGTAGGCCTTGGCCGTGGCAAAGGCATAAGGCAGTTAAAATTGATTGCTTAAACTCACCCCTGCACCATAAAGAAAAAAGGCCCTTTTCAGGGCCACCCACATTTCTCGAAAAGAAATACAATTTCAATTTGCCAATAACTCAAAAAAACTCACCCATGTTACCCTTATAGTACGTGTCTGTGTATGAGTGCGTGAGTGTAGCTTCTTATTTTAAAATCAAAACTCAAAGACTCTTACCTTATATCATTCATTTATTCTTTTCTCCATTTTTTACAATCCAATTCACAATTCACAACACAACACTTTAATAATAAGTTCATTGATTTCTTCTTTTCTCCTTGTTTAGTCTCTCTGTTTTTTCAATTTCTTCACCGTCACACTCTTTTCCTCTTCTTCCTCCTCGCTTTCTTCCCTTCTTCTTTTTTTCTCCTGTTTCTTTTTCTTCACCTGTCTTCTTTCTTCCTCAGAAGAATCCCTCTCTTCTTCTGAAGAATTCCTCTTTTCTTCTGACTCCTCTTGTTTCTTTTTTGGGCAATCTGGAGACCAATGTCCTTTTTCTTGACAATAATAACAGGTATCTTGACTTTTGTCTTTTTTATCCCCTGTTTTTGTTCTTTTTTGACGGTCTGGACACTCTGAAGACCAATGCCCTTTCTTCTGACAGATATAGCAAGTATCTTGACTTTTATCTCTAAAGGAAGGAGAGTAGTCCGTAGGCTGGTCTGAAGAGAATTTTCTAATGACCCCTCGCAAAGCTCTGACGAAACGTTCCATCTGGTTAGTCTCTTCCATCGTTGTGCTCGGCTTGAGAGTGAAATGAATAGTGAAAGGACAAGACACACACCCTTTTATATACGCTGGTCTGCCATGACTATAAAGTAGTTTATGGTGTTTGAACTTGAGTCATTTGACTTTTTGCTTTCAAGATGAAACGATCCCATTCATTCGAGAAGAAAGAAGAAGAAAGAAGTAAGAGGCAGAAACGTGATCTATCGCCTCGTACCAGGGCTGAAATCTTGGCACAAATTCATGCCAGTGATTTTGAAGAGGACATGAGTGAACCAGAATCCGAACCCTCTAAACCAAGTTCATCACCCTTAGTTAACCCTGAAAATTACTATTCCATTCGAGAGACGGAAAAGCGCTCCTCTAGAAAATTTAGAACCACGGCTTACAAATACACGGTGAAGTTTAAAGATTTCAAGGCTGAAGTGCCGTTAGAGAAAGCAGAAGTGTTCATCACTGAGGTGTGGGATTCTTTGCTCACTGCACTCAAGCGACAATGTCAACCCAAAGAAGACGATCGCTTGAGACTTTCCATACAACACGACGGTTTGAAATCCCCTGTTTGGATCGAGTTTAGCACCCCTGCAGAATTAACTGCTTCCAAAGTCATGGACAAGATTCAACACGTACAACAATCTAATGATCAGTTTGACATCACCGATGGTAAAGCCACATTGGACATGACCCACGTCTCTCCTCCTCAAGGGACTGGACGCAAAAAGATGTTATTGGTGGACGATCTTCGCAACACCAAAACAAGTCTCGTCCGAATTAAGAACCCTCATGACCAGATGTGTTTAGCCCGTGCCATCGTGGTGGGACGAACCTATGCCGACAAGAACGACACGGTAGAATGGAAAAGAACCTGGGACACTATTCAACGATCCGATCGAGCCAAACAACGAAACGAAGCAGAACTCCTGTTACAACAAGCCGGACTGTCCAAAGACACACCCTGTGGCATTCCTGAGATGCAAAAATTGCAAGATGCCCTAGCTCCACGCTACACCTTGAAAGTGCACCCTCAAGAAGTGCGCGGACCTCTGTTGTTTCGAGGCCAAGACTTTAAGGACGGAAAATACATTCACCTTTATCATCACGATGACCATTTCGATACCATTACCAGTATCACTGGATTCCTGAGATATGTTTATTATTGTGAGAAATGTGACTATGGTTATAATAATCGAGAGCAACACAAACATTGTGGATGGAAATGCTCAGGATGTTTGGCCTCTCCACCCTGTCTGAGCGAAGAACCAGTGCCTTGTTCCACTTGTCTGCGTACGTTTGTCAGCCCTACCTGTTACCAACAACATCTGAAAACGCAAGGTTCACAGAAGAAATGTGCTTGTCAACTGCTGAGATTGTGCCCTACGTGTGGACAAGGCATACGTACCAATAGTGTCAAGGCACACGTATGTTCAGGAAAAAAGAAATGTCACATTTGTCATCACATCGTGGACTTGGAACACCAATGTTACGTGCAAAAATACCAACCCCCACCAGAGAAAGAGGACGGTCACAAGAAGAAAGGCAATTTCATCTTTTTCGATTTCGAATGCATGCAAGAAACCGGCATTCACATTCCTAATTTCTGCGTGGCTCATCGAGCGTGCGAGAAGTGCATTCAAGAACCTATCTTCAGTCATTGCCCTCACTGCAGCAAGATACCCGGAGGGCGTGAAAAAATCTTTCGGGGACCTAACACGTTAGCCGATTTTGCCCAATGGGTCTTAGACCCCGTCGACAAGACGTGGAGCCAAGAGGACATCGAACGTTACGGAGATTGTCATCGCCATGCCACAGTGATGGCTCACAATTTCTCCGGATACGATGGACAGTTTCTTTTGAGGTACTATACGGAACAAGGTACCGAGCGTCCTAAAGTGACTTTGAACGGAGCCAAAATCATTTTCATGCAAGTGGGACAAGTACAGTTTAAAGATTCGATGAGCTATTTGGCCATGCCTTTGAGTCGAATGCCTAAAACGTTTGGAATGACAGAAATGGCTAAAGGGTACTTTCCACACTTTTTCAATACGGAAGCCAATCAACATGCCGTTCTACCCCATTTGCCTGAGGCTCACTATTACGACCCCGACAACATGCGTACCGAACAACGAGAAGCTTTCTACGCTTGGTACCAGATTCACGCCTCGGACCCTTTCGACTTTCAGGAAGAAATGCTAAAGTATTGTCGTTCCGACGTGGACATTTTACGGCGTTGCTGTGGAAAATTTCGAGAACTGTTCATGGAACACGGAGGGGTGGATCCTTTGAAAGAAGCTTGCACCATTGCCAAAGCGTGTTCCTTAGTGTATCGACAACGATTCATGCCTGAAAACACCGTGGCTGTCATCAGCCCTCAAACGACCCACTTTGTCAAGCGTCAATACTCGGTCAAAGCCCTACGTTGGTTACATTACTTGTGCGACAAGGAAGACAAGTGGATTCAGCATGCCCGCAACGGAGGGGGCGAAAAGACCATCGGAACGTATTCGGTCGATGGCTGGGACTTAGAAAACCCCAAGATCGTGTACGAGTTTAACGGTTGCTTATTTCACGGATGTCCCGTCTGTTACCCTGACCGTGGCACTAAAAATCAGTTTTTGCAACGAACCATGGAAGACTTGTACCAGGACACTTGTCAGCGACGCCTAAAGTTAGAACAGCAAGGATACCAAGTGGTGGAAATGTGGGAACACGAGTACGATCACCGTTTGAAAACCGATCCCGAGTTTAAACGCCTCGTGGAAAGTTACCAGTTCATGGACCCGCTGAACCCGAGGGATAGTTTGTACGGAGGAAGGACCAATGCCACCTGTTTGCTGTACCAAGCCGAGGAAGAGATAGGAGAAGAAATCAAATACTTGGACGTGTGTTCGCTGTATCCCTACGTGTGCAAATATTGTCGCTTTCCTGTAGGGCACCCGCAATTATTCACGGAACACATCGACCTGAAAAACATTCGACAATACGAAGGCTTGATCAAGTGTAAAGTTTTGCCTCCCACGAACCTATACCATCCCGTCTTACCTCACCATTGTCAAGGCAAATTGATGTTTCCCTTGTGCCGTACTTGTGCCGAAACGTGCAACCAAGATCAACCTTGTCAGCACAGCCAGGAAGAACGGGCCTTGACGGGAACCTGGGTCAGCGTAGAATTGTTCAAAGCTTTGGACATGGGATACCAACTGTTAGAAGTGTACGAAATTTGCCACTTTCCCAAGACACAACAATACCACAAGGGTGACCCTACTCAGAAAGGCATTTTCGCCGACTACGTGGATGCCTTTTTGAAACTGAAGCAAGAAGCCAGCGGCTATCCTTCCTGGTGTCACACTCCCGAAGACCAAATACAATTCAAAGAGAAATACTACGAACAAGAAGGCATCTCTTTAGACCACATCGAGAAAAACGAAGGCAGGCGATCGTTTGCCAAAGTGATGTTAAATTGCTTGTGGGGTAAAATGGCACAACGACCGTGTTTACCCAAGACGGAATATTTGACAGAACCTTCCCGCTACTTCCAGATGATTCACGACAAAACCAAATACATGAAACACGTGGACGTCGTTCGAGAGAATTTGATCTTGGTCAATTACGAAGAAGATCTGGACTTTGTACAAGACGACCCTTTTGGAAATGTCATCATTGCGGCTTACGTGACAGCTCATGCTCGCTTAAAATTGTACGAAGCTTTAGAACTGTTAGGGGAACGTGTCCTGTACTTTGACACGGACAGCTGCATTTACATCCATCACCCGATTCAACATCACCCTAACATCGAAGGAGACCGTTTAGGAGCCTGGACAGACGAGCATCCCGACGACAAGATTCTAAGTTTCGTCAGTGGAGGTCCCAAAAATTACGGTTACGAATACCGGGACAAACAAGGAGAAGTGCACACGACGTGCAAAGTGAAAGGACTGACTTTGAATTATCGTACCAGTCGAGTGGTCAACTTTGGGGTATTGAAAGAAGCCTTGCAATCGGGAGAGGATGAACACTTTAAAGTGACCACCTACCAACCGAACAAGATTGTACGTTTACCCACTCACCACATCGTCAGTCGACCCTTGGAAAAAGTCTATCAAATCGTGTACCAGAAGCGAGTGCGACTTCCCAATCATTTCACCTTACCGTATGGACACGTTGGTATAAAACATTGGTTGTAAGAGGATAGCCACCCACCAGAAAGATGACTTCGCCACAGCAAGAATCGAGTGAGAAACCCGATGAGAACTCCAAGTTCAAACCCTACCATTTTCCAGTTTTCTTACCTAACTATTGTGATTGTGCCCGTCGATTGAACACGTTTCAGAAATGGTCTACGGATAGGGAAGGATTACCTTCTTCGCATGTTTTAGCTAGAACAGGATTTGTCTACTTGGGACCTGAGTCAGGATTGGGATACGAGGTACAGTGTTTCGCTTGCGGACTGAAGTTACGAATGGATCTATGTATCTATAAAGATTCAGCTATTCTGGAACATACTCGATGGTCTCCGCACTGCCCTTACCTTTCTATAGCCTATCCACCCATCACACTACGGTACAATGTTGACGGTACTTTAGAGACGGTACCTTCCGAAACAAGTCATAAAAAACGTAAAAAAGGAAAGATGTACAAGCTGGAGACTGCATTGCGACTAGTATAAAAAGGGGCTATGGTCAAGATCGATAGTTCATTGTGACTACCAAGACCGAGCGAACAAGATGAATACTTTGAAAAAGACATCGTTCCAGTTTGGGGATTGTAAAAAAGTTTTATCTTCCTCTAGTGTGACTAATATTGGATGGATAAGACCCATGCATTGCGACGGAAAATGTCCGGAAGGAAACTGCGATTGTCCATGTGGTTACCATTGTAATTGCGTAACGGAGTTTGCAGACGAGTGCGATTGTGAGCCTTGCGATGGGACCGATGCTGTACGTTGTGACCTGAGCGATGCCGTAAAGCATCATGGGAACTTTAGTGCCCCTACCCCTATCATGGAAAGTGATGCTGTGCGTGTCAAACCTGTGGGATGCGAAAGTGATGCCGCTCGTCCTCTTGGACATTTTACTGGGTTTCGTTTTAAAGGGGAATGTTCACCTTCACGTCTACCCCCCTACGGATGTCATCCAGCCCTGAGCAAACTCCTACCCATGTCACTCAACCCTCATCGAAACGAACCTGTGAAAAACGAATATTCGTTTCCTGTGCGTTTGTCGGAATACTGCGACTTTGAAAATCGTCTTCAATCGTTCAAAGGAAAATGGCCAAAGTATCTGGGAGGACCGACCCCCGAAGAATTAGCCAGAGCCGGATTTTTCTACTTGGGCGAAGGAGATAAAGTCAAGTGCTTCAGTTGCGGTGTGTCACTTCACCACTGGGAACCGCAAGATTCGGCCTACGTAGAACATGCTCGATGGTCACCGAATTGTCATTACTTACCTTTAGTGGGACCGAGACATTGAAGTAACTTTTTTACCATAATCATCTGTTCATGGATACTTTACAAGAGAACATTCGTGCTTTGCCTGTGGAGTTGAGAGAACGCATTTACCGAGAGCTGGTCAAAATACAAGTGAAACGTAAAGAACAATTGCATCCGATACGTCACCGGTGTTTGAACCACTGGTACCTTCAGGCTATACAAGGACTGATTCAATTGAAAGTGTTCCATTGGACAGACATTGATCAACGACCTCCTGGTTATAAAAAGGAATGGTTTGGTATTGACGATTCTATCTACTACATTGTAAACGTACTGCATCGAATTCCAGAGGAAGATTTAACGAATTACCAACATCTTTCACGCAATGTCAACTTGGTGAAAGAGGAAACTTCTGAACGAATTGTAATGTGTAGATTAGTGACTCAACGATTTAAATTCAACACTGAAGTGAAACCATGTTTGTGCAAAGAGTACATTTCTTGTGTCAGACCAAAGAGGATTTAGTATGACCTATTCATGGATACTTTGCTAAAGAACATTCGTGCTTTGCCTGTGGAGTTGAGAGAACGCATTTACCGAGAGCTGGTGAAAATACAAGTGAAACGTAAAGAACAATTGCATCCGTTACGTCACCAGATCTTTAACCACTGGTACCTGAATGGTATAAGAGAACTGATTCGTCAGAAATTCTTTCAATGGTCAGACATTGTTCAACACTTTGAGGTCGCTAATGATCGACATGTTCATAATTATGGTTACTTCGAGATTCACCTAGTGCAACGCATTGAGGAAGACAAGTTAAAGGATTACAAACATATTTTACGTGGAATCTACTTAGAGGAAGAGGAAACACCTAAACGAACTCTGACGTTTCGGTTACAGTATGCAAGATTTAGATTCCCTACTGGAGAACGAAGATCTCTGGCTAGAAAGTACGTCTATTGCATCCGAAAAAAAGAGAATATAAAAAGAGGCTGCCATGCCACGGTTTATGTCACATGTCATCCAACAGATTCCGTGGAAGGAACTCAATGACCATATTCAAACCGTGGATCATTACCATCAATTATTACAAGAACTGTATCCATTCAATTTTGGACGCCAAGTGGTGTGTGTCTTAGTGACTTGTTTTCTGGGATTTCGTTTACCAGCCGATTCTTTGTGGACTCTTTACGATCAGTACTTACCACCTCCATGGCCTTAAATGGTCACGAAAAACTCCTTTTGCTCAAAGCCTTGCGTTTTCATCTGGATACTTCTCGACCTCAACAGGAAAAAAAGATTCGTCAACTTTTAGCGACCCAAGACGTGTATGACGATGTGTGTGTAGCTTGTGACTTACATCCTCATTGGACAGATGTTCGTGATTGGAAAAAGGGGGGTTTTGAGGCTTGGACCCAAGAAGTGGCCCAGTATGCACAAGAGTTGTTCAAGGAAAAAAGTTACTTTTCAACCTGTGTTAGTGACGGTGCCAGAAGAACCCGTCACCGAGAACAACCACTCGCTTCAGGACAGGACTGTCATGGACATGCCTGAAAGGTCATTCCGGGAGGACACTTGTGTGACAATACCTCATGTAGAGACTGTAAGAACATTACACACTGTCCCTAGGGCATCTTGGTTAACCAAAACATGTTGTACAGACACTTGTTTATATTCCACTTTGATCGCTTTGCTGTGTTTTATATTCCTGTACATCACTATTTGGGTTGTATGTATTTTTGTCTTTCGTGTTCATATTTGAAACATTCAATAAACGTGTTCTGAAAAAGTATATAAACTCTTGTCTTGTTTGTTTTTCGTGTCACAAGTGACATTTCTCACACCATGGCTACCTCTGCTGTCTCTGCTCCCTCTTCCTCTACTGTCAAAGTCATCGACGAACACTTAGATCGTGCCAGTTGGGAGGCTTTGTATCTTCGCCATCCCTTTAACATGCTCATTGCTGGACCTAGCGGTTCAGGCAAAACCGAATTCGTCAAACGTTTGATCGAACATAAACATCATTTGATCGATCGGCCCCCTCAACGGATCGTGTGGTGTTACAAAGAGTGGCAATCGGCGTACAACCTCTTGCGTGAAAGTCAAGGCGATTCCATCGTGTTTGTGGAAGGCATTCCTAAAGAAGACGACAGCATCGTCTCTGACTCCCGTCTAACCCATTTGGTCATTTTCGACGACATGTTAGGAGAAGACGAAGAAGAAATTAAATTGTGGTTTACGCGCAAAGGGCATCACCGTAATGCCAGTGTCGTTTACATCACCCAAAATTTGTTTCAACAAAGTAAAGCCCATCGCACCATCAGTCTCAATGCGCATTACGTGGTCTTGTTTAAAAGCCCTCGAGATAAATCGCAAGTGCAAGTCTTAGCCAAACAGTTAGGAACGCCTTGGCTGACTCAGGCGTACGACGATGCCACTCAAACGCCACACGCCTATTTACTCGTCGATTTGAAACCTACGACCCCCGAGGATTTGCGATTTCGTACCCACTTGTTTCACCACTGGTGCCAAGACGGAGGGCCTGTCCTGTACACGTCTCCGTCCTCGACTTCATTTCACTCCTCCCATGAAAAAAATCTATAAAAACCTCAGACCCTTTTTCGTCTGTCTCACACAGTGTGAACATGACGTCCCTTCAGTCGCATCTTCCCGTCAAATTGATTCGTGCCTTGTATGGCATCAGTCGAGAAAAAGATCCACAAACACGAGCTCGTGTCTTAGAAGCTAGTCTCAAAGAAGTCTTACGATGGTTCACGGTGACGGCACGTCAATTACTCCAAGGAATCATTCAGATTCCTCATCAAACCCAACGCTTTTTCGATCGAAACAAAGTCGCTTTGGTCCAACTGGCCGATCCCCGCATCGACACTCAAACCAAAAAACAAATCATTTTGAAACCTGGAGGGAGCGGTACTCTAGGAGGGGTCATCATTCGTTCACTCTTAAGATGGGATCCTAATGCCCCCAAAGTTATCCCTAAGACAAAAGTCCAACGAAGCCCCAAGAAGAAAAAGAAAAAGACCAAGTCCCCAAGAAGAACTTCTCCAGTGGCGGGACCCTCCTCTTACCAGACACCACCACCATCACCCCGAAAAAAGAAAAGAAGCCCCCAGAAAAAGAAACAGAGAAAAAGTCCCCAGAAAAAGAAAAGTCCACAGAAGAAAACTAGTCGCAAGAGAGGCACTTCGGCCAGGACGCAACCTTACACTCGCAAGCCACGACCTGCCACAACGTCTCCGGCAGCCTCACGTTTGTCCACTTCTCCGTTGATGTCACCAGGAACTGAAGAGTACTTGGAGACGTTGATTACACCAAGAACTTCTCCGTTGATGACCCCCAAAAGAACTTCCCCAGTGGCAGGACCTTCCCATTTAGCGGCAGTGGCTGCTGCTCACAAAGTACCTTCTCCCAAAATCAAAGTTCAAGAAAGATCGGGCATGTTACAAAGTTTACTGGATTTGTCCAAGCAAGAACTGGCTCGATTTAGTCCGTTACGTACCCCTGCACGACGTGTCATGCCTGTCCTCAAACTGATAAAACGTAAAGACAATCAGTGGCGACGCGTTCCAGTATAAAAATGGCCTGTGACCGAGTCGGGTATCAGTGTTTTTAGGTGCTCCTAAAGACTCAAAGATGTCACCCTCCAGAAAACCCCAAGGAAAGAAAAGGAAAGGACTACCACCACGTTTAGCCAAACATGGGGACCTGTTATCTGTCCTGTCCAAAGCTTCTCCACCCCTACGAAAAAAACTCATTCAAACGGCCTCCAAAGAGGTCATCGATACCGTGTGCGAATGTTGTTTGAACGTTTTGAAAGGCACGATCCCTTTGTCCAAACACCAGAAACAATGCTTAGGCAAACATCGTCACGTTCTTCGGAAAATGGTTCAAAAGAAAATTCCCATTCGTCAAAAAAAGAAGATGTTGGTCCAACGTGGAGGCATTTTACCTCTCTTGTTAGGCCCCATACTGAAAGGAGTCTTGGGAACCATGTTGGGAGGACTGATGGGAGCAAGATAAAAAGGCCTTCGGAAGTCCCAAGATCTCAGAATCGACCCCTGACAACCCCATGGAAGGACGAAAACTAGCTTTAGTGCCTTACAAACGATGGATGGAATACCATCGGTGGCAAGAAGAACGCACCCCGCATTTACCTCCCAATCCCAATTTGAGCGAGATGTCCCAGTTACAACACGAATTGCAATCCTTGCTGGATCGCCAAGATTTGTCCGAAACAGAAAAATCGCAAAAGTACGGTCAACTCTTGCAACGACTGCAACTCTTTCACCAGAAAGCTTTAGACGAAACAGCTCTACCCACTCTGAAAGATTTTAAGACCTTGATGAAAAGTCCAGCACCATCACCAGTACCAGTACCAGTACCAGTACCACCAGTACCCGTGACCAAGACAGAAAAAGGAAAAGAAGAAGAAGAAGAAGGGTTTCAAACTCCACCAGAAAAAGTACGCAAGTTAACAACACCACCTACCTCCAGAATTGGATGGATTAAAAAGATGATGGCGACCCCTTCTTCCTCACAAGAGAAAAAGAAAGTGAAGACAGAAGTGAAGACAGAAGTGAAACAAGAACCGATATCCCCTGCTCAGACATCCTCCTCCTCTTCGACACCTATTGCTGGCCGCACACGCAAAGCCTTGCAATCCAAGAAAATACCCCAAGAAAAAAAGAGTAGCCTCTTCCAAGAGTGGGTGCCTTATTAACACACCAATCAACACAAAAAAATGGAAAAAGTCTTAGCCAGCATTTACTACGATCCCTCGCATCCTGCAGGTTACGCAGGAGTTCAAAAATTGTATCGTGCTGCCAAAACGCGACTGAAAAGTCTCCGTTTACCTCAAGTGCAACGATGGTTACAAGAACAAGCTACCTACACTTTACACAAACCCATTCGACGCAAGTTTGCCAGAAGTCGCACCCGAGTGGAAGGCATCGATCATCAATGGCAAGCCGATTTAGCCGATGTCTCTCATTTGGCCAGCTACAATCGTGGTTACAAATATTTGTTTTGTGTCATCGACGTCTTTTCCAAATTTGCCTGGGTCGTGCCTTTGACTTCCAAATCGAGCAGCGAGTTAGTGCGAGCCCTGCAACGGGTGTTGAAACAAAGCGGTCGTCGCCCTCTTCGATGGCAAACGGACAAAGGCACCGAATTTCTGAACCAAGCTTTCCAAAAAGAATTAAAGAAACGTGACATTCATTTTTTTACCACCGAGAATCCCGAAACCAAAGCCAGCATCGTGGAACGTTTTCAACGCACTTTGAAAGAACGCATGTGGAAATATTTTACGCATCACCACACTCTGAAGTACATCGACATCTTACCGCACCTGGTGCAAGCGTACAACCAATCTTACCATCGAAGCATCGGACGTGCCCCGCAAGACGTGACTCCCGACAACGAAGTGCTGGTGTTCGAGCGCCTGTTCGGTACGTCCCCGACGAGGGCTGTCCCCAAGAAAAGTGGAGAGTTGACCGTAGGAGATTGGGTGCGCATTGGCAAAACCAAACGCACTTTCGACAAAGGTTACTTACCTAACTGGACGACCGAACTGTTTCGCGTCACTGGACGAGTGCATGGCCGTCATCCTGCCGTCTATAAATTGGAAGACATGAACGGAGAAGTACTCAAAGGAACGTTTTATTTGCCCGAGTTACAACGTGTCACCAAAAAAGAAGACGACGTGTACGACATCGAAAGCATTCTCGAACGCAGAACCCGTAAAGTGGGCAAACGACGTGTCAAAGAAGTCAAAGTACGTTGGAAAGGATATCCACCCAGTTTCGATTCTTGGATCGACGCTTCGCAAGTCATCGACTATAAAAAGAAGAAGTGACCATCATGCCCTTTCACACATCAGACGCAGCTACGTCGACCAGTCCTTCTTCACCTAGTTCTTCTGTGCAAGATTTACAAAAACAACCCTTGTGGGTGTGGTGTGGAGAACGTGTGCCTAAAACGCAAATCGTCTTTTTCTGCCAAATCTTCGTGGTGTATTGTGTCATCGGGGCAGCCATCGCCAATTTGAGTTTGCAACAAGGAGACAAACAATTGTGGACCATTTTATTGAGCAGTTGCATCGGTTACCTGCTTCCCAATCCCTCCCTGAAATTCTCCTCGAACGGGAACGTTGTGTCCAGTGCCAGTGTCAGTGCCAGTCACCACTCCAACAACCACAACCAGAACCCCATTTTGGGCGGAGACACGCCTCTGACATCCAGTAATATCCCCTCGGACAGCCACAGAACTCTAGAATTATGAGTCACCAAAACCAATTTTACTTAACCTTACCCAGTGACAGTTCCATGGAGGTGTTTCCCAAGAACACGTTGTGCTGTTACACGGCCAAATTACCTCAAGCCATCCCGTTAGATCACGAAGCCCATTGGGAAGTGGCTTTAGTGGAAATGATTCACCCGACCCAAGTCCTCAATGTCATTCCCCAGCAAAATTGTTTTACGGTGGAAGTTCATGACTCACATTTGCAACAAGAGTTGGATAAGACTAGTAGCACATATACCAATAAAACCTATAATGAGAAAACTAAAACGTGGACCTACAACTTTGTGATTCTCCCAGGCTATTATTTCAGTGGTCAACATTTGGTCAACACCATAGCTACCAAGTTTAATAGTGTGTTTGGGGAAGCTTTTAAGAATGCCAATGTCAATGTCAATGTCAGGAACAAAAGTGTCACCATGGAGTACCACAAAGTAGCTCGTCGCTTCTTGATGAAATTTGAACGGTCTAAAATCGTAACCATTGCATTTTGTCCTGGATTGTTTGACATGTTGGGTGGTGACATGGAGATGAGGAAGCAAGTAGAACAAAAAAACGAATTACCAGGCATTTTCGACAACGATTCTTTTGTTAAGTATTTTCGTACCCCGGTAGAACTGAACCAAGGACTGAATTTGATGTTCGTGTATTCCGATGTGGTGGAGTACAACGTGGTGGGACACACCTCCGTGCCGTTACTGCGTGTCATTCCTTTCAAAGTGGATTCTGCCACGAACGCTGACGAGGAAGGTGGAAACACTTACCACGTCCACCGCGAATTTGTCCATCCTCACTATTTGCCTGTCAGTAAGTCGTATTTGGACACGGTCAACATTACTATAAAAGGAGATCTGGGACAAGATATTCCATTCACCAAAGGAAAAGTCACGGTGAAACTCCATTTTCGAAAACGGTTCTCTCACGACTCTTAAGTCATGTATCCAGTGTACCGAGGGGTGGCTCGACAGCGAGGACACGGTTTAGGAGACATGTTAAAATCGGCCTTTCGTTCGGTGGCCCCAGTGTTGAAACCGATGGTGACACGCGGATTGCACGCCTTGAAAGATGCGGCACTGACACAAGGCAAAGAATTTCTCCAAAATGTCATCATCGACAAACAAAACCCTAAAGAAGCCTTCATGAGGGCTAGCAAAAATGTCTTGCTGCAAACGGGCAAAGACATTTTGGGCCGACGAGACACACCTATAAATGCCCTGCACGCTACCGAGTCAAGCATTCAGCAAGGACAAGGCAGAAAGAGACGACGAAGAAGAAAACACCCTTTCACCAGACTTCAAGCAAGAAAGGCCAAGAAAAGAAGAACCGTTCGAGACTTAGACGTTTTCGATTATTGAAACACAAAACAAAATGATGCACCGAGAGTCTTGCGCCTGTTCCAAGACGGAACTGGATCTGTTTGCCATGCCCCCCACCATGATGACCATGCAAGAATCCCAATGGGTGGAATTTCATCCCGTCTCCTCATTGACCGATTCCGCTCCCATCGAGTTTGAAATCAAAGGACAGCCCGAAGATTACATCGATTTGAATAGCAGTTACTTGTACTTGAAAGTCCAAGTTCTAAAAAAAGATGATAAAGGAGTAGAAGACGAAGATAATATAGCTCCCGTCAACAATTTCATGCATTCCTTGTTCAGCTCAGTGGATTTGTACTTGAATAACAAACTAGTCAGCAGCAGCATGGATACTTACCCTTACCGTGCCTACCTGGAAAATCTCTTGACGTACGGAACAGATGCCAAGACAAGTCATCTCAATGCCTGTGTGCTGTGGGCAGATGACACAGCGGGCAAGTTCGACACAATAGATACAACCAATGAAGGCTTTGAGGCAAGAGAAAGCAAAATCTTAGACAAGAGAAGTTTAGAACTGATGGATCGTTTGCATTTGGACATGTGGTTGCAAGAGAAATATTTGCTGAACGGGGTCAATGTCCGCTTGAGACTGAATCGTAGCAGTACCACTTTCCATTTGCAGGCTGCTGATCTTGCTAAGGCTCCTAAAAGCATAATCCAAGAAGCCAAACTCTACGTACGACGCGTAGAAGTGTTACCTAAAGTAGGTAACGACATCAGTCAAACGTTGAGCAGAACAACCGCCAAGTATCCCATACGACGTGTGGAAGTGAAAACGTTCACCATTCCCGCTAACCTTCAATCCATAACCCAAGATCATCTGTTTCAAGGACAGCTACCCAAGCGTTTAATCCTTGGTATGGTCGATAATGCAGCCTTCAACGGAGCCATTCATCTAAATCCTTTCCACTTTCAACACTTCGGTGTGAAGAAAATCGAAGTCAGTCGTGATGGCAAGACCTTGTGTACCCGACCTTTCGAACCCGACTTTGCCAACAAAAATTACTTGAGATCGTACTTGTCCCTGTACGAAGCCACCGGTCAGTTAGGAACCAACACCAGTCACGGCATTGAGTATGACGAATATGACGAAGGCTATGCTTTGTGGGCTTTCGATTTCACTCCAGACCAAGGCAGCGACGAGGGACATTTCCACCCTATAAAATCTGGCCAGATTCGTGTGGAACTTCAGTTTGCAGATAAACTATCAAAGACAGTGAACGTCATCCTGTATGCAGAATTCGATAATACCATAGAAATCAACAGTTTGAGAGAAGTCATTCTAGATTATTAGAAAGCCATGGAAGACTGTTATCCCTCTTTACCTAGTGAAGAAACTTTGGAGATGGAATGTGAGGAGACCGTGGAAGGAGAAGAATCTCAAGACAAAGACGAAGAAGTTTTGATGAAGTCGAGATGGCCAGAACAAGAAGCCCATTTAGTCTCCTGTTTTGCCAAACACTTGGTCGACAAAATAACGGAATTGATCAAGAAAAATTGCTATGGATGTCAAAACGATCATCCCAGTCAAATTCAACACGATAAATGCCTGATGTTAAGTCAAGAAGAAAAATTGGACGAGTATCTGGACGAAGCTTGGAGTCTCATCTCGAACAAAGACGTGTTGCACCAGTGGTATAAAGACTTGCGTGAACATTCTTGTCCAGCATTAACCACTCAAGAGATCCATCGTATCGAAGCTCTCCTGAATCAGAGTGAGGAAACAGAACGAATAACCGTTTATTCGTCAGACATTTTCAAGCAAAAAGTCAGGATCGAATTGACGACATATTATTACCTGTGAAGAAGAAGAAAAAAAACACAAATCAATGGATACCTGGGAACTTTATTACCTTTTGAACCACAGTTCGTATACGTCTTCTTGGAATCCTGTCGTCTGTGCTAAAGATGAACTCCCTCATCGCAAACCTAAAGACCATCAAGCTTACGTGATCAACACGGACGACAGTCATCTCCCAGGAACCCACTGGGTAGCCGTCTACTTTCCTCAAGAAGGATGTGTGGAATATTTCGATTCGTACGGATTGCCCCCTTTGGAAGACGATATCATCGACTTTATGAGAAGAAATGCTCAAACCACCCGATTCAATAACGTGAAATTACAAGGCACAGATTCCTTGGTGTGTGGACAATATTGCGTGTATTTTCTGCATCATCGCAGCCTGGGCTATTCCTTAGAACATTTAGTGACTCATTTTGATCCTCGTTCTTCTGCTAGAAACGATGTGAAAGTAGATCGATGGTTTTGTGACCATTATGCTTATCTTTTGTCTCAAGCTAGGAAACGTAGTGTCCATCAATGGCCTAATGATTTCCAACAGTGGAAATCACAATTTCATTCACAACGTTGTCAGCCTTGTTTAAAGTAGATTGTATTTGAAGAAAAGAATGTTTGTCATTTGAAAAAAATTGTTTGATGTTATCATGTTGAATTATTGTTAAAAATGTTGTTGTTTAGTGTTAAGTGATTTTTTGAATAAAAAATGTTGTGTTTTGAAAAAAATGCCTTTGTGGTTTGTTTAGCTATAAGAATGTTGGATTGATGCTCTTTCATTTCTTACTATCCCTCTCATGAACGTTACGGCTCGAAAACCGTGTGGGGGATGTTTTCCTTCACGTCCGCGCTTTCACTTTAAGAACCGGGTTGTTCCCAGTCTAGCCATCCATTGTCGACTCATCCTCCTAAGAAGATGTGCTCCAAACTAGCTAAGCTCAACGAAGCCTACGTGAATCTGCATAGGGTCAGACACAGTCTGATACCGAAACCAGAAGAAATAGAGAATGTGAGAATGTTAAAAATCACTGAAGACCTGATAGAAGAGCTCTTCAGAGAAGAAATGAACAGGGAGAAAGAAGAATGGACAGAGAAGTACAGACTTCAGAGACAGCAGCAACAGCAGCAACAACAGCAACAGCAGCAACAGCAGCAACCTGAAGCTGACAGAGGCTTTGTCGATTGTCGTATCGACACCAAAGAATTCTTCTTCTCTTTCCGAAGAAGCAGACCTATCGCCAGAAAGTCTATCCTCAGAGGACATCGCATTCTTAGAAACTAAAACAGAATGCCATAGCAAAAAAACAGCCCTTTTCAGGGCTACCCAATACTCTAGAAAAGAAATAACTATTAATTTGCCAATGTGTGAAAATAAACACTAACTCTTTATTAAGATATTGTGAGGGTATGTGTTTGTAAGTGATAAAGTAGGTTGGTGTGGATAGTAGATTAAAATGATATCTTATCTTAGTGTTTGAGGTGTATATTTGGGGTTAGATTGGATTGCTTTGCATATGTAAATAGTCTATTGAAGTGATTCATAAAAAATTTTACAATAGTGATGGGTAGCATAAAAAAGTGAGTGAATGTTTCTTTTAGGTCCGCGCGTTGTTGTTTTTTTTTTTTTTTGGTCATGATCTAGGTAAGATGAATTTTATGTTTTTAGGGGGATGTTTTCCTTCACGTCCGCGCTTTCAGTATAAATTGAAACCCGTTCGGCAGTCCAGCTACCCTTGTTGATTGATCAACACCAAAAATGAACACGAGACTGGAGAAACTGTTGGAACTTCATGTGCATCTGGAATATGCCAGGCGCATATTAAATGAACTGGCCGCTGAAGCCATTGTCGAGGAGGGAAGGATAAGAGAGGAGGAAAGAAGAAAAAAAGAAGAGGAGGAGAGAAGATATAAAGAAGAGGAGGAGGAAAAGGAGAGAAGAAAAAATTTAAGAATCCCAGAGAGTGAAAATTGGGATTCTGAAGCGACATATCCTGCCTCTGCTCTCTCCCCCCAAAAGGTAAAAAGTAACTGGGGGATAAGATGCGTATGTGGCGCCAGGCCTGGAAGGTGCCACCATTAACCAGGTGTCCATGAAGTTCCAAACAAAACAGCCCTTTTCAGGGCTACCCAATACTCTAGAAAAGAAATAACTATCGATTTGCCAATGTGTGTAGGTAGAGTAGTGTGAATAAAAACACTAACTCTTTATTAATAGTGGAAGTGAATGTGTTTGTAAGAGCTCAGGTATGTTTGTGTGAATAGTAGATTATGGGTTTCTTAGCGTATGTGAAGAGTATAGTTAGGGTTATATTATATGAAAAAAATAGGGGGATGTTTTCCTTCACGTACGCGCGTTGTTGGGCCATGATCTAGGTAAGATCCATTTTATGTTTTAGGGGGGGATGTTTTCCTTCACGTTCGCGCTTTTCGTATAAGAACCCACAGTATTCGTCGTTCAAACCATTCTTCATAGAAGATGGCTTCAAACCACCTGGATAAATTTCAATCATTGCAAGACGTCCTTGACAATTTGGGAATGATAGAACAAATGCTCGTACGACTAGTTGAAGATCACTATTCTTATAGTCCGCATAGAGTAAAAATGGAAATTAATAATTTAAGAAAAGCAAAGGATATGATAAGTGCTGTAATGAAGGAAATAAAGGAGGAGAAGGAGGATGAAGAAGAAAGGACAAGGATGAGAGCATGGAATGAAAAAATTGAAAAAGAAGAAGAAAATGAGAAGAGGAAGAAAGAAGAAGAGGAGGAAGAGAAGAAAAAAGAGGAGGAGAAAAAAAAGAAGAAAAAGAGTGTAGGTGAGAAAATAAGAAGTTGGTGGAGGAAAAGAAGAAATTAGAAGCAGAAGAAGAAAACCCAAAGGCCCTTTTCAGGGCCAGCCATATTTCTCGAAAAGAGATAGTCTTTGAATTGCCTACCCCTTTTTTTAAAAAAAATTTTTAAAGAAAAAAATCCCATGTTAAATTCCCCTTGTCCGTAGAGTGACCCACGATTTATTGCCATGTTAAATTCCCCTTGTCCGTAGAGTGACCCACGATTTATTGCCATGTTAAATTCCCCTTGTCCGTAGAGTGACCCACGATTTATTGCCATGTTAAATTCCCCTTGTCCGTAGAGTGACCCACGATTTTTCTCCATGTTAAATTTCCCTTGTCCGTAGAGTGACCCAGGGGTGTTTTTAATGCTAATTCCCATTGTCCGTAGGGTGACCCCATTCACTACTCAGATAACTGGACTCGGCATTCACCACTTCGAGGTCAGCCTACGGATCATAGTCCGAATGTATGTGGGCAGATGTCATTCGAATCACCTGGCGTATTTACGAAACAAAGACTGACCAAATCAATCCTACAGGTGATCCAATGTTAGAAATAGACGAGGCGGTCCAAATTGATTATGGTTTCTTTTTCTTGCGCATGCATTTCTGGTGAACGAAATGTACGATTTTTCTGTAAATTACTTCGCTGACAAGCATCCGAGGCACGTTTTTGTGTCGCAGAAGTAGCCGACGACCTTCCGAGAGCTAGTTTACACTTATTACTTCCAGTTTAGTACGTGTCAGTAGCCACGAATCTAGTCTCAAAATACCTTTTGGAATATTTTTGCCTATTTTTGCGGCGGTGGACCTTGGCTTAGATGTAGCCGCTATGACATTCCATCAAGGAGGTTTAGTTTGGTGCTTTTTAGCACAGCAACACAACTAGGTTATTTAGTGCTGAGAAAATTGATGCAAAGTGTCTTGCCCAAAGATACACCATGACTGCTGCCATCTAGGAGGTGTAGAAATAAGATTTTCAAGATGGACAATGCAGCAGCCATATCAGATACCAAATCGGCATAATTTGAATACTAAACAGACCCTATAAGAGGTCTTCTAGATTAAAACACTATGCTGATAGGACTAGCCTTTGTCTGCATGTGTACCCATTACACATAACATGTACACATTACCCAGTGCAATGTTCAGATTACCCACTGCCATGTTCACATTACCCATCTAGGAGGTGTAGCAATGATTTGATGTGTTCATGGTAATGGGTAATGTACACATGGTAATGGGTAATGTGTATATGGTACTGGTAATGTGTACATGGCAACTGGTAACATGTACATGGTAATGGGTAATGTGTAGATGGCAATTGGTAACATATACATGGTAATGTGTACTTGGTAATGGGTAATCTATACATGGCAATGAGTAACATATACATAGTAATGTGTAATATGTACATGGTAATGGGTAATGTGTAATATGTACATGGCCATGGGTAATAGGCAATGTGTACATGGTAATGGGTAATGTGTACATGGCAGTTGGTAATGTGTATATGGTAATGGGTAATGTATACACAGTAATGTGTATATGGTATTGGGTAATGTGTACATGGTAATGGGTAATGTGTACATGGCAGTTGGTAATGTGTATATGGTAATGGGTAATGTATACAGGGTAATGTGTATATGGTATTGGGTAATGTGTACATGGTAATGGGTAATGTGTACATTGTAATGGGTAATGGGTACATGGTAATGGGTAATGTGTACATGGCAATGGGTAATGTGTATATTGTAATGGCTAATGGGCACATGGTAATGGGTAATGTATACATGGTAATGGTAATGTGTACATGGTAATGTGAACATGGTAATGGGTAGTGTGTACATGAAAATTGGTAATGTGTACATGGTAATGGGTAGTGTGTACATGGAAATGGGTAATGTATACATGGTAATGGTAATGTGTACATGGTAATGTGAACATGGTAATGGGCAGTGTGTACATGGAGATGGGTAATGTGTACATGGTAATGGGTAGTGTGTACAGGGAAATGGGTAATGTGTACA
Source organism: Sinohyriopsis cumingii (assembly GCA_028554795.2). NCBI lineage: Eukaryota > Metazoa > Mollusca > Bivalvia > Unionida > Unionidae > Sinohyriopsis > Sinohyriopsis cumingii. The sequence goes on along the minus strand of CM068826.1, from coordinate 144,833,483 downwards.
TGGAAATGGTTAATGTGTACATAATAATAATAATAATAATAATAATAATGAGGACTTTGTATAGCACCTAATCTTTAGAAGTTCTAAGCGCTTTACAACTTTAGACAACACCTATAAGATAAGAAACATAATAATATTATTAAAAAAACAAACAACATGAAATTAGAAAAACATTAAAAAAATAAAATAAAAAACATGCTGAGAATATTTCAGGTAGGAAACATTATTAGGTTTTTAAGTTTGTTCTTGCTGTCGAAATAAGTGACTTTTGAGAGCCCTCTTGAATATGATCACTGTGTCTTTGTGTCTAAGTTCAGTGGGCAATTCATTCCACGTTGCTGGGCCTTGGTATGCAAAAGAACGCTGTCCATGTGACTTTGTTTTCATAGTGGGAATAATGAGTATACGATTGTCAGAAGAGGAGCGTAATTATCTTGCTGGTGTGTGCACATGGGTGAGGTCAGATAGGTATGTTGGACTAGAGTCCGACAGTGAAACGTAGCACAGAGAACAAATTTTGTGTTTGATTCTGGATCGAATGGATAGCCAGTGTAGGGTACAGAGCAGCGGGGAGGTGTGCTCTGATCGTGGTACTCTAAGTATGATCCGAGCAGCTGTGTTTTGAACTTTTTGAAGTTTCTGGAGTAGATATTGAGATGAACCAGACAGAATTGAGTTACAATAGTCCAGTCTTGAAAGTACTAATGAACACACAAGTGTTTTAGTCGCATCAACTGAAAGATATTTGCGAATTGAGCCTTGCATATGTTCATGACATGTTGGTGCAATGTGAGAGTACTGTCCAGAGTAACACCTAGGTTTTGTACTGATCGTGTGAATTTAATGTTAGCGTTGCTAATATTTATTGTTTTAGGTAAAGGATGTGAATGAGAAAGTCTTTGTGTTGTGATCAGAATGGCCTCAGTTTTATCATCATTCATCTGCAGCTTGTTACAAGTCATCCATGACTTCACATCAGAAATGCACCTCTCTACACCTTGGATGGTAGCATCAACTTTAGTTGGGTGGCTAGATTTGTATATTTGCGTGTCATCAGCATACAATTGATGAGACACTGGATGATGATCTACGACTCTTGAGAGCGACTGAGTGTACAGAATGAAGAGAACAGGTCCAAGAACAGACCCCTGTGGAACACTACAACATAGATCAACTGGATTGGAGTGTATTCCATTTGCAGACACAATTTGTGTCCTGTTGACCAAGTAGGACTTGAACCACAGTAAGGCTGTATCATGAATGCCAAATACATACTGGAGACGGTGAAGTAATATATCATGGTCTATTGTGTCAAATGCTGCAGACAAATCAAGGAGGGTGAGGACTGTAATCTTTCCGCTATCCAATACAGAGAGTATGTCATTAACTACTTTTAGAAGAGTAGTTTCAGTACTGTGGCAAGGGCAATATGCAGATTGTACATTGCTAAAAAGACTGTTTGAATTTAGATGAGATATAAGCTAGGATAGAACAACCTTTTCTAAGATTTTTGAAATGAATGGGAGATTAGAAACTGGGCGGTAGTTCTTTAAATCATTATGGTCTAGTGTTGGTTTCTTCAGCAGAGGCTTTACAATGGCAGTTTTGAAAAATGATGGGAATTCCCCAGATGAGAGAGAGGTATTAATAACATCAGTTAGTGAAGGCAATACTGGATCTAAGCACTCAAGCAGCAGTGATGTTGGAATTGGTAAGTACATTGTAATGGGTAATGTGTACATGGAAATGGGTAATGAGTACATGGTAATGGGTAGTGTGTACATGGAAATGGGTAATGTGTACATGGTAATGGGTAGTGTGTACATGGAAATGGGTAATGTGTACATTGTAATAGGTAATATGTACATGGAAATGGGTAATGTGTACATGGTAATGGGTAGTAATGTGTACATGGTAATGGGTAATGTGTAAACAGTAATGAGTAATGTGTACATTGTAAGGGGTAATGTGTACATGGTAATGGGTACACACCTGCATACATCTACCCCACAATAAACCTTCACCATGTACATACAATCTTAGTCATAAACAAGTACTGATTATTTATAATCAAACCCTGAGATAAGCTGTCACAAGTTTATAATTAGACCCTGTGATAAGCAGTCACAAGTTTATAATTAGACCCTGTGATAAGCAGTCAAGTTTATAATCAAACCCTGTGATAAGCAGCCACAAGTTTATAATCAAATCCGGTGATAAGCAGTCACAAGTATATAATTAGACCCTGTGATAAGCATTCAAGTTTATAAATCAAACCCTGTGATAAGCGGTAACAAGTTTATAATCAAACCTGTGATAAGCAGTCACAAGTTTATAGTTAGACCCTGTGATAAGCAGTAACAAGTTTATAATTAGACTCTGTGATAAGCAGTCACAAGTTTATAATTAGACCCTGGAATCATCAAAACTGCATCACTCTCACAGGCTTCTCCCTCTTCATAAAATTGTAACATTGTAAAAATATATTACAAAACTGAAAGAAAATAGCTAGAAGCTTTCAGACTCTTAACAGAGTAGCAATAAACATTCAAGCAACAAAAAAATGAAAGATATAAAATTAAAAGCATGCTTTTTATGCATACTGATTTTTTAATAATATAAAATGACAAATCAATAATAATCAATCAATGTCTGACTTAAATCAATAATAATCAATCAATGTTTGACTTAATATTAATCAACCACCCATTTGACTAAAATCAATAATAATCAACCATTCATTTGACTTGAACAAGAATAATCAACCACCCATGTGAAAAAATCTAAACATCTTAAAAACACTGAATCAAAACATTTTTCATAAACAATTTGTCATGGAAACAAATCTTTGAAAAAGTAGAGACACAATTCATTATTTTAATGTTATAATTAACAATTCATGGGAAACAAATGCCCCAGCAGAGTATCTGAAAAATTACCTAAATGCAAAATCTGACTGGCATTTTGGGTATATGTGTACACATGGGTAACACAATAAGCAACATTTATCCTGTGGCATACAAATTGATAAAATCAATGCATTCATTTTACACACACACCCTTTCCATCTCCCTCCATCTCTCTCCCTCCTTCTCTCTCTATCTCTTTTGTGCAAATACTTCAAACATCTAAAGATGCAGGTCAAATACTGTATGCATTGACTCCATTCTTCAATTATTCTGAATGACAAAACAAGACCACTATAAACAGCAAATAATGTTTTGGTGTATTATAGATAGTACAAACATATATATCAAGAAAAGCAAGGATTCCATACATTTCAATGCAGACTATTCATCTATCACATGAAAATGTAATTATTTTTGTTACATATTATAGTGTATGATAATGCAATCCATGAAACACTCTTTTATTCTTAATTAAGTGATTGCTGATTGGAAAAAACATAAATAAAATTATAGTGAATACATACTGGATCTATCATATACAGTATGGATTATTTTTTCACTGCTGTAAATGCATACAAAATGGGAATAGAAAATGGTGAATTTTATTTTTTATGTTTCTGTTTTATGGGTCTGTGATCAAATAGTAATGGCTAATTATGCTGCATGTATAAATGTTTATGTCATTAAATGTAACATAATGACTAGATATGTATGAAGATACCCGTCAAGCTAATTTATGTCATTTAGGTAAGCATCAACATCTATGTTAATAATCTAAAATGGTAACACTGAGGATAATCTAGGGCACTGTTTGACCTATGGTAGATATGTACACAAATGCCAAAATGATTGCTACACCAAAATATCACCGTGGGTTTGGACAAATATTTCGTAAAAATTAGTAGCATGTAAAAATGTCCTGTTCTACATCATTTATATCCCTGCTCACTGGATTATCTCTCTCCTTTTCTAAAGAATGAATTTTGTTTTATTTTAATCTTGTGCAAGATTCCTCTGGTAATTGCAGATGACTGAACCAGTCAAAACTCATGTGAACTAGTCTAAATGCACATGAATCGGTCTAAACTCACAAGAACCAGTCAAAGCTCAGTGATTATATTCTAGCTGAAATGGCATCATAATATGGATTAGAATCAGTCAAATTGCAGCATTTGATTCTTTAACATATTAATAAATCATCTGGCAAATTAAAGCATTCAGTTACTTAGTGGGTAAATTATCACTAATTGGAAATCCAATATAAAATATAATCACAACAATCTGTTTCCCTTAAAATTTGTTATGAGCTAGTTATATTCCACCAGTGCTAAAACAAGTTTCAATGCAAGTAATATCTATCAAATAAAACCTGTCTTGAGAGAACACTCATTTAAACCACATCCACCCAACTCCAAACCACTGACAAACAGGTTTGTCAAAAGATGTCACATTATATAAGAAAATGGACCTGTACATTAAGAATTGGGTCTCATTTCACAGGTGGCCCCCAAAGAGAGGTCTTTTAGTTAGGTTTTTCAGTAATGATTTTAATATTTGTAAATTACAAAAAGTGTAAAACAATTGGAAATCTTCAATTATCAGAAATTACAGCGTATAAAACTCAGTAAAATCTATTAAGATCATCAGGAGACAAATGAAGAAAAAAAAAAAACCCAGAAGACCAAGATTTTATCCACCCATTTCATTCACAATGTAAAATGGACAGTTATTAATATTTAATGTTTACCACTGAATAAACATTTATTCTAACTTTCAACAAGTACATTTGTCAAAAAAGGGCCTTCTGTGTAAACTGGGATGTGTACAGCATGGAAGAATCTGCGGCCACGAGTTAAACACAACTACTTTTGCTAGTAAAGCATAAAATGTAGGTCGCAGTGACCTTTGGTTGTAAAAGTGTATTAGTAACATAATTCTATGCAGTCAATTATTAAGTTTCATGATCTGAGCATAAACAGCAGCCAGCAAAATGAACTTTTAACAAATTGTATACAAAGTCACCTAACAAGAAATACAGATCACAGAGACTTTTTCTTGAAATAATGGTGTCCTTATCAAAATGCATCAAAAAACCACATTCCAAGATTCTAGGTAGGATAGTATGTTAAAGCATTTGAAAGTTCATTAGATGCAAAATCCTAGCTAAAGCTAGTAAATGATAAAATATAGGTTATGATGAGCTACTTTATTTTTAGGCTGTGGTACTACTGAGAAGCATATCATTATCGATTTCATGAACAGTGCATGAGAAATGAACATCCTATACAAAATTTATCCCAAGTCAATTAAGTGTAAAATAGAGGCCATAATGACCTACTTTTGCAGTAAGATAGTAGTGCTCGTCAAGATGGATTCCCTCAACAAGTGTCATGCTTCTAGATACAAAGCAAGCTAATGATCTCTGTGGTCTAATTGACCCAAGGTGGTACAATGTGACATGTAGGTTACAGTGACCTATTCAGGTGCTAGTAGAGGTGCATACAATCCTCTAGTTTGATGATTCTAGCATCAACAACACAGTAAACTTCTGTTAAGATGCCTCCCCTCAACAAGTCTGATAATTCCAGGTATAACATTAAGCTATAATTATTATAACATTATTATATTATTATAATATATAATTATTATAACATTATTATAAAATAACTGGGTGCATTAAACCTGAGCAAACACAAAAACTTAACCAGGAACGTACAGGTATAGTAAATATATGAACCCAGTCAGTCCCCTCCATTGGCAGTAAGTGCTATGAAATCCAGTCCAATCTGTTGCCTAGGAACCAAGATGAAAAATGGCTGACATGCAGTGAAGCTGTATATAAGCTTATATTTGCACACAATGATGCTGACACTCTTAAACTCTCATCTACTTCATAGTGATGAACTAAAAGGGGTATTTAGGACAGACATTATTGAACAAATGGGGTCTTTATAACTGCACATACATGTACACTAGTCTTATGGTAGTGCCCCCTACCCCATTCACAAATTGAAATGGAATGGGGATGTGTTACATATTTTTCAAGATTGAATAGTGATTCAAGGTGCTACCTTTCTTGACCAAGTAACAAAGAGAAATGCATCATTTGGCAATAAATCAAGCTTTTATTACTTTAAAATGAAAACTTTCATAGAAAGAAAATATGAGTTAATATTTGGTGATGGCCAAAGCTGAACAAAAGTAAGATCTGGAATGGAAAAATTCTGGAGTGCAGCCATTTTCTGGTATAATGAATAATAAAAAAAATGTTTTTTTTTTCAGGGTAAAACTTGGCAACTACCTGAGATATTCTAGAACCAAGCTAAGACACTTATTTTTCAGATGATCTTTAATGTAATGATGGTAAGTCTTGGGACACTACAACTTTTAAGACACGCATAAATTTTGAAAAATAATTTTTATGACCTATAAAAGTTGAAATAGCAATTTTTTCATGTCCTAAATGTCTTGTGACACCTTGGACACTTTTTCTTCCTATTGTTTGGCATATATTGACCATAACATTATTTTAAAAAATAAAAAAGACTAAGCCTTCTTTAAGGGACTAACATTATGAATAATCAAATGTAAATGTTATAAATTAATATAATTTGTTTTGAAATTCAGCAAGTCTATTTCATTTTGATGTTATTTCTTGCCATTTTATAAATCAAAAGTAGAACGGATAATATGAAAAATGTTGTCTCTCCGTTTTTGTGTCTGTAAGTGTTAGGACAGCTTTTGTTATGTGCATACAAGTCTTGTAACACACAAAGTAATAAATACTTTTTCCCATCGCAAGACTTACCATCATTGTGTAACATTAAATTTACACAGGGAGTTCAGCCATGATGTTATCATACCCTTGAAGACAAGTTATACACCGTAAGACATGCATCTTTAACTTTCACAAATAAGGAATATGTTTCAATTCTAACCAAGACTATTTCATTATAAATTTACTTTCATTTTGCATGAGTGTCTTCTTTACTGTGAGGAAGATCAGCCAGGGCAGGAATGATTCCACAGTAGATATCAATTCCCTTCAAAAATATGTTTTCATTGAGGTGCTCATCGTGGTCATGCAGTAAGATGGGTGTTTTATTCATCGGGGAAAATCCAATAGCAGTGTAACCAGCCTGAAAGACAGAAGAAACATACGAGTGACAATGTGTCTTCCCTGAATACTGATCCTAGATAATGGCCTAGTGGTATAACATTTGATCCTAGATAATGGCCTAGTGGTATAACATTTGATCCTAGATAATGGCCTAGTGGTATAACATTTGATCCTAGATAATAGTCTAACAAATACAAGTACAGTGGTATATCATTTGATCCTATATATTAACCTATCAAATATAAGTGCAGTGTCATAACATTTCACCCTAGGTAATGGTTCATCAGATGTAAGTGCAGTGGTGCAACATGGATATCTTAAATACAAAAGCAATGTAAAAGAAATTGAATGATTTGCAGAAATTATTAAAATAGGTTACAATTATTAAAATGATATAATGAAATTATAAAATAGGTTACAATCCTATAAGTAATATAGTTGTCATTTCTAACTTGGTAAAAAAAAACGACATATGATAACATTAGAACATAGCAAGCAAAAAAAAAGCCCCTTGTTTAAAACAATACCGGACCCATCTGATCCAAATAAATGATGCCTAACCTTTATACCCTATTTGTTATGAATTTTGAATAACTGATAACCATATGATAACCTTTATACCCTATTTGTTATGAATTTTGAATAGCTGATAACCATATGATAACCTTTATACCCTGTTTGTTATGAATTTTGAATAGATGATAACCATATGATAATGTTTATTCACAATGACTAAACTCTGTAAACTATTATTAGATTCTCCATGCAGAGAAATCGTGTTCACAAATTATGAAGCAACTTATTTCAACCTAAAACACCATGCATATTAGATTAATTTCGATCTAGTTCATAAAACTTCATGTTAACTAATGGGTAGATGAGTGGTCTAAGGCACTCGCCTTTACAAATCACTGACATCTCATCTCTGTCTGTGTGGGTTGTGTCTCGGGCTCAGATAATGTGGCTATATGAGAAAGCAAACCAGTAGCTTCCTATTGGTCAGTGATTCTTCCTGGAATTATTCATCCATAAGATATACTGGTTGCCATGAATAGCCTATTGTGTGTTGAAAATGGCATTAAAACCCATAACAACAACAACAACAATGGAGCAATAATAATAATATGCTGTGATGAAAATAATAGTAATAATAATAAAAATAATAATAATAATGATGATATGGTAACAACAACAACAACAAGTATGAGAAGAATAGTAAATGGTGATAAGCATGTTCATGGCTCAATATCTTCCTAAGGAAATTACACATGGCCAAATCTCTTCCAAAGGAAATTACACATGGCAAAAACTGTTATAAACCAATGATCAGAGAAAATAAATGCCAAATTGGATGAATTATTACTGCAAATTTTGGGAGTCACATATAATTGGACATTTGTAATGTTGAATAACAAGCAAAAATTCAGGGAACTTTTTTCCCTGAGCATACAAGGGTATGGTCACAAGGAGTTCACAAAAAATGAAATCTGACTTTACTTTTAAAAAAGCGCTGTAAAGCTATTGGTCAAACATGGAATGCAGCCATGTCTCATGGTCGTATCTCAAACAAAGGGCCTAAGGATAAAATAAAGCATTATTTTTACAAAAATTGACCTTGACCTTGAAGATAAAACCTTGACTGTAATACATGATATACCAACAAACTGAGATGCATGCATGCACAATGGGTCATCTCTGAACCTCAGACAACTTTGTGATATAAAACAGAAACAAAAGAAACCTTAAAATATTGATTTTTGACCTTGACCTTGTTGGCATGACCTTGTTAATGGAATGCAACACATCTTCTAGAGAGTATATCAAGTTCTGTCTATATGGCATCTTGTGTAGCTATCAAATTAGAAAAAAGAACGGAAAATGTAACTGAGACCCAAAATACTGACATGTGACCTTGAAGATAGGCCATATAGTATATGATGTACCTTCTCATAATGATATGTAGTTTTACCACATTGTCTCTGTCCAAAAATTAAAGCAGAGAGAAAAATGTAATAAAAAATTCAAATTACATCAAGACATTAACCCAAAAGATAAGAACTCCAATGTGGAATGCAGTAAGTTGTCTCACCTGATCAGAAACAATTTTAAAGTTAATGAGTGGAAGCGTTAGCATGATGGAAAACTTAAAATATTTAACAATGACCTTGACCTTCAAGATAGGATCCCTAATGTGGTACACAACACACCTTTTAAAACCAAACTGTTTCATTCCTCAGTCTCAAATGACTGTAATGTTATAGACTGGAAGTAGAAGTGATGGAAAATGTAAAATACTGAACACATTGACCTTGATGATAGGACCCCAGATCTGGTAAATGACACACTTTCTTGTGATGATGTGATAAATACACAGGGGTTTACAAATCCACTTGACCCAAATCCTGGGACAAGCTCAAATTCAGTTCAAGCAAGCTCAAATTTGCACGGCACTAGCCTGTGGGCAAGTCCACAAAATTGAGAGAGGGATGTAAGATAAAAGAAATTTTACTGAATGTTGCAGGTCTGGGTTAATACAGTAATACTGTGCAAGTTAAATTTACCAACAAGGGGTCATGTTCAGCTCCTAACGCTTTTTGTTCTGTAAGTTTTATACCCTGCAATCTCACCACAATACATATATCAGCACATTTATTTAGTTTTCAAAGACTGTTTTGATGCAAATTGCTGATTTTATGGTGATAATGTTTTAAATTGCTAAAATTGGAACTCGTGAGGTTTCTTTGACAGGTACGCGTTTGGAAATTAAAGGAACTCGGCTGTAACGAATAACTACCTGAATAATAACTATTCAATGCGCGAATGATGTTAGGAACCCTACAGGGGTGTTTATCATATGTTGTTTATGTAATAATTACATGAGACTTGATGTAAACTACTTGGCAAAGATTTAAATGGCACAAATATGTGTTCTCAAATCTTTCTCAAAAGTCAGATTCTCAAAATATTTGGATGCATCTTATCAATTTGAAGGTGACTACAAGATAACTGGTAAGTAAATGGATAAAATAAGTGTTCACAAATCCTTGAGTTGTGAGCATAAATAAAGCATTGCAAACAGTCATGCTTTAACCTGCTTTTTCTCTCTCTTAAAAGTGTAGCCATTTCCAAAATCTTTTATACCTATCCAATTATCTGTCTAAATACATGATTACATATTCTATTTGCTTTTGCTCTTCCAACTTTGTCTGCATTCTAGCTCTTTCTAATCTACACATCTATGTATATTAACACACACACACACACATATATATACATATACATATATATATATATATATATATATATATACACACACACACACACACACACACATACACACACACATTTATATAAGATTTCTTTATTTCAGACTACATAGTCCATACATCTAAATTAAAATATAGATATAAAGCAAAAGCATTACAAACATAAAAGAACATATATATCATACAAGTATACAGATGCATCTACAATTAACTATGCCATGCATTGTTAAGAATGAAATTAAATGGCATATTTAAAGAGTAATTTGTTCCATCTACTAATAATATGAGAATTTCAATATACAATTCTTACTATTAGATATTCTTGTTATCATTGACACTACATACTTTCTCATTACTTCATCAAAACTGAATACATTTTAATTTACAAACATGTTGGAGGCACTGTTCCACCTAGGAAGACCTAATAGAAAACGAAGACTATTATTATAACCAATAACTAGTTTTCTTTTCATACATTCAATAAAGTTTGTCCACAGCGGAGCACAATACATAGTACAGCAATAAGATTTGAATAATCTAATTTTGATATTCAATGAAAAATTCTTAAATTTATGTAGAAGCATGTTTGTTTGAGTACACAAAAATCGGTAATGTCTCATAATATCCTCATTATCTGACCGACTGGATTTCAAAATATGACCGAAATACATATATATAACTGTTGACATATGTAAGTGCATTGCTATTAAGATGTACAGGGAGAGGAGATGGTAATTTGAAAGACGTTGGCTGAAAGACCATGCATACTGACTTTTTTTGTATTATAGATGATATCATTCTCAAATGCGTATTGTTCACATATCTTTAATAATTTCCTGAAACCTGTGATAGAAGGACTTATCAATGACATATCATCAGCAAAACTAAAATTGTTGAGAAACAAAACATTTGGTGGCAGACATAACCCCACGTAACACTGACCCAGCTTACAATTTAATTCATATATATATATATATATATATATATATATATATATATATATATATATATATATATATATATATATATATATTACATAACAAAAGGAAAAGAATAACCCCGCCTCACCCCACTGGTGACATGGAAAGCGCTGGATATTACACTTACCCATCGCACATAATACAACTGTTTGCCATACCAGTTAACTAAAATATGAACTACGTAGACAGGTATTTTAATATCAATCAACGTTTTAAAGAGTGTCCAATGATTGACCCTATCAAATGCTTTACTAATGTCTGATAAGCATGCAAACACTGGGCTGCCATGTTCTACATAATAGCTGACAGTTTCCTTCAAGGCATATAGACATAAATCGGCTGAATGATGCTTTTTAAAACCAAACTGATTATCGGAGATTGTGACTTCACATCTTTGCTGTATGATGCATTCAAATATTTTTGAAATAATAGTCAGAGGAGCTATAGGTCTGTAGTCATTTGTGTCCACCACGTTACCAATTTTGCTTTTTAGTAGAGGTATAACTGTAACTTTTGTGAACTCATCTGGTATAGTATCTGAAAATTTAAAATGTTCCACATATAAAAAAATCTGTATGTGTGTGTATATATATATATATATATATATATATATATATATATATATATATATATATATATACATACATATATATATATATATATATATATATATATATACAAACACACACACACATCCACACACAATGAAACCTGTCTTGAAAGAACACTGCTATGTGAGACCACCTATCTTGAGAGACCACACCCTCAATGCACAAATTTATTGATTATATAGCATTGTGACCTGTTATGAGAGACCACCTGTCTTTTGAGAGACCATACTTTTTTAGCAAAAGAGATGGTCTTTGAAGACGGGTTCTCTTATCTTAAGTATGCCCTCTCTTTCCCAGCATCCATCTCACCTCTGTCTGCGTGGGTTCGAGTCTCGGATTCGGCTAATGTGGGTATGTGAGAAAGCTTATCAGTAGCTTCTCATGGATCGGTGGTTCTTTCCAGGGTTTTCCCAGGTTCTTCCTCCACCATTAATACTGGCCGCCATGTATAGCCTATCATGTGCTGAAAAATGGTGTTAAACCCTATAACAACAACAACAACTTTCCCAGCATTCATATTTGAATTTAACAATGGATTTAAGCAATAGAGTAAAACCTGTCTTGAAAAACATACCGTGTGTGTGATACCGATATTTTGGTCAAATGGATTGAAATTGGGGTGCCACTGAGTAAATGTCGTTTGTAATGGGCACATATAAACATATCGGATCCACTACTGCATTGAGTAACTATAGAGCAGCAAGAACTCTCTCGCTGAAATCTATACCTTGTTGGAAACAGACTCTATGAGATAGACAAGCTGGATGATGTAGGCAAAAGGGAGGTGTACTGTACTGAGATTGGATATAAACTCCATACCCAAGCCAACAAAACACTGGGAGGAGTGAAGGTTGGATTTTTCCCAGTTCAACAGAAAAATGATAAGATTCTAACGGGACAGAAGATCGTTTCTGCCCTTGAGGAGAATAGCACTTACCATATGAATTTAGAAGAGATCATCCAGATATGCTGCCACTGCCATAGATACGGGGTCTCAAACTCATACTACCCTAATAAGTCTAACTAAGAAACAAAACAGATTCCCAGATGGGGGTCGACCTTCTAGAAATGGAAGTTTGTTACCTGATATCATGTCATCCAGGTATAGCCTTGATTTAACTTAATATTTCTTACTCTGAGAAAGAATACAAAAATTTCTTCAAAAAGTTGCTTTCTAAAACTTGCTGGTTCTGAATCAAGGTCAGAAACTAGATACAGTGTTTCTAGTATTAAGTGTTTACCAATGAAAATTTTAAAAAAGTCAGGTCAAACAGAACTGAACTTAATTCTATAGAAAAAAAATAAAGTCCAGTAAACAGTATTACAACAGCATGTAATGGAATAAAATAAAAAAAAATAAAACATCAAACAAGCAATTAAATTAAATCAAATATATACAACAAGTGTGTCTATACATGTAAATGCTATTATACATAAGTTTGCATGTTTGTGTATATGTGTGCATTTGTATATAAATAGGTTCCTTTGATGAGGGCCAAAAGGTAGAACAGTTCTTCAGCTAATTGTGTTACCCTCTTTAAATAAAGATACTGCCTGCATACTTGTCTCTTCTGATGGAGCGTTGGAATGACCTCGCCATCACCACCTGGAACATCAGCAGAAGTATGAATTCACTGAGGCAACATAGGTCTACGATTTGGCCCTAACTTCTGCTGTTAGCCATTTTGATAATGAATAGCCCTGAACAGAACTCTGGAGATTGTTGTTTCTCTACAATCTCCACTGCTTGTCAGTTAGTAACCATCTCCTGCTGAACAACATGGTCCTTCCAACCTAATGCACAATGCTCTAGAAAGGGAGAGGAAGAAAGAGGAGGAGGTAGGATGAAATAACCTAAAGCCCATTGAAAATGACCTGGGCCACCCATTCTTTTTGTGGAAAAAGGTTGGTCCAACATAATACAAACTGCAGTAGTCCACCTGTAGGCTGTCTAGGTGTGGAGGATGTTAAGTCAGTGTATGGTAACAGAAAGCTTGGGGGCTACAGAAACTTGGTTTTCTTACTTCTCTTTTAAGATTGACTGTCATAAGACTGAATGTCTCAATGACCACTGGGGTGTAAAAAATCCTTCCCTTGGGGAGTAAAAGATCTCTTTTGCCTGGCTTGTCTGATGTCACTCTGTTGTGGTAGGGATGGCAATCTTCTAAACTAGACACAGGTGGAGTTCCTGCCTCCAAACAGCAAGGGTAAGCCAAATGGAACCATCCTTAAAACTAGGGCATGATGCAGTTTTAGTAATGTGGTAACAATTACACAGTGTCATTGTCCTTAAGTAATTCAATGCAAATAACATGCAGATAAGTATTCAAAGTAGGGACAGCTGACTCTCCAAGGTGATTTTGTTGCACCTGGGTCAATCAGAAAATGGTCCATCAGGTTGTCAGTCATGGTCAGTCTGGTCAGTTTTGGTACTGTAAGTATTGCTACTGTCCTTGCACCAGAGTCAACAACTGGTTATTCATGAGAATGGTTGGCCCAGTTGTTGGACATAAGGAAACTGGTCAACTCGGCTTCAGTACTGGTCATGCCAGAAGCATGGCAATATGGAAAGATCTTTCGCTACGATTCCTGTCCTTCTATATATAATTATATAACCTGTCAATTTCTTAAAAAGCATATACAATAACACTCTTGGGTGTTGGCATGTGTGAACCTACAACAAAGCAGTTCAGGTTCACATTTAGTGCAATTTCCCTTTGATCGAATACTTGAGTAACTGACTGCTAGGCTGGATGGGTACCCAGTAGAAATTTCCTAAAATTTTGACATCTCTAGCAAATACAGTTGAAACAACAGCAAAAATAATAATTTGTTAATAATTTGCTACTTAATAACTGTTATAAACTGAGTGCAAGAGCTACAGGCTGCTTGTGTGAACACTAGAAAGTCAACATGCATCAAATGACAATGAATTATACCATCTGACCTAAAACTGACCAAGACTGAGAATGATAATTTTCATAAAATATCTCCCAAATTAAAAAATAATGTATACCACTATGTTATAAATGAGAATTAATAAAAAAATAAATCCAAAATGTTGAATGGATGGCTTAAATTTTTACAAGAGGCATATTCCATACTATGTTGTGTACAGAAGCCAAGCATCAATAGTGGTAAAATCTAGCAGTTGCAAGGGGAGTTAATAGGCATGTGTTACTGCCCTTAGTATATATGCTACAGGCATTAAAGATGAAATTTCATCTTTAAGGTCTGGATTTGGGAGGTAGCAGGCTTATATCCTCGCATCCAGGGCCAATGCTCTAACCACTAGGCCACTGAAGCGGTACATGGAAAATGGATTCAAAGGTGAGAGAACAGAGTAATGTTTCCTAATTTGTTGCTTCGATCTAAAGAAAGAATTTCTGGCTGAAACAGCAAACTAGTCAATATTGCCTGTACACTGAGGGATCATTACTTACATCTCTTAAGAATCTACTATCTGTTGCTGCTGGGAAAATTTCTGGCTCAACTTTCATTCCCCTGAAAAAACAAATGTTTCAAAATGAACAGCGTGTGTGTATATATACATATATATATATATATATATATATATATATATATATATATATATATATATATATATATATATATATATATAGTAAAAAATTCAGTTTATTGAAGCAATTATTTTCTTCTTCTAAACATTTATTTTATATAATACAGCTAAAGCATCATAGAATTGAACTTACAGGGTAAATTTAGCCTGATCAATGAGTACGAACCAAAATCTACACTGTCAAAATCTACACTATCTACACTGTCAAAATCTACACTATCTACACTGTCAAAATTTACACTATCTACACTGTCAAAATCTACACTATCTACACTGTCAAAATTTACACTATCTACACTCTCAAAATCTACACTATCTACACTCTCAAAATCTACATTGTCAAAATCTACTGGGGGGGGGGGGGAAATTTACACATGTAAAAACTAATTTATGTTATGAGAGCAAAGAACAGGCAGACCTTCAAATTTTGTAATGGTTTAAACGCTGAATGGATTGACTTGTACATGCCAAGCCTCCCTGAGAGGAATAAGCATAATTATTGCTATTATAAGCGGCAAAAAAGTGTACTTTGGGTGTGAAAAATATAATCTCTATATTACATGCCTTAATTGCAGCACCACTGAATAATGTACATTTTTACTACTAACCTGGTTCTGCAGCTGGTCAAAATTCTTGTCACAAAGGGCAAAATCCATATGGATTAGAATACAAGCCCAAAATATACTGAAAAATTATTTATATTCAGCACTCACTCACTATTCTACATGTGTAAACTTCACTGAATGATTGTGAGTTGGAAATCTGTAATGAGGTCAGGTGCTCAGATTGCTGTATTACATCACTCTTGTATACTTCTCTTAAAGTTTGTAAAGTGGTGCTGATTTGTCTTTATTTCTGATCTGACATGTTTTGAGGTTTCAAAATATCCATTTGCTCTAACATTTTCCCTCATTCAACATCCACAACTCACACTGTAAAGCATTTCTCTTAACATCTGGTGCCATTTTCTATAAAAGTATAGACTGGTTCACAACTTTCCTAGCTTATCAACATAATGAATATGAGGCCAATTTTACATTTGAAGAAACCCAACTGTTTTCTTGGAAAAGGGTCATACACAGTTGCTATAAATAGCAAATAAGGAAAGTACCTTTCTGCTATTCTCATGCAGCAGTCACCTTTTACAGAATATTGTCAAATTTATATCAGTGGAATTAAAGAGACGATAATAAAACTGCCAAAAAAACCTTTTTATTGCTTTATTCTGGTTTTATTTTTTAATGTACCAAAAAGGCATAATCCATATAGTCTAGAATAATACATAACTTGATGAAAAAAAAGGTAAATGATTATAACAAAAGCATATTGGTTGGCATATAAGTTGAATGAATTTGGTAATATTTTGGGCAGAGGTTGGTAATGTTAGGTTAACTTTCAAAGATAATTTAAAATCTCTAGACTTAATGGATATTACCTTGCTGACAATTTGTTCACAACTATAAAGTTGAAAAGATGATATGGGGATTAAAATCTAAAATTTATGAATCAAGAAATATTTTAAGAATAACGAAAAATCCCCTAACTCCCCAATAAAAAATACTGTGAATTAATCTTCTTGTCAATAAAACATAACGACAATTTTTGTCAGTACTGACATTTGTATTTAAGGAATGGAGGTCAGTGTAGCTTCACAGTTTGATAATTGCTGTTGCATACATGGTTTTTGTAGCAAGTATGAAATCAATGAAACTTGGTACCACACAAATAACAGTGAAATGACTCACAAATAAGTGAAATGACTCACACAAATAACAGTGAAATGACTCACACAAGTAACAGTGAAATGACTCACACAAGTAACAGTGAAATGAATTACACAAATAACAGAGAAATGACTCACACAAATAACAGTGAAATGAATCACACAAATAACAGTGAAATCAATCACCCTAATAACAGTGAAATGAATCATACAAATAACAGTGAAATGAATCACACAAATAACAGTGAAATCAATCACCCTAATAACAGTGAAATGAATCATACAAATAACAGTGAAATGAATCACACATATAACAGTGAATTGAGCCCCCCAAAAAATGTAAAATGAACTCTGGGAATAAGTGTAACGAACTTACATTTCCTTGCATGCGGCAATAAAGGCATTCCACCAGAGGTCAGAGCCATGAATGGAAGTAACATTTTGGCCCACGGACTTCTAAAATATAAAGAGTACAGGTATTTTTTTATTTATTTTCTTTAAAGCCCCATCTTTCACGAGTTTTATATATATATATATGTAAATTTTCACATTTTGAAGAGTATACAAAAGTCAATAGACTCAGTGTTAAAATGAAAAATACAGAGCTTTTCACCACAATAAGCAACTCATGAATAAGGACTAATGGTCAAAGTTGAGATAGCTTGGATCCTTAATATGTTGGCATCTTGCTATGTTTTATTATATTCTAGTTCTATTGATTCTACAATAAATTTTTTCTTTTTTTCCAAATGAAAAACTTGATTATAATAAATTTCTTATCTACATTGCAAATAGTGTCATACATAATCAGAAATCCCACATCAAACCTGTCAATTTCTTAAAAAAACATATACAATATCAATGTACATGGATGAATGCTTGAAAAATATTATTTTCAGTAAATTCCCAAAATTACAGAATACATTTTCAAAATTTCTTAGACTGGTACCTTAAAATAACATATGACAAAGGCATGCTGAATTGGAGACAATAATGTAGTTGACAGTCAAGGTTTTACACTGAAAGATTGTGGTCCTTATCAGGCTGTCATTTATTTATCTAATGTCATAATATAGACAAAGTCCTCAGTATTAAACTTGTACTCTTTTGACACATCTATATTTATTTCTATATTCTCCACCCACTGCCCAGTTCACTCAAAGTCAGCAACTGTAAATTGTGATAATCCTATATTCTCCACTGCCCAGTTCACTCAATGACAACATCTGTAAATTGTGATAATTCTATATTCTCCACTGCCCAGTTCACTCAATGTCAACATCTGTTGTGATAATTCTATATTCTCAACTGTACAGTTCACTCAATGTCAACATCTGTTAATTGTGATAATTCTATATTCTCCACTGTACAGTGCAATGTCAACATCTGTAAATTGTGATAATTCTATATTCTCCACTGCCCAGTTCAATGTCAACATCTGTAAATTGTGATAATTCTATATTCTCCACTGCCCAGTTAAATGTCAACATCTGTAAATTGTGATAATTCTATATTCTCCACTGCCCAGTTCACTCAATGTCAACACCTGTAAACTGTGATAATTCTATATTCTCCGCTGCCCAGTTCACTCAATGTCAACACCTGTAAACTGTGATAATTATATATTCTCCGCTGCCCAGTTCACTCAATGTCAACATCTGTTAATTGTGATAATTCTATATTCTCCACTGTACAGTTCACTCAATGTCAACATCTGTAAATTGTGATAATTCTACATTCTCCACTGCCCAGTTCAATGTCAACATCTGTAAATTGTGATAATTCTATATTCTTCACTGCCCAGTTCAATGTCAACATCTGTAAATTGTGATAATTCTATATTCTCCACTGCCCAGTTCACTCAATGTCAACATCTGTAAATTGTGGTAATTCTATATTCTTCACTGCCCAGTTCAGTGTCAACATCTGTAAATTGTGATAATTCTATATTCTCCACTGCCCAGTTCACTCAATGTCAACATCTGTAAATTGTGATAATTCTATATTCTCCACTGTACAGTTCACTCAATGTCAACATCTGTTAATTGTGATAATTCTATATTTTCCACTGCCCAGTTCACTCAATGACAACATCTGTAAATGGTGATAATTCTATGTTCTCCACTGCCCAGTTCAATGTCAACATCTGTAAACTGTGATAATTCTATATTGTCCACTGCCCAGTTCACTCACTGTCAACATCTGTTAATGGTGATAATTCTTTGTTCTCCACTGCCCAGTTCAATGTCAACATCTGTAAATTGTGATAATTCTATATTCTCCACTGCCCAGTTCACTCAATGTCAACATCTGTTAATTGTGATATTCTATATTCTCCACTGTACAGTTCACTCACTGTCAACATCTGTTAATTGTGATAATTCTATATTCTCCACTGTACAGTTCACTCAATGTCAACACCTGTAAACTGTGATAATTCTATATTCTCCACTGCCCAGTGACACTCAGTGTCAACATCTGTTAATTGTGATAATTTTATATTCTCCACTGTACAGTTCACCAAATGTCAACATCTGTAGATTTTGATAATTCTATATTCTCGACTGCACAGTTTACTCAATATCAACATCTGTAAATTGTGATAACTTTTAATAAAACAAAGTACCGTGACTTTTGACTAACAGTAGCAGCAGCTGTATTTGTGTGTGTGTGTTGTGTATGTGTGTGTGTGTTGTGTGATTTAGATTTTTAAAACAGCTTTAACAATTTTTCAGTCATATTGCTATGATGTCAGTTTACAGTCATGTCTAGCACTGGGGCATCATGCCAAAGACATGTAACATGATGTCCCACCCAGTCACATTATCCTGACACAAGGCCATCCAGTCCTAACACTATCCTCTTAATGCAGAGCCAAGCCAGGTAACTGTTAGTACAATTTTTATAAGTCTTTGGTATGACCCGGCCGGGGATCAAACCCACGACCTCCTGCATCCGAGGCGGACGCTCTAACCACTAGGACACCAAGCGGTCAAGCTGTACTTGTCAAACATGAAATTTATAACTACAGGTGATGCCAACTTTGCACCTATTCAGTAAAGCCCATTTCCAAGAAGGAATGGCTCTTAAAGCCAATAACTGGTTACAACATGACATACATCTGAAGAAAAAAAAAAACAGTCAAAGATTCTGCATAAATGTATATAGGCCACTGTTGCTAAATGACCTCAACATGGGAATTTACTTTCTACTTCAATCTAAAGCAATTTTTCATAAAACCAAACTGTACGAAGGCCATCTCTGCATTAGTTTCATAAAAATATTGTATTTTAAAATGTGTACTGCCGCTGCTATAGGTATTTAGTTATGTCTCAATGCAAGAGAGGACCCAAAAAAATACAAGATGGTGCCATTATCAATCAGTATAGTTAGTACGAGCTCATTTCTTTCATTTCAATACTTGAATGAATTCACAGGTGACTCCATTTCCAGCTGCTTCACACCAAGATTTGATTTTCACTTCAAATGCTTTGAGGTCTACTTCTGGTGGAATCCTAATGTCAAAACCTGAAAAAAGACAAATGGTTTTTGCATAATAATTTTTAAATAATTTATTTTAATTTAAAATAATTTCAATCAACAAACTGCATTTAAAAAATACTGAAGTCCATATATAAAATCTTATGTGTATCATATATACTTGCATGTAAGCTGAATAGTTTAGGAAAAAATAAAGGCCTGGAAGAGGGGGGTGCAGGCTTATCCAGAGGCAAAGGACTAAACTTGAAAGTTTTTAAGTTTTTTTGTTGACTAACATAATGGCTGTAAATCTTGGGACACAAAACATATGACTTATATGCATGTAAAAAAGAAATAAATTTTTGGTATTCCCACACTTACTAAACTGTTATAAACTGCTGTGATTGCTTTTGTTATTATTTTGCAGGACTGGTGCATATTTTCTGATTGTTCCAACAGGAAATTAAATAAAGGTAAATAAAGACTTCATAATTCACAGTCCAGTTCGAGTTTACCCAAAAGACCAGGCTGTACTATAATGATGAGCACTTAACCAGTGCAAATCGTGCATAGCATCACTTAAATCCTTGTTTATTCTTAAACATATTAAATGCAGAATTTGCTTTAGTCATTGTTTCGATCAAATCACGTTCTTCCAGATAACATTTCAGCTAGTTGTTAGTAGCTGTTTCCTTTATGCTGATCCATGAGCTCACAAAATCAGATGTGATCCAACACAAAATTAGATGTGATCCTACACGAAATTATGTGATCCTACACAAAATTATGTGTGATCCTACACCAAATTATGTGATCCTACACAAAATTAGATGTGATCCTACACCAAATTATGTGATCCTACACAAAAATAGATGTGATCCTACACCAAATTATGTGATCCTACACAAAATTAGATGTGATCCTACACCAAATTATGTGATCCTACAACAAATTAGATGTGATCCTACACCAAATTATGTGATCCTGCACAAAATTGTGATCCTACACAAAATTAGATGTGATCCTACACAAAATTAGATGTGATCCTACACCAAACTATGTGATCCTACACAAAATTATGTGATCCTACACAAAATTAGATGTGATTCTACACCAAATTATGTGATCCTACACAAAATTAGATGTGATTCTACACCAAAATTATGTGATCCTACACAAAATTAGATGTGATCCTACACCAAATTATGGGATCCTACACAAAATTAGATGTGATCCTACACCAAATTATGGGATCCTACACAAAATTAGATGTGATCCTACACCAAAATTATGTGATCCTACACAAAATTGTGATCCTACACAAAATTATGTGATCCTACACAAAATTATGTGATTCTACACAAAATTAGATGTGATCCTACACAAAATTAGATGTCATCCTACACCAAATTATGTGATCCTACACAAAATTACATGTGATCCTACACAAAATTATGTGATCCTACACAAAATTATTTGTGCTCCTACATAAAATTATGTGATCCTACACAAAATTATGTGTGATCCTACACCAAATTATGTGATCCTACACAAAATTAGATGTGATCCTACACCAAATTATGTGATCCTACACAAAAATAGATGTGATCCTACACCAAATTATGTGATCCTACACAAAATTAGATGTGATCCTACACCAAATTATGTGATCCTACAACAAATTAGATGTGATCCTACACCAAATTATGTGATCCTGCACAAAATTGTGATCCTACACAAAATTAGATGTGATCCTACACAAAATTAGATGTGATCCTACACCAAACTATGTGATCCTACACAAAATTATGTGATCCTACACAAAATTAGATGTGATTCTACACCAAATTATGTGATCCTACACAAAATTAGATGTGATTCTACACCAAATTATGGGATCCTACACAAAATTATTTGTGCTCCTACATAAAATTATGTGATCCTACACAAAATTATGTGTGATCCTACACCAAATTATGTGATCCTACACAAAATTAGACGTGATCCTACACAAAATTAGATGTCATCCTACACCAAATTATGTGATCCTACACAAAATTAGATGTGATCCTACACAAAATTGTGATCCTACACAAAATTATTTGTGCTCCTACATAAAATTATGTGATCCTACACAAAATTATGTGTGATCCTACACCAAATTATGTGATCCTACACAAAATTAGATGTGATCCTACACCAAATTATGTGATCCTACACAAAAATAGATGTGATCCTACACCAAATTATGTGATCCTACACAAAATTAGATGTGATCCTACACCAAATTATGTGATCCTACAACAAATTAGATGTGATCCTACACCAAATTATGTGATCCTGCACAAAATTATGTGATCCTACACAAAATTAGATGTGATCCTACACAAAATTAGATGTGATCCTACACCAAATTATGTGATCCTACACCAAATTATGTGATCCTACACAAAATTAGATGTGATTCTACACCAAATTATGTGATCCTACACAAAATTAGATGTGATTCTACACCAAATTATGTGATCCTACACAAAATTAGATGTGATCCTACACCAAATTATGGGATCCTACACAAAATTAGATGTGATCCTACACCAAATTCTGTGATCCTACACAAAATTAGATGTGATCCTACACCAAATTATGTGATCCTACACAAAATTGTGATCCTACACAAAATTATGTGATCCTACACAAAATTATGTGATTCTGCACAAAATTAGATGTGATCCTACACAAAATTAGATGTCATCCTACACCAAATTATGTGGTCCTACACAAAATTAGATGTGATCCTACACAAAATTATGTGATCCTACACAAAATTATTTGTGATCCTACATAAATTTATGTGATTCTACACAAAATTGTGATCCTACACGAAATTATGTGATCCTACACAAAATTAGATGTGATCCTACACAAAATTATGTGATGCTACACAAAATTGTGATCATACACAAAATTATGAGATCCTACACGAAATTATGTGATCCTACACGAAATCCTACACAAAATTGTGATCCTACTCAAAATTATGTGTGATCCTACATGAAATTATGTGATCCTACATGAAATTATATGATCCTACATGAAATTATATGTGATCCTACATGAAATTATGTGATCCTAGACAAAATTATGTGATCCTACATGAAATTAGATGTGATCCTACACAAAATTATAAGATCCTACACAAAATTATGTGATCCTACACAAAATTATAAGTGATCGTACAAATTTAGGTTGTTGTTGTAGGGTTTAACGCCATTTTTCAGCACACAATAGGTTATATATGGCGGCCAGTATTAATGGTGGAGGAAGAACTCGGGAAAACCCCGGAAAGAACCACTGACCCACGAGAAGCTACTGGCAAGCTTTCTCACATACCCACATTAACCGAATCCGAAACTTGAACCCATGCTGAGGTGAGATGGCAGTCATCCATAATGGAGAGCGCTTTAGACCACTTGGCCACTCAGGGCCCCACAAATTTTGGTAATCTTCATAAAAAGGTATACACGTTTATTTGTGAAAGGCACATAACCAGCATAACTGTTACATGTTCATGAAAGAATGGTAATAATAAAGGCTAAAATTATGGATATAGATCGGCAAAGATCATCATCAATCTATTTTAGTTTTGTGTTTGGCTGAACAAAATCTTAATTTTCCACATAATGGAAAACTGGATGTTTCGCTGACTCCTTTGTCAATTATTGGCAGATTTGTCATTTGTTTTCCAACAGCAATACAGGCCAGTTAATCATTAAAACCCTGAAACTGGCTTGGGTTAAGAGGGAATTTTGAGTGGTGGCTACACCCATACTTTGATGTGTATTTACCTTTCACTCCAAAATGTTAGCATGATTACCAGTTTTGTAAAACGGGGTGTAGGGTCACTTACATCAAAGAAATCTACAACTCAATTTCATGATATTAGCATAATTTTCAAAGCCTTTTTTCTGAAACTTCATTAATGTATTTTGGATATATCATTAAAGTTTATTGCAGTGGTGCCCATGATTCGATTCCAAGAGATGTAATTCATTCAACAGAATGTTTAAACCTAGAATGTAGATGTGATGGTGCAATAATGTAAGTATGCTCACTAGCCTGAATGCAAGCATTGAACCCTATTGCTGTGCATTATTGTCATACTGGCTCACATTTTAATGAGTAAGGTATTAACATTTTCAAGGCAAAATAAAAACGTAATTACTGGTGCATCATATAAAAAGTTTAATGCAATAACGCATAAACAACCAATAATTAACTTTAGTCAAAAGGGAACTACAGCAACCTGCAAATGCTCGATTCTTGTCACTGTCCGATCAAATTATACACAACTCTGAATTAAGCAGAAACAATAAGAAACAGAAAATTAAATAAATTTCTTGACTTTTCAAACAAATTTATGAACTGATACCATTTTCATGTAATAACCATATATGCCAACCCTGAGAGAGGTATAGATATAATTTTTGCGAATATAAGTTTACCTACATAAATGTATTAGAACTTACCGTGTGCATCTAGGGATGTCATCTCAGACTTGTGGATCCTTTTATACTTAGTTTATGCACTTTTTATTATTTATACCTATTAAGTGGGGGTGGGGGGTTGACTTATATGCAAATGACCTTATATGTGAGTACATACGGTAGTCTAGTATCTTTCTGGATTGGATTGATTGACTGAGAGAATGATCGATTAATGTTGACAATCCTGTAATCAGGCACCAAGGAAAACCAGCAAACAGCACTTAATTTTCATTGATGTGCCTTAGGCATTCAATGGGATAAAAGAAAAACATGTACTTTAATCTTTTTCAAATCACCTAAGCTTTGATCTATGGCACTGAAATAATGACTTTCAACTTATAAGAAACTACAAATGTGTCCCTGTGGTATACTCACACTGACTTTCAACTTATAAGAAACAACAAATGTGTCCCAACACCACATACTCACAATGACTTTCAACTTATAAGAAACAACAAATGTGTCCCTACACCACATACTCACACAGCAGAACATGAATGGTAAACCACGGACATCACGAAGGATTCAGTAAGAAATATGCTACTTCAATTTGTTATAGACTAAACACACAGTACATCTTGCTAGCCAATTAAGCATAAAATAAAAATAAAATCTGCTTGCTATCAAGTGAATAATGGATATATTTTATCTCTTGGGTGAAAGTCTTAAGTATTTTCACCCACTCATTGAAATATATCCAGTATTCACTTGTCGCAGGGAAATATCCTACAGACATTAAAGTGACTCAGAATCAAACCACAGCCAATACAGACATTAAAGTAACTCAGAATCAGACCACAACCAATACAGACATTAAAGTAACTCAGAATCAAACCACACATGGCCAATACAGACATTAAAGTGACTCAGAATCAGACCATCCACAACCAATACAGACATTAAAGTAACTTAGAATCAAACCACCCATTGCCAATACATACATGGTATGAGTGGGCCAGGGTTTTGGAACCTGCCTGCATCCTCCTGCATCCAAGGTGATCACTCTAACCACTTAGGTCCCGAGCACTCAGTAAATATGCATCCTTGGTGTGATTGTGATCACATCATGATTTTCTTGGCACTAAATAGCCTGGAGTGTGTTAATGTGCCATTTACTACTATCTTAATGCATATACATTTTCTCCACAACGCATGGAGAAATAAAAAACCGTGTGAGCTGTACTGCATGTATAATCATGCATCTTGAATTATCTGTATACTAACCTGCTGCAAGTTCTCTTGGCACGACATTGTACTGGACTCCTCCCTTCAAAGAACAATAAATAATTGAAAGGGTTATTTTACGAACATAGCTAAATGGAGAATGAAAATTATACCTTGCCATTTTTGTATTTCAGGGTTTTTGGCAATAAAACACAAAAAGACTAAATAAAAATCTTAAAACTGCCATACTATAAAAGAAATACCAATATTTGAACACAATGCCTTTCGAGACCTAAAGGAATGTTCAGGTAAGGGAATGTTCTGGTTAGGATGTCAAAATGTGAGCAATAATTTTAAGTCAAATAAAGCAAATATTTTAAACCCCCTTTTTTTAGAAGTTTGCCTATAACAAAATAGCCAATAAATGGATCCATAATACAGTGTTATCTATAACAGCAAGTAAAAGTGATCTGAAATACTGTTTTATCTATAAAAGCAAGTAAAGGGCTCTGTAATACTGTTTTATCTATAACAGCAAGTAATGGGATCTTAATATTATTTTATCTATAATTGGGTGTACTTGATCAATCTACAAAAACAGAACCATGAATGGTGCATTGTCTACCCACCTTATGTCCACTAGATGGCACTGGTAGGGTATGACTAACTTACCAATCAGTTTAAATTAATCAACTTTATTTGCTCAAGGTATGCCATCTTCAACTGAACGCAATGTGCAGAATCCATTATTTTCTTATTTGTTGCACTCTACAGGTATTATATGCTTCTGAGAGAGTGACAGGTGTAAGATGAAGTTGTCTGCATTTGAATCATGTGTAGAGAGAATATTAGCATACCTCTATGTTGCTTTCATATATTGTGGATAGATTTACATATTGGATTGTGCAAATCATGCATGTTCCACACAGCTGATCAAAATGGCTGCATCTATGTGCTTGAAAAATGAGCCTGAACACTAAATTTAGCAGTTATTAAATAGTGAAAACTAATCTTGCCAGAGTAGTTAATACCAAGTTTCTGAAAGTGCAATGAATTTTACAATTTGGCCTAAGTCCATGAAGTGAAAATAACCAAGCAGAGCTAGCAGTTTTTGAAGGTGCACAACTGAGGCAAGGCCAAACTGTTTTAATCTATAACCCAAATTACACCCATCAATCACACACAGAAATAAGAGAATTAAAACAATACCCACAATATACGAGGTCCTTTTTCTTCAGATAGCCAGGATAACTAGTGAGGAAAATCCCTGAAATTTGTTTTCTTTAAAAATCAAACCATATGCAAACCTCTTCCATACTTTTAACTGCAAGCCCTCCACAAAGTTTGGTCAAGGTGTTTGGTCTAAAACAAAAATTATTATGCAAAAACAAATTTTCTTCTTTCAGTAAGCAACACATTGACTTCAGACTGTGTCAGCATCTTCTGTCATATTTGATAACACAGAAGCATCCTTTGTATATAATTCTGACACATATACACCAGGATGCTCTATTAGCAATTTTCAAGATGAAGTTGTTTAAATATTCATTTTTGTTTGACATAGTTACAACTATATTAGACTGCATATCGGCATGATTTGTACAAATCAAAACGCTTTTAAACCTGAATGCATTCTGTTAAATTTAATCCATGATTCTAGTGAGCATTTTTGTTTTAGAAGTTACTTAAATCTTCTATTTTTAGTAACAGCAGGCATATCTTACACAGATCAGCATAAAAGTGAAAGACTGCAATGCTAGAGGGTGCTATTAAAGTTTATTAACCTCTGCTTAACGGTTTTTATGAAGTCATTTAAAGGTTTTTCTATTTTTAGTAACAATGGCCATATTAAATGGTAGTTCATCATCATTTATACAAACATTAAAGGCCTTTATACCAGGATAATTTATGTTAAAATAATAAAATTTTGTTGATCAGTTTTTAAGAAGTTGTAAAAAAAATGGGTTTTCTATTTTTAGTAATGGCAGCCATTTTGGATGAGTAACCAAAATCATTTGTGCAAAATTGACAGGTTTCAATGTCAAGATGTTTTCTCTTCGATTGCAACTCCAATATGTCCTAAAGCAAAGATGCTTTCCGTCAAAATTCATTAAAATTCTGCTGAACAATTTTGAATTGCTTCTTTTAAAAAAGTGTTAGTAACTGCAGCAGCCCTATAGAATGGTGAACTGGGATGGTTTGCAAAAAATGAAACAAACTGAAAGGCCTTTAAACCAGGACGCTTAACAAATTTAGTAAAATTCTACAGAGAAGTTTTTAAGAAGTTGTTAAAAGTTTTTTTTCTATCTTGAGTAGTTCTTACAGCAGACATTTTGGATTTGTACACAGATGAAAGGCCGCCATATAAGGATGCTTTCAGTCAATTTTGATGAGGTTTTTTATAGGTTGTATTTTTAGTAACAGTGGCCATATTGGATTGATTGTCACCACTGATAGAAACCTGAAAGTCATGTTGCACATTTGCCATGATATTTTCTGTCAATTTTTAAAAGTTTTCAGGATTTTGACAAGAGAGTGGGAGATGCCATGACAAACAGGAAACCTTTTCTTATAAAACACAGCCAAATGAAGTAGTGAACATCCTTTTTTTTTTTGGTCAAGTGCAGACTGGATTTGTCAGGAAGTGGATGTACTCCAAACATAATCAGAACGAGAAGAAAAAACAACAGCCATACTCAATGGGTTACAGTATCACTAGTGTAAAAGTGAAAGTCCATAAATTACCAAGGTACTTTCTCTTAACTTTGATCAAAATTCTGATGAACAATTTTGTTAAGTCATTGAGGGGTTTCTATTTTTTAGTTCACAGCAACACCATTGGATTGGATGGCAGATCTGTATCATTTGTACACAAATTTAAAAGCCTTCATGCTACGATTATTTCTGTCTAATTTATTCAAATTCTGTTCAGCAAAGGTGGTCATATTGGATGGTGGAATGAATTATTTAAGGCCTTCAAACCATGAAGGTATTTTTGTCCAATTAAGTCAACTTCTTACGAAATATTTTTGACAAGTATTTTAAAGGTTTTTCCAAAGGCATCATCTGAATAAACCTTCAAGGCCCACATGTGTGAGTGCAGTCAGCTTTGGTAAAATTTTGTTGTTTTTTGTTGTTGAGGAAATCATGACAAGGTTCTTCTATTTTTATAACATCCACCATATTTATTGACAGTCTGGTACCCTTTTGTACATACTTGGAAGGACTTGATGCCTGGATGGTTCCTGTGAAAATTGATCCATTGGCTTTTGAATGGAAATAGAAAATAGCAAATACATGGGGCATGGACTGCACATGCGGCATGGACTGCACATGGGGCATGGACTGCACATGCAGCATGGACTGCACATGGGGCATGGACTGCACATGGGGCACAAATGAAGCAGGTCCATACTGGAAGTAAGGCCATATCACAAGCTCACTTGGTCTTATGGATGGTACCAGACCACTAATTATTTTACACCCAGAGAACCAGTCTACTGGTGAAGGAATTAAAAATTGAGCACTAAATATTTTGAGATGCACCTATTGGCTTGTAAATGGATCTAATTATTTTCCATCGTACATTTAATAAACTTCAATAAAATTATATACTATACTTGACAACAAAATATTTACTTTTATTTTTATATCATGTATTTTATTTCATACTGAAAAAACAACCTATAAAGTCTCAGTGTGATTCTATGTTATTAGATGCAGACCAGTTAGTCACCTTTTTAGCAGCACAAGGTGGGGCCCCGAGTGGCCAAGTGGTCTAAAGCGCTCTCCGTTACGGATCACTGCCATCTCACCTCTGTCTGCGTGGGATCGAGTCTCAGGTTCGGCCAATGTGGGTATGTGAGAAAGCTTGCCAGTAGCTTCTCGTGGGTTGGTGGTTCTTTCCGGGGTTTTTCCGGGTTCTTCCTCCACCATTAATACTGGCCGCCATGTATAGCCTATCGTGTGCTGCAAAATGGCATTAAACCCTACAACAACAACAACAGCAGCACAAGGTGCAAGAAAATGCTGTGAAACACTGGTTTTTCAAGGCTGAAAAAATGCTCTAACTCTAATGAATGGATATATGGTGTATGCCAATCAAATTAAAAAATTACAGTAAAAACTGTCATGAGCAACCACTGCTATGTGCAACTACCTGTCATTTCCGACCACAATCGTTATGCACAGAACAATTTTATTATATAAACGCTCTGACATGAGAGATCACCTGCTAAACGAGACCACGATGTCTTGGCAGAATATGCATTTTGACACTGCTATGAACGACTGCAATTACAAAAACAGGGACAAACTCAACCGGCCTTTATTTAATCCAATGACCATTTGTATGTTCTAAAAAAACAAAAAAAGAGGCTGGCTACTGGTATCTGAAATTTTGTAGGTATGCTTTTAGTGTTTCATATTTTCTATTGCGAACCAGACTAAAAGTACCTGTAGAGTATTCCAGAACTTAGCCTGGTTCCCGACTGTATCCAATGCTATGAATGATTGTCCATATTGCGAGAACAGAGACAGACACCTCTGACCTTTATGCAATCATTTGTAACAATGATAGCTTGAATAGTAAAGATTGTTCTTATAAAAAACACGAATGAAAAGAACAACAACAAAAGAAAAGATTCTGGCTACCCTATTTGTATACAGTGACAGATGGTACAGTCTGTAAACCAAGCTAATAGTCGCATATTGGCCACTGTGTTGCCCAAATTAATGTAGTGGTCACATATATTATTTGTCTTTAGAGTTAATCCATATTGCCTGGGGGTAAATAAGTCTTTCTATTAAACCAGCAAGTGAGAATCGTTTTAGGGATTTAACTGATAGAGTTAAAGGTATTTTTTTTTCTTTTTCCCCCAGACGTTAGTGATTACATTCTAGTCACCAAGCTGTCATCTATTCAAGTTGGTGTGACCAGGTTGCACATTTTGTTTATAGACTTAATCCCTGTATGTCTTCTTTGAATTAAGCCACTGAGTGTTGTCTCTGAGTATGTGATTCTGTTTCTTGATGAGAAAACTGTTTCTTTTTATTTCATTAATTGTTATATATGCGCATGTAAAGATTTATCACATTTTCACAAAGCCTAGTCAAAACCGTCTTTACAGTCAATACTACAACTGAGCACTAATAATGCTGACACCTATTACCTTAATAACAATGGAAGAACTGCCAACTAAAATGAGATGAAATTAATGCTAGAGAAAATAATTACTGTAACTGAAAGAAGTAAAAAATAGCATTTTAAATGTTGGTAAAACAAATTTAGGGTGTTATAAAGGAAAAGTAGTAAATCAGAAATATTTCATATGCAAATACATGTACATATGACCTTCAAATGTAAATGTAATTTCATGTTAATGATACAAGTACAGTATATCTTTATTGCTATATAAACTTGTTTTCAGATGAATGCATACAATATTTTAGCAAGAACTATTAATAAAAAATAGAATATATGTACAGTGATTGTGGTTATTTATCTTTATATTTTTCGGAAACTGGACCTTGGAAACTGGTCCTGTTTTTACAAACCTTTTATGAGAGACCACCTGTCTTGAGAGACTTTTTGTTGGCAGATGGCGCAGTCTCTCATAACAGGTTTTACTGTAATTCTATTTTTGTATATTTTAAAATTTCTCTGAGAAATTAATTAGTGGTCTGATCCTGGACAGGTGAGCTAAGAAGTACACAAAAAAATACAGTCAATATAATACTTTAAACGTGATTTTGCTTGAATCAGCCTATATTATTATTTTCACTGACGATCATGTAAATTACATGTACCAGGCTAAAAATTACTTTTATCAAAGATCATAGACATTACATGAACCAGTCTATATATTGCTTCCATTGATGATCATGGTCAATACATGAACCAGTCTATATATTGCTGTCATTTATGATCATGGTCAATACATGAACCAGTCTATATATTGCTGTCATTGATGATCATGGTCAATACATGAACCAGTTTATATATTACTTCCAGTGAAGATCATGTTAAATGCTTGAACCAGTCTATATATTGCTTTCATTGATGATCATCGTCAATACATGAACCAGTCTATATATTGCTTTCATTGATGATCATGTTAAATGCTTGAACCAGACTATATACTTTATACATGAAAATAAACAGCATTACTCTTTACCCAGCATGTATTTTTCAAAGTTCAAATTAGTTACACAATTAAACCTTTCTAAAGTGACCACAACTGGGAGCCATAAAATGTGGCCTCCAAACAAATGTAGTCATTTGAGACATGATTGTATGGAGAGAAACCAATTATGAGAGACACTGGTTATATGAAGATTAAAAGTACAAAGTCAACACCTTTGTGACAATAAAACATAAAATTTCATTATATGCCATCTAAATAAATGACTTGTATTGTGGTGCAAAACAGTGGCTGGAATCGTTGGATTTTATTTCAAGCCTACAAATTATCAGAAACCATCACATTGTGCAGTTTCAGTCTTTTCAAACTGTTTCTCTTCTACACAGGTTATGTGTTCTAAATATCTATATTGCATTAAAAAAGCAGCCAAAAAGATGTAACTTAACTTAAATCTTGATTACAAAATGGTAAAACAATGACTTTACTCTTTAGACGGTGAATATAATTATTATCAATGGTTACCTATCCATTTGGTACTACTATAGAATTACATTTAAGACTACATTAAGGCAGCAACTGTACCCTGAAAAGATCAAATTTCAAAATAATAGTTAATTTATTGGTGCCTAGGACTGAACATCTATTCAAAAGGTAATAAAGAACTGGATTTGTATTCTAAAACTTGAGGCAAATGTCTTACCTCTAGCATTGTCAAGTTTACTGTTGTCACACCTCCAAGTCGCAGGCAAGAATTTCCCTTCAATCTAAAATCAAACTAAACATGAGGTGTTTTGGAAACAACAGCATCAATATTCAAAGAGCAGCATCAGTTTCAACAACCTATCCTTAAGTCTTCATGAGCTGACTCCAGACAAAATGCCGAGAAAACTGCACAAGCTAAATGTATCCTTCCAAAGGTGTGTGTGTGTGTGTGTGATTTGGATTTTGAACATAGCTTTAACAATTTTTCAGTCATATCGCTATGATGTCTGCAGTGTGGCAGTTTATAATGATGCCTATGACTCGGCTGAGGTGTGAACCCACAACCTCCTGCATGTGAGGTGGACGCTCTAACCACTAGGCCATCAGAGGGGTCTCCTTCCAAAGGCAAAACTAAATCACAACATTTCACCATCGTGAAATTTTCAGCATAGATTAAATGGTAATGGTTTTATGCAGTCTATATATAAAACTGATGCATGCCTGCAGGTAGTCTTTTAAGCACATACAAAAAAATATTCCAACAAAAGGAAATTATCAAAAAGCAAATTAATATATATTACTGTTGACGGTGTTGGATATTCAAATAAAACTAGATCTAGTAATGATAGTGCATTGCAAAAGGCTCTGCTTACTAAAATTTGCTCTTTACAGACTAGAAAAGGAATCTTATGCTTTTTCAACTTAGGCCAATTTCACTATCATGCTGTTTCTTATGATTGTTTTAAATAAATCAATTAACTTAAGCATTTTTCAATGAAAATTAAAGGCAGTGAAACCAAATTTTGTTGTGTTATATGATTTCCAGTTACACGACTACTCTTGGCTATGCAACTATCATGTAAGTCGGGGGTTACCTAAAATGTAAAGAATTAACTTTGCTAAATCTAAAACCCAATACTGTCAGAAAGATGGAACTAGAAAAATGGTGAACAATTTTCTCACACAAATATACAACCTATCTTGCATCCTATCCATACCCCATGAAGAAAAATCACAAAAAGACAAAAATACCCATAATTCATTTGTAAACAGTGTCAACATGCATATCTTCTGATGATCTAAACATTGGAAACATAATCATCTGTCAACATACATGACTTCACTGCAATCTAGTAAACACCACTGTCATACACTGTAACCAGCTGCAATCAAAAAGGGCAATAACTCTTACACAAAAACACATGTAGGACACATAACCCAGAATTCACATTCAATTAGAGCAAAAATGCAAGACAGTTTATTATTAATGGAACTGTGTCATACACAAAAACAAAAAGGACATTTCTCAGTTTCTTATCTGATGCTGAGGCAATGCAACCATTTTTGTTATTAGTTTTGATTCAATCTTTTCCTACGGCCTCTAAATATATAATGTTTCCATTCACATCTTATTATCACTTGTTATCACCTTCACTAGCAAATATAAGATATACGATGAACCATTACAATTCTGTTGCTTTGAACAAAGTTGATTTTTGTTTCAATTCAGTACAAAATAAACATTTCTAACTATATCATTTCCTTGAAATACACACCCTGAAATGGGTATTTTCACCAGTGTAATGAAAGTAGAATAATAATAGATTATATAATTCCATAAAAATGCAGAACGAAACACATAATGCATAATGAACATATATGAAATGCGGAGTGAACACAAACATTCAATGGAGATTGAACAAAAAGAAATGATATTCAGAAAACAAGAGCACAGATGCAAAATGCAGAATTATGAACGCTAAACGAAAACTGAACAAAATGCAGTCATGAACGGACTGAAAATTGATTTTTTTCATTCTGCTGCTAAACTTTATGGTCTAAAGCCATTTCACATTGCCATTCAGGATCAGATTCTTTACATCAACACAATTTTTTTCACTCCTTAAAACACATGACATTCTTGTCGAAGCAGACATAAAGAACTGCCATTATTGTCATGGCAGCACTGGCACATTTTTATCTTTACAATTTGTATTGTATCTTTACTGTATGAGAGTTGTACCTTTACAATTTTTATTTGAATGAAATTAAATAAATACTGCTGACAATCTACCATTTATTGCAGCTGCAGTTATATTTTAATTTTACTGTAAATTTAATGCTGTCTTTTGCATTTGCCATTTTATTAAAGCTCACATGTCAGAAAAAAATATGAAAACAATATTCTTTACTTTTAACACTTGAAAATGGAAAATCCGATTTCAGTAAATGCACTTCTATTCCAATTCAAATGAAGGAAAGCAAAAGGAAATTCATTTCATTCCAAATGAATGAAAACAAAAGGAAATCGTTTTCATTCCAGATGAAAGGAAATTCCAGATGAAAAATGATGAGTTGAGAACTGAAATGCAAATGTGACTGAAATGCAGACAAAATGAATTTTGAATGCATTTCAAATGCAAAAAATGTGCCAATAAAATGCAAAGAAAGTACAGACTTGGAACACAATAAACGACGGTACAAAAAATCAATATTGTTTACATTTAGAACTTGTCACCTTAATAAAACTGGACAATAAATGAGCAAGCACTAAACTTACTTTTCCTCTTCTTCAGCCCTGAAGTCTAGAAAACTGTTGATGACTTTTCTCTTGAATAAAAAATAGATATGTGGAATGGTAAGTACCAAATTGTAAAATGGCTTTTTTTCCCTGGAAATTGATTAGGCTACAAATCAGACATACTGTATTTTGGGACAAGATAAAATAATTCTTTGTTTTCCTGTCCCAGAACTTATTGTGAAACGTTTTTTAACCTAGTAGGTCATATGTCGCAAGACTTAAAAAATGAAATAAATTTGTATTTAATATGTGTCTCCCTACTGCACATCGCAATAGATAAAAAACGCTTATCTGATATTAAAAAGAAAGAAACCAACCTTGTCTTGTTATCATTTACTCCCTTTATTTCATCATGAGCATCAAAGAATAAAATATATCCATGAACTCTGTAATATGCAGTGTAGCTTTCCATACTGTAGCATGTATCGTTTATGTCCGCTAACACAAGACACATGGTTCATTGACATGAACATTGAGAAACAAATCATGTTTGGTTGTTCTCAAAGGTTTGAATATGTTATCCAACTGAAAACTGGATCCAAAAAAATCGCAAATGAACCGATATTTTGAAGACAACTGTCATTCACACATGACATGGTGTTAGGTGCAAAATAAACAAGACTGAATTATATCCAGGTCAACTATATGACAGTATGTTGCAAATAAAAATCATTATTTGACAACACATTTACGTAAGTGTAAGTGACGATCTTTTCGCTAGTATGGGTTACAAAAGTATCATTAAAGCAAGTTGATGTGTGTATTATTTAACCATTTGTATTATAACTACAGATGCCAAGCAAACAGAAGCCAGGGTGCTGAATAAACACAACTGGCAGCAAGTGAATAAACACAACTGGCAGCAAGTGAATAAACACAATTGGCAGCAGGCGAATAAACACAACTGGCAGCAGGTGAATAAACACAACTGGCAGTGAGTAAATAAACACAACTGGCAGTGAATGAATAAACACAACTGGCAGCAGGTGAATAAATACAACTGGCAGTGAGTGAATAAACACAACTGGCAGTGAGCAGCAACTCAATCTTTGAACTTACCGACAGGATATCAAAGACAATGGTTATTTTTATTACAAAGCAAGCTGACCTCAGAAGATGACTTTGGACACTTTGAGGCCTTTTTCTTTTTTTAAAGGATATCAATACGATGGTAATTTTATTGCAAAGCAAGCCAATCTCAGAAGCCGATTTTGGATTCTTTTATGTGTGCCAATTACTTTTATTGCTGATTTGTTTGGAATATACAAGATGGCCTAGATAGTGGAAGCTAACTTTAGTTCCTTTTCACTGGTATTCATGGGAATTGTAAAAATAAATTGAAACAATGAAAATTTTTTTAAAGTGACACAATATAGTGCTTTGTGCATGGACATCAATGACCCAGCATCACCCGGAAGATCTGGAGAAAATAAAATCATTTGATGGCTTCATGAAGGACAGAAGAAAAGCAGATGATTTTGCAAATGAAAGGGAAATAATCAACCAATATCTTGAAAACAACTGCCATTCATGTATGACACAGTGTTAGGTGCAAGTGACAATCTTTTCACTAGCATGGGTTATAAAAGTATCATTAAAGCAAGGTATTGCTTTGTATATTATTTACCCGCAGTCATTTATAACTACAGATGCCAAGCACATAGAAGCCTTGGTGGTGAATAAACACAACTAGCAGCGAGCAGTAAGTACACAGTTTCAACTTACCAACAGGACATCAAGGACAAAAGTTATTTTTGTTACAAAGCAAGCTGACCTCACGGAAGCCAACTCTGGATTCTTTTAAGTGTGCTGATTTTTTTTATAATATACAAAGACAGCCAAGATATGGAAGCTGACTTTGGTTCCTTTTCACTAGTATTCATGAGAATTTTGAAAATACATTAAAACAATGAAACAAGTTTTAAAGTGACACAATACAGTGCTTCGTGCATGGACATCGATGACCCAGCATTGCCCAGAAGATCTGGAGAAAATAAAATCATTTGATGAATTTATGAAGGCAGGAAGAGAAGTAAATGATTTCATCGACAATATGATCATCAACATGAACTGAATTCTAGCGTTCTTTGATCTCATTCCTGGACAGACTGACGATAAGATTGGGGTCAAAAGTGTGAGAATTAGCACAAATGGCGCAGATTTGAAAAATCTGACTTTAGCCCATGCAGTTTCCACATCTGGTGATGAGTTGCCTCTAACAATAATTTCTCAAGGTATGAGAAAGCTAAAAAAAAATATTCATGCACTGAAAGAATGGACTGTACGTGTGCAGGAGAAAGGTTGTGTTTATAAGATAATGCTGCAGTGGGTTGAAGAGTTTTATCTCAAATACAGTTTCATATTTTTTTAAATAAAATTTTAGTTGGAGTGTATTTTATACATTTAATGTTTGAATTATTTAAAAGGTGTCCCACAACTTATGACTTGAAAAAATGATGTGTCCCAGAACATACAGTGCAAAAAATAGTACTTTCAAAATTAATTTATGGTGTCCCAACTTATACCGTAAATAATGTAACAGTGTTTAAGCAGAAATAAGGAACTCATTGTTAAGGTTCCAAAACTGTGAAGACAAATTAAGCAATTCTGAACAATTTTGAAAATATAACGAGCTGCAGAATTATAATTCATAATTTAAATTTCAAACTCTTTCCGCTTGTTAAAGTCATTAGACAGGGATATGAATGATAAAATTTCCCAAACAAAAATGATTTTCGTCTAATTAGTAACTAATCAGGTCCATACTTTAGATGGATGTATCAAATAGTAAGGTATAAATTTAGGATATATAAACTGGCACTTTAATTTTTCAGACTCATCAGACAGACACAAAGATAATAAGTTTATTTATGGAAACTGCTTCCTGATAGTCAGGGACTAGTCAAAAAAGTTTGGAGGAGAATTCCAACACTTTTGGAAAAAAAAGTTATGTGTGTGATTTTCTAAATTGTGGGGATTTAATGAAATAAACAATGGTCAGGAAAAAA
The DNA here is from genome assembly GCA_028554795.2 of Sinohyriopsis cumingii. NCBI lineage: Eukaryota > Metazoa > Mollusca > Bivalvia > Unionida > Unionidae > Sinohyriopsis > Sinohyriopsis cumingii. Next base: position 144,794,669 of record CM068826.1, on the reverse strand, counting down.
ATAAGGAAAAAATATTATGCACAAATCTGGCACATTTGATTAACTTTTTTGGTATGAATCATGCAATCATGTGTCATGAATAAATCCCATTATAGCTCATTTAGCTATAAAAAAAATGAGTGTACTGGCCACTTGCCTATACTTACAAGCTTCTCTGCAGCTGTATTTTCAATAAACCTCGACCCATGACCTGGATTTCCTGTGCACTTCACTCGTAGCCCTGAAAGCACACCAAAAGCTACTGTATATGTTTAAAGCTGACCAGAGAAAAATCTATAACATGCCATTTCAAAATTCCCACCTAATTAAGTTGGAAAGGAATTAAAAGTAGTGCTATTTTGATGGCTTACAATCAAAAGTCCCCACATCTACACCCCCATCACCCTCTTCCAAACTATCCATGGACAGTTATCCTGGGGCCAGAATCCCAAATCCATATGTTATGTGCCTACCTGCTGTGACTTCATGAACAAGGCTTGCAAAAAAAAAACAACAAAGACTCACTAGAAGAGACTGATGCTCAACTGGCTGGCCTTTCAGTTCTTTTAACTGCTGAGTATTTAAACTTTCTCAGATGCTTTTGTGACAGTCCAACATACAAAATTTGGTTAATATTTCTGCATTAAGTGAACACTATACCTGTATGTACAGTGCTTAATTCTTTCTCATGATTTTGGACCTTGAACCTGATATCAATGAAAAAAAATCACTGTACCTGTCTAAATGTGGCAGGAGAAGAACATTCTGTATGAAGCTGTTGTCATCTTCCTGATGTTGAGTTGGCTAAAATGTTGCACTGTCCTGTTATGTGGCATCCCATATCAAGACATAAAGGTCAGGTGATTCTGGAAAGCTCCATCTGTTGGGGAGTGGTTTCGGAAAGGGAAAACTTTTCCTTCCCACAAATCCATCAGAAGTCATGAAGTCAAATCTTATTAAGCTGTTGAATGACCTGGGAAGATGGCCTGTTAAGCCATGGCTATAGGCTCCATCATAACAAGTTGAGCCCTTTGGGATGAAAGATCAATCAGGTAAACACTTGAAAATGTGAAATCAGATCTCTATTCCAAAGCAAGTTTAATTTCAGTTAGAGAACAAGTTCCGGTCAGAGGCAATGCTTGTAGCAACTGTTATTTCTCAATATACAGAGCAAACAATCCACTTAATCCATGATGACAGGGTCTATGCTGTTACGTTGTCCTGACCCTGTTTGAGAGGCAAAAATAGGCTCGAGTTCCCTCGACACAATGGCTCTGTCTTTTTAAGGTACCACTTCAAGGCTCATACTAGATCCTGCAGGCAGCCTTGAGTGGAAGTGTCCAGAGTAGACAATGATTTCAATACAATGGTCTGGTTGCCGGTGGATAGAACCCTGCTCTTGGTGATGAAAGAGGGAACTGTCATAAGTGAAACTGACCCATCTTCCTGGAACTAAAGGTAATTCGGGTCCCCTGATAGGCCATGTATTTTGCTAATTCTGCCTGCCTATGTTAATTCGGGTTCCCTGATAGGCCAAGTATTTTGCTGATTCTGCCTGCCTGTGTTAGTATGATAAGGAAGCAGGTCTTGTTTAAAAAGGAGAGCCAAAGTTGCATTTGAAAGTGGGTTGAATGGTGTTCGATATTGGACATAGGGCCAATGTATTTGACCATGTATAATCAGAGTTGGAGAGGAGGTTGGATAAGTCCTTGTCTGATATCTTTTCTTCCATGATGATGAAAGGTGTCAGCTATTGTGCAGTGGTAACCTTTGATTGTACCTGGTGCTAACTTTTTCTCATCAAAGAGCCAGAGGAGGAAGTTAGCTATTGCAGTGGTAGACTATATGTTCTTGTGTTTACCACTGCGTACAAATTTTCCATTTGCCTTCATATGCTTACGGAGGGCCTGTTCAATATGATCCAGCATGTAGGTTCAGTAGCTCTGAGTTGGGGTGAAACAACTGCCATCATGGTTGTTTGAGTAAATGATAGAAATTTGTTATTTTCCAGAGAATTTCTGTCATGAGATTGAGGAGGTTGTTGATCCACAATTTCTCCCACAGAAGTGGTGCAATGAGAATGCAGTGACACTTCACTTCTCATGGTTTAAGTAAAACTTTTTGAATCAGAGGTGTTGGAGGGAAAAAGTGGATGTGTTCAGGCCGTTCCAATCTATGGATAGCGTATCAGATGCCCAGGCTTTGGGACCTGGGACTGGTAAGACAAATGTTTGGGAGCTTGGTATTCTACCTTATTGCAAACAGATCCACCAATGACTGGTCCCACTGGGTGCCAAACCAAGTGAAAATTCTGGATTGTTCCTGGACATAGAATCTGCCATTTAATTTTGGCATCCAGGAATGTGACGAACTTGGAGGTAGATATGTTGTTGACAGCACCACTTTATTAAGTCCCACACTAGAATGCAAAGGTCTAGGGACTTGGTTCTGCCTTGCCATTAAGATAAGTCACCACTGTAGAGTTGTCTGGTAAAATGAGGACTCGCTTGATAGTTAAAATTTCCTGCCACCTGTGAAAGGCTTTCAAAATGACCTTCATCTTGAGAATATTGATATGTAGATGCCAATCCTGGGAAGACCCCACTCCACTGGCTTCCTGAGAATATTGATATGTAGATGCCAATCCTGGGAAGACCCCACTCCACTGGCTTCCTGAGAATATTGATATGTAGATGCCAATCCTGGGAAGACCCCACTCCACTGGCTTCCTGAGAATATTGATATGTAGATGCCAATCCTGGGAAGACCCCACTCCACTGGCTTCCTGAGAATATTGATATGTAGATGCCAATCCTGGGAAGACCCCACTCCACTGGCTTCCTGAGAATATTGATATGTAGATGCCAGTCCTGGGAAGACCCCACTCCACTGGCTTCCTGAGAAGACAGTAGTAGGTGTGTTCCCCAGCCATCTGCTCTTGCATCTGTACAATGATCTCTGGTGGTTGTTCTTGTACAGGTATACCTGCTGTGAGCCAATTGAGGTTACTCCAAGTCTTCAGATGCTACCTCCTATTTGTGCAAATGGGGGAGAGGTTGGTCCAGTGGACAAACTTTTGACCTCCATTGGGATAGAAGAGTCATTTATAATGGGTGCATATAAAGGCAACCTAGAATGATGAGGTCCATTGCCATGTTGAGCAAGCCTAGATGGCGAAGGAATACCATGCAAAAAGAAAATCCCTCAAAATTAACAAAGCCACCATGGTTCCGATTTGCAATGCCCGTTTCTAAGGGAGATGTACTGTGTCTACCTGTGTGCTGAATTCCATACTGAGGGAGACATACTGTGTCTACCTGTGTGCTGAATTCCAATCTGAGATTAAACTGTTGAGATGGCACTTGGTCTGATTTTTTTACAAGGAAACCCAGAATTGTAAGCAGCATGACAAGGGTTATCATATCGTGTTTTAATATATAACTCACCTGATATTTTTGTAGGATATCGTTCAGGCAACATGACATTTCCACCTTGAAGATGATCCACACATTGAGCCATAACACGGCTCATCATTCAAGTGAAGACCCTGGGACTGACGTTGAATCCAAATGGGAGCGCTTGGGATTGATAAATGATGTCTCTGTAGGCAAAAAGCTTATTGAGTCGTGAAGATATGCATCTTTTAAAGTCTCCCTCTTGTACGGCATTCAAAATGTGCCATGGTGTTTCCATTGAGAACCAATGACCATAAATAAATTGAGAGCACTTAGTTTAAAGACACTGCACAGAGTGCCATTTGCCTTTAGGACCAAGAAAGTCTGGAATAAAATCCCAGGGAATTTATGCATTGCAAGATTTCTACTGCCATTTTCTGAAGAAGGTTGTTTATTTCTTGCTGCATGGTGCTGGCTTTGAATGGGTCTGTTGAAATGTTTATAGCTGATTATATTCTGGACAGAGGAGGAGGTATTATGAAACTAATGCAAAGTCCTTCGGAAACCACTTGTTGAGTCAAGTGATTGTCATGGCAAATCTTGTCCCATTCGGCATAAGAGAATTGAAGCCTTCCTCCTATCGGGTTCTGTGGGAAGGGCAATGTAGAGATGTCATTTTTCATGAGATGGAAGCAGTTGTGAAGAGAAACTTTGGCGTAAGCAATCACTACTTCTCTGTCCACTGTGGTTTGCAAGAACTGTGGTTTTGATGTGAGGAACTACAATAGGATGACTTGCCAGAAGTTTGTTTTTGAGTCATGTCCCTTGGTTCTGTTTGTTGATTTCACGAGACGTCCCTGTATAAAAAATGTCTGTGATTCTGCTAGACTGAAAGAAGTAATTTGAAGTTTGTTTCTACCTTTTCTGAGATAAGATCAACAGATGCTGGAGTCTGGTCCGGGTGGTTGATAAGGAAGGAGCAGGAGGGCAGAACACCAAAGGTAAAAGGGGGAAACATCAATGGAGGCTCTGAAGGCAAAGTTATCCCACAACATAGTGGCACAAAAAGTGAAGAAGAAGCCTGAGAGCAAGCATCACCATCTCTGCTTGCATCCAGTGAGGCTGATGTCTCTCAAGTTGCTCGAAACAGAGTGAAGAGTGTCAAGCTCTGCCATTGACCAAACTTTTGGTGTGCCCAGTGATTTCCAAAGTCACTGATTAAACAGAATTACTAATTCCACAATGTCTGGCAACGTACAGGTGAGTTTTCTCTGCTAATACATTTAGTGTCTGAAAACCACAGTTCATTGCATCATCCTTGAACCTCTTACGGACAGCATGGTGAATTATTTTGGTAAAACTTGATCTGCTGTAGTCCAAGTAATGCTATAAAAAATAGCTTTGCACCGACTTTCTGTTCAATAATAAGAGACAGGTGTAGAGCTACAACAAAGCACAGAAACGCATGACTAAGAACGAAGACACTGTAAGCCTTCATGCTGACATGGCCTCGTGTGTGACTGCTTGTCAGATAAGGGAGATAAATCATCAGAGGATTCTCAAGTTACAAAATGTGGGAAATCAATCAGAGACAGCCCTGTCACCTATGTCACCACCACAGGACTCCTCATTGCTGGCTATACCTTTAGGTCTTGCTTTCTTTTGCTGGCTTAAAGCTAATTCCATTGTCGCATTGGGTCATACTCAAATCGACACATGATGCCCAATAGACGTATTTGTGTCCCTTCCTGCTTTTATTCACAAGAATCTGAATATTCCTTTTTATTCTTCTGTACTGGTTATTAACACTTTTTAGGAGGCATATTTTTTCCCTTTTGTCTTCATCATATATCACTTGTTGGATGCCAATTTTTAAGAACTATGTAATCAACAGATTGATCATGTTAACACTTTGCATGCAAAAATATGTGCAGTTTAAAGCATCTGACATACTAAAGTATAGTTAGTCTGGTTCCCAGACTAACCCCACTATATCTAATACGAAATCTGGATCCAAATCAATCACACACGAGTCTCAATAATCTGGATTTTACTGCAACAATCACATTTCTGAGTCTTTGCTTTTATTTCAAAAGCCCATATTTTAAGGGTCATTTTTGTAAGACTAATGGCAAAATTGTACAGGTTGGTAGGTCCGCACAAGGCAAGAACGTTTAAGTACACAGAGTATGGGTATCATATATTAAGTTATCATATTACAGATGGAGGTAGGTAAGTCTCTGCACCTTCACATCTCCTGGGGAGGGGGGATATCTGACAGCATTGTCATACCTTGTGGGCCGAGATAAAGGCTTATCCCCTACGTGAGCCTGAAAATTTTCTACTTGTTCTGGCATCAACAATCTACATAATGCAGCTATATTTATTAGAATGCACAGGCATGATTCCAACTCTGGGCTGGAATCAACTCTCATTTCGACTGCATCAAAACCGAGAGCTGTCTTAAGAATCTTTGGGGAGGGGGATTGCGGGGACATTTTGGCATCCCCCATGAGACTTGTGAGATTATTTTTAAGTAGGACTTCGTGTAGAGAAGAAATAGATATTGCTCTTTTTTGCATCCCTTGAGCCATTTGTTTTATGGACAATAAACCATGTATTCTGTCCACACTGCATATACAAGTGTGTGATCAAGAGCGACTGGTATAAAGCCAGCACGTTTCATTAATGTCTTCTACTACTTCGAATCTCTTCCATTTATCTGCACTGATATATCATTAATGAAAAGCAAATAAACAACCATGTGCATACAGAATAAAAATGAGCTATAATTAGGGCAAAGGCTTAACCCCAACTTTGAAAATTATGTTGCTGTTTGAAACATGATGACAATGAACAGTACGATAATTTAAAAAATGTCAATAAATTCACTGATATTTACAAAGAAGTAAGGAGCATAAAAATACTTTAACTTAATATACCGATGAAAAAGAAAACAATTAGTTATAAAATTTATCCAATTTTACAGAACTGTATGGAGGACTACTCTGCATATTGCAGCAACAGCAAAAGTAAAATCCGATTTAAACCAAGTATAAGGGAAGCCACCTAGTGGGTAGAGAGAGGAGTTATCCAGCAAGAGTTGCTTATCTTTGTCAATATATTGTATAAAGATATATTTTTCTTTATTTCTGAAAGGGTTGGATGCAGATGTAGCAAAGAATGTAATGCATACATGCCACATGCACCTGATAGGTGTAAGCATAATTATTGCTATTAAACGTGGCAAAAAAGCGTAACCTGGGTGTAAAATTAGTAATCTATATATCACATGTCAGAATCACAACATGTATGAAAAAGATTTTTACTACTAACCTGGTTCTGCAGCTGGTCAAAATTCTTATCACAAAGGACAAAATCCATATGGATTAGAAACAGAATACAAATACAAAATAAACCGAAAAATTATTTATATTCAGCAGTCGCTTTAGGTTAAGTTTTGCAGTATGATCATGAACTGGCATTCTGCAATGAGCACGATCATGTACTCAAAGAGTGCTGACTTATATTACTCTCGTACTCTTTTTTTGAAGTTTTAAAGCGGTGTTGATTTGTTCTTTATTCTGATCTGACATGTTCTGAAGTTTGTAAAGATGCATCTGCTTTAATATTTCCATCATATAACATCCACAACTCACGCCACAAAGTATTCCGTATTGCAAATAAGGAATGTATTCTTATGCTTTATTTATGCAGCAGTCATCTTTATAAGAATATTCTCAAATTTATATCAGTGGAATAAAAGAGATGACAACAAAAACGATTTTTTTTTATTGCTTTATTTTAATTTTATTTTTTAATATACAAAAAATGCATAATCCACAAACAGCCAAGTGTAAAATTAATTTGGTGAGAAAATAAATGTAATGATTATGCCAAAAAGCGAAATGGTTGTTGGCATGTATGGCAGTGTGATTAGGTAATGTATTTTTACCAGAGAACTACATTTGTATGTATGTGTGTGTGTGTGTGTGTGGTTTGGATTCTTTAACATAGCTTTAACAATTTTTGAGTCATATCGCTATGATGTCTGCAGTGTGGCAGGTTTTAGCGATGTCATGTCTAGCACTGGGGCATCATGCCGCAGACATGTAGCATGATGTTCCACCCAGTCACATTATCCTGACACCAGGCCATCCAGTCCTAACACTAGTCTCTTAATTATGAGCGCCAAGCGAGGCAACTGTAAGTGCCATTTTTGTAAATTTTTGGTATGACTCAGCCAGGGATCGAACCCACAACCTCCCACATCAGTGGGGGACACTCTAACCACTAGGCCAAGAGAGTGCTTTATGTATGTGTATGTATGTGTGCATGTATATATGTATGTACGTATATATGTATGCATGTATGGATGTATGTATGCAAATACATACGTACGTACATATGTGTGTGTGCATGGATGTATGTATGTGTGTGCATGTATGCATGGATGCAGGTGTGTATGTATGCATGAATGTATGTATGTTTGTACATATGTATGTATATATGTATGTATGTATGTATGTATGTAAGTGTGTATATGTATGTATGTGATATGTTGGAGCATTACATGGCAGTTGATCCTGGTGTATGTTGTCTACAGTTGGACTAAACTTATAAGCGCATATATATGGTATTTAGACCTGCAGAATAGGGAAGTATCCTTCTGTTTCCATAGAAATACTATTATTTGCTGGCTCTTTCAATTTCTGGCTTATATCAACCAATAGTTCCACAAAAATTGGTACTCTACCAAAAGGGTGAATTCAAAGCATATGGGTTTTCTGTGGTGAGAACATCATCCAATATTTGATCTTATGCCTTTTAATATTAATCCATATTATGAGTATGGCCTGCTCTCTTCTTGAACACAAGAGTCATGGATTTATCAAGCAAGAAATGTAATAGACCAAGTTTTAATATCAACATTTATACAAAGCATGATAAATTTATTTTAAATGGCTTCAAAATAAAGAGTGGAAGCAAAAGTGAGATCATTGGATGGATTACTGACTGGCCGATTCTATCTCCATGAACAACTTTTTTTCACAGTAAAACAGCAGATGAGAATAAACTAAAATAAAGATAAGATGGATGAATGCACAAAATTTGTTGACCGCTTCGGTGGCCTAGTGGTTAGAGCATCTGCCTCAGATGTGGGAGGTCACAGGTTCAAACCCTGGTTGAGTCATTATAACCAAAGACATATAAAAATGTACTAGCAGCTGCCTCGCTTGGCACTTGGCATCAAGAGGATAAGTGTTATGACTAGTCAGCCTGGTGTCAGAATAATGTGATAGGGTGGGACATTATGCTATGTGTCTGCAGCATGATGCCCCAGTGCATGACATAACTACAAACTGACTGCAGACATCGTAGCAATATGACTGAAAAGTTTTTAGAGCTACATTAAAAATCCAAAACACACACACATACACACACACATATATATGAGCTCTGATTTGGCACCAAGGTTCCAGGAACACTTAAACCATGGTCCTCAGAACACTTACACCAAGGTCACCTAGAACACTTTCATCAGTCTTCATGCCACTTACACCAACGTCCCCAGAACATTTTCATCAAAGTATTCATGCCACTTTCACCAGGGTCCTTAGAACACTTACAACAAGGTCCCCAGAACACTTTCACCAGTCTCCATGTCACTTACACCAAGGTACCCAGAACATTTTCACCAAAGTATTCATGCCACTTTCACAAAGGTCCTGAGAACACTTACACCAAGGTCCCCAGAACAATTACACCAATGTCCCCAGAACACTTATGCCAAGGTCCCTATAAAATCTACAAGGTCCTCAGAAGACTTACACCAAGGCCCCTATTACATCTACAAGAAGGTCCCCAGAAAACTTACACCAAGCTGTCCTTTCTCCATAGAAGACTGTGTAAGCTTCAGTAGGGCTGGCAAGACCTAAAAAGAAAACATTATATTTATATATCTATATATCTATCTATATAGTTACATGTTTAGGCTCTCATAAACAGTAACAAGAAACAAGTAAAGACAACAAGCTTTGTAAAAATTAACTAATAATTTATTTCCCTAGAAAAACAAGGTAAAATGAGGAAAAGAACTTACGGTTTTAAGAAACAATTCCAAAAATAATCCAAGAATAATCCAAGAATTAAAAATTAGAAGTCCTAGTAATAAAATATTCTAATGAATTTGAGTTCGAGTCCCATTCGAGTCCCAAAAAAAATCCAAAATGGAAGGTGATGACGTATACTGTAGCCGGTATAGTACTGATGTGTCAACAGTTCTTTGTTGATCCACAAACAATAATATTCTGATGTTTAAATTCTGAATAAAATTTCAATAAATGTCTTTGTCCAAGAATTCTGTATGAGAACCAAAATACTGCCAGGGAAAAAAATGAATCTCTTAGACTCCAAATAATTTGAATAAAAATTAAAATTAACTCCAACTGGTCAAAGTGTTTAAAAGCCCAACTAAAATTATTTCTCAATATATCACCAATAAATCTGACTACTGCACTATTCCGGTTAACCAGAATTTCTAAATAGAGGCTATTCACATGTGTAAAGTCACGTACACCCAGTACAACCTCAATACCACCCTATAAATCCACACTAAGAATGAATAAAAAAAGAAATAAAAAGAAGTTGTTTACTTCAACTCTTACTAATTTTGTATCAAGGTCAGGAACTAGGTCAGCATTAAGATACAAAGTTCTAATAATAGGTGTTTACAAAAAAACAGTCAGGTCAAACTAATTTCTGGAAAAATGTAAAATTCCAGTAAACAAAATTACATTACTATAACATGTAATGGAATAAAAAATTTAAAACTAACAAACAAACAATTAAATCAAATCAAATATAAATTAAATCAAATATACATAAACACACACACACACACACACACACACACACACATATATAGTTGACACAGACACAATAAAGAAACGTTATCAACAATATAAATGTTCCAAGACATGACACGATTTCATTTTCCACAAGCACCATAACAAGGAGAAAGGAAACTGACTTCTTGCAGATGGTTTATCAAAATGTTTTACTGATTCTATTATCATATTTTGTAAAAATGGACAAGGTTCTGGTAAATATGATGTATTGATAGTTACATTATTTTCTCATTCATCCTCATTTTCATATGAATGGTTTTCCTAAATGCCAAATAAAAGCATTCAAATGTCAGTCAGTTTGCTTACAGGAAATTAAGGTAACTTAAAATCTGAGTCAAAATCTATCAGATACTTTTCAAGTTATCAATGTTAAAAGATATGACATATTTTCTTTCACATTTTTAAAAATAATATGGGTAAGACAACAATGCTTATAGGTGTAAATGGCTTAGTTTCCTGCTTTTAAACATTTACAAAATCGGTAACTGTGTAAACAAATATGTATGTAGTACCGATAAATATTGTCTTTTCATCATGTACATATATACTGTACAGTAGTCCCCCTCTTATAAGGCCACCCCTATTGCAGCAGGGAAGTGGCCTTATAATGAGGGAGGCCTTTTGAAAGGGGATGACAAATGCGAATAGTAAATACATATGAAGAAAGTCACAAATACATTTAATTCTAAAACATCTAATATTTTCATTTAAAAATCACGTACATGTTGTGAAATAAATGTAAAACAAATTGTTTCATTTTCAAAAGAATGTTATGAATAACCATTGATATAGTTTTAAAACTGTGTGTGTGATTTGGATTTTTAACGTAGCTTTAACAATTTTTCAGTCATATCGCTACGATGTCTGCAGTGTGGCAGTTTATAGTGATGTCCCACTCAGTCACATATCCTGACACAAGTCCAACCAGTCCTAACACTAACCTCGTAATGCTGTGTGCCAAGTGAGGAAGCTGTTAGTACCATTTTTGTAAGTCTCTGTTATGACTTGGCCGGGGATCAAGCCCATGACCTCCCGCATCCGCTCTAACCAAAAGGCAACCAAAGCAGTTTAAAACTGTCTTTATAATTATGTTACAGATCACATCATCTGTCCCTTTGTTGGTAACAGTATAAAAAACAAACAAGTCTCATCACAATAAAAAATATCCTTGCTGTCATATTCCCTGCATATATCATTTAGTCTTTTGTTACAATCTTCAACAACTTCATTATTATCATCAGCTGATTCTCCACTAAGGACAGAACACTTAATATTGTGTCAGACTTGAAATATGTGCAACCATCTGTTACTTGCGGTAAAGTCGTCATATCCCATTTAAACTGACAAAATTGCTGCTTTTTCTTGGATCATTCAATCGGAAAGTGGAATTTTCTTAGCATGTGCAGTGCAAAACCATTCAAAAACCTTGTCATTCAAATCAGGATAAAAACATCTCCTGGCTCAAATAATCTTCCTTTCTCCATCCATTCCACCTTCCCATTTCTGCAGAATTGTTTCCTTATGTTTCACGATAATGTTTATCTGAGTCTTTCCATTTCCTTATCTTTCACGATATTGTTTATCTGAGTCTTTCCGACATCACAGTCTTCTGCAAGGATCCTTGACCCCCCCCTTCAGTCAGTTGAATTACTTTCACTTTCTCTTCTATACTGAGAATTTTTCTTTTCCTCAATGACATGTTGATCCTTTTGCAGTAAGTTATTCAAGTTGCCAACTACAAGACTGATAAAATAATTTTTTATGCATTTAAACAAACTGCATAGCTGCCAACCTTCACGGCTCGCAATTAGTGAAAATAGGGATAAAAATTAGTGAATCTGGACATGAATTAGTGAAAAATACCATGACAATAACTCCATCCACTCTGACCATCAATATTACACTACTGCAGAATATCAAGATCGCAATATAAAACTAAAACACTACATATATGCAGAAACATATATTTCTGTTTATTATGGTATTCATAAACTTCACTTGTTCTTGTGATTATTTATCAAGACATGATACTGTGGTAGACTTGAACTTCCTTAACTGCTTGATCGTAAATTTGTTTTCAAAACAGTTTAGACTTCTTGCCTGCTGGTTGATCTTGGTGACTAAAATTGCTGACAAATTTTCTGCACCTAAGGAGGCCCTAAAGTCTGCCTTATTTTTCCTCACTAGAGAAAATACTCTTTCGCTGTCACTTGCTGTGAGGAATGCACAGGAGCTGCAGCACATTTGGTTCTTCCACAGGAAAATTTGGAAGTGATCTTCGTGTCCGGGAACATTTGTTGGAACAAATGTTTAGCATGGTCTACAGCTGATAAAGATAGATTGTATTCAACAAGAAAACTCACAAATAATGCTTCAACATTGGTAGCTTGCAGGTCTTCAGCCAATGGCTTAAAATATTCCAGAGCTGAAATCTGCAAATTCTTAATTTTACCAACTTCTACTTGTTTTTTGCAACCAATGTGCTTCCTCACATCGTCTCTGCCATTATGCCCAAAACTAAAATTTGTGGCACACTGTGTGCAAAAAGCATGATGTATATCAATATTTATTGGCAGAATGCACAGTTAATATTTGGTATATTCCAAATTAAACTTTTTTTCCTGCGAGCAATACATTTCTTTTTTCATTGGTGTTGATGCCATTTTCAAGCTCTTTCATGCGATGCTGAACAGTAATTCAAGTCAGTGTTGTTGACACATGCGCGGAGCAAGATTCCAGTTAGGCCCCAGTTTCTCTCAAAAAGCATTTGTAAAACTACTCTTATACATATAGATTAAAATAAACTAAAATGCTTGCTACCAGGCCAACTGTACCAATCGACAGTAGTTCTACTAATATCGCGACCAGCAGTACCAGACCATTTTGGCAATTGCCAATATCATGACTAGCGCTTAAAGGGAAATTGGTTATTTTTATTAAAGATTTAAAATAATTGAGAATTGGACAATTCGTGAAATTTTTGCTTGTGGCGTGAATCTGTGAATTGCTGAAAAAGTCATGAAATTCACGCCAAAATCGTGAGGGTTGGCAGCTATGCAACTGCTGTGTGTTTTTATACATTTCTTTACACTAAGTGAGAGAATCCAAAACGGTTTATTTATGTACCATTAATATTATGCAGATTTGACCTCGCGGCCGTTAGGGTTTGTAATCTTGACAATTATTGTCTGTAGTAATAACCACTAATTATCAAAGTGAACTAGCTCAACATCTTACTAAGGGAAGCCATAAAGGCTATCAAACCATTTTCCTGCTGACTTTTGTATTGTACATCGATACTGCCACTTCTCAGCTGTTACTACTTTTCAATAATTGTAATCTTAATAATTATCAGAGTGATTAAACTGGACATGATAACACAGCATGGCTAAATGTACTTACCCTTTTATATGGATTAAAATTTGAGTCTTTCTTGGCTTTATGAAATAAATGTGGCTTCTCGTGAGGCGTAAATGTATAATACTAACCATAGTGGTACGTGAACTTTAGTCAACACTTCTTTCAATAACGAAAACCTGACATTGGGAAACAGAAATTGGATTACTTAACACAAAGTAGAATAAAATACTGGTTCTGGATACATATTAAATTAAAGTGTGGCCACTTGTGAGAGGTAAATTTTATATTATTGCACTAATATGCTGGCTGCTGGTTGCGTTAGCCGGGTGGCCTTTCATGAGGGGTACTTTTGAACATAAACTCGTCGGTGCCAATGGATTCTGGCCATAGGTAGCAGGGGGCCACTTGTCAGGGGGGCTGTTCAAGAAGGGGACTACTGTATTACCAAACAATATCATGCAATATCGATGTTTCATCATGTATATAATACTGAATTACAAATTAATATCACGTGGATGTCTGACCTAAATTGTCAGATCTATTCAGAAAAGACATCTTATACTGAAATCATGTCAGATATATTCAAGAAAGACATCTTATCATGAAATCATGTTAGATATATAACAAGGACCAAATACATGTCTTATAATGAAATCATGTCAGATATATTCAGCAAAGACGTTTCTTACAAATTAATCATGTCATATGCATTCAGCAAAGACATGTCTTACAAATTAATCATGTCATATGTATTCAGCAAAGACATTTCTTACAAATTAATCATGTCATGTATTCAGCAAAGACATGTCTTACAAATTAATCATGTCATATGTATTCAACAAAGACATGTCTTATAATGAAATCATGTCAGATGTATTAAAAAAAGACATGTCTTATAATGAAATCATGTCAGATGTATTCAAAGACATGCTTATAATGAAATTCACGTCAGAAGTATTCAACAAAGACATGTCTTATAAATGAAATCATATCAGATGTATTCAACAAAGACATGTCTTATAAATGAAATCATGTCAGAAGTATTCAAGACATGTCTTATAAATGAAATCATGTCAGATATAATCAACAAAAATAACTTATAATGAAATCATGTCAAATATATTCAATATAGACAAGTTTTATAAATGAAATGTCAGATATATCCAGCAAAGATATGTCTCATAAATGAAATCATGTTAAATTTATTCAACAAAGACATCATGAATGAAATCATGTCCGATGTATTAAGACATTTATAAATGAAATCCTGTCATAATAAGAGTTTAAAGACATACAACAAATGTAACAATCACAAGTAGAGTGAGATGAGGCATGTGCATTGACAATGGCTAACATATAAATACCCGTCAGCTGCAAGTCAGAACCAGTGAAGGATTAAATTTCAAATTAGATCAATTAAAATGGTATCATTCAGTTATTGCATGCTTCATACATATCTAGAAATTTGCAATTAACTCCAGATGTAAATGTGGGACATTGTCAGTTTCTGTTCCTACATGCCAGCCTGTATTACATAACACTGTGCAATACCTCTGTCCTATCAAAAGTTGTCTCCCCTTCTAATGGTTATAATGTAATTAGTTAAAGAGTGCCATGTGCATGTAATGATGGAACTATTACCTGTAAAGGATACAGGTAATGTCAGGGATTGTGCTACCAGGCAAAGTGGGTGACTTACTGGATATAGATATGCCAGGGATACAGGTATGCCTGGGGCCTATGATGGAACTATTACCTGTAATGGATACAGGTAATGTCAAGGATTGTGCTGCCAGGCAAAGTGGGTGACTTACTGGATATAGATATGCCAGGGATACAGGTATGTCTGGGGCCTATGATGGAACTATTAACTGTAATGGATACAGGTATGTCAGGGTTTGAGCTACGATGGGAAAGTGGGTGACTAAGTCACCAAGAAAATGTGACCCTAACATCACCTTCTCCTATTAGGAAAGTGAAAACAACTTCGCCCTGTGATTTTTTTTTCATGTAAATTGAGTGGCAGTAGTTTATGGCATCTAAAATGCTCTCTTAACCCAGCTGAGTAAGCCCTAGTTAAAATACTTCATGCAGTTGTTGATATCAACTATGCTGACAAAGCAAACTATTTTGCACAATTACAGGCGTGTGTTTCAACAGCAAGTTGGCCATTAACCCTTTCCCCTCAAATTATTATTGCCATCACTGCCAGATTTCTGCCAGTTATCATTCGATGATGAAAACACACCATGTCGAGTTTATAAATTGGAAATGAGTAAAGAACAATCTGTGTTTAGGAAAAGAATGGATGAAAAAACTAAATATATTTACTTAAGATTTTTACTTGCTTGATTTTCTTTGTAAAATCACTGTGAAACCATTAGTGAATTGGCATGATAATAATGGCCGACATCAGTGTGTCTAGGAATTACTTATTCAGAAGACTGTTTTTGCAATTCACTGGGCACATAAAATAAGGAAAATATACAATTCCTTGAAATCAGAAGTCTATTAATATTATGTGAAAGAAGATTTAGCCAAAAATTTATTTTAAAAAATTAGAAACATAATAAATAAAATTAATAAGGACTTTTTTTTCAAGGGATGACTCAATTAGTTTATTTTCAGAGGATGACTCAATTAGTTACAAATGAGAAACTACCCAAAGGCCCCCTGTTATGCACATATAAGACACAAGATAATATGTTCAGGCACACACAAACACACATATATATATATATATATATATATATATATATATATATACACACACACACACACACACACACACATGCATAGACAAATACACAGTATATAAACAACTATTCATATAAATGCTACATTGCTGCAGAAATAAAAATGAAGCACAAGAGGTGCAACATGTACTTTAATAAGTACACCATTCTTTATGATTTCCTCCATCTAATACAAATGCTATATATAGGAATAGATGCTTGGATTTGATTTAATATCATGCTGCACTTGAAAACTGAAAGCTAAATGGGACAATGATTTACTTGTGGAATTTAAACAATTATTTAAGATCCAAGTTGTACTCTTTATTACAAAATGGAAAAAAAAGCAGTGCTTCAAATAATATCTAACCACTATAGAGCATTGTTACAAGTACTTAGACAAATATTAAAAGCATAAGTTTGTAATTCTATCAATGGATTGCTGCAATGAAGCCAGAAAGTGTGAGTTGTCTTTAATATTAAGAAAATCTCTACAAACAGATGCACCCACATGGAAGTATAATTAATCAACTGCCACTAAAACAAGTAATTTAATTTTTCCAATTTTCAAAACTTTACTAAAAGGTGAAAACACCTGTAACATCAGTGGTTGGAATGGATAAACAACACTCAGTATGGTGTGAAGACACCGGAGTATGTGCTCTCATGTACATGATAATGGGGGGGGGGTGGGGGATGTAAACTAGTTTTTAAATGTTTTCAACTGCAACCTACTAGTGAAGTTTTAGGAATTTAACCCTCCCCATACATCTTATTTAAGTTGACTAAGAATTTGTAATTAGAATACTGTAATCTAGGTACTTCTGTCAGTTCAAATGAATTCCAATGTATAGTTTCTGCCCTGCTATTTCTAAGTCATACGGCCAAAATACAATGCATTCTCTAACAACATTCAAACATAAAACACTTTCAAGTATGAATACACTGCAGGTGAATATATATATATATATATATATATATATATATATATATATATATATATATATATATATATATATATACACACACACACACACACACACAACTCCATTTAGCATTTTTCACTACTGCGTATTTTGTCCAGAAAGGAGAAGTCACTTCTCTATAAAATTCAAGTCTAGCTTGATATATGGTATTCCACAGCAAAAACTATTTTATGTTGACTTACACATTCAGTTTTGACTCTGTTAAGTTCATATATCTACTAAGACTTTTTCCACTAGGCGAAGTCTAAAAATACATGAACAAGTTTGGGCAATATATTACAATTATTCAATGAAAGCAAATGAACACATGAACAGCATTTATTTTAAGCTTAAGGTGGAAAAAGTCAGGATGAAAATTTTGTAACCAATTAGGGTGGAGAGAGTTCTTGTAATTTATAACTTTCATTCAAAGACTTAACTTTTGTCAAGAAAGGTTTGCTGTTCTTTTTTTTAAAAAAGTTTTTTGAAAAATGGACTCCTCAAAAGACAAAAGCTTGATTCAAATTTTGTATGAAATATACCTTCATCCAAAGCAAACCCTACATTCAGCTTCTTAAACTCTTCATGGTCTACAAACAGCCCCATACCAAGGGCGCCTCCTATCTCTTCATCTGAAATAGAAATGATTTATTTCCATTATGAAGCATGATGGGAAGGATGAAATATAAAAAATTATATTATCACAGCGGGTATCAGCGTCGTTTCTAGAGCAAGCAATTACAAATATCCATCTTAAATTGTATGAATTCCCACTTAAAATAACTGATGATTTTCTGCGAGACTAAAGAAACCTGTAACATTTATGAATATTCAATACCTTAATCGGATCATGTAAGTGCTTGATTTTTTATATCAACAGTTAAAATCAAGAGCTATGCGACAATCTGCAACTTGCAATGAGACACTTTCACTGATTATCTCATTATTAAAAGCAATTTTAATTGTGCATACAATGCAGCGTCAGTGTTATAACACCAATGCAGTGTCAGTGTTATAACACCAATGCAGTGTCAGTGTTATAACACACTACTGTTGCTGCTTTGATGATAATGAAGAAAAACAGTAAATTTTAACTTTCTTCATTAAAAGTTAGGTTGTTGTCGTTATGGGATTTAATACCATTTTTCAGCACAAGACAGGCTATACATGGGGGCCAGAAGAGCTGGCTTTGAAAGAACCACAACGGGAAGCTACTGTCAAGCTTTCTCACATACCCACATTGGCTGAGCTTGAGACTTGAACCAACCTAGCATTAAAAGTTACATATCATACATATTTGTTTAAATGTATAATTTCCATTAAAAAAATGCCCCATCCACCCATGATAGTAAATGTGGAAAAAGTTTCATTACAAATATGCCAGAGTGAGAATTTGGCCCTCTTTGGAACATCTTCGAGAAATCACTGTAGATATACACAAAACTAAAAATGACCATTTCTTACTTCACTTTGTTCAAATAAAAACTGAACTATACATCTGCTAGTTAAGATCACATCATCAACTATGGCAGATGATCACATGACCAACTACAGGTGGTTGTGACATGAAGAATTTGCATAGGAACAAAATGAAAGAAGCAAGACAAAACTTGCTTACAAATATTCTACAATTAACTTTTTCTATATTTATTTCAGTTCCAATTATATTTTTATTTATGTTAAATTTAATGCTTTTTTGGAATTGTATACATTTAATTAATGCAAGCATTCATGAAGACAGATTAAAAAATAATAGTTTTCTCTATTTATTTCTATCAAAAATGGAAAAACTTACTTTCATAAGTGCATTCCAAATCAACGAAAATGAAAGGAAACCTTGAATGGAAGCAATAAATGCAAAATCATGTTGCATTTCTGAGACTGAAACAAAACACATGATCATTTAAAATGCTAATGGAACTTAAATGAAATACCAAATGAATACATATGAGATACACATTTTGTATTTTTTTTAAAAAACCACTTCAGGGTAACTTGTTAAAATTCAGTTTGAACATAGTGAAAATCTAACTTGAGCTAGCTCTTTTCAATGTAAAATATCGTGTAAACTTGGTGTCAAACCATGAAGTATTTCAAAAGTTACTGAATGGAAACAAAATATATATGATGTATGGGATGGGTTGGGTCACTACAGATGGGATGTGATGTGACAGGACGGATAAGATATGATGGGATGGGACATGACAGATGGGACAGGACAGATGGGACAGGACAGATGCATATTTGCAATTCTATATGCTCCTTATAAGTAAGGCAAACAAGCACAATACCTGGTACAAATGACAAATGAATCGTTCTTTTCAATTTTTTCCCTTCATTTTTAAGTCTTCTGATAGCTTCCAGATACCTGAAAGAAGGAGAAAGGAACATTATTACGCTACCATTTTTGGCAATGTGATGTTTGGCAAACTCCCGACTTAAGTCATCACATTAGTGGCTCATATTGCTACATTTTTTTCTAATGAACACAAAGATTTTCAAGATGGCTGCTATATTGGCCATACTGGATATCAGATTTGACCATTTTCGTTAGCGACCAACCAGACATCTTAAGTCTTACAGTAAAATCCCCATGTTAATATGATCATCCAGGATGAAGGAATAGCCATGACAAGAATTTCCAGATGTCTACCATAGTCACCATACAGTACCGCACATCAGCAACATTTTCATTTAAGACCAACTGGACATTATAAGAAGTCTATTATTAAAATAAAAAACATGTTGATAATGACAATCCATTCAAGAAAAGTAGCAATAAAAATTTTTTCAAGATGGTTGCTGAGGTAGCCATATCAGACATCAGATCAATGCCCTTTTCATTCAGACATCACAAGAACTCTTACTGTGAAAATCTCATGCTAATCTGACTATCCATGTACAGGAGTAGCAATAAAAATATTTTCAAGATGGTTGCTGAGGCAGCCATATCAGACATCAGATCAATGCTCATTCAGACATCACAAGAACTCTTACTGTGAAAATCTTATGTTGATCTGACAATCCATGTACAGGAGTAGTAATAACAAGATTTTCAAGACAGCCACTGTGGTGGCCATATTGGATGTCAAATTTTCTCCATTATCTTTTGGTGCAAACCAGATGGCATAAGAAGTCTTGTAGTGAAAATCCTGTGAAAACATGACATTCATTCAGTGCTAATAAGATTTTCATGATGGCTGTTGTAGCAGCCATACTTAATGTCTGAGCATCACCATTTTCTTTCATGACCTACTAGAATAACTTGGTCAAAGATATAGGCATATTTAATTAGCATGTAAATAACACTGCAAATCCATGTGCTTCTTGTGCCAATGGATATTGTAATTAAAACAAGAATGATACATTTATGTAGAGATGTCTATTGATAATGGAATACAGTCGTGCCCTTGTATGTGAGGAAGATCACAATGATCAGGTAAATGAACAATACATATTACAATCACCCTGAAACCTTCCACTCTCTCTAAAAAGAAATGAGAGAAAATTATGCTAAATTTGGTGACTGCAATTTCCCAATTAATCTGGAATAGAATACAGTGATAACATCAATATTCATGAAACCAGAAGTTACTAGCAAATTTGATGTAGCCAATATGTTAAACTGGCTTTGTCGTTTACTCCGCATCGACTTAAATTTGAATAAAGGATGGAAAATGTAAACAAATTAGTGAATTCAATGTATGCTCCCATATCAACTTATCGGCTGGAACGTACAGCAATTAAAAATCCAGAAATAGATAATTTTTAGGTCTAAGTGAAGCAACAATTTCAGTGTGCTTGTTTTTAAGAATACATATCGCACAAACGCATCAAATCAGGTTGTTGTTATCCATCTTTTCCATCACAGAATGACCATGACCTTAAACATTTTGCCTCATCTTTAAAGGATATTTTTAACCCATAACCTAGACTGAAATTTTCATTATTTACACTGTTTCAAAGATTAAAATAATGAACATAATGAAAATACCCAATGAACATAATGAAAACACCCAATGAACATAATTAAAACACCCAATGAACATTATGAAAACACCCAATGAACATAATGAAAACACCCAATGAACATAATGAAAATACCCAATGAACATAATGAAAACACCCAATGAACATAATGAAAACACCCAATGAACATAATGAAAACACCCAATGAACATTATGAAAATACTCAGCAAGCATACCAATAATACTCAATGAACATTATGAAAATACTCAACTACCAAAACAAAACTACTCTATATATGCAATGGAAATACCCAATGAATATAAAAAATACACAATAAATATAATGAAAATGTTCAACAAATACAACAAAAATACTCAGAGAAAAAATACACAAAATATAAAATCATTATTTTGGCATTCAAAAACATAAAGCCATGTGCACCTACTTGAGAATGGGGAAGTCATGACAACTCAGCAGAGTATCACACTCATAATCCAAGGGTCATGGCTTCCATTTACAGCCACACTCATAATCCAAAGGTCATGGCTTCCATACACGCCTAGACTCATAATCCAAAGGTCATGTCTACAATATACACCCAGACTCGTAGTCCAAGGATCATGGCTATAATACATACCCCAACTCATAATCCAAAGGTCATGGCTTCCATACACTCCCAGACTCATAATCCAAGGATCATGGCTTTGATACACACCCATACTCATAATCCAAAAAGTAATGGCTTTCATACACACCCAGACTCATAATCCAAGGGTCATGGCTTTGATACATACCCAGACTCATAATCCAAGGGTCGTGGCTTTGATACACACCCAGACTCATAATCCAAAAGGTAATGGTTTTCATACACACCCAGACTCATAATCCAAAGGTCATGGCTTCCATACACACCCAGACTCATAATCCAAGGGTCGTGGCTTTGATACACACCCAGACTCATAATCCAAAGGTCATGGCTTCCATACACACCCAGACTCATAATCCAAAGGTCATGGCTTTGATACATACCCAGACTCATAATCCAAAGGTCATGGCTTTGATACACACCCAGACTCATAATCCAATGGCCATGGCTTCCATACTACACCCATACTTATAATCCAAAGGTCATGTCTACAATATACACCCAGACTCATAGTCCAAGGATCATGGCTATAATACATACCCCAACTCATAATCCAAAGGTCATGGCTTCCATACACACCCAGACTCATAATCCAAAGGTCATGGCTTCCATACACACCCAGACTCATAATCCAAAGGTCACGGCTTTGATACACACCCAGACTCATAATCCAAAGGTCATGGCTTCCATACACACCCAGACTCATAATCCAAAGGTCATGTCTACAATATACACCCAGACTCATAATCCAAGGGTCATGGCTTTGATACACACCCAGACTCATAATCCAAGGGTCATGGCTTTCATACACACCCAGACTCTTAATCCAAAGATCATGGCTAAAATACATATACAGACTCATAATTCAAAGGTCATGGCTACAAAACACATGCACACTCATAATCCATGGGTAATGGTTTCACTACACAGCCACACTTACAATCCAATGGTCATGGATTCTATACACACCCAACTCATAATGCAAGGGTCATGGCTTTAATACCCACCCAGAGCAGCCAGCCCAAGTTGGCTGCCTCAGTATGTCTTTGGGAAAGGCATTTAGCTTACACTTTTTCAGCATGATACAGTGACAATTTTTAATTCCTTGACTATTCCTAAAAAATTGTCTTCTTGTTACTGACTCATTCTGTCAATATAAAAAAAACTGCATAGAATACTTTAAAATCAATTAAAAGTAAACTGACTTTCTTGAAACTGTAACTGAAAGAACCCATCTCACAAATTCTTGCCCATTTGCAAATACTCAAAATAAGCACCTACTGTATTCCAACTGACTTCATATCCTGAAAAAGATAAAATTTGAAAAAATATATTAAACTACAACAAAAATAATACACAAAAAAAATCAGCATTAAAAGTGTCAAAAAGAGGAGTTGCACAGAACTTATTATTACCAAATAAATAGACATGTAAGGGAAATATTAAGAAAATAGAAAGTCTTTCCCTTTAACACAAGAGACCCAAGTGCACACCTGAACAATCACATGGCCTGAAATCATCCATGCCAAATAAAATATCAGAAAATAGACAATTTTTTTCAGCTTTTCTTTTCTTCATGTAAGACACTCAAGAATCAGTAATTAAAACACTTGTGACTTATGAAAAGTTGCCATTTATTCAAGTAATATTACTACATGCCAAAATTAAAAGTATAAATGGGCGCATTGTATTAATGAATGAATGAAACTTTAAACAGAAGCATGCTCCTGAAACAGTTTATACCATTATTAATGTCCTAAAATCCTCAATGACAGGTCACCATACATACCCATTTATAAGGTGGGTCTAACTGCGAACAACAGACTCTGACCTGCCAATGCATATGCAACAGAAGATCAGGGTGAAGTTTCTTCTACCAATGACTCCTAACAGACTGTGAAAACCAAAATGTGCCAATGCATGATGCAATGACAAATCTGGATCTGTGCAGTTTGCAGTTGGACTAGAATTATAAGTGAATATGCATAGTACAGTAAAACCTGTTTTGAAAGACCACTGCTATGTGAGATCACCTGTCTTAAGAGACCACACTCTCAATGCACAAATTTATTGATTATATAGCACTGTGACCTGTTATGCGAGACCACCTGTTTTGAGGTGGTCTTCAAGACATATTCTATTGTATTTCCATTTTAACACACTTTAAAATAAACCTACACATTTATTATGTAGGGCACTACATAAGAAATCATAATACAATAGTATCTTCAAAGTTTTTACACAATAAGTCAGATTTTACAGATGAAACAAATTTTACAGATGAGACGGGTTTTACAGATGTGGCCAATTTTACTGATGACACAGATTTTACAGATAAGACAGATTTTACAGATAAGACAGGCTTTACAGATGAGACAAATTTTACATACAAGACAGATTTTAGATACAAGACAGGTTTTACATACAAGAGAGGTTTTACAGATAAGACAGATTTTACATGAGACAGGTTTTACAAATGAGACAGATTTTACAGATAAGACAGATTGTACAAATGAGACAGGTTTTACATACAAGACAGGTTTTACAGATGAGACAAGTTTTACTGATGACACAGATTTTACAGATAAGACAGATTTTACAGATGAGACAAATTTTACATACAAGACAGATTTTAGATACAAGACAGGTTTTACATACAAGAGAGGTTTTACAGATAAGACAGATTTTACATGAGACAGGTTTTACAAATGAGACAGATTTTACAGATAAGACAGATTGTACAAATGAGACAGGTTTTACATACAAGACAGGTTTTACAGATGAGACAAGTTTTACTGATAAGACAGATTTTACATACAAGACAGGTTTTACAGACAAGAGAGATTTTACCCACAAGACAAGTTTTACAGACAAGACTGATTTTACCCACAAGACAGATTTTACACAGGAGTCAGATTTTACATACAAGACAGATTTCACAGATAAGACAGATTTTACATAAGAGACAGATTTTATAGATAAGACAGACTTTACAGAAAAGACAGATGAGACAGATTTTTACATACAAGACATTTTACAGATACGACAGATTTTACATTCACAGATGTTGTAGAATCTTTCATTTCAAGAACCAGAACTCGGTCAAAACTTTGCCATTATTTGCAGAGGGCAAATCTGCATATAAAATTTCATCACAATGTATTAACTGTTTTCAGTGCTATGCTGAATGCAAGGTGATGATAAACTGGCCAATAAACAGACAAAAACAAAGTGATTAAGACTTTAATTGGCTAAATGTGCAATGCCAAATATATTGTTCAAATGTAGCAAAATATGTATAGGTTACCTGAGTTCCTCTGGCATAAATGTCTCCATTTTCAAACTTTTCAGCACTGAATGGGTCAACTCTCCAATGCTCCTGTTGAAAGCATAGACTATTGCTTAATACATGTTATTTCAAGAGTTTACCAAAAGGAACAGGTGCCAGAATTTTACCCAGCAAATGAAGGCTCAATGACCAGCTACTCTGGGCTATAATCTTTGATTTCAAATTCAATTTTAAAATTTAGAAAAATAAAAATAAAATTATTTTTGTTTGTACAGGTAAATCTTTCATATGTAAAGATAACAATTTGGTGGTAATCGATTATGTTTTTGACCTAAATTGAAGTACCTAGCAGCCCTGATCATGGCCAAAAAGTGCTTATAACAAATCAAAAGCCTTTGTAAGCACATAATAGTGCTGATCCTATCCTCCTATTTTGATCAATAATGGTAAATTTAAAAATAAAAACTGAAAACAATGCAAAAAATAACTTTGTTACTATTGGCTCAAAGGTTTATCTTCTATCAACCGCTCCAGTGGCCTAGTGGTTAAAGTGTCTGCCTTGTATGAGGGAGGTCGTGGGTTCGATCCCCGACCGAGTCATACCAAAGACTTATAAAAATGGTACCAACAGCTATCTTGCTTGGCGCTCAGCATTGAGAAGTTAGTGTTAGGACTGGTCAGCCTGGTGTCATGATAATGTGACTGGGTGGGACATCATGCTACATGTCTACAGCATGATGCCCCAGTGCTAGACATCACTATAAACTGTCACACTGCAGACATAGTAGCGATATGAGTGACAAAATGTTAAAGCTACATTAAAAATCAAAATCACACACACACACTCATCTTCTATCAGTTGAAATGTTCTTGGAACACCCCAAACATGTCCCAAAAGTATTGTTAATGCTGACTGAATGTTTGGTCACAAATGCATGGACCTTGTGGCAGTGGCAATATGGTGACAACTTTGAACTAAATTCTTAAAATCTAATTGCTTTGCATAATTTAAATGCATTTAAACATTTCTTAATGTGTTTTTATTCATTATTTTGTTGCAAATTACCAACAATTCCATCTCATGTTATTCAATACAGAGCAGCAAATAAACTTTTCTTGAAATACAATAATATTTAAGGATTTACTTTGTGGAAATGAAATTGGGCAGAGTCTATAACTCTAAGTGACCAGGGGCCATAACTCTGATCAGTTACCAGGGGCCATAATTCTGCTAAGTGATAATGCCAAGTGCTGAAAATCAAACTCAGTCAAGATATCTTTGACATAAAGCTGCATACCAAATTTGCTTGAAATAAAGTAAGAATGAGGAGTTAGTGCATGAAAAAGGCAGTAGATGAGTTTGATAATCAGTTGCCATAACTCTTTTAAAAGATGCTACATTTTAAAAATTTACGTTATCAATATTGTGAATTAAACTCAGAGTTTACATCAATATCATGCTACACTCAACATTTATCTGAAAACCATTAATAAAAGAGTTACTGTACATAAACAAATTGGGTTTTCCTGACATTCAATCAGCTGCAACCAGAAATTGGTCCATCCATCTGCAGAGTTGCTTTCCAAACTTTTCAAAATGTTTAAAAAGATTTCCAAAGTTTTCAAGAAATTTTATTTATCCAAAGATAAAACAGTTACGATATATTACTTTGTTTATCTCACTATTTAATAGATACAAAAATAGAAAAGACACTAAAACACATGGCTAAATTAGTATGCCATCACAGCAAAAGGATACAGTAGTCCCCCTCTTATAAGGCCACCCCTAATGCAACAGGGAAGTGGCCTTATAATGCGGGTGGCCTTTCTAGAGGGGGATGACAAATGCGAATAGTAAATACATATGAAAAAAGTCACAAGTACATTTAATTTTAAATATTTAATATTTTAATTAAAAAATCAAATGCATGATGTGAAATAATGTAAAACAAACTTTGTCATCATTTGCAAAAGAATGCTATGAATAACCACTGATACAGTTTTAAAACTGTCTTTATAATTATGTTACAGTTCACATCACAACACTTTTTTGGTAACAGTCTAAAAAACAAACCAGTCTCATCACATTAAAAATATCCTTGCTGTCATATCCCCTGCATATATTGTTTAGTCTTTTGTTCCAATCTTCGACAACTTCATTATTAACATCAGCTGATTAGCCGCTAATGACAAAACACTTGATATTGTGTCGCACTTGAAATCTGTGCAACCATCCATTACTTGCGGTAAAGTCGTCATATCCCAGTTCAACTGACAAAATTTTTGCTTTTTCTTGTCTTTCAAATCAGGATACAAACGTCTCCTGGCTCAAACAATCTTCCTTTCTCCGTCCATATCACCTTTCCACTTCTGCAGAATTGTTTCATTATCTTTCACGATATTGTTTATCTGAGTCTTCCCGATGTTAGTTTTCTGCAAGGATCCTCGACGACACCCCCCCCCCCCCGTCAGTTGAATTACTTTCATGTTCTCCTCTAAACTGAGAATTTTTATTTTCCTCGATGACATGTTGATCTTTTTGCAGTAAGTTATTCATGTTGCCAACTACAATACTGATAAAACAATTTTGTATGCATCTAAACAAATTGCCGTGATTCGTTAGTCGCAGTCTGGTACCCTATTATTTTTATACATTTCTTGAAACTAGGTGAGAGAAGCCAAAACGGCTTCGATGTGTACCATTAACATCACGCAGATTTGACCTCGCAGCCGCTAGATTTTCGTAATTTTGACAATTATTGTCAGTAGTAATAGCCACTGATTACCAAAGTGAACAAGCTCAACATCTTACTAAGGGAAGCCATAAAGGCTATTAAACCATTTTCCTGCTGACTTGGGTATTGTACATCGATACTGCCACTTCTCAACTGTTACCACTGTTCGATAATTGTATTCTTAACAATTATCAGAATGACTAAACTGGACATCTTATGATAACAGAGCAATAAGGCTAATTGGATTACATGTACGTACCCTTTTGTATGGATTAAAATTTGAGTCTTTCTCGGTTTTTATGGAATAAATTTGGCTTCTCGTGAGGTGTAAATGATATGATATTAACCTCAGTGGTAAATGTACTTTACTCAACACTTCTTTCAGTAACAAAAACCTGACATCGGGAAACAGAAATCAGATTACTTAACACACATTATGAATACAATACTGGTTCTGGATACATATTCAAATAAAATGCGGCCGCTTGTGAGAGGTAAATTTTATGATTTTGCACTAATATGCTGGCCACTGGTCGCGTTAGGCGGGTGGCCTTTCGCGAGGGGTACTTTTGAACACAAACTCGTCGGTGCCAACGGATTCTAGCCGTAAGGAGTGGGTGGCCGCTGGTCAGGGGGGCCGTTCAAGAGGGGGACTACTGTGCTATTATTTCTAGGAAAACCATGTCATTTGTAATCTGAACCACCCAACTTCACAGAATTTTATTTATTTATTTATTCTTTATTTTGAAGGAAAAATAAAAAAGCAAACAATCTGAGCAAACAAAGTGAAGCATTTTATGACGTTTTAATGTCTTGTATTCCCTCAGTAAAATCAAGAACTTTTTAATGATAAAACGAACTTTTCCAAAATTCAAGGGATTTTCAATGCATCCTATTCAATGAAAGGAATATTTCACAGGACACTATAAAAATCAAATTTAGCAAGTGTCATTATCAAGCTACACACCAAACTTCGTTGAACTCCAATCATAATCAAAATAGTTACTGTGCAAAAATGAAAGTGAATGGGTTAAAAACCAAGTGGTGTTACTCTACTAAATAATGATGCCTAATGCTGGTTAGTAACTCACCCTAGATCCCATCCATATCAACCCATCTGCAAAATTTTACTGAAATTTAATTACAAAGAAGTTACTGCGTCGAAATGAAAATTTAACAATGATATAGAACAATGACCCATTCATACCAAGATGTAAAAATAATTCAGTTGAAATCCAAATAATAAATAATGGAGTTACTGTACAGCAATCAAAGTGGGCCAAGCCAACAAAATTCAAGGGCAATAACTCTGCCAAACAGTGAAACTATGTCAGACAAAACCTTTCAAAATGTCATCAATATCAAGCTGTGTACTAAATTTTGTTGATTTACAATAACAATTCATAGCATTACTGTGTACAAATGAAGAGTGGGTCTGCAAACAAATGACTTAACTCCACTAAATCATACTGTTGTGCACTGTAAATAAAAAACAGACTCCACTAAACCATACTGAAGTGTACTGAAAATTAAAATCAGACTCTGCTAACCATGTTGTCCAGTACTGAAAGTCAAAAATCAGATTCTGCCAAACCGGTTGTCCAGCACTGAAAATCAAATTCAGACAAGACCTTGTCACAATAAAGCTGCCTACTGAATCTGGTTTAAATACAGCAATAATTAAGGGAATTATCATGTCAAAATGAAAATGTATGGAGAAAAATGAGAGAAAGGATGGACTGGTCCAATTCAATAACCTCTTCTTTTAAATGAAAAGTAGCAGACAATTACTTATTCAGAATTTTCAAAACTGTCAGGCTGTGAAAATTTAACAATGCAGGCATTTTCCCCTGGGACATTATTCCATAACAATATTCCCCTGGGACAGTATTCCATAACAATATTCCCCTGGGACAGTATTCCATTATACTTACTGCGAATACAGGCACTACATCTGTATGCGAGTTTAAAAGTATAGATGGCAGCGATGGATTGGTTCCTTCCCAAGTCATTAACACTATTATTCTGCCTTTAGAGACCTGAAAAAAGAACACAGAACTTGTTCAAGAAATCAAGCTACTTTCTAAAATGATAGAGTAGATTAGAATCTTGTAGATTTTTTATCAAAACAACTGATTTCCTTCTCAAAGGAACTTAAGTCCTGTTTATGAGTGCAACAACATAACCACATTACAGAAAAAAAATCATAAAACAGGACATTGTAAGGACCAAATTATATGGATTGGTTTACTAATTTAGCCAGACTAGTGTAAAAAACCTTTATTGGTATAAAATCTGCTCCACATAAACCAATATGTTAAGTCTGCAACTAAGTCAGGTATTTGAAAAGCAAGTTTAGGGAAGTTTTATAAAATACATTTGCAGTGATTTACATGGGACAACTATTGCAAAAACAACAAGCAGAAGTAACTTGAATTAGATAATTATTGTTTTAAAATATTTTTTATTGAACTACTGCATAAAATAAAATAAAAGTAATAGCCACATTTATTGGACAACTTGTAAAAACAACATAAGCAATAGTCATTTTTATTGGACAACTATTGTAAAAACAACATAAGCAATAGTCATTTTTACTGGACAACTATTGTAAAAAAAATAAGCAACAGCAATTGCTACTGGACCAATATTATAAAAAACAACACTGCAACAGTCATTTTTCATAACTACTGCTAACAACAATACAAGCAATAGTCACATTTACTGGATAACTGCTGTTAAAATCAACAGTAATTTAACTTGGACAATTGCTAAAAATGTGATACAAGCAACAGTCACCATTACTGGACACGTATTGTTAAACGCATAACAATGGTAACATTTTTATTGGACAACTACCATATAAACATTACACAAACAATTATATAGTAATTGTCATTGGACAACTATTGTATATTCATAACATAATCAACAGTCACCGAGCCAAATGACAATTATATATCAGCAATAACATATTATGTTCCCATCACTGAATCTGTATGCTTAATGTAAACCATACCTATAGTGAGGATTGTTCATTTTACTAGAGTTTAACCTCACATTAAGACACGAAAGATTATATCATGCTACGGCAATCAGAGAAACATTTCTAGTGCAGAGACACAACACAGAGGCTGACCTAGCTAGAAAGGATTTGAACCTGCAACTTTCTAGTCACTAGTCCAGCATACTAGCAAGTTACTAGATATTTAAACTCTTAGAAATATCATACACTAACAAACCATGAAACGATGACAAGTAGCACAAAACATCTGCACTGTAATTTAATGGTTGGAGGGAATTACTTATGAATAGACAGAGGAAATCACTCATGTATAGACAGAGGGAATCACTCATGTATAGACAGAGGGAATCATACAAATTGCCTTATTGTTAATAGAGCTGGGTAAAAAATGAGACACACCTTGTCCATGCCTGTCCATGCCTGAATTCAAAAGCACAGCTCCTGGCTTCTTAATGGGTGCATTTTGATGAGGTCACCAAATTTGAATATTCCTTGTGTACTTAATCACTTGTGCATCGACATTGCACATAAATTACAAAAGCAGACATTCTTTGACAATTTGTAAAAAAATTCCCAAACCCTTGTTAACTCTTTAACCCCTGGTGCCTCGTTTATGCATCAGGAGGTAGTAGCCTACTTCCGAGCTCTGTAGCATCAAGGTCATTTAAGATACACCAAAGTGGGTGGTATTACAGAACGGTAGACAGATGTAGCTCTACAATGATACCAAATAATCTGGACTTTCTAGCTGCACTACCAAATACAGAGGAAAAAACCACTGTTTGTAACACAACTTGGGATTAGGTTAACCAGAAATTCAGAAATAGCCCCAAAAATGTTCTTCCTACCTGCATTTCAGGCAAAAATGACACAAGCCTCCAGGAGTTAATGAGTTAAGTTTATTGTCAAAACTTCTAAATTATTTCACTCCTTTGGTTTGTCACATGTAAAAGTATTAATCTATTTAAATAATTTTGATAAGGAGCCTGAAAATATACTCACAAGATATGATGGGAAGGATAAAAAAGTTCCTTTCTTTTACACAGCTTTGGGACATTATACCAGGAGATTAGCAAGGCTTGAAATTAGGATTTCCATCACTAACACACCAGACCATTATTTTCACTGATCTGCTACAGTCAAACCAAATCCAGTTCAGTTTTTAATTCAATATTTATTATTCCTTAGCATCAACTCAAAACAATAATTGTATTTCACCAGCGATCATCTTTGATTTAGGTGATCATTCCAGCATTGGGTGATCATCTCAGCATTAGGTAATCATCCCAGCATTGGGTGATCATCCCAGCATTAGGTAATCATCCCAGCATTGGGTGATCATCCCAGCATTAGGTGATCATCCCTGCATTAGGTAATCATCCCAGCATTGGGTGATCATCCCAGCATTAGGTAATCATCCCAGCATTGGGTGATCATCCCAGCATTAGGTGATCATCCCAGCATTAGGTGATCATCCCAGCATTGGGTGATCATCCCATCATTAGGTAATCATCCCAGCATTGGGTGATCATCCCTGCATTAGGTGATCATCAAAGCATTAGGTGATCATCAAAGCATTAGGTAATCACCACTACATTGGGTGAACAACACTGCATTATGCGACCACCACTTCATTAGATGATGTAATGCTTGTTACCTTTTGCTTTTGGTGTGCATCAGCAAAATCCTTAGTTATCAATATAAATTTCAATTTGTGCAGGGATACACTATTTATCTCTAATGTCTTTTTGAAAATGACAACTGTTTGTTGGGAATCCTTCTCTACCCAAAAAACTAAATGGTCTACTCCCAAACATGGTTGAGGCATGGAACTAGTTCCCAAATACCGGTCCCATCTAGAGGTTACACTGTACTGTTTATAAAAGCCACATGGCCATTTCACACCTAATGCAATGTACACCTTGTGAACAAGACGAACAAAATCCCGATGTCTGATTTCAGCATTTTATAGCCTGTCAAAAAGTCTGTCCTGTCAGACATACCTAGCATATACAAAGTATGACACATTCTGAAGACCTACAATCAATTCATCTACATTTAATTAAATTAAATTGGCCATACCTACATATAATTGTGATTGTGAACAAATCGCTAACTAGAACAATTGCTGAGATCATCCCATTGTTTAACTGAACAGATAATGAAGTTTCTGCCCTTTACCATCTGTCTCCATCAATTAAGGAATGTTTATGCTTCTATGAGTTTGAAAAATAAACAAGAAATATTGCACCTACATTCACTTTGTTTTTTCATTAAATCCTCAAACAATTTACTACACAACACCACAGTTTAATTTAGATGGACTGTGATGACTTGGTTCAAAGTGTTTTTCATGTGGCTGGGAGTGGTGATGGTCAATAAATACCAAGAAATGATGATAAATTTGATGCCTGTATGAATGACCAGAGCAAATTGTACACTGCATGAATAGCCATAGCAAACTGCACACTGCATGAACAGCCATAGCAAATTACACACTGCATGAACAGCCATAGCAAATTACACACTGCGTGAACAGCCATAGCAAATTACACAGTGTGTGAATGGCGATAGCAAATTACTAACTGCATGAACAACCATAGCAAATTACACTGCTTGAATAGCCATTACAAATCATACATTGCAAGAACACCCATAGCAAACTGCACACTGCATGAACACACATAGAAAATTACACACTGCATGAATATCCATAGAAAGTTGCATACTGTATGAATGGCCATAGAAAATTATACACTGCATAAATGGTCATAGCAAATTACTGCATGAACAACCATAGCAAATTACACATTGTATGAATAGCCATATCAAATTGTACAGTGCATGAATAGCCATAGTGAATTGTACACTGCATGAATGGCAATTGCAAATTACTAACTGCACAGTCATAGCAAATTACACACTGTATGAATAACCATAGCAAATTGTACATTGCATGAAAAGCCATAGTGAATTGTACGCTGCATGAATGGCCATAGCAAATTACATACTGTATGAATGGCCATAGCAAATTACACACTGTATGAATGGCAATAGCAAATCATACACTTCATGAATAGCCATAACAAATTACACACTGCATGAATAGCCATAGCAAATTGTACACTGCATGAATAGCCACAGCAAATTGTACACTGCATGAATGGCAATTGCAAATTACTAACTGCATGAACAGCCAAGCAAATTACACACTGTATGAATAGCCATAGCAAATTGTACACTGCAGGAATGGCCATAGCAAATTACACACTGCATGAATGGCCACAGCAAATTATACACTGCATAAACAGCCATAGCAAATTACACACTGCATAAACAGCCATAGCAAATTACACACTGTATCAACACCCACAGCAAATTACACTGCATGCATGGCCATAGCAAATTATACACTGCATGAACAGCCATAGCAAATTACACACTGCATGAATGGCCATAGCAAATCACACACTGAATGAACACCCACTGCAAATTGCACACTACATTATCAGCCATAGCAAATTACACACTGCATGAATGGCCACAGCAAATTATACACTGCATGAACAGCCATAGCAAATTACACACTGCACGAATGGCCACAGCAAATCACACACTGAATGAACACCCATTGCAAATTGCACACTACATTATCAGCCATAGCAAATTACACATTGTGTGAAAAGCCATAGCAAATTACACATTGCATGAATGACTATAGCAAAGTGAAAGACATTCATACATAGTGTGTAACCGTTTTTCAAACTTCAAGACTTCTCTAAAATATGAATCTGAATATCAATAATAACAAAGCTCACCAAATAAATGGCATTATATTATTTTAAGCATTCTTTACCAGACAAGATTTTGGTCTTCCATATAAAAAAAAATGAACAAATTTTAAGGGGGGTTGGGGTTCCTACCCCAGTGGGGTCTCGAGGGGCAGCATCCGTGATCCAGGTCAAAAACACATTTTACACTCATAAAAAACTGCTCCTGGTACAACTTATGATCATAAAATAAAGCAAAATAATCATTCAAAAAACTAATAAACTTACAAAAAATATCCAACTTTACTTTAATAATTTCACAATATTTACAGTCACATAAATTTGTTTTCCAATGCTATTTATGCTGAAGCTTTTTCATGTGCTTGTCAGTGTTCACATCGGGGGGTCCTTGAGTGGCCAAGTGGTCTAAAGCGCTCCCCATTACAGATCACTGCCATCTCACCTCTGTGTGGGTTCGAGTCTCGGATTCAGCCAATGTGGGAATGTGAGAAAGCCTGCCAGTAGCTTCTCGTGGGTCGGTGGTTCTTTCCGGGGTTTTCCCGGGTTCTTCCTTCATCATTAGTACTGGCCGCCATGTATAGCCTATCATGTGCTGAAAAGTGACATTAAACCCTACAACAACAACAACAAAATTAGTGTTCACATCGTAATTAAGTCACAATAACTTGTCAATTTTTGCAGCAAATATATTATACTTCTCTCTTTTCATAACAAATCTTTAAAATAAACACCAAAGTACATCAGCTATATACAAATAATCGCATACATTCACTTGTCTTTTCCACCAATGGACACAACCTGCTGATATGCCAGTCAAGCTGTTTTTGCGGCTTTGGCAAAAATTTCTTTAGCCTTCCTTTCTGTCACCAATTACATCTTTTGGCTCAATGTGCAATCATTTCTTTTTCCATCTCAGTGACAGCCTTTTCCTTTTCATGCTGGTGCTTCTATTGGCGACATGCAGTGCGCATATTCTGACAGAGGGCTACATCTGTTCTCTCAGGCAAGAAATCTTTTTTCTTATAGTAATTAAGTGCACTTTTTCCAGATGCCTTCTGTGCTTCGATTTTTCCATATGCAGCTTCTTTTGTAAGGGCTGTTCCAAACTCTTCCAACCGTGATTACCAAATTCAGATCTTTCTTGCAGAGGTCACAAAATGCCAGTCCTCATGCGTTCAGTTTTCTTATAAACTTACCAACAAAATTTCTGTCAACTTTTTGCTCCAGCCATTCCCATACAATTTTAAACCTTTATCTAAACCTTTCGTATCATATTCTCTCTCAACAACTTGGGATGCCATGTTTTGCAAGCATGCTTCTTCTTCCCATTGCCATCAGTTTCCATTACATGAAGATTCATTGGATGAATTTATAACTTAGATCAATCAGATTACTCTTTACAACAGTCATGTGCTAACTAATATATGGAACAAATAATTTGCATGGGTCGTTGCAGAATGGGACCAGACAGACTGTTTTTTTTAAAAACGGATCAGAGATGATATAAAAAATGTTAAAAATGTGTATTTATATCTAATAAATAAAAAATGTGTAACTATACCTAATTAATAAAAAATGTGTAATTATATCTAATAAAAAATGTGTAATTATATCTAATTAATTAAAAATGTGTAATTATATCTAATTAATAAAAATGTGTAATTGTATCTAATTAATTAAAAATGTGTAATTATATCTAATTAATTAAAAATGTGTAACTGTATCTAATTAAAACTGTGTAATTACATCTAATCAATTAAAAATGTGTAATTGTATCTAATTAATTAAAAATTGTAATTAAATCTAATTAAAAATGTGTAATTATATCTAATTAATAAAAAATGTGTAATTATATCTAATTAATTAAAAATGTGCAATTATTAAAGCTGTACTGATTAACTGGCCATACTCATAATCGAGCATATTATTAGAACAATTGGTATAATCGGTATCGGCAGAAATAATCGGTGCCGATGTAAACAAATTTCCAAATATAAATTCAATCATAACATTCATCTTGGCATGGCATGAATTTTAAATCAGAATTAAATAATGGAAATTAAGGAATAAACATTTGATTTGGGGTTTAATTGAAAGCCAATATATTCTTAAAAGTAAATACTTTTCAACACGCTTGCTGTAAACTACCACAAATTGTCTGCACGCAACAAATTATCAATACCATTCATGCACTCATCCCAGTCACAGCAGCCAACCAGCCAATGAGACATCATGTGGCTGTTGAACTTCCAGCATACACATTAGCAGATAGCTAGGCAGATTAGATAGGTAGCGAAATTTCCAACTACTACAAAACTATGACTCACTATAGTTAATCTGTTCTTTAACCAGTCCTGCAATGCTGTTAATCAATGAATAGCGGTCGCATGCTGAAGCAGCTGAATGCCAACATACAAATATTATGCAGCATTAATATTGGCATGCCAGCGCCAGCGATGTTACAACTGGATACCCCAGCTGCTTCTGTCATTCTTCCTATACTGAAAATGCTCTGAATGTTGCTGGCTCGAGAGCATGAAGCTAGTCAAAGTATTCAGACAATGTACCGTGATATGTTGACACCACTAAACACATGCTTTGCTGACGTTTCCAGCAACAAGAAGCTTGTCTTGGTCACCATCTTGGATCCATGATTCAAACATCGCCTATTCAGTGCAGAATTACTTGTGACCAGATCCAAAGAATGGTTTAGAGCAGAATGCATCATAGTTGCATCAGCTGACAAGGAGGAACCCCCAACCCAAAAAAAGAGAAAAACTTAAACAAATGCCACTGGACCATCAACGTCTCTGGGATTTGTTTTATGTGTTTCTGTGGCCCATGACAAACCTGTCCATACCGTCTACGAAAGAACCCACATGAATGACGCTGTTGGCGCGATGCTTGAAATGTATCTGGCCAGCCCTCTGTTGCCACGAGAAGACATATATGCCTGGCGGAACGCTCACAGGTTTCAGTTCCTCATCTTGGCCAAATTAGCTAGATGCTATTTGTCTGCACCAGTTTCAAGTGTTCCGAGTGAGCAGCTATATAGTGGCGCAGGGCACATTTTTTTCGGATCGTTGTGGATAGTTACTTGGCGAGAAGGGAGAAATGTTACTGTTGCTTAAATACAACCTACCTCAGCTAGGCTTTCAGTATTAGCTGCAGCCAACGTACAGTGACGTCTAACTTAAGTCTTAAAGTATGTGCATTATTAATTTTAATTATAATTGGGCTATCGTTATTAACCTTTTTTAGTCATTTATTGAAATCTAGTACTGGCCACCTGCATCACTGAACCCAAGTTAAAATACTTGTTTAATACATTTTCATTCATTTTTATCTTGAATTTTATCAGTGTTAGTTTTAAAAATTTCAAGTTTAATGTTTCTATGATCGTTGTTTTCTATAAATAGCATCATACTTCTTGTCCGGTTCCTGTTTGTTTTTGTACAGAAATTCATATTCACTTGCCGCATAAACAACCTTGTTGTAACTCACACGGCAAAATACATGTTTGCATTACACTAATAGGTGTATGTTTCTGAACCAGTCATTGTTATAAAACAAATAATAATGAAATAATCAGTCTCATAATCAGTATCGGCAATTTTAATAATCGGCTATATGCGGTATTGGCAAAAAGTGACATCGGTTCAGCTTTAGTAATTACATCTAATGAAATAAAAATGTGTAATTATATCTAATTAAAGCTAATATCCTCAATATCATATTCATACTACACCTCTATCTGTTTCATTGGGAGACCTATTCCATCTG
Organism: Sinohyriopsis cumingii; assembly: GCA_028554795.2. NCBI lineage: Eukaryota > Metazoa > Mollusca > Bivalvia > Unionida > Unionidae > Sinohyriopsis > Sinohyriopsis cumingii. Next base: position 144,756,085 of record CM068826.1, on the reverse strand, counting down.
CCATTCTGCTCAAAAACGCAATAGCACCATCTGAAAAAAAATTAAATTCATTCTTTTAGTTTTGTCATTCAAACCTCCTCTACACCTTTATGATACAACTAAAACTGCTGAAGTATGTACAATATATGACTTTTAACGCCATGGAGAGGCATCCAGGGTGGCCGAGTGGTTAATGCATTTGCCTTTAGACATTGATATCACACCTCTATTCATGTGGGTTCGAGTTTTGGGCTGGGCCAACGTGCATATTTGAGAAAGCATGTAGCTGGTGGTTCTTCCCAGGTTCTTGTTCCACCAAATATACTGGTCGCCACATATAGCTGAAACACTGGCAGTAAAGCCAAAACAACAATACCACGGAGTAACCTTACGGTCAAAATACACAAAAACAAAAGTTTCATCCTTAATAATTTTAAATAAAACTTAGCGTGGACCACTGAATTTTCAGACACATAAGATATGCAGCATACACTGGCTCCAGGGTTAACTTTTACAAAAATCCCCCCTCCCCCGCAGGCCCCTAACTTAGCGTCCAAGTCACTTGGGTAACTAGTGAGTTGCTCAACCTAAAGCCATCATTGAACCAGTGCCTGGCTTAATCTAGGTCTATGTTTGCCACAACCACCAAAACCCCCTTGGACTTGGCCCCTGGTTGAAAATCTGGAAACAAAATCCATATATGTATACCATATATTTATATACTTACTTGGCAGGAAAAATAATGTACCTAATTGTTACTAGCAATGGTCTCTGGGTGTATCATTTGTTTTGATGCTTTTGCTATCTTAACTTCACTGTACTATCTTCTTTTCTGTGGACGCTTACAATATTTAACAAGAACAACATACACGTCCACCCCTTACTTAAAAGGCTTCTGCACATGGTCGACTCTGGAGATAAATCAGTAATGGGTTCAATGACTTAGCCCTTTGGTCAAGGTATGAAGGCTTGAACTAAACTTACTGTGCAAAAACCATTATATTCGACCAATCATGGCCATGACCTCTGACCTCTATTCCCCAGAATATATAAACTGCTTTATTACTCAAACTGCAGAAAATCCACAAAAGTTTGGTCAAAGAACTTAGTCTAGAATAAGTTTTTCTGCAAAACCCATTTTTCTGAGCCAAAATGACCATAACCTTTCATTCCACAATCAATATACCTCTTTCATACTTTAAGTGCAAGCCCTCCACAAACATCAGTCAAGGTTCATGACCTAAAATTAAAGACATGCAAAAGCCATTTTTCTTCTTTCAGTCTCAATGACCTTGACCTTGACCCAAAAATCAGTGGGCTTCTTCCTTATTCGAGGTGCAAGCCATCCACAAAGTTTGGTCCATGTCTGTTTGGCAGGATTAAATTTATCGTGCTGCCTGTGACAGGGTTAGAATATGAAATTTAGTAAATCTCAATAAATTACAAATTTAAACGTTATTGATTAAGATTGTTCCCCCTCCCCATTTTACAAAACTTGCTTCAAACAGTATATATTCAAATTATCACATCTGCACACATAAGATGAAAGACAGATTTTGACACCAACTAAAAATCAAAATATTCTCATGGGATTCTTTGCTCTTAAGTTTATCTGCCATCTCTTGCAATACCCTTAAGCCAATGTATTTTAGTGGGTGGTTAAATGCAGTTATTGTCTAACAATTTAGCATGGGCAAAATTCCAATCATCCTGACCAATGACTCCCAAGCCAAGATTAAAGCTGTCACAATTTTAGGAAACTTCTACTGGGTACTTGTCAACGATAATGATCAGTTACAGGGGTATCCAATCAAAGGGAAACTGTATTAAATGTAAAGCGGAACTGATTTATTGTAGGTTCATATACATGTCAACCACAAAGAGAGGTATAAGCATAACAACTACTAATACAAGTGACAAAAAGGTGTAATCTGAGCATAAAAAGAGCAATCAATATATATTAATTGCCATAATTGCAGAAAACTATGAAAAACATCCATTTCTTTTTGCTACTTACCTAGATCTGTCATTTCAATTCTTGGCACAAATCATCAAGATCCATGTGGATTTAGAGTACAGACACAAAACAAATTTATAAATTATTGATGTATTACACTCACTTTAATTATCTACGTGTCTAACTTCCACTGGATGGTCCTAAGTCCACAAACTATGAATGCTGTATTACATCACTGTTGAATTCTTCTTTCAGAATTTGTAAATTGCTATTGATCTGTCCTTTTCCTCAGGCAAAATATATTTAAATTTAACAAAATTCCACTCTTCTAACATTTTCAGTCATGTAACATTCATGTGTCACATTGATAAAGCCTGTTTCTCTTAATATCTGGTACCATTTTTTTAAAAATCTACATTGGTCTGCTACATACATGTACGTATCAAAATACATAATGAATCTGATGTGGTTTCAATTAAGAGAATCTTGTTTTCTTGGAACTGTTTCGTGTACAGTTACTATAGATAGAAAAAAGGAAATAAGATGGAGATCTAACAAAGGATAAATGCGCATCAGCCAATAGTCACACAATTTAAGCCTTGAACTGTAATCATTATTTTGCATCTCGTTCACTCCTGATGTCTTTGATCTGAACTTGGAAATGTTTTGTTGTTTGTTTTCTTTAAATTTTAATGGGTACCAGTTGCCTACTTTATTACCTGGGTTATCATCAACAGGCAGGTACCCAAGTACCCAGTTACTTGTTGACAGCTTGGCCAAGATAATGTAACAAATTATTTATTATTTTTAAAAAAACCCTTTCTATGAAGTTGGGGGGACAGAACACAATGGAAAAATGGTATTCATGGGGGAAAAGAAACAGCCGAGGTCCCTCAATCAAATAATTCAGTGCCCTCTATTCCTATGAGGCAAATGTAGGAATTAAATTGCACTGGAATATAATGAATGGATTTCCATACCCATAGAGAGCACTGATTTATAGAGTGAAGTAAGAACTTGATGATTCAGCAAAATACAATCAAGTGCTATTAATTTGTCCTTTTCCTCAGGTAAAATATTTTTAAATTTAACAAAATCCCACTCCCCTAACATTTTTCAGTCATGTAACATTCATGTGTCACATATCATGATAGAGCCTGTTTTTCTAAATATATGGCATCATTTTGTTTCAATTTACATTGGCCTGCTACATACATGTACGTATCAAAATACATAATGAATCTATGATGTGGTTTCAATCAAGAAAATCTTGTTTTCTTGGAACTGTTTCATGTACAGTTACTATAGCTAGAAAAAAGGAAATTAGATGGACATCGAACAAAGGATAAATGCGCATCAGCAAATAGTCACACAATATGAGCCTAGAACTGCAATAATTATTATTATTTTGCATCTCGTTCACTCCTGATGTCTTTGATCTGAGCTTAGAAATGTTTTGTTGCTTGTTTTCTTTAATTTTTAATGGGTACCAGTTGCCCACTTTGTTACCTGGGTTATTATCAACAGGCAGGAACCCGAGTACCCAGGTACTTGTTGACAGCTTGGCCAAGATAATGTAACAAATTATTTATTATTAAATACGGAGTGAAGTAAGAACTTCATGATTCAGCACAACACAACTGAGAAGCCACAAGTGAATTAAATACCACATGAAAATTTCCAATTACTTGCTCAACAGTAAATCGTAAGTTTACAAATTAAGTATAACGAGCACTGATTTTTTCTAATTGCTCTCCAACCACTTCAATCCTCTCCCCTCAAAAATTAATTTGCATGATTTGGAGGATAGACCCATGCAGGCATTCTGAAGATGGAAATTCCATCCCATGATGGAGAACTTTCACCTACACATTTTCATCAATCAAAATTTCACTGAATATTGTTATTCACAGTGTAGTGATTATGTTGTTTAGAAACAAATTTTAACAAAATATATGACTTCTTCTGAAAAGTTGAGAATTTCATGAACTTTTCAGTTGCCAATTTTGATTGCAATTTTCTTCACATGCAATAAAAAGGGCCAATTTCTGAAGTAGTTTCTAGTTTAAAAAATTGTATCCATGCCTGAAACTGCTAAAAGCGGGTTTGTGAGTTATCAAGAGAGTGGTGTACATACTTGATTCAATTAGTGCTCTTAATACAAAAACTGTCAATTTTCACCATTCATCTGAACTGGATACCATGTTAATGTAATAAAACTCCCAATTTTCAGCCTTGTTAGCTCTACTGACCATGCCTCAGAGGAGTTTCTGGGATGGTTCATCCATCTGTCAACACAAGTTTGTTAACACTTGTACACTAATTCAACATAAAATCATTAGTAAACTACTCAGACAAAACTGATTCAAGGAATGGTATGAAACTTTACACAAAGATTCGGCCTCAGGTTTAGTTGAGTCTAAATGAAAATGTTATCACTTGGGCACCAATATGGCTGCCACTGCAACCATCTTGATAGGCTTGCAGGGCTCCAAGCAGGTCTAATGAATTGGTCACAGATTGGATACAAACTTAAAAATAAAGATGTCATTTGCAAACATTTCGTCGCCTATAATGAAAAAACAGGTTGACAATAACATGAATGGAGAGATTTTCTTGCTGTTTCCTTTTAATGTGAGTGATTCTTTACTGAATATTGTGCATCCTCTAATGAAGTCAGTTTTTTCAGCTGGAGTTGGTGTGGACTAACATATAGTAAAAAACATCATTCCATCACTAAACCTTAACCATGAAAATTCTTAAAGCCATTTATTTAACAAATTGCTAAGATGAGGTTATTTTAATATTAGATCCATCTTGTGTTATATTTGTATCCACTCTGAAACCTTTTCCCAACTAATGCCTTCAAAAGCCAATGATTGTAAAGAAGCTTGCTGCCTGAATGCCATTTTTAAGTCATGTTTAAAGAAGTCATACAAATACTTTACTAAACAAAATCCCTGTAAAATGTTTTGGGTATGACTGACTCGAATACTGCACCCTTATCGGATGAATGAAAATAAGTTATCAGTTGGCACTACAAGTCATTTTGGTCGACCAGTGAGAGGGCAGTATTCCATTCAGTGCTTGGTGCTTTCATATGAAACAGGTACGATCATGACCATATCAAGCATTAACATGAGAAAACTGTCTGGCATTCCTTAAAGGTATGATAGCAAACCAAACTTTGGATAGGCATACAAAGTTAATTGCCTGAGCTAAACACTAGTACCAAAAAAAATTTATTACACAACGTGAAAAGTAGCTTGAAATATCAGCATAGATTCTTAAATAGGTTGCATGACAAATGTTCTCCCTTGTACTTTTTATAGTACATGTATGACTGATATGTCAACTGTAAGCAACGTATACAAGCCCCTCTATCAGTATCAATGAGCTTGAGCCTTGTTTGTTTTTTCCTCGTCAGCCAGTGATTATTCTGGAAAATTTACTCGTCAATTAGAACTTTGGTTTAAAATTGCAATTAATTTACTAGCAACTTGAAGCCCTGCTCTGTCACTACTCCTCCTTGATATGGGGTTTTGACTAAAAGATGTAACCATGTTTAGTCAATCCCTGACGAAAATGGTGCCAACCTGAAATCAATGTAGTTGCCATGGTAGCCATCTCAATACTCCTCCTTAGCCTGTGGTTCCCAACCTATTTTTGCTACAACCCTAAAGTGGCCACCAATAAGACCTACTGACTCTTAGCATTATAACGACCCCCTGTGACCCTCTTTTGGGTCATGACCTGAGGTTGGGCATCACTGTCCATGATGGATGTTCATAGTGACATAGAGTTTTCATCAAAGGACATGTGATGTTTTCTTTCTCCCAAATGAAAATGGTACTGATTTGATATGGCTGGATGGTTACATTTGTGTAATGTTTACTATAGATCTGGAACTTGTTACTAGTAGTGGGTCATATGTGTTTCAGAAACACAAGTAGCTTTTATTCTTCACAGTTTTTGAATGTTGTCAGAAGATTGTTGGAATGTCATACCTGTCAACTCTCAAGCTGGGAGAAAAAACGCTAAATTTTTGGGGTCATTCAACGTCTACCCGTACCTCTCTATTTCATATCTCCAGATTTTTGCAGAGAACTTCTGATTATTACATTATGTCTGTCAAATTTAATTTCTCCTAAAAAAACTACATAGATAATTCTTATGCAATCCACAGAAGCCATGTTCTACTTTATCACCTGTGAATACTGTCATGACGAAATAATTATCACATTACAAAGAAATTTTTTCTTCAGTAAAGAGAATGTTAAGTTTAAACATTATTTGCATCAATTTATAATTTTTTTTTAAACCCTAGAATACTAGAATCAGAAATCCCTCCCCCAAATAAACCACAACAAGAACATTGTCAGCAATTAGCTTCAATTCCAAGAATGATCACTGTGAATGCTGTAACATCTCTATACCAACCAAAGAAACCTACAGAGTGAACACCTCGCATTACAGTATCGTATATAAAAAAGTTAATTACCATCATTAAATTAAAACAAGGTATGAACGACATACCATGCAACTAATTCATATTAAATATGTTATTTAGCAAACAATGGTAAATGCCTTTCACGCTGAGAATAAGGAAATCAGATGGGATATAAAACGTGGGAAAAATAGTTGCCACATGTATGGTAGCTTGAGACTGCATATTTAGTCACCGCTAGTTACAACAAAATAAAGCATTGTTCATTTGTCAATCAACTGCTGGTGCATACTTAACACACACTGCAGAACATGAGTAGTTATGTGGGATACCCTAGCCTCAATGGGAATTAGCATTACAGGACCCCCTGGGACAATCTAGCCTCAATGGAAATTTAACATGGAGAAAAATCGTGGGACAATCTAGCCTCAAGGGGAATTTAACATGGAGAAAAATCGTGGGACAATCTAGCCTCAAGGGGAATTTAACATGGAGAAAAATCGTGGGACAATCTAGCCTCAAGGGGAATTGAACATGGGATTTTTTTTTTTTATAAAAATTTTTTAAATTTAAATTTAAATTTAAATTTAAAAAAGGGGTAGGCAATTGAAAGGCTATCTCTTTTCGAGAAATATGCGTGGCCCTGAAAAGGGCCTTTGGGTTTATGTTAATATTAATATTAACATAGATGGCATCTGTCACATCTTCTTCTTCTTCTTAAACTCCTTCTAACTGCCAGTCCATACACAAGTACCCTCTTGAGACATCCTTGTCTTTCTATGTAAACTCTCCTCATCCATAGACTAGTATCTGTCCTATCAACAACAGTCCACTTGGACCGGACATACATGAGCATGTCCGTCCTAAACATCATGGAAGACACAAGGGTGGATGACTCAACTGTGGTCCACATCTTGAAGCGACGAGAACAGGTGAATCAATGCAGTGAACTGCGCTTATTTATAGGTACAGGAAGGATTGAAACGGATTGAGTTCATTCACCAATCCGAAAACGCGTTACAAAATTCAGTCAGCTCGCATCCAATCCGAAGAGAGCAGTCTGTGACGTCACGTGGTCTATATAGATTCGCTAGCGCTTGTGTGCAGTCAATCTATGCGACAGTGATTCAACATGACGGAAACTCAGAAAACGATCCATTGGGGTGCACCAACAGGGGAGACCGCCCAAGGGAACCCGGACTTACTTTCAGAAGAGGTGAATTGGGATTTTGTGGATTTTCTCTCCTCGCAAGAATTTGTTCCGGAACCTTCGTTACCTTCTTCATTACCGCAAGTGGAGAATTTTAGACAGAGACAGAAAGAAGAATTGGAGAAATTTATACAACGACAAAAGGAAGCGGAACAAGCTTTTCTCCTACAGCAACAGCAGCAAGAAGAAGAGGTAAGAAAAAAACAACAACAAGAAGAAGTAGCAGCAAAGAAACAAGAGGGTGAAAATCAAACGGTCACGGTACTGTTGGACATTTTAGCGGAGTTAAGAAGTCTGAAACAAATGTATCAGACTTCTTTATCACAACCGAAGAGAATACGACCTTCCCGAGCTAAACACGTCAACCCTGTGACTAAGCCTACCGTACCACCCTTAGTGATTTCAACCCAATCATCATCATTACGCAGTCCAGAAGTAGGCCTTGGCCGTGGCAAAGGCTTAAGGTAGTTAAAGTTGATTGCTTAAACTCACCCCTACACCATAAAGAAAAAAAGGCCCTTTTCAGGGCCACCCACATTTCTCGAAAAGAAATACAATTTCAATTTGCCAATCACTCAAAAAAAAACCCCACTCATTTTACCCTTATAGTACGTTTCTGTGTATGAGTGCGTGAGTGTACGTTCTTATTTTAAAATCAAAACTCAAAGACACTTACCTTATATCATTCATTTATTTTTTTCTCCATTTTTTCCAATCCAATCCACAATTTACAACAAAACACTTTAATTAAAAGTTCATTGACTTCTTCTTTCTCCTTGTTTAGTCTCTCTGTTTTTTAAATTTCTTCACCGTCTTTTCCTCATTTTCTTCCCTTCTTCTTTTCTTCTCCTGTTTCTTTGCCTCATTTAAATAGAATTGTCTTCTTTCTTCCTCTTCTTCCTCTGAAGAATCCCTCTCTTCTTCCTCTGAAGAATCCCTCTCTTCTTCTGAAGAATCCTTCTTTTCTTCCGACTCCTCTTGTTTCTTTTTTGGGCAATCTGGAGACCAATGTCCTTTTTCTTTACAATAATAACAGGTATCTTGACTTTTGTCTTTTTTAGCCCGTTTTTTTTCTTTTTTGACGGTCTGGACACTCTGAAGACCAATGCCCTTTCTTCTGACAGATATAGCAAGTATCTTGACTTTTATCTCGAAAGGAAGGAGAGTAGTCCGTGGGTTGGTCTGAAGAGAATTTTCTAATGACCCCTTGCAAAGCTCTGACGAAACGTTCGATTTGGTTAGTCTCTTCCATTGTTGTGCTCGGCTTGAGAGTGAAATGAATAGTGAAAGGACAAGACACACACCCTTTTATATACGCTGGTCTGCCATGACTATAAATTAGTCTATGGTGTTTAAACTTGAGTCATTTGACGTTTTTCACTCAAGATGAAACGATCCTATTCATTCGAGAAGAAAGAAGAAGAAAGTAAGAGGCAGAAACGTGATCTATCGCCTCGTACCAGGGCTGAAATCTTGGCACAAATTCATGCCAGTGATTTTGAAGAGGACATGAGTGAACCAGAATTTGAAACCTCTAAACCAAGTTCACCACCCTTAGTCAATCCTGAAAAGTACTATTCCATTCGAGAGACGGAAAAGCGCTCCTCTAGAAAATTTAGAACCAAGGGCTTACACCTACACGGTGAAGTTTAAAGATTTCAAGGCCGACGTACCATTGGACAAAGCAGAAGGGTTTATCACCGAGATGTGGGATTCTTTGCTCACTGCACTCAAGCGACAATGTCAACAAAAAGAAGACGATCGCTTGACACTATCCATAGATCACGACGGTTTGAAATCCCCTGTTTGGATCGAGTTTAGCAGACACGCAGAACTAACCCCTTCCAAAGTCATGGACAAGATTCAACACGTACAACAATCTAATGACCAGTTTGACATCACCGATGGTAAAGCCACACTGAAAATGGCCCACGTCTCTCCTCCTCAAGGGACTGGACGCAAAAAGATGTTATTGGTGGACGATCTTCGCAACACCAAAACAAGTCTCGTCCGAATTAACAACCCTCAAGACCAGATGTGTTTAGCTCGAGCCATCGTGGTGGGACAAACCTATGCCAACAAGAATGACACGACAGAATGGAAAAGAGCCTGGAAAACTATTCGACAATCGGACCGAGCCAAACAACGAAACGAAGCAGAACTCCTGTTGCAACAAGCTGGTCTGACCAAAGACACACCCTCTGGCATTCCTGAGATGCAGAAATTGCAAGATGCCCTAGCTCCACGCTACACCTTGAAAGTGCACCCTCAAGAAATGCGTGGGTCTCTGTTGTTTCGAGGCCAAGATTTTAAGGACGGAAAATACATTCATGTTTATTATCACGATGACCATTTCGATACCATTACCAGTATTACTGGATTCCTGGGATACGGTTATTACTGTGAGAAATGTGATTATGGTTATAACAATCGAGAGCAACACAAGCATTGTGGAATGAAATGCTCAGGATGTTTGGCCTCTCCACCCTGTCTGAGCGAAGAACCAGTGCCTTGTTCAACTTGCCTGCGCACGTTTGTCAGCCCTACCTGTTACCAACAACATTTGAAGACACAAGGTTCACAGAAGAAATGTGCTTGTCAACTGCTGAGAATGTGCCCTACCTGTGGACAAGGCCTACGTACCAATAATGCCAAGGTACACGTATGTCGAGGAAAGAAAAAATGTCACATTTGTCACCACATCGTGGACTTGGAACACCAATGCTACGTGCAAAAATACCATCCCCCACCAGAGAAAGAGGACGGTCACAAGAAGAAAGGCAATTTCATCTTTTTCGATTTTGAATGCATGCAAGAGACCGGCATTCACATTCCTAATTTCTGCGTGGCTCATCGAGCGTGCGAGAAGTGCATTCAAGAACCTATCTTCAGTTATTGCCCTCACTGCAGCAAAATTCCCGGAGGGCGTGAAAAAATCTTTCGAGGACCAAACACATTAGCTGATTTTGCCCAATGGGTCTTAGATCCCATCAACAAGACGTGGAGCCAAGAGGACATCGAATGTTACGGAGATTGTCATCGTCATGCCACGGTGATGGCTCACAATTTCTTCGGATACGATGGACAGTTTCTTTTGAGATACTATAAGGAACAAGGCACCGAACGTCCTAAAGTGATTTTGAACGGAGCCAAAATCATTTTCATGCAAGTGGGACAAGTACAGTTTAAAGATTCGATGAGCTATTTGGCCATGCCTTTGAGTCGAATGCCTAAAACGTTTGGAATGACAGAAATGGCTAAAGGGTACTTTCCACACTTTTTCAATACGGAAGCCAATCAACACGCCGTTCTACCCCATTTACCTGAGGCTCACTATTACGACCCCGACAACATGCGTACCGAACAACGAGAAGCTTTCTACGCTTGGTACCAGGCTCACGCCTCCGACCCTTTCGACTTTCAGGAAGAAATGTTAAAGTATTGTCGTTCCGATGTGGACATTTTACGGCGTTGCTGTGGAAAATTTCGAGAACTGTTCATGGAACACGGAGGGGTCGATCCTTTGAAAGAAGCTTGCACCATTGCCAAAGCGTGTTCCTTAGTGTACCGCCAATGATTTATGCCTGAAAACACCGTGGCTGTCATCAGTCCTCAAACGATCCACTATGTCAAGCGTCAATACTCGGTCGAAGCCTACGTTGGTTACATTACTTGTGTGACAAGGAAGATAAATGGATTCAGCATGCCCACAACGGAGGAGGCGAAAAGACCATCGGAACGTATTCGGTCGATGGCTGGGACTTAGAAAACCCCAAGATCGTGTACGAGTTTAACGGTTGCTTATTTCACGGATGTCCCGTCTGTTACCCTGATCGTAGCACTAAAAATCAGTTTTTGCAACGAACCATGGAAGACTTGTACCAGGACACTTGTCAGCGCCGCCTAAAGTTGGAACAGGAAGGATACCAAGTGGTGGAAATGTGGGAACACGAGTACGATCACCGTATGAAAACCGATCCCGAGTTTAAACGCCTCGTGGAAAGTGACCAGTTCATGGACCCGCTGAACCCGAGGGATAGTTTGTACGGAGGAAGGACCAATGCCACCTGTTTGCTGTACCAAGCCGACGAAGAGAAAGGAGAAGAAATCAAATACTTGGACGTGTGTTCGCTGTATCCCTACATGTGCAAATATTGTCGCTTTCCTGTAGGGCACCCGCAATTGTTCACGGAACACATCGTCCTGAAAAACATTCGACAATAGGAAGGCTTAATCAAGTGCAAAGTTTTGCCTCCCACGAACCTATACCATCCCGTCTTACCTCACCATTGTCAAGGCAAACTGATGTTTCCCTTGTGCCGTACTTGTGCCGAAACGTGCAACCAAGTCCAGCCTTGCCATCACAGCCAGGAAGAACGTGCCTTGACGGCAACCTGGGTCAGCGTAGAATTGTTCAAAGCTCTGGACATGGGATATGAACTGTTAGAAGTGTACGAAATTTGTCACTTTCCCAAGACACAACAATACCACAAGGGTGATCCCACGTAGAAAGGCATTTTCGCTGACTACGTGGATGCCTTTTTGAAACTGAAACAAGAAGCCAGCGGGTATCCGTCCTGGTGTCACACTCCCGAAGACCAAATACAATTCAAAGAGAAATACTATGAACAAGAAGGCATCTCTTTAGACCACATCGAGAAAAACGAAGGCAGGCGATCTTTTGCCAAAGTGATGTTAAATTGCTTGTGGGGTAAAATGGCACAACGACCGTGTTTACTCAAGACGGAATATTTGACAGAATCTTCCCACTACTTCCAGATGATTCACGACAAAACCAAATACATGAAACACGTGGACGTCGTTCGAGAGGATTTGATCTTGGTCAATTACGAAGAAGATCTGGACTTTGTACAAGACGACCCTTTTGGAAATGTCATCATTGCGGCTTACGTGACAGCCCATGCTCGCTTAAAATTGTACGAAGCTTTAGAACTGTTAGGGGAACGCGTCCTGTACTTTGACACGGACAGTTGCATTTACAACCATCACCCGATTCAACATCACCCTGACATCGAAGGAAACCGTTTAGGAGCCTGGACAGACGAGCATCCCGACGACAAGATTCTAAGTTTCGTCAGTGGCGGTCCCAAAAATTATGGCTACGAATACCGTGACAAACAAGGAGAAGTGCACACGACGTGCAAAGTGAAAGGACTGACTCTGAATCATCGTACCAGTCGAGTGGTCAACTTTGGGGTATTGAAAGAAGCCTTGCAATCGGGAGAGGATGGAAACTTTAAAGTGACCACTTACCAACCGAACAAGATTGTACGTTTACCCACTCACCACATCATCAGTCGGCCCTTGGAAAAAGTCTATCAAATCATGTACCAGAAGCGAGTGAGACTTCCCAATCACTTTACGCTGCCGTACGGTCACGTCGGTATTGGTCTGTATATAAAAAAGGAACCCTAGGCAAGATCGATAGTTCATTGGGACTACCAAGACCGAGCGAACAAGATGAATACTTTCAGAGAAGCACGAAACAAGTTGTTTAGAAATGCACAATTCAAGTGTGAGGCTTCTGAAGTGGAATGCGATTGTGAGCCTTGCGATGGGTACGATGCTGTACGTTGTGACCTGAGCGATGCCGTAAAGCATCATGGGAACTTTAGTGTCCCTACCCCTATCATGGAAAGTGATGCTGTGCGTGTCAAACCTGAGGGATGCGAAAGTGATGCCGCTCGTCCTCTTGGACATTTTACTGGGTTTCGTTTTAAAGGGGAATGTTCACCTTCACGTCTACCCCCCTACGGATGTCATCCAGCCCTGAGCAAACTCCTACCCATGTCACTCAACCCTCATCGAAACGAACCTGTGAAAGACGAATATTCGTTCCCTGTGCGTTTGTTGGAATACTGCGACTTTGAAAATCGTCTTCAATTGTTCAAAGGAAAATGGCCCAAGTATCTGGGAGGACCGACCCCCGAAGAATTAGCCATATCCGGATTTTTCTACTTGGGCGAAGGAGATAAAATCAAGTGCTTCAGTTGTGGTGTGTCACTTCACCACTGGGAACCGCAAGATTCGGCCTACGTTGAACATGCTCGATGATCACCGAATTGTCATTACTTACCCTTAGTGGGACCGAGACATTGAAGTACTTCTTACCATCATCTGTTCATGGATACTTTACAAGAGAACATTCGTGCTTTGCCTGTGGAGTTGAGAGAACGCATTTACAGAGAGCTGGTCAAAATACAAGTGAAACGTAAAGAACAATTGCATCCGTTACGTCACCGGTGTTTGAACCACTGGTACCTGAAGGCTATACAAGGACTGATTCAATTGAAAGTGTTCCATCAGACAGACATTGATGAACGATCCTCTAGTTTTAAAAAGGATTGGTTTGGTATGGATGATTCTACCTACATTATTGTAAACGTACTGCATCGAATTCCAGAGGAAGAGTTAACGAATTACCAACATCTTGAACACAATGTCAACTTAGTGAAAGAGGAAACTTCTGAACGAATTGTAATGTGTAGATTAGTGACCGAATGATTTAAATTCGACACTGAAGTAAAACCATGTTTGTGCAAACAGTACATTTCTTGTGTCAGACCAAAGAGGATTTAGTATGACCTATTCATGGATACTTTGCTAGAGAACATTCGTGCTTTGCCTGTGGAGTTGAGAGAACGCATTTACCGAGAACTGATCAAAATACAAGTGAAACGCAAACTCAAAGTGATTCGTCCGTTTTTAAATTATGCTCTGTTCCAAAGTACAAGAAGACTGATTATGAGTGGATATTACATTAGGCACAAAGTTAAACGAGGCTATTGGCCACCACCCAATGATTCCAAAAACAGTGTATATACTTATGGATACTTTACAAGAGAACATTTTGAGCTTGCCTGAGGAGTTGAGAGAAAGGATTTACCGAGAGCTGGTGAAAATACAAGTCAAACGTAAAGAACAATTGCATCTGTTACGTCACCAGATCTTTAACCACTGGTACCTGAATGGTATAAGAGGACTGATTCGTCAGAAATTTTTTCAGTGGTCAGACCTTGTTGAACACTTTCAGTTTGTGGATGATGATGGACCAGACGTTCGTAATTTTGGTTACTTCGAGATTCACTTACTGCAACGTATTGAGGAAGACGAGTTAAAAGATTACCAACATTTGTTACATGGAATCTGCTTAGAAAAAGACGAAACATCTAGACAAACTCTGACGTTTCAGTTACAGTATGTAACATTTAAATTCCCTACTGGAGAACGAACATGTTTAGTTAGAAATTACCTTTATTGCTTCCGAAACAAAGACACTATAAAATCAAGTTGCCATGCCACGGATTATGTCACATATCATTGAACAGATTCCGTGGAAGGAACTCAATGACCATATTCAAACCGTGGATCATTACCATCAATTATTACCAGAACTGTATCCATTCAATTTGGGTCGACAAGTGGTGTGTGTCTTAGTGACTTGTTTTCTGGGATTTCGTTTACCAGCCGATTCTTTGTGGACTCTTTACGATCAGTACTTACCATACCCCCATGGCCTTAAATGGTCACGAAAAACTCCTTTTGCTCAAAGCCTTGCGTTTTCATCTGGATACTTCTCAACCTCAACAGGAAAAAAAGATTCGTCAACTTTTAGCTACCCAAGACGTGTATGACGATGTGTGTGTAGCTTGTGACTTACATCCCCATTGGACAGATGTCCGTGCCTGGAAAGAATGGGGTTTTGAGGCTTGGACCCAAGAAGTGGCCCAGTATGCACGAGAGTTGTTCAAGGAAAAAAGTTACTTTTCAACCTGTGTTAGCGACGGTGCCAGAAGAACCCGTCACCCAGGACAGGACTGTCGTGGACAGACCTGAAAGACCCTTTCAGGAGGACACTTGTGTGACCTTACCCCCTACTACAGAACTGGTTAGAACATTACCCAAAACATGTTGTACAGACACTTGTCTTTATTCCACATTCATGGTTATCATGTGCCTTTTATTCTTGTACTTAAGCCTTTGGCTTTTATGTATTTCTGTCTTTCGTATTCATGTTTGAAAAAAAACATTCAATAAACTTGTTCTGAAAAAGTATATAAACTCTTGGCTTGTTTGTTTTCGTGTCACAAGTGACATTCCTCACACAATGGCTACCTCTGCTGTCTCTGCTCCCTCTTCCTCTACTGTCAAAGTCATCGACGAACACTTAGATCGTGCCAGTTGGGAGGCTTTGTATCTTCGCCATCCCTTTAACATGCTCATTGATGTACCTAGCGGTTCAGGCAAAACCGAATTCGTCAAACGTTTGATCGAACATAAACATCATTTGATCGATCGGCCACCTCAACGGATCGTGTGGTGTTACAAAGAGTGGCAATCGGCGTACAACCTCTTGCGAGAAAGTCAAGGCGATTCCATCGTGTTTGTGGAAGGCATTCCTAAAGAAGACGACTGCATCGTCTCTGACTCTCGTCAAACCCATTTGGTCATTTTCGACGACATGTTAGGAGAAGACGAAGAAGAAATTAAACTGTGGTTCACGCGCAAAGGGCATCACCGTAATGCCAGTGTCGTTTACATCACCCAAAATTTGTTTCAACAAAGTAAAGCCCATCGTACCATCAGTCTCAATGCGCATTACGTGGTCTTGTTTAAAAGCCCTCAAGATAAATCGCAAGTGCAAGTCTTAGCCAAACAGTTAGGGACGCCTTGGCTGACTCAGGCGTACGACGATGCCACTCAAACGCCACATGCCTATTTACTCGTCGATTTGAAACCTACGACCCCCGAGGATTTGCGATTTCGTACCCACTTGTTTCACCACTGGTGCCAAGACGGAGGGCCTGTCCTGTACACGTCTCCGTCCTTGACTTCATTTCACTCCCCATAAAAAAATCTATAAAAACCTCAGACCCTTTTTCGTCTGTCTCACACAGTGTGAACATGACGTCCCTTCAGTCGCATCTTCCCGTCAAATTGATTCGTGCCTTGTATGGCATCAGTCGAGAAAAAAATCCATAAACACGAGCTCGTGTCTTAGAAGCTAGTCTCAAAGAAGTCTTACGATGGTTCACGGTGACGGCACGTCAAATACTCCAAGGAATCATTCAGATTTCTCATCAAACCAAACGCTTTTTCAATTGAAACAAAGTCGCTTTGGTCCAACTGGCCGATCCCCGCATCGACACTCAAACCAAAAAACAAATCATTTTGAAACCTGGAGGGAGCGGTACTTTAGGAGGGGTCATCATTCGCTCACTCTTGAGATGGGATCCTAATGCCCCCAAAGTTATCCCCAAGACAAAAGTCCAACGAAGCCCCAAGAAGAAAAAGAAAAAGACCAGGTCCCCAAAGAGAAGAACTTCTCCAGTGGCGGGACCCTCCTCTTACCAGACACCACCCCGGAAAAAGAAAAGAAGCCCCCAGAAAAAGAAACAGAGAAAAAGTCCCCAGAAAAAGAAAAGTCCACAGAAGAAAACTAGTCGCAAGAGAGGTACTTCGGCCAGGACGCAACCTTACACTCGCAAACCACAACCTGCCACGGCAGTGACTACGTCTCCGGCATCCTCACGTTTGTCCACTTCTCCGTTGATGACACCAGGAACTTAAGAGTACTTGGAGACGTTGATCACACCAAGAACTTCTCCGTTGATGACCCCCAAAAGAACTTCACCAGTGGCAGGACCCTCCAATTTAGTGGCAGTGGCTGCTGCTCACAAAGTACCTTCTCCCAAAATCAAAGTCCATGAAAGATCGGGCATGTTACAAAGTTTACTGGATTTGTCCAAGCAAGAACTGGCTCGATTTAGTCCGTTATGTACCCCTGCACGTCGTGTCATGCCTGCCCTCAAACTGATACAAAGTAAAGACAATCAGTGGCGACGCGTTCCAGTATAAAAAAGGCCTGTGACCAAGTAGGGTATCAGTGTTTTTTTGGTGCTCCTAAAGACTCAAAGATGTCACCCTCCAGAAAACCCCAAGGAAAGAAAAGGAAAGGACTGCCACCACGTTTAGTCAAACATGGGGACATGTTATCTGTCCTGTCCAAAGCTTCTCCACCCCTACGAAAAAACTCATTCAAACGACCTCCAAAGAGGTCATCGATACCGTGTGCGAATGTTGTTTGAACGTTTTGAAAGGCACGATTCCTTTGTCCAAACACCAGAAACAATGCTTAAGCAAGCATCGTCACGTTCTTCGCCAAATGGTTCGAAAGAAAATTCCCATTCGTCAAAAAAAGAAGATGTTGGTCCAACGTGGAGGCATTTTGCCTCTCTTGTTAGGCCCCATACTGAAAGGAGTCTTGGGAACCATGTTGGGAGGACTGGTGGGAGCAAGATAAAAAGACCTTCGGAAGTCCCAAGATCTCAGAATCGACCCCTGACAACCCCATGGAAGGACGAAAACTAGCTTTAGTGCCTTACAAACGATGGATGGAATACCATCGGTGGCAAGAACAACGCACCCCGCATTTACCTCCCAATCCCAATTTGAGCGAGATGTCCCAGTTACTACACGAATTGTAGTCCTTGATGGTTCGCCAAGATTTGTCCGAAACAGAAAAATCGCAAAAGTACGGTCAACTCTTGCAACGACTGCAACTCTTTCACCAGAAAGCTTTAGACGAAACAGCTCTACCCACTCTGAAAGATTTTAAGACCTTGATGAAAAGTCCAGCACCATCACCAGTACCAGTTCCACCACTACCAGTGACCAAGACAGAAAAAGGAAAAGAAGAAGAAGAAGAAGGGTTTCAAACTCCACCAGAAAAAGTACGCAAGTTAACAACACCACCTACCTCCAGAATTGGATGGATTAAAAAGATGATGGCCACCCCTTCTTCATCACAAGAGAAAAAGAAAGTGAAGACAGAAGTGAAGACAGAAGTGAAACAAGAACCGATATCCCCTGCTCAGACATCCTCCTCCTCTTCGACACCTATTGCCGGTCGCACACGCAAAGCATTGCAATCCAAGAAAATACCCCAAGAGAAAAAGAGTAGCCTCTTCCAAGAGTGGGTGACTTATTAACACACCAACCAACACAAAAAAATAAAAAAATGGAAAAAGTCTTAGCCAGCATTTACTATGATCCCTCGCATCCTGCAGGTTACGCAGGAGTTCAAAAATTGTATCGTGCTGCCAAAACTTGACTGAAAAGTCTCCGTTCACCTCAAGTGCAACGATGGTTACAAGAACAAGCTACCTACACTTTGCACAAACCCATTCGATGCAAGTTTGCCAGAAGTCGCACCCGAGTGGAAGGCATCGATCATCAATGGCAAGCCGATTTAGCCGATGTCTCTCATTTGGCCAGCTACAATCGTGGCTACAAATATTTGTTTTGTGTCATCAACGTCTTTTCCAAATTTGCCTGGGTCGTGCCCTTGACTTCCAAAAGGAGCAGCGAGTTAGTGCGAGCCCTGCAATGGGTGTTGAAACAAAGCGGTCGTCACCCTCTTCGATGGCAAACGGACAAAGGCACCGAATTTCTGAACCAAGCTTTCCAAAAAGAATTAAAGAAACGTGACATTCATTTTTTTACCACCGAGAATCCCGAAACCAAAGCCAGCAACGTTTTCAACACACTTTGAAAGAACGCATGTGGAAATATTTTACTCATCACCACACTCTGAAGTACACTGACATCTTACCGCACCTGGTGCAAGCGTACAACCAATCTTACCATCGAAGCATCGGACGTGCCCCGCAAGACGTGACTCCCGAGAACGAAGTGCTGGTGTTTGAGCGTCTGTTTGGTACGTCCCCGACGAGGGCTGTCCCCAAGAAAAGTGGAATGTTGGCCGTAGGAGATTGGGTGCGCATTGGTAAAACCAAATGCACTTTCGACAAAGGTTACTTACCTAACTGGACGACCGAATTGTTTCGCGTCACTGGACGAGTGCATGGCCGTCATCCTGCCATCTATAAATTGGAAGACATGAACGGAGAAGTGCTCAAAGGAACGTTTTATTTGCCCGAGTTACAACGTGTCACCAAAAAAGAAGACAACGTGTACGACATCGAAAGCATTCTCGAACGCAGAACCCATAAAGTGGGCAAACGACGTGTCAAAGAAGTCAAAGTACGTTGGAAAGGATATCCACCCAGTTTTTATTCTTGGATCGACGCTTCGCAAGTCATCGACTATAAAAAGAAGTGACCATCATGCCTTTTCACACAGACGCAGCTACGTCGACTACTCATCCTTCACCTAGTTCTTCTGTGCAAGATTTACAAAAACAACCCTTGTGGGTGTGGTGTGGAGAACGTGTGCCTAAAACGCAAATCGTCTTTTTCTGCCAAATCTTCGTGGTGTATTGTGTCATCGGGGCAGCCATCGCCAATTTGAGTTTGCAACAAGGAGACAAACAATTGTGGACCATTTTATTGAGCAGTTGCATCGGTTACCTGCTTCCCAATCCCTCCCTGAAATTCTCCTCCAATGGGAACCTTGTGTCCAGTGCCAGTGTCAGTGCCAGTCACCAGTCCAACCACAACCAGAACCCCATTTTGAGCAGAGACACACCTCTGACGTCCAGTAACCCCTCGGACAGCAACATAACTCTGGAATTATGAGTCACCAAAACCAATTTTACTTAACCTTACCCAGTGACAGTTCCATGGAGGTGTTTCCCCACAACACGTTGTGCTGTTACACGGCCAAATTACCTCAAGCCATCCCCTTAGATCACGAAGCCCATTGGGAAGTGGCTTTAGTAGAAATCATTCACCCAACCCAAGTCCTCAATGTCCTTCCCAATCAAAATTTTTTTGATGTGGAAGTTCATGACGAGCAAATGCAACAGTGGATGGATACCCATGTCAAATATGACAAGAAAACCCGTACACAAAAGTACACCACCTATCAATTGTTTATTCCCCCAGGCTATTATTTTAGTCGTCAACATTTGGTCAACACCATAGCCACCAGGTTTAATGCCGTGTTTCTGAAAGCTTTGGAGCATATCAACAAAAGAGTCACCATGTAGTACCACAAAGCAGCTTGTCGCTTCTCGATGAAATTTGAACGAACTAAAAGCCTGTCCATTTTATTTTGTCATGAATTGTATGACATGTTGGGCGGAGACATGAACATGAGAATGGCCATGCTCAAGAAAAACGAATTACCCATCATTTACAACAATGAGTCTTTTAACAAGTTATTTCGTACCCCAGTAGAACTGAATCAAGGACTGAATTTGATGTTTGTGTACTCCGATGTGGTGGAGTACAACGTGGTGGGACACACCTCCGTACCGTTACTACGTGTCATTCCTTTCAAAGTGGATTCTGCCACGAACGCTGATGAGGAAGGTGGAAACACTTACCACGTTCACCGCGAATTTATCCATCCTCACTATTTGCCTGTTAGCAAGTCGTATTTGGACACGGTCAACATTACTATAAAAGGAGATTTGGGACAAAATATTCCATTCACCAAAGGGAAAGTCACGGTGAAACTCCATTTTCGAAAACGGTTTTCTCACGACTCGTAAGTAAATCATGTATCCAGTGTACCGAGGGGTTGCTCGACAGCGAGGACACGGTTTAGGAGATATGTTAAAATCAGCCTTTCATTCGGTGGCCCTGGTGTTGAAACCGATGGTGACACGTGGATTGCACGCCTTGAAAGATGCGGCACTGACGCAAGGCAAAGAATTTCTCCAAAATGTCATCATCGACAAACAAAGCCCTAAAGAAGCCTTCATGAGGGCAGGCAAAAATGTCTTGCTGCAAACGGGCAAAGACATTTTGGGTCGCCGAGACACACCTATAAATGCCCTGCACGCTACCGAGTCAGGCATTCAGCAAGGACAAGGCAGAAAGAGACGACGCAGAAAACACCCTTTCACCAGACTTCAAGCTAGAAAGGCCAAGAAAAGAAGAACCGTTCGAGACTTAGACGTTTTTGATTATTGAGACACAAAGAAAAATGATGCACCGAGAATCTTGCGCTTGTTCCAAGACGGAACTGGACCTGTTTGCCATGCCCCCCACGATGACGACGATGGAAGAATCCCAATGGGTGGAATTTCACCCCGTCTCCTCATCGACTGATTCTGCTCCCATCGAGTTTGAAATCAAGGGACAGCCCGAAGATTACATCGATCTGAATAGCAGTTACTTGTACTTGAAAGTCAAAGTTCTAGACAAGGATAATGGTGCAGTAGACGACACTGAGAATATAGCTCCCATCAACAATTTCATGCATTCCTTGTTAAGCTCAGTGGACTTGTACTTAAATAACAAACTGGTCAGCAGCAGCATGGATACTTACCCTTACCGTGCCTATCTGGAAAATCTCTTGACGTACGGAATAGATGCCAAGAACACTCATCTCAATGCTTGTGTGATATGGGAACCTGACGAAGAGGCCAAGTTTGACCTACTAGATAAAGACAATGACGGCTTTGAGGAAAGACGAAAGAAAATCTTAAATAACAACAGTTTAGAACTGATGGATCATTTGCATTTGGACATGTGGTTGCAAGAAAAGTATTTGCTGAACAGCGTAAATATCTGCTTGAGACTGAATCGCAGCAGTACCGCTTTCCATTTGTTGGCTGATACTGATGCTACTAAGACTGGCACTCCTAAAAGCAAAATCGAGGAGGCCAAACTCTACGTACGACGCGTGGAAGTGTTACCCAAAGCGGGAAACAACATCAGTCAGACGTTGAGCAGAATGACCACCAAGTATCCGATACGTCACGTGGAAGTGAAAACCTTCACCATTCCCAAGGGACAGCGATCCATGATCGAAGATCATCTGTTTCAAGGACAGTTACCCAAACGTTTAATCCTTGGTATGGTCTTGAATACAGCCTTCAACGAGCCTTCGCTGAAAATCCTTTCCACTTTCAACACTTTGACGTGTCCAAGATCGAAGTCAGTCGCGATGGCAAGACCTTGTGTACCCGACCTTTCGAACCTGACTTTGAGAAGAAGAATTACTTGAGATTGTACTTGTCCCTGTACGAAGCCACGGGACAGTTAGGAACCAATACCAGTCACGGCATTGCGTACGAGAATTATGCAGGAGGTTATGCTTTGTGGGCTTTCGATTTCATTCCAGACCAAGGCAGCGACAAGGGACATTTCCACCCTATAAAATCAGGTCAGATTCGTGTGGAACTTCAGTTTAAAAAGGCACTGGACGAGACGGTGAACGTCATCCTGTATGCTGAATTCGATAATACCATAGAAATCAACAGCTTGAGAGAAGTCATTCTAGATACTAGAAGTCATGGAAGACTGTTATCCCTCTTTACCTAGTGGAGAAACTTTGGACATGAAATGTGAGAAGACTGTGGAAGAAGAAGAAGTGATCATGATGAAGTCGAGATGGCCAGAACAAGAAGCCCATTTAGTCTGCTGTTTTGCCAAACACTTATTCGAAAAATGACGGAATTTATCAAGAAAAATTGTTATGGATGTCAAAACGATCATCCCAGTCAAATTCAACACGATAAATGCCTAATGTTAAGTCAAGAAGAAAAATTGGACGAGTATCTGGACGAAGCTTGGAGTCTCATCTCGAACAAAGACGTGTTGCACCAGTGGTATAAAGACTTGCGTGAACATTCTTGTCCACCATTAACCACTCAAGAAATCCATCGTATCGAAGCTCTCCTGAATCAGAGTGAGGAAACAGAACGAATAACCGTTTATTCGTCAGACATTTTCAAGCAAAAAGTCAGGATCGAATTGACGAGTTATTATTATCTGTGAAGAAGAAAACAACACACAAATCAATGGATACCTGGGAACTTTATTACCTTTTGAACCACAGTTCGTATACGTCTTCTTGGAATCCTGTCGTCTGTGCTAAAGATGAACTCCCTCATCGCAAACCTAAAGACCATCAAGCTTACGTGATCAACACGGACGACAGTCATCTCCCAGGAACCCACTGGGTAGCCGTCTACTTTCCTCAAGAAGGATGTGTGGAATATTTCGATTCGTATGGATTGCCCCCTTTGGAAGACGATATCATCGACTTTATGAGAAGAAATGCTCAAACCACCCGATTCAATAATGTGAAATTACAAGGCACAGATTCCTTGGTGTGTGGACAGTACTGTGTGTATTTTCTGCATCATCGCAGCCTGGGCTATTCCTTAGAACATTTAGTGACTCATTTTGATCCTCGTTCTTCTTCAAGAAATGATGTGAAAGTAGATCGATGGTTTTGTGACCATTATGCTTATCTTTTGTCTCAAGCTAGGGAACGTAGTGTCCATCAATGGCCTAATGATTTCCAACAGTGGAAATCACAATTTCATTCACAACGTTGTCAGCCCTGTTTAAAGTAGATTGTCAATTGAGAAAAAATGTTTGTGATTTGAAAAAATTGTTTGATGTTATATGGTTGGATTATTGTTAAAAATGTTAAGAGTTGTTGTTTAGTGTTAAGTGATTTTTGAATAAAAAAATGTTGTGTTTTGAAAAAAAAATGCCTTTGTCTTTTGTTTAGCTATAAGAATGTTGGATTGATGCTCTTTCATTTCTTACTATCCCTCTCATGACACTCACTGAACGTTGCGACTCGAAAACCATGTGGGGGATGTTTTCCTTCACGTCCGCGCTTTGACTTTAAGAACCGGGTTGTTTCCAATCTAACCATCCATTGTCGACTCATCCTCCTACGAAGATGTGCTCCAAACTAGCTAAGCTCAACAAAGCCTACGTGAATTTGCATAGGGTCAGACACAGTCTGATACCGAAGCCAGAAGAAATAGAGAATGTGAGAATGCTAAAAGTCACTGAAGACCTAATAGAAGAGCTCTTCTGGGAAGAAATGAACAGGGAAAAAGAAGAATGGACAGAGAAGTACAGACTTCAGAGACAGCAGCAACAGCAGCAACAACAACAACAGCAGCAGCAGCAACCTGAAGCTGACAGAGGCTTTGTCGATTGCCGTATCGACACCAAAGAGTTCTCTTCTCTTTCCGAAGAAGCAGACCTATTGCCAGAAAGTCTATCCTCAGAGGACATCGCATTCTTAGAAACTAAAAACGAATGCCATAGCAAACAAAAAAAAAACCAGCCCTTTTCAGGGCTACCCCAATACTCTAGAAAAGAAATAACTATCTATTTGCCAAAGTGTGTAGGTAGAGTAGTGTGAATATAAACACTAACTCTTTTTCAAAAAATGTGAGGGTATGTGTTTGTGTATAGGATTGTGTGTTTGTAAGTGCTCAAGTAAGTTGGTGTGGATAGTAGATTAATATGATGTTTGGTTTTTTTTTTTTTTGGTGTTTGAGGTGTAGATTTGGGGTTAGATTGAATTGCTTTGCGTATGTAAATAGTCTATTGAAGTGATTTATAAAAAATTTTAAAATAGTGATGGGTAGCATAAAAAAGTGAGTGAGTGTTTCTTTTAGGTCCGTGCGTTGTTTTTTTTGGTCATGATCTAGGTAAGATCAATTTTATGTTTTTAGGGGGATGTTTTCCTTCACGTCCGCGCTTTCAGTATAAATTAAAAACTAATCGTCAGTTGGGCTACCCATCGTCGACCTGTTAACAGCAAGACAATGAATACAAGGATTGTGAAGCTGCTAGAACTCCAGATGCACCTGGAATATGCCAGGCGCATAGTAAATGAACTATCAGCGGAGGCTATCATAGAAGAAGCAAGAATAAAGAAGGAAGAGGAGGAGAGAAGAGAGAGGGAAGAGGAGGAAAAGAAAATAGGAGAGGATGTCGTACAATATTCCTGAGACAGAGGATTGGGGTGCTGAAGCGAATCATCCCGCCTCTGCACTCTCAAGACAAAAAGTAAAAAGAGACTGGAGTCAAAGATGTGTGTATGGCGCCAGGCCTGGAAGGTGCAACCATTAGATAGGTGCATCTGGAGTTCAAAAAAAACCAACAGCCCTTTTCAGGGCTACCCAATACTCTAGAAAAGAAATAACGATCCATTTGCCAATGTGTGTAGGTAGAGTAGTGTGAATATAAACACTAACTCTTTATTCATAGTGGGAGTCTATGTGTTAGTAACGGCTAGCATACGTTTGTGTGAATAGTAGATTATGGGTTTCTTTATTGTTTCTTAGCGTATGTGAAGAGTATAGTTTGGGTTTTATTATATGAAATGAGAAAGTAGGGGAATGTTTTCCTTCACGTCCGCGCGTTGTTAGGTCATGATCTAGGTAAGATCAATTTTACGTTTTTAGGGGGATGTTTTCCTTCACGTCCGCGCTTTCACTATAAGAACCCAGCACGTTCGTCATTCGAACCATTCTACGGAATAATAAAAAACGAAGATGGTGGTTGCAAGTGACTTGTTCAATAATTTGGTAGATATATACAACTGGATAATAGATGGTATCTATGTAGTTGAGAGACTAGAAAAAGAATGGAAGATAGCAGAGTACCTGGACTACGCTAAATGTCTAAACATAGCAAAAGAAGTGATAGCAGGAATGATTGAAGAGGAGGAAAAAAGATTGCGAGGTATGATAAATCCCACCTATGTCAGAGTGGGAAGCCTAAAGGAAGCACTTGACAATGCAAGCAAAGTCAGGTGCTTTCTTGAAAAAATGTCACATGGGACAGAGTGCTCTTATGTGGAGAGAGGTCAGGAAAGACTGAGGAAAGGAGAGGAGTTGATGAGAAAAGTGATGGAGGTAGAGGTAAAGAAGATTAAAGAGAGATGGTATAAAGAAAGAAAAGATCAGGAAAACAAAAAGAAACAGGCTGATTTTGAAAGGCTAAATCAAAATTGGATCAAAGTCCAGGAAAAGTTTAGAGCCTTGGGCCATCCAGACTGGATGCCCGAAAAGGAGAAAAAGAAGACAGGAATAGTGACAAAAGTGAGAAGATCAGGGATCGTCCTGGGCTTCGCCAATGTCGCAAATTGCAATTTTTTTTCCTTACTGGCGACAAAAATATCCCATCTGGCAATTTTTTTGGCGACAGACTTTTTGGTTATTTAATTTGTACATACAATCATGGATTTGGACTGGATAAATTGAAAGGGAGAATGAAAGGAAGCCACAAACTTGACTAAGCAATGCATTGGAATCAATCTGTTACACAAACAACCCTTTGTTCGTATTGACAACCCCATCTTTACCATGCATTGTTACATTATAATCTGCTTATGCTGACATCTGGGCTGAGTACTGTATGCTGTGATACAGTCAATCATGCTACCGAACTATACCTACAACTGACCGACTTCTGAAGATGCGAATAGAACAGATACAATTAATTGAATGGCTAATCGTTCTGTTGTTTTTTTTTTTTTGTTGTTGACATATACCAATACAATAGTTTTGCTGAACCTTCATAGAAAACTTATAACCTTTGAAGTACCGAATACTGCGTATAAATACAAAGCAAATGGAAAAAATCTCAATCACAATTATATCTGTCGCCAGCGCAGCATTTTACTCATTGATCTTTTCCTTTTGCCATCAATCAGTGTTACAGCTGCAGAGACTTAAACTCCGCAACAAGAAATAGCAAAAAAAAACAGTTTTGCATAATTAATAATAATTATTTATTTCTCAAAATACAGGAGTGAAAGAATCCCTAAATTGGGTGTGAATTTATGCATATATATATATATGGTCCAATATTGCCAGGTGTTGACTCGTGTAAGTTTCATTCGTGGGAATGGAGATCCTATTTTGCTTGTCAAGAAAATTTATACAGCATTCAGTGATCATTCTTGGGATTTAGGAAGCAATTCACTACAAGCTTTGTGAAGCTAGCCATAAGGTGGGGGGGGGGCTGCTGAGAGACTACTGGTGCCACCTGTCAGCACTGTAGACTGTGAACGTGGATTCAGTAAGATGAACTTCATAAAAAGTGACATCAGAAATAAACTCTGCATCTCATCTCTCGAGAATTTAATGAGAATCAGCATGTACAGATGTGAAAAATTAGACTTTAAAACTGCATTCAACAAGTGGGCAGCCCTAAAATCGTGACGGATCTTCATGCAACACTTTGTAACCTTTTGTTAATGCTTGTTGTAATTAGAGTATTAACTAACTCATCTTTTGTAATTTTCATTGCCTGTTACATTAACAGACTAAATTAACACTTGAAAAAATGTACACTACTTGTTCTGGCGATACTTTTTGAAAATTGGCGACAAAATATTGAGGTTGGCGATTTTTTTGGCGACAGCTTTTTAAAAGCCAGGACTATCCCTGGAAGATGGTTGAAGAAGTGGAAGTGTTAGAAGAAGAAACCCAAAGGCCCTTTTCAGGGCCACGCATATTTCTCGAAAAGAGATAGCCTTTCAATTGCCTACCCCTTTTTTAAATTTAAATTTAAATTTAAAAAAATTTTTAAAAAAATTAAAAAAATCCCATGTTCAATTCCCCTTGAGGCTAGATTGTCCCACGATTTTTCTCCATGTTAAATTCCCCTTGAGGCTAGATTGTCCCACGATTTTTCTCCATGTTAAATTCCCCTTGAGGCTAGATTGTCCCACGATTTTTTTCCATGTTAAATTTCCATTGAGGCTAGATTGTCCCAGGGGGTCCTGTAATGTTAATTCCCATTGAGGCTAGGGTATCCCACATAACTACTAACATGGTTTCTTTGAATTAATGTCAGAGGGTCAATCCTTCTCACGAGATAATTACAATGATAGGGCTTAACTGTTAATTAGTCCCAATGAGATCCTAAATTGAAAGTGATGACCGATCCATTATGGCCTGCAAAGTACTGTATTCCTTCTTGCTTGTTTACTTAAGACTAACCTTTAGCTATAGTGCAGTTTGGCCACAGCTAACCAGATAATGATTTGAGGGCATGTCCCGGGAGAAAAAAAGCCACATCACAGGGAGAAATAGCATGTCCTTTGAGAATTTCAAATGTGTTGGAACCAACGATTGGTCAATATTTAGCAAAAAGGAGGCTTAAAAAATGCCGCAAAAAAATTCCCAATTATAGGTCCCAATCTCCCTATTTATATAAGCAATCTCCCGACTTATATCAAAATATAATATTAACACAACTTTAGAGAAAGACAGAATTGTTCAGCTGGGTCACCCCAAAATGTCTATGGCTATCCTACTGAAATTCATTCATTGTTATATTTTATTTCAGTTTTAAACTGTTTGTGTTAGTGGTACAAATAATACTGTCCTTTCTAAAAGGTAAAAGTCATACAAGTGATGGAGGCATGACGTACTAATATTTTCAGCTTATAACTGATGTCATATTTTCACATTTGATTACAAATACCTTTAAATGGTGGTTATTCAGTTTATTTCACTCAATTGTCCATTAACATTCATTCAAGATTAAAATTATAACTGCCCCCAAAAATATATTCCACAGAATCAGTGTCCAAATAAATGTGATCCATTACTGACTGGCTTAAATGTCACACACTGTGCTGTCACAAATGCACAGTGTATTGGAAAAATCTGTAGTAACCAGCGTTAGTAATTATTAGACCCAAAGTCCTAATTTCTTGACCCATTTTAGCATGCAACTACCACTGCAAAGGTCCACAGCAATCAATAATTTCTTCTGGAATTTCAACAACTAAGATGTAGTACACTAATAATTAGAACGATCAAAATTTGTTAAAACAATATTATTGTTAACTTTAGGAACACTATAGGCACCTACATGACCATGCAATCATGTTAATTAGTCCTATGATGTAAGACATCGACCCTGATATTTAAGTTTTTGGGTCGCTATCTTACTGCCTAAATAACAGCATTGTGAAGTGTGTTCCGAGGTCCAGTGACAGGGGGAAAAAAAGCAATTAGGAATGAATAGAACTGTGCTAAAATTATATTATTGTTAACTTCAGGAACACTACATGACCATGTGGACATACATGTTAATTTGTCCTACAAAGTAAGGCATCAATTCTAATCCTGCCATCTGACTGCCATAAAAGCGGCATTGTGAAGTGTATCCCAAGGTCAAGTGATGGGAATGTGAAGCCAAATTTTTATGAATATCTTGCACATCTGGCAGTCCGTATCAATGCTTTTCTACAAATTAAAGTCATAATAGTTTAGTCAGACTTTGCTTACTCTCATGTTTTTTTTCTCTTCTGATAACTTCAAATTATGACAGAATCACGTTCCAATGACATACATTTCAGTTGACTGGAACACAATGGAAGATGGGAATGATGAAATCGGTTAAAAGGATAATTATCTTGAACATAACAAAGCAATCTAAACACTTTCTTCAATATTTGTATATTTTTATTTGTTTCGTTAAAGAAACTTATTTCAACTTAATCTGATTTCAGCATTCCGGCTTCCATCACATACCAGCAAACTTAAATGTAGGTCAATAGAAATTGAAAACACATCCATTTGCTTCTGCCAGAATTTGAATTTATGAGAGAAAAGACAGCAGAGTAAGTAAAGTCCAACTAAAGTAATACGACTCTAATTTGTGCAAAAGTGTCAATATGGGCTGCCAAGTGTTTGAGATATTCCAGCAAGTTTGGTTTCTCGTTCCCGTCAGTCAACCCTGCAACACTCTACACAACACCTCTGTTTAGGCAGTATGACGGCGACCAAAAACATAAATATCAGAGTCAATGTTAATATAAGTTTCTTCTGACCCTAGCCACTACATTTTTTATATTTTGACATTTATGTTGGGGTGTCGAGTAAGAGTCCACTGCCTACTGAAAAGTTGGAATTCATCAGCACCATGCGATGTCAACATAAGGTGGCTGCTTACTAGTTGGCCTAGCCATACATTCGAATTTGTTGCAATGCAACGGTAGTTGAGGTATGCCGAAGTATGTTTAAGTAGGTTCATGTGGGGGATAAGTTTCTTGAATGAAACGAGACATTGCTTTACAGTTCCAATAGGCATAATATATCTTTATTCTTTTCTTTAAAGAATAATATTTCAACTTAACCCAATTTTGGCATTTCCGGCTTTCATCGCTTTCCAGCCAACTGAAAAGTAGGCCAACGAAAATTGAAAACAGGTCCAGTTCTTTTGTGAGAATTTTAATTTATTAGAGAAAAGGCATCATGGTAAGTAAAGTATGACAAAAGCATTATAACTTTACTTTGTAGGAAAGTAACTTTATTGGTTGATATTTATGAAAATTTTACTTTCGTTATACTGTTAGTCGACATCAAAACACGCTACACAGCGCGGTTATTTAGGCAGTAAGACCTATCACCCCCCAGAACAAAAATATCGGGTATGTGTCTTACGTTGTAGGACTAACATCGTACGACTAACATGTCAATGCATTCTGATGCTCTTTTGACCAATGATTTTGACTTGTGGATATTTTTAGTGGAGTTTCACTGTTCATCCTTCTCGAAGGTAAACAGTAAAAAGAATCATTTAAAAAAAAAATACCGATTCGAAA
This sequence comes from Sinohyriopsis cumingii, assembly GCA_028554795.2. Lineage (NCBI taxonomy): Eukaryota > Metazoa > Mollusca > Bivalvia > Unionida > Unionidae > Sinohyriopsis > Sinohyriopsis cumingii. The sequence continues at coordinate 144,725,164 of CM068826.1, read as the reverse complement.
TCACTCAAGCGATCAGTTTAGACAGAAGTACAGTGTGCGCGCATATTTGGAGGAACTTATGAACAATCATCAAAATGTTTCCGTGATGGGAGTTAAGAGAATCCAAATATTATACCATAGTCAGGGGTGGGATGTACTGTTTTTATCCTCAGATATTCCCTGAAGTTCGTCACTGCAGGATCTTCTGCATCCCCTTTCCTGTTTCCCTTGTCAGTCTCTTTTGTATCCATCCTTTGACACTCAAATGGTACAATACAACTTGTAAATGATATTTTGCACACGGTTCGCAAACCTAATACTTACCTCGAAAAAAGAAACCGGCGCCTAGTTCAGTAGTTGTCACAGATGTATCAACCGTGCATTGTTTCTTTGGAATGTTTTTAACTTGTCATACACCGTGCCGTTACGGTGGGAATTATGATGGAAAAACCGAAAACAATTCGTGGGTGCATGCATTTAATTCACAATTTAACACCTATGCAATTACTTTTGTTCTCAGAAATTTGCTATATTACATGGCTATCAAGTTATATATCAATTCGGAAATAAAACATTACTTATTTGTAGTTGCAACATGATAATAGCAGACTGCATATCCTTCATTTACATAAAATCGTTATCTGCTTGTTACCTTTTCAAAACACACACACACACACACACACACACACATGGGTTAATTCATCTTCGCTAGCCAAGATTCCCATATGTTAGCCCTATCTACACCTTTGCGGAACGAGCAAATATTTTAGTGCTTTGTTTTAGCGACATCTATTGGATTACATGAATTGTCTCCCTTAGTATACAATGACAACTAACCAGTGGCGTGTTAACAGTGGGGCATTGTATAGATCGGCCGAAAATGGTGAAGGCAACTGACTTCAGAAAGATATTTTGTATATTTTAACGTCGAAAGTATGATACGTACCAGAAAGAACCCATTTTATTTTTTAGTGCATTCCATTTGTGTGCTCCACTTGTCTCGATCATGTAAGGACAGTGTTCAAATTTCAACAACTTAAGTGCGATTGGATGTAGTGGCTTGTCGCCGCATCCAATGAAATTCACAGATCCGAAGCACAGAAATATCTGCTGGATCCGCCAAGGGGTATATAAGGTTAAAGGTCACCGGCCATACTCCAACATTTTCCTATTTATATCAGATTTGCTTTACATGATTAAAAATAGTTATTCTAGCACAAAAAGAAAAAAAAAGAATTATCAAGTCTAAAGAAGAAATATTAATTTAATTACTCGAAATTGAAGTATACAACGCTGTTACTTCCCCTTAGTTACGATTTCCCACCTATAGAGGACGCAACCGGAAATGACATACATTTATCCCTACAAGACGAAGTACATGCTTCTTGTTGTCGAAAAATAAAACACTATAAACTATGGATAAGGAATATTTAGATGAAACTAATGAATACTAATTTACTGTTCAGCCTTATATCATTATGCTTCGTGCACTAGATTTTGTCGCTTTCAAAACTGTTCCATTGTTTCAATTTATTTTCAAAATTCCCGTTAATACAGGTAAAAAGAATCAATGCTGGCTTCCCTTCGTCGGCAGACTTTATAAAAAAAAAAAAAAAAAAGATGGAAGAAATCGGCAAACTTAAAGAATCCAAAGGAACCAAACTTGACTTCCTTTTGTCGGCCGACTTCAGAAGAAAAAATTGGCACACTAAAAAGATACCAAAGTCAAGATTCCGGGGGTTGGTTTGCATTGCAATAAAATAACCCATGTATTTGATATCCTGTCGGTAAATTTAAACAATGAGTTTATTACTCCCTGCTAGTTATGGTTATCAACCGGGCTTCTATTTGTTTGCCATATGTAATCATAATTGATGTTTGCAGGGCAAATATTATACACAATAATAACTTCCTTTAGTAATACTTTTGTAACCCATGCTAGCAAAAAGATTATCATTTGCACTCACATTAAATGTATTTTAAAATAATTATTTTTTTTTATTTGCGAGGTACCGACTTATAGTTAACCTGGATACAATACAGTCTGAGTCAGTTTGTAATAAGTAAGTTATAATGCGTAAATGGCAGGTGCCTTCAAGCAATCGGGTGATACCTTCGTCTCATTTGCGATTTTGTTATTTGACATAAGCGATACACACTACACTAAGGATGCGTACGCAAGCCGGCATCCGCTACATATACGAAGTTTCTGGATATATATTTTTAAGAAATAATTTTCGCATGACGAAAAAAAGAAGGAATATCTGATAACAGTGCAAGGTTAGTTTCTTCCATTTTATTTTCAAACAAGTGTATGTTTCTCAATTTATTTTGTACCGTGTGTGTGTGTGTGTGTGTGTGTTGGGGGGGGGGGGCACAAATTAAACACAGACTTATTTACTTTCTAATTTGTACGGAATAATGTAGCAAATATGATTGACAATATTGACCAGTAATGATAAGCTTTTAATGTACGCGCGCAAACACTAAGACAACTTGAAAAATAAAAACAAAATTAACTGGCAAGAGCTTGATCTTGCAGCAAACTAAATACTGACAAAATGCTCAACATTATTCTCTCTCTCTCTCTCTCTCTCTCTCTCTCTCTCTGTGTAATCTAGTATGTATTGTATGCAGCTGTGTTACAACGTGAAGCCTAAAATTAAGTATATTTGTTATAATATCTCATGTACACTACCCTTAGCAAAATGTATACGTATTATGTAGAATATTATCTGTTACGTATTTTTGTTTTATAAATGATTATTAATAATTTAACCGGAAGACTTAAATTGAGAATGTTGTTGTGCAGATGCATATATTTTTTAGCATAAAAAATGTATATAAATATTTTAATTAGCACAAGCAAGATATGTCAGTTTGTGTTTTCTCTCATAAATATGTACGTTACGAAGTATAATTATTTTCTTTCAAAGAATATCAAAATAGTTTGTTTAAATTAATTTTTTTCCCCTAAAACGTATCTTACATAGCATCTACTTTTTTGTTGAAGAAAAAGAACGTACAAACTATTGTTATGTTTGGCCGAATTGTATTTCGAGTTGGGCCGAATTGTCTTTGGGCCAAATTCACTATAATCCGGCATAAATGATACAAGATTCCCATGCTTCCCCTATTCGATCCCACATATTAAATACACTTTTTTTTTCTGGTAAACATTGTTTTTCGGAAAAAGAAAGAACGCTTTTTCCCATCATCACTCTTTTGGTTACATCCAAATGCAACACAGTCCACCATATTTGCTGTACAAAAGCACGATCTTACGCTATGTCACAGAGACATTTACGTGGGGGAAATTAAGCACTTGAATGGCTAGGTTGAATAGAAGGGACGTTATATCCGGTTTTGGCACGCGGAAACTACCGCTAGTTTACGGAGATTGCCGAATAATTTTTTCATTATTTAAAGCGGAGTTTTAAGTCTAATTAAACATTTTTATGGTGTGCATACATAACCAATGCGTTTTGTTTATAGCTATAATAATATCACACGTTTGTACAATATTGGTGGTCGGTGACCTTTAACATATTGGAATCATGGCTAGCGAAGATAGGGTTAATTAGAGACTTTATAAATAAATAGAAAACTAATAAATAATTAATTCACAATGACAACTGACATCTCACTTTCTAAGTTAGGGTATGAACTTTACAGTTTACCATAATTCTTATAATTATTCATGCATATGCATACACTATTACATAAGGATATGCGTTTAGATCTTACATCGTTTGTGAAACAGAAGCACACGGTACAGCTAATATATAGGCGTGCAAGAAGGGTGCTGGATTAAGGATAGGCTTGATAAAGGGGGATAACCCTACATAATATAAATGCATGTATATAAATACATGTATATGGATCACAGTATAGGGCCCGACTTTATTAATCAGTACAGAAACGGATTTGGGGGCGGGGTACACACACACACACACACACGTTCACTTGAAATTTGATAAATGTTTTATTCTTGTGGGGGTTTACTGGGTATAATTCACACTTTGTGTAAATAGACACATAGACGTTTGCTTTGGTGCCCCATCTGGGAAAGTCAGATCCCTTTTGAAATGTTGGAAACCCAACCCACCCACCCCCAACACTTCACCTGATCTGGACTTGCAGGATATTGTTTAAATATATACTATACTATACATTACTGATAATTGTCAATTATCGATGCCTCATTTTAGTTGTATTACTGCAGACTAGGCGGTATATATTTATTTCGAACTTTAAAAAAGTAACAGAAGTATTCTGGAAAAATTTTAATGTTGCTTTCCACCCAATATAGTATATGAGGCAAAAATGAAAATAACTTTTGGTAAAGTAAAAGCCCGGACAACATTTTGTTACATGAGTGTTAGTTCGTATTCTGTATATACAACATGATGCCTGCCGGCTGTACTTGGTGAAGAATGGATTAATAACCACCGGACATACTAGCTCCTTCAGCGGATTCCGAGTGCCATTCAGATTTCACAAATCTTAAAATGAGCGTGAAACAACTGGAGCAATTTCTAGAGTAAGTTTTTTCTTCTCGTTCGTTAAAATTATACACCGAAACGCTTAAAGCGTAGGAAATTCTGGCGGCTTTGTCACAGGGGCCACCGTCAAGGGTTCTGTCCCACAGACTTCTCGTCTATTTGTTCTCTCTCCCCCTCTAAACAATAGTTATTGCTCAGCTCACGAAGTCAATGAGTGCATGTGTCAGACCACATGCAGAAAGATTTCGTATGGTGTGGAAAGAGAGAAGGATAATTTAAAATCACAGGACTGGAATTTAAATGCATGTATACACAGGATAAAATCATAATGTCACGTGCAGGCAGAAGAGTTCTCATATCAAATTTAAAAAGTTCCCATATTAGTAATGGTCACACCTAAGGCCTTAGATAGTAGTTGTATAATTAACCACATTCGTCGTGACAATAATATGCTGTGTTGATCGAGAAAAAGTATTTTTAAACTGTTGTAAAGAACTACTGTACTTGAAAAAGAGACACCACAGCACGCATCTGGTATGTACACTATGCATATACAAATACAAATACGTGACTGGAAATGTCATGTCCCATGTTTCAAAGATATATATGCATAAAAAGATGAATGTGTATCACATAAAATGTCAATAAACGTCACATAATTCAAGCTTATTAAAGAGTTTGTCTTATATTTTAAAATGACACGTTCATGCAAGTCATACAGAACAATAATTGCTGAACTTAGTTATGATAGTTTCTTTTTAACGGGGATAGACTCAGTTTTTATTTGAAATTTGAAATTGTATTTTTATTTAAGTTAAACTTAATTAAACTAAGAATAATGCTCTAATTCAAGTATTTAAATCAAATATCTCAGCCATTTTTTTCCCTGTCAAAGTTTAAACGCTGTTTCTATATAAGGTGATATGCGTGTAAATCTTGCACTGGTGACGATCAAGTTTTTCTCAAATAGTATCACGTGACCTGAGCTCTACAGGAATAAGAAATAATTAAAATTATCACGAAACTGATGATAATTAGGGCGTCATGTTACATAGTGTCAATCAATCAGATTCAGTTAGTTTGGGGGGGGGGGATAAGGAATAGTGGTGATCAAGGAATTTTAAGATTGTTAATCTTTGTTTTGATGTTCTCTATGCTTTGTTCATTCCGGTTCTAATTGTGTTGATTCTACGACTAAGTGTGAGAATGTTTTGATCTATTTTAGTTTTGAAGAAATCTCTGTCCATTTCAAACTTTTGTTCTAGATCGTTTCCATTCGTTTGATACTTTTGTCTGTGTCGTCATTAACTTCGCTGCAAAATATCGATGCTGTTAACCAGTTCTCGATTAACATATCATGTGTGTGTTTTAAATTGTTTGAGCCGAGCGTGTAATTCGTTGTAAAGTTATGTGAATGTAATGTCTGTCATTGTTGTAATCTTATCCATGAAATCTGCAGTTAAAATTTGTATCTTGTTGTCAGTGTCTTCCATGTCTTAGTATGGGTATATTAATATGTTTCTTCTGAATGAATTTATCATCCATGCATATCAATGTTTTACTAACACCACCAAAGACCCAAATTCACTAATGAGGCACAAATCAATGTCGCTGACACGTTACCTCATTATATACGTTTCTTTCCTTAATGCATATCTTTTTGCTATATCAATATACGTCTATCATTCCCCAAAAAATCAATATAAACAATAAATAAAGCTTGGATCTGAAATTATCGCAACCTAAATGGTGTATATCAGTACCTACGTTACTGTCGCTAGTGTAATTAGAAGCCAATTCTGTCAGATAAAGATGAAAAATAAAACTGAAGATTGAATTAAAAAGTCTCTGAATCAATCGTGAATACTCTCTGAGAAATCTAAAAGCAAATTTTGAATAATTATACCCTGAACATTCATTCACGAGTTTTCAGAATGTAGGTCGCTAAGGTCATGATACATACGCAACCCTTATTTACGCACGACATTTTTTGGTGTAAAACGAGGTTTTTTTGGAGTATAAAAGGCGTTCAAAATTCACTTGTACGTTTTATTATAAAAAACAACCAAATAAATGATTATTGTTGATGCATAACAAAGTTTACGTGCCAAATGTTGTGATGTTCATGGTTATAAAACATGGGATAATTAAGTTTCATGGTCCAAATAATATGAAATCAAGATCGAAGGATTGAATAAACCCTTCGAAAATGTAATTGTGTTTCATATCTGTCTGAAAATAAAATCTTGATAAATCTATTAAGTAATATTTTGACAAATTTTAGCATAAGTAATGCTTAATAATACGTACGTTACCGATACATGTGTGACAAAGACATACTAAACAACGGAACACAAGTAGTAAAGTGGGGCACCCTACGTACAATGGGAATTAGCATTACAGGGACCCCTGGGACACTCTACGTACAATGGAAATTTAACATGGCGAAAAATCGTGGGACACTCTACGTACAATGGAAATTTAACATGGCGAAAAATCGTGGGTCACTCTACGTACAAGGGGAATTTAACATGGGGAATAGAGTTTGGGCTTGTTTAGGGACAAGGGGAATTGAACATGGGATTTTTTTTTTTTTAAAAATTTTTTTTTAAAAAAGGGGTAGGCAATTGAAAGGCTATCTCTTTTCGAGAAATATGGCTGGCCCTGAAAAGGGCCTTTGGGTTTTCTTCTTCTTCTTCTTCTACTTCTAAGTTCTTCTTTTTCTCCACCAACTTCTTATTTTCTCACCTACACTCTTTCTCTTCTTTTTCTTCTCCTCCTCTTCTTTCTTCTCTTCCTCTTCCTCTTCTTCCTTCCTCTTCTCATTTTCTTCTTCTTTTTCAATTTTTTCGTTCCATTTGCGTATTCTTATTCTTTCCTCTTCATCCTCCTTCTCCTCTTTTATCTCTTTCATGACACCACTGATCATAACCTTTGCTTTTCTTAAATTGTTAATTTCCATTTTTACTCTATGCGGACTATAAGAATAGTGGTCTTCATTGAGTCGTACGAGCATTTGTTCTATCATGCCCAAATTGTCAAGGACGTCTTGTAATGTTTGAAATTTATCTAGGTGGTTCGAAGCCATCTTCTCTGTAGAATGGTTTGAACGACGAATACTGTGGGTTCTTATACGAAAAGCGCGGACGTGAAGGAAAACATTCCCTAAAAACATAAAATTGATCTTACCTAGATCATGAGCCAACAACGCCCGGACGTGAAGGAAAACATCCCCCACTTTTCTCATTTCATATAATCAAACCCAAACTATACTCTCCACATACGCTAAGAAACAATAAAGAAACCTATAATCTACCATTCACACAAACATACCTGAGCTCTTACAAACACACATACCCTCACATTTTTTAAAAAGAGTTAGTGTTTATATTCACACTACTCTACCTACACACACACACATTGGCAAAGTGATAGTTATTTCTTTTCTAGAGTATTGGGTAGCCCTGAAAAGGGCTGTTTTTTGTTTGGAACTTCATGGACACCTGGTTAATGGGGACACCTTCCAGGCCTGGCGCCACATACACATCTTGTCCCCCAGTTACTTTTTACCTTTTTGGGGGAGAGAGCAGAGGCAGGATATGTGGCTTCAGAATCCCAATTTTCGGTTTCTGGGATTCTGAAATTTTTTCTTCTTCTCTCCTTTTCCTCCTCCTCTTCTTTGTATCTTCTCTCCTCCTCTTTGTATCTTCTTTCCTCTTCTTCTTTATATCTTCTCTCCTCCTCTTCTTTATTTCTTCTTTCCTCCTCCTCTCTTATCCTTCCCTCCTCCACAATGGCTTCCGCGGCCAGTTCATTTAATATGCGCCTGGCATATTCCAGATGCACATGAAGTTCCAACAGTTTAGACAGTCTCGTGTTCATTTTGGTGTTGATCAATCAACAAGGGTAGCTAGACTGCCGAACGAGTTTCAATTTATAGTGAAAGCGCGGACGTCATGGGAAACATCCCCCTAAAAAACATAAAATTCATCTTACCTATAACATGACCAAATAACAACGCGCGGACCTAAAAGAAACACTCACTCACTTTTTTATGCTACCCATCACTATTTTAAAATTTTTTATAAATCACTTCAATAGACTATCCACATACGCAAAGCAATCCAATCTAACTCCAAATATACACCTCAAACACCAAAAAAGACATCATTTTAATCTACTATCCATACCAACTTACTTGAGCACTTACAAACACAAACACACAATCACATACCCTCACATTTTTTAAAAAAAGAGTTAGTGTTTATTTTCACACTACTCTACCTACACACATTGGCAAATTGATAGCTATTTCTTTTCTAGAGTATTGGGTAGCCCTGAAAAGGGCTGTTTTTTTTTTGTTTGCTATGGCATTCTTTTTTTAGTTTCTAAGAATGCGATGTCCTCTGAGGATAGACTTTCTGGCGATAGGTCTGCTTCTTCGGAAAGAGAAGAAGAACTCTTTGGTGTCGATACGACAATCGACAAAGCCTCTGTCAGCTTCAGGTTGCTGCTGCTGCTGTTGCTGCTGTCTCTGAAGTCTGTACTTCTCTGTCCATTCTTCTTTTTCTCTGTTCATTTCTTCTCTGAAGAGCTCTTCTATCAGGTCTTCAGTGACTTTCAACATTCTCACATTCTCTATTTCTTCTGGCTTCGGTATCAGACTGTGTCTGACCCTATGCAAATTCACGTAGGCTTCGTTGAGCTTAGCTAGTTTGGAGCACATCTTCTTAGGAGGATGAGTCGACAATGGATGGTTAGACTAGAAACAACCCCGGTTCTTAAAGTCAAAGCGCGGACATGAAGGAAAACATCCCCGCACGGTTTTCGAGTCGCAACGTTTAGTGAGTGTCATGAGAGGGACAGTAAGAAATGAAAGAGCATCAATCCAACATTCTTATAGCTAAACAAAAGACAAAGGCATTTTTTCAAAACACAACATTTTTTATTCAAAAAATCACTTAACACTAAACAACTCTAACATTTTTAACAATAATCCAACAATATAACATCAAACATTTTTTCAAATCACAAACATTTTTTCTCAATTGGCAATCTACTTTGAACAGGGCTGACAACGTTGTGAATGAAATTGTGATTTCCACTGTTGGAAATCATTAGGCCATTGATGGACACTACGTTCCCTAGCTTGAGACAAAAGATAAGCATAATGGTCACAAAACCATCGATCTACTTTCACATCGTTTCTAGCAGAAGAACGAGGATCAAAATGAGTCACTAAATGTTCTAAGGAATAGCCCAGGCTGCGATGATGCAGAAAATACACACAGTACTGTCCACACACCAAGGAATCTGTGCCTTGTAATTTCACATTATTGAATCGGGTAGTCTGAGCATTTCTTCTCATAAAGTCGATGATATCGTCTTCCAAAGGGGGCAATCCGTACGAATCGAAATATTCCACACATCCTTCTTGAGGAAAGTAGACGGCTACCCAGTGGGTTCCTGGGAGATGACTGTCGTCCGTGTTGATCACGTAAGCTTGATGGTCTTTAGGTTTGCGATGAGGGAGTTCATCTTTAGCACAGACGACAGGATTCCAAGAAGCTGTATACGAACTGTGGTTCAAAAGGTAATAAAGTTCCCAGGTATCCATGTTTTGTGTGCTTTTTTTCTTCTTCACAGGTAATAATAAGTCCTCAATTCGATCCTGACTTTTTGCTTGAAAATGTCTGACGAATAAACGGTTATTCGTTCTGTTTCCTCACTCTGATTCAGGAGAGCTTCGATACGATGGATCTCTTGAGTGGTTAATGGTGGACAATTATGTTCACGCAGGTCTTTATACCACTGATGCAACACGTCTTTGTTCGAGATGAGACTCCAAGCTTCGTCCAGATACTCGTCCAATTTTTCTTCTTGACTTAACATTAGGCATTTATCGTGTTGAATTTGACTGGGATGATCGTTTTGACATCCATAGCAATTTTTCTTGATTAATTCCGTCATTTTTTCCACCAAGTGTTTGGCAAAACAGGAGACTAAATGGGCTTCTTGTTCTGGCCATCTTGACTTCATCATGATCACTTCTTCTTCTTCTTCCACAGTCTCCTCACATTCCATGTCCAAAGTTTCTCCACTAGGTAAAGAGGGATAACAGTCTTCCATGGCTTCTAGTAATCTAGAATGACTTCTCTCAAACTATTGATTTCTATCGTATTATCAAATTCGGCATACAGGATGACGTTCACCGTTACATCAGGGTCTCGGTTTGCAAACTGAATTTCCACACGAATCTGGCCAGATTTTATAGGGTGGAAATGTCCCTCGTCGCTGCCTTGGTCTGGAGTGAAATCGAAAGCCCACAAAGCATAACCTCCTGCGTAATCCTCGTACGTAATGCCGTGACTGGTGTTGGTTCCTAACTGGCCGGTGGCTTCGTACAGGGACAAGTACGATCTCAAGTAATTCTTCTTCTCAAAGTCAGGTTCAAAAGGTCGGGTACGCAAGGTCTTGCCATCGCGACTGACTTCGATCTTAGACACGCCAAAGTGTTGAAAGTGGAAAGGATTTTTACCCAAAACTCCGTTGAAGGCATCATTCTCGACGATACCAAGGATTAAACGTTTGGGTAGCTGTCCTTGGAACAGATGATCTTCGATCATGGATCGCTGTCCTTTGGGAATGGTGAACGTTTTCACTTCCACGCGTCGTATGGGATACTTGGCGGTCGTTCTGCTCAACGTCTGACTGATGTCGTTTCCCACTTTAGGTAACACTTCCACACGGCGTACGTAGAGCCTGGCTTCCTCGATGACAGTTTTGCAAACAGTAGTACCTATCAAATGGAAAGCGGCACTGCTACGATTCAGTCTCAGGCGAACATTCACCCCGTTTAGCAAATATTTCTCTTGCAACCACATGTCCAGATGTAAACGATCCATCAGTTCTAAACTTTCTCCATTTTTGATTTTGTTTCGTCTTTCCTCATAGCCGTCATTGTCAGTTGTGTCAAACTTGCCAGCTTCGTCAGGTTCCCACAGCACACAAGCATTGAGATGAGTATTCTTGGCGTCTATTCCGTACGTCAAGAGATTTTCCAGGTACGCTCGATAAGGGTAAGTATCCATGTTGCTGATGACCAGTTTGTTGTTCAAGTACAAGTCCACACCGCTAAACAAGGAATGCAAGAAATTGTTGACGGGAGCTATTACCTCATCGCCATCTAGGGTCGAATGTCCTCATCGACAACTTTGACTTTCAAGTACAAGTAACTGCTATTCAGATCGATGTAATCTTCGGGCTGTCCTTTGATTTCAAACTCGATGGGAGCTGAGGCTGTCAATGAGGAGACGGGGTGAAATTCCACCCACTGGGATTCTTGCATGGTCATCATGGTGGGGGGCATGGCAAACAGATCCAGTTCCGTCTTGGAACAAGCGCAAGACTCTCGGTGCATCATTTTTTCTCTGTGTTTCAATAATCGAAAACGTCTAAGTCTCGAACGGTTCTTCTTTTCTTGGTCTTTCTAGCTTGAAGTCTGGTGAAAGGGTGTTTTCTTCGTCGTCTCTTTCTGCCTTGTCCTTGCTGAATGCCTGATTCGGTAGCGTGCAGGGCATTTATAGGTGTGTCTCGTCGGCCCAAAATGTCTTTGCCCGTTTGCAGCAAGACATTTTTGCCTGCCCCCATGAAGGCTTCTTTAGGGTTTTGTTTGTCGATGATGACATTTTGGAGAAATTCTTTGCCTTGCGTCAGTGCCGCATCTTTCAAGGCGTGCAATCCGCGTGTCACCATCGGTTTTAACACCGGGGCCACCGAACGAAAGGCCGATTTTAACATATCTCCTAAACCGTGTCCTCGCTGTCGAGCAACCCCTCGGTACACTGGATACATGACTTAACTTACGAGTCGTGAGAGAACCGTTTTCGAAAATGGAGTTTCACCGTGACTTTTCCTTTGGTGAATGGAATATTTTGTCCCAAATCTCCTTTTATAGTAATGTTGACCGTATCCAAATACGACTTGCTGACCGGCAGATAGTGAGGATGGACAAATTCGCGGTGGACGTGGTAAGTGTTTCCACCTTCCTCGTCAGCGTTCGCAGCAGAATCCACTTTGAAAGGAATAACACGCAGTAACGGTACGGAGGTGTGTCCCACCACGTTATACTCCACCACATCGGAATACACGAACATCAAATTCAGTCCTTGATTCAGTTCTACTGGGGTACGAAAGAACTTGCTAAAAGACTCGTTGTCGTAAATCACTGCTAGCTCACCTTTTTGCTCAAATTTCTTTCTCATCTCCATGTCTCCGCCCAACATGTCAAACAATTCAGGACAAAATAAGAAAGACATCATTTTACGCCCCTCAGGAAATTTCATCAGGAAGCGACGAACTGTTTTGTGGTACTCCAGGGTGACGACACCTCTTTTGACATCCTCCAAAGCTTTCAGAAACACGCCATTAAACCTGGTGGCCATGGTGCTGACCAAATGTTGACCACTAAAATAATAGCCTGGGGGAATGAACAAGTGATAGGTGGTGTACTTTTGATTTTTTGTACCAGGGGTTTTCTTGTCATATTTGCCATGGCTATCCATCCACTGTTGAAATTGTTCGTCATGAACTTCCACATCAAATTTATTTTGATTGGGAAGGACATTGAGAACTTGGGTCGGGTGAATCATTTCTACTAAAGCCACTTCCCAATGGACTTCGTGATCTAAGGGGATGGCCTGAGGTAATTTGGCCGTGTAACAGCACAACGTGCTGTGGGGAGCACCTCCATGGAACTGTCACTGGGTAAGGTTAAGTAAAATTGGTTTTGGTGACTCATAATTCCAGAGTTCTGTGGCTGTCCGAGGGGATATTACTGGACGTCAGAGGCGTGTCTCCGCTCAAAATGGGGTTCTGGTTGTGGTTGGACTGGTGACTGGCACTGACACTGGCACTGGACACAAGGTTCCCGTGGTTCCCGTTGGAAGAGAATTTCAGGGAGGGATTGGGAAGCAGGTAACCGATGCAACTGCTCAATAAAATGGTCCACAATTGTTTGTCTCCTTGTTGCAAACTCAAATTGGCAATGGCTGCCCCGATGACACAATACACCACGAAGATTTGGCAGAAAAAGACGATTTGCGTTTTAGGCACACGTTCTCCACACCACACCCACAAGGGTTGTTTTTGTAAATCTTGCACAGAAGAACTAGGTGAAGAAGGAGTGGTCGACGTAGCTGCGTCTGCTGTGTGAAAGGGCATGATGGTCACTTCTTTTCATAGTCGATGACTTGCGAAGCGTCGATCCAAGAATCGAAACTGGGCGGATATCCTTTCCAACGTACTTTGACTTCTTTGACACGTCGTTTGCCTACTTTACGGGTTCTGCGTTCGAGAATGCTTTCGATGTCGTACACGTCGTCTTCTTTTTTGGAGACACGTTGTAACTCGGGCAAATAAAACGTTCCTTTGAGCACTTCTCCGTTCATGTCTTCCAATTTATAGACGGCAGGATGACGGCCATGCACTCGTCCAGTGACACGAAACAATTCGGTCGTCCAGTTAGGTAAGTAACCTTTGTCGAAAGTGCGTTTGGTTTTGCCAATGCGCACCCAATCTCCTACGGTCAACTCTCCACTTTTCTTGGGGACAGCCCTCGTCGGGGACGTACCAAAGAGGCGCTCAAACACCAACACTTCGTTCTCGGGAGTCACGTCTTGCGGGGCACGTCCTATGCTTCGATGGTAGGATTGGTTGTACGCTTCCACCAGGTGCGGTAAGATGTCGATGTACTTCAGAGTGTGGTGATGCGTAAAATATTTCCACATGCGTTCTTTGAAAGTGCGTTGAAAACGCTCCACGATGCTGGCTTTGGTTTCGGGATTTTCGGTGGTAAAAAAATGAATGTCACGTTTCTTTAATTCTTTTTGGAAAGCTTGGTTCAGAAATTCGGTGCCTTTGTCCGTTTGCCATCGAAGAGGGTGACGACCGCTTTGTTTCAACACCCGTTGCAGGGCTCGCACTAACTCGCTGCTCGATTTGGAAGTCAAGGGCACGACCCAGGCAAATTTGGGAAAAACGTCGATGACACAAAACAAATATTTGTAGCCACGATTGTAGCTGGCCAAATGAGAGACATCGGCTAAATCGGCTTGCCATTGATGATCGATGCCTTCCACTCGGGTGCGACTTCTGGCAAACTTGCGTCGAATGGGTTTGTGTAAAGTGTAGGTAGCTTGTTCTTGTAACCAACATTGCACTTGAGGTAAACGGAGACTTTACAGTCGCGTTTTGGCAGCACGATACAATTTTTGAACTCCTGCGTAACCTGCAGGATGGGAGGGATCGTAGTAAATGCTGGCTAAGACATTTTCCATTTTTAGTTTTTTGTGTTAATAAGGCACCCACTCTTGGAAGAGGCTACTCTTTTCTCTTGGGGTACTTTCTTGGATTGCAATGCTTTGCGTGTGCGACCGGCAATAGGTGTCGAAGAGGAGAAGGATGTCTGAGCGGGGGATATCGGTTCTTGTTTCACTTCTGTCTTCACTTCTGTCTTCACTTTCTTTTTCTCTTGTGATGAAGAAGGGGTGGCCATCATCTTTTTAATCCATCCAATTCTGGAGGTAGGTGGTGTTGTTAACTTGCGTACTTTCTCTGGTGGAGTTTGAAACCCTTCTTCTTCTTCTTCTTTTCCTTTTTCTGTCTTGGTCACTGGTAGTGGTGGTACTGGTACTGGTACTGGTGATGGTGCTGGACTTTTCATCAAGGTCTTAAAATCTTTCAGAGTGGGTAGAGCTGTTTCGTCTAAAGCTTTCTGGTGAAAGAGTTGCAATCGTTGCAAAAGTTGACCGTACTTTTGCGATTTTTCTGTTTCGGACAAATCTTGGCGATCCATCAAGGACTGCAATTCGTGTTGTAACTGGGACATTTCGCTCAAATTGGGATTGGGAGGTAAATGCGGGGTGCGTTGTTCTTGCCACCGATGGTATTCCATCCATCGTTTGTAAGGCACTAAAGCTAGTTTTCGTCCTTCCATGGGGTTGTCAGGGGTCCATTCTGAGATCTTGGGACTTCCGAAGGCCTTTTTATCTTGCTCCCACCAGTCCTCCCAACATGGTTCCCAAGACTCCTTTCAGTATGGGGCCTAACAAGAGAGGCAAAATGCCTCCACGTTGCACTAACATCTTCTTTTTTTGACGAATGGGAATTTTCTTTTGAACCATTTTCCGAAGAACGTGACGATGTTTGCCTAAGCATTGTTTCTGGTGTTTGGACAAAGGGATCGTGCCTTTCAAAACGTTCAAACAACATTCGCACACGGTATCGATGACCTCTTTGGAGGCCGTTTCAATGAGTTTTTTTCGTAGGGGTGGAGAAGCTTTGGACAGGACAGATAACATGTCCCCATGTTTGGCTAAACGTGGTGGTAGTCCTTTCCTTTTCTTTCCTTGGGGTTTTCTGGAGGGTGACATCTTTGCTTGTGGGTTCCGGGACATTCACCAAACAGACACTAACGTCAATGACTTAACACACACCCTTTTATCTTTTTTTTGGGACTATCGCTTTGTCATAAAGGTGACAATGTTTTTCCCAAAATCGCCAAGGAATCCTCCCCTTTGTTGACGCCTCTTTTTCTTGGAACGACTGTGTCTTTTCTTAGGGTAACGTCGATGCTTGGCTAAGCGCTTTGTCGGATGACGCGTCTGCCTTTGTCTCTTTCTTTTTTGGCTTCTTGGAGGTGACATCTTTCACAAGTTCACTGATACTCTTTCTTGGTCACATGCCTTTTTTATACTGGAACGCGTCGCCACTGATTGTCTTTACGTCGTATTAGTTTGAGGACAGGCATGACACGTCGTGCAGGGGTACGCAACGGACTAAATCGAGCCAGCTCTTGCTTGGACAAATCCAGTAAACTTTGTAACATGCCCGATCTTTCATGGACTTTGATTTTGGGAGAAGGTACTTTGTGAGCAGCAGCCACTGCCGCTAAATTGGAGGGTCCTACCACTGGGGAAGTTCTTTTGGGGGTCATAAACGAAGAAGTTCTTGGTGTGATCAACGTCTCCAAGTACTCTTCAGTTCCTGGTGTCGTCAACGGAGAAGTGGACAAACGTGAGGATGCCGGAGACGCAGTCACTGCCGTGGCAGATCGTGGTTTGCGAGTGTAAGGTTGCGTCCTGGCCGAAGTACCTCTCTTGCGACTAGTTTTCTTCTGTGGACTTTTCTTTTTCAGGGGACTTTTTCTCTGTTTCTTTTTCTGGGGGCTCCTTTTCTTTTTCCGGGGTGGTGGAGTCTGGTCAGAGGAGGGTCCCGCCACTGGAGAAGTTCTCCTTGGGGACCTGGTCTTTTTCTTTTTCTTCTTGGGGCTTCGTTGGACTTTTGTCTTGGGTATAACTTTGGGGGCATTAGGATCCCATCTTAAGAGTGAGCGAATGATGACCCCTCCTAGAGTACCGCTCCCTCCAGGTTTCAAAATGATTTGTTTTTTGGTTTGAGTGTCGATGCGGGGATCGGCCAGTTGGACCAAAGCGACTTTGTTTCGATGGAAAAAGCGTTTGGTTTGATGAGGAATCTGAATGATTCCTTGGAGTATTTGACGTGCCGTCACCGTGAACCATCGTAAGACTTCTTTGAGACTAGCTTCTAAGACACGAGCTCGTATTTGTGGATTTTTTTCTCGACTGATGCCATACAAGGCACGAATCAATTTGACGGGAAGATGCGACTGAAGGGACGTCATGTTCACACTGTGTGAGACAGACGAGAAAGGGTCTGAGGTTTTTATAGATTTTTTTTTTATGGGGAGTGAAATGAAGTCGAGGACGGAGACGTGTACAGGACAGGCCCTCCGTCTTGGCACCAGTGGTGAAACAAGTGGGTACGAAATCGCAAATCCTCGGGGGTCGTAGGTTTCAAATCGACGAGTAAATAGGCGTGTGGCGTTTGAGTGGCATCGTCGTACGCCTGAGTCAGCCAAGGCGTTCCTAACTGTTTGGCTAAGACTTGCACTTGCGATTTATCTCGAGGGCTTTTAAACAAGACCACGTAATGCGCATTGAGACTGATGGTGCGATGGGCTTTACTTTGTTGAAACAAATTTTGGGTGATGTAAAGGACACTGGCATTACGGTGATGCCCTTTGCGCGTGAACCACAATTTAATTTCTTCTTCGTCTTCTCCTAACATGTCGTCGAAAATGACCAAATGGGTTTGACGGGAGTCAGAGACGATGCCGTCGTCTTCTTTAGGAATGCCTTCCACAAACACGATGGAATCGCCTTGACTTTCTCGCAAGAGGTTGTACGCCGATTGCCACTCTTTGTAACACCACACGATCCGTTGAGGTGGCCGATCGATCAAATGATGTTTATGTTCGATCAAACGTTTGACGAATTCGGTTTTGCCTGAACCGCTAGGTCCAGCAATGAGCATGTTAAAAGGATGGCGAAGATACAAAGCCTCCCAACTGGCACGATCTAAGTGTTCGTCGATGACTTTGACAGTAGAGGAAGAGGGAGCAGAGACAGCAGAGGTAGCCATTGTGTGAGAAATGTCACTTGTGACACGAAAACAAACAAGACAAGAGTTTATATACTTTTTTCAGAACACGTTTATTGAATGTTTTTTATCAAACATGAATAGGAAAGACAAAAATATATAAAAGCCAAAGGCTTAAGTACAAGAATAAGAGGCACATGATAACTATGAACGTGGAATAAAAACAAGTGTCTGTACAACATGTTTTGGGTAATGTTCTAACCAGTTCTATAGTAGGGGGTAAGGTCACACAAGTGTCCTCCCGAAAGGGTCTTTCAGGTCTGTCCACGACAGTCCCGTCCTGGGTGACGGGTTCTTCTGGCACCGTCACTAACACGGGTTGAAAAGTAACTTTTTTCCTTGAACAACTCTCGTGCATACTGGGCCACTTCTTGGGTCCAAGCCTCAAAACCCCATTCTTTCCAGGCACGGACATCTGTCCAATGGGGATGTAAGTCACAAGCTACACACACATCGTCATACACGTCTTGGGTAGCTAAAAGTTGACGAATCTTTTTTTCCTGTTGAGGTCGAGAAGTATCCAGATGAAAACGCAAGGCTTTGAGCAAAAGGAGTTTTTCGTGACCATTTAAAGCCATGGGGGTATGGTAAGTACTGATGGTAAAGAGTCCACAAAGAATCGGCTGGTAAACGAAATCCCAGAAAACAAGTCACTAAGACACACACCACTTGTCGACCCAAATTGAATGGATACAGTTCTTGTAATAATCGATGGTAATGATCCACGGTTTGAATATGGTCATTGAGTTCTTTCCACGGAATCTGTTGGATTACATACGACATAAGTCGTGGCATGGCAGCCTGTTTTTATAGTCTCTTTGTTTCGGAAGCAATACACGTACTTTCTAGCCAGTGATGTTCGTTCTCGAGTTGGGAATGTAAATCTTGCATACTGTAACCTGAACTTCAGATTTCGATTAGAAGTTTCCTCTTCCGCTAAGTAGATTCCACGGAAAATATGTTGGTAATCCTTTACCTCGTCTTCCTCAATGCGTTGCTCTAGGTGAATCTCG
Organism: Sinohyriopsis cumingii; assembly: GCA_028554795.2. Classification (NCBI taxonomy): domain Eukaryota; kingdom Metazoa; phylum Mollusca; class Bivalvia; order Unionida; family Unionidae; genus Sinohyriopsis; species Sinohyriopsis cumingii. Next base: position 144,706,146 of record CM068826.1, on the reverse strand, counting down.
AAGTAACCAAAATGATCAACACGTGGGTCATCGGGGGCCTGGAAGTATTGAACAAGGTCTGACCACTGAAACAATTTCTGACGAATCAGTTCTCTTATACCATTCAGGTACCAGTGCTTAAAGATCTGGTGACATAACGGATGCAATTGTTCTTTACGTTTGACTTGTATTTTGACCAGCTCTCGGTAAATGCATTCTCTCAATTCCACAGGCAAAGCACGAATGTTCTCTTGTAAAGTATCCATGAATAGGTCAGTCCGTACAATTCACAATCTTCTCATAGAGAGCAAAAGTAATCCACATAGTGAGTAATTTCTGCCCACTGCCATTCAGGGTAACGTCCAAGAATGTCACTGAACTCTTTTGATGTAAACGGTCTAAAGCGATATAATAGGATGAATGCACCCTTGACCCAAAGAAATCTAACACACTGGTTGACTTTTTTCACTTTCCTCTTATGAATTTCTCGACACAAAAGTTCTACAGTGACCCATTGAGATTTCACTCTGGCAAACCCCTGCCAAACTTCTTTGTAAATCTTCTCTTGCAGTTCTTTAGGTAATGATTCAATATCGTTTTTGAAATGAAGTTTAAATACTGGTCTCGGTGATGTCCAACATTTGACTCCTAACCAATCTGGTTTCTTCTTCGTCAACGACATGGTAAGTTACTTCAATGTCTCGGTCCCACTAAGGGTAAGTAATGACAATTCGGTGACCATCGAGCATGTTCTACGTAGGCCGAATCTTGCGGTTCCCAGTGGTGAAGTGACACACCGCAACTGAAGCACTTGACTTTATCTCCTTCGCCCAAGTAGAAAAATCCGGCTCTGGCTAATTCTTCAGGGGTCGGTCCTCCCAGATACTTTGGCCATTTTCCTTTGAACGATTGAAGACGATTTTCAAAGTCGCAGTATTCCGACAAACGCACAGGGAACGAATATTCGTCTTTCACAGGTTCGTTTCGATGAGGGCTGGGTGACATGAACAGGAGTTTGCTCAGGGCTGGATGACATCCGTAGGGGGGTAGACGTGAAGGTGAACATTCCCCTTTAAAACGAAACCCAGTAAAATGTCCAAGAGGACGAGCGGCATCACTTTCGCATCCCACAGGTTTGACACGCACAGCATCACTTTCCATGATAGGGGTAGGGACACTAAAGTTCCCATGATGCTTTACGCCATCGCTCAGGTCACAAGGTACAGCATCGTACCCATCGCAAGGCTCACAATCGCATTCGACTTCAGAAGCCTCACACTTGAATTGTGCCTTTCTAAACAACTTGTTCTGTGTTTCTCTGAAAGTATTCATCTTGTTCGCTCGGTCTTGGTAGTCACAATGAACTATCGATCTTGACCATAGCCCCCTTTTTTATACTAGTCGCAATGCAGTCTCCAGCTTGTACATCTTTCCTTTTTTACGTTTTTTATGTCTTGTTCTGGAAGGTACCGTCTCTAAGGTACCGTCAACATTGTACCGTAGTGTGATGGGTGGAAAGGCCATAGAAAGGTAAGGGCAGTGCGGAGACCATCGAGTATGTTCCAGAATAGCTGAATCTTTATAGATACATAGATCCATTCGTAACTTCAGTCCGCAAGCGAAACACTGTACCTCGTATCCCAATCCTGACTCAGGTCCCAAGTAGACAAATCCTGTTCTAGCTAAAACATGCGAAGAAGGTAATCCTTCCCTATCCGTAGGCCATTTCTGAAACGTGTCCAATCGACGGGCACAATCACAATAGTCATGTAAGAAGACTGGAAAATGGTAGGTTTTGAACTTGGAGTTCTCATCGGGTTTCTCACTCGATTCTTGCTGTGGCGAAGTCATCCTTCTAGCGTGTGACTATCCTCTTACAACCAATGTTTTATACCAACGTGTCCATACGGTAAGGTGAAATGATTGGGAAGTCGAGCTCGCTTCTGGTACACGATTTGATAGATTTTTTCCAGGGGTCGACTGACGATGTGGTGAGTGGGTAAACGTACAATCTTGTTCGGCTGGTAGGTGGTCACTTTAAAGTTTCCATCCTCTCCCTATTGCAAGGCTTCTTTCAATACCCCAAAGTTGACCACACGACTAGTCCGATGATTCAGAGTCAGTCCTTTCACTTTGCACGTCGTGTGCACTTCTCCTTGTTTGTCACGGTATTCGTAGCCGTAATTGTTGGGACCGCCACTGACGAAACTTAGAATCTTGTCGTCGGGATGTTCGTCTGTCCAGGCTCCTAAACGGTCTCCTTCGATGTCAGGGTGATGTTGAATCGGGTGATGGATGTAAATGCAACTGTCCGTGTCAAAGTACAGGACGCGTTCCCCTAACAGTTCTAAAGCTTCGTACAATTTTAAGCGAGCATGGGCTGTCACGTAAGCCGCAATGATGACATTTCCAAAAGGGTCGTCTTGTACAAAGTCCAGATCTTCTTCGTAATTGACCAAGATCAAGTCCTCTCGAACGACGTCCACGTGTTTCATGAATTTGGTTTTGTCGTGAATATCTGGAAGTAGCGGGAAGGTTCTGTCAAATACTCCGTCTTGGGTAAACACGGTCGTTGTGCCATTTTACCCCACAAGCAATTTAACATCACTTTGGCAAAAGATCGCCTGCCTTCGTTTTTCTCGATGTGGTCTAAAGTGATGCCTTCTTGTTCGTAGTATTTCTCTTTGAATTGTCTTTGGTCTTCGGGAGTGTGACACCAGGACGGATAGCCGCTGGCTTCTTGCTTCAGTTTCAAAAAGGCATCCACGTAGTCTGCGAAAATGCCTTTCTGACTGGGATCACCCTTGTGGTATTGTTGTGTCTTGGGAAAGTGGCAAATTTCGTACACTTCTAACAGTTGGTATCCCATGTCCAGAGCTTTGAACAATTCTACGCTGACCCAGGTTCCCGTCAAGGCCCGTTCTTCCTGGGTGTGCTGACAAGGCTGATCTTGGTTGCACGTTTCGGCACAAGTACGGCACAAGGGAAACATCAGTTTGCCTTGACAATGGTGAGGTAAGACAGGATGGTATAGGTTCGTGGGAGGCAAAACTTTGCACTTGATCAAGCCTTCGTATTGTCGAATGTTTTTCAGGTCGATGTGTTCCGTTAACAATTGCGGGTGCCCTACAGGAAAGCGACAATATTTGCACACGTAGGGATACAGTGAACACACGTCCAAGTATTTGATTTCTTCTCCTTTCTCTTCGTCGGCTTGGTACAGCAAACAGGTGGCGTTGGTCCTTCCTCCGTACAAACTATCCCTCGGGTTCAGCGGGTCCATGAACTGGTAACTTTCCACGAGGCGTTTAAACTCGGGATCGGTTTTCATACGGTGATCGTACTCGTGTTCCCACATTTCCACCACTTGGTATCCTTGCTGTTCTAACTTTAGGCGCCGCTGACAAGTGTCCTGGTACAAGTCTTCCATGGTCCGTTGTAAAAACTGATTTTTATTGTCACGGTCAGGGTAACAGACGGGACATCCGTGAAATAAGCAACCGTTAAACTCGTACACGATCTTGGGGTTTTCTAAGTCCCAGCCATCGACCGAATACGTTCCGATGGTCTTTTCACCCCCTCCGTTGCGGGCATGCTGAATCCATTTGTCTTCCTTGTCGCACAAGTAATGTAACCAGCGTAGGGCTTCGACCGAGTATTGACGCTTGACATAGTGGGTCGTTTGAGGGCTGATGACAGCCACGGTGTTTTCAGGCATGAATCGTTGGCGGTACACTAAGGAACACGCTTTGGCAATGGTGCAAGCTTCTTTCAAAGGATCGACCCCTCCGTGTTCCATGAACAGTTCTCGAAATTTTCCACAGCAACGCCGTAAAATGTCCACGTCGGAACGACAATACTTTAGCATTTCTTCCTGAAAGTCGAAGGGGTCCGAGGCATGAGCCTGGTACCAAGCGTAGAAAGCTTCTCGTTGTTCGGTACGCATGTTGTCGGGGTCGTAATAGTGAGCCTCAGGTAAATGGGGTAGAACGGCGTGTTGATTGGCTTCCGTATTGAAAAAGTGTGGAAAGTACCCTTTAGCCATTTCTGTCATTCCAAACGTTTTAGGCATTCGACTCAAAGGCATGGCCAAATAGCTCATCGAATCTTTAAACTGTACTTGTCCCACTTGCATGAAAATGATTTTGGCTCCGTTCAAAGTCACTTTAGGACGCTCGGTGCCTTGTTCCGTATAACACCTCAAAAGAAACTGTCCATCGTATCCGGAGAAATTGTGAGCCATCACCGTGGCATGACGATGACAATCTCCGTAACGTTCGATGTCCTCTTGGCTCCACGTCTTGTCGATAGGGTCTAAGACCCATTGTGCAAAATCGGCTAACGTGTTCGGTCCCCGAAAGATTTTTTCACGCCCTCCAGGAATCTTGCTGCAGTGGGGGCAATGACTGAAGATAGGTTCTTGAATGCACTTCTCGCACGCTCGATGAGCCACGCAGAAATTAGGAATGTGAATGCCGGTCTCTTGCATGCATTCAAAATCGAAAAAGATGAAATTGCCTTTCTTCTTGTGACCGTCCTCTTTCTCTGGTGGGGGTTGGTATTTTTGCACGTAGCATTGGTGTTCCAAGTCCACGATGTGGTGAGAAATGTGACATTTTTTCTTTCCTCGACATACGTGTGCCTTGGCATTATTGGTAAGTATGCCTTGTCCACACGTAGGGCACAATCTCAGGAGTTGACAAGCACATTTCTTCTGTGAACCTTGTGTTTTCAGATGTTGTTGGTAACAGGTAGGACTGAGAAACGTGCGCTGACAAGTCGAACAAGGCACTGGTTCTTCGCTCAGACAGGGTGGAGAGGCCAAACATCCTGGGCATTTCCATCCACAATGCTTGTGTTGCTCTCGATTGTTATTACCATAATCACATTTCTCACAATAATAAGCATATCCCAGTAATCCAGTGATACTGGTAATGGTATCGAAATGTTCATCGTGAGAATAACCATGAATGTATTTTCCGTCCTTAAAATCTTGGCCTCGAAACAACAGAGACCCACGCATTTCTTGAGGGTGCACTTTCAAGGTGTAGCGTGGAGATAGGGCATCTTGCAATTTTTGCATCTCAGGAATGCCACAGCGTGTGTCTTTGGACAGTCCGGCTTGTTGTAACAGGAGTTCTGCTTCGTTTCGTTGTTTGGCTCGATCGGAACGTTGAATAGTGTTCCAGGTTCTTTTCCATTCTACCGTGTCGTTCTTGTTGGCATAGGTTCGTCCCACCACGATGGCTCGAGCTAAATACATCTGGTCCTGAGGGTTGTTAATTCGGACGAGACTTGTTTTGGTGTTGCGAAGGTCGTCCACCAATAACATCTTTTTGCGTCCAGCCCTTGAGGAAGAGAGACGTGGGCCATTTTCAGTGTGGCTTTACCATCGGTGATGTCAAACTGGTCATTAGATTGTTGTACGTGTTGAATCTTGTCCATGATTTTGGAAGGGGTTAGTTCTGCGGGTCTGCTAAACTCGATCCAAACAGGGGATTTCAAACCGTCGTGATCTATGGATAGTGTCAAGCGATCGTCTTCTTTGGGTTGACATTGTCGCTTGAGTGAAGTGAGCAAAGAATCCCACATCTCGGTGATGAACCCTTCTGCTTTGTCCAATGGTACGTCGGCCTTGAAATCTTTAAACTTCACCGTGTAGGTGTAAGCCGTGGTTCTAAATTTTCTAGAGGAGCGCTTTTCCGTCTCTCGAATGGAATAGTATTTTTCAGGGTTGACTAGGGGTGACGAACTTGGTTTAGAGGTTTCAAATTCTGGTTCACTCATGTCCTCTTCAAAATCACTGGCATGAATTTGTGCCAAGATTTCAGCTCTGGTACGAGGCGATAGATCACGTTTCTGCCTCATACTTTCTTCTTCTTCTTTCTTCTCGAATGAATGGGATCGTTTCATCTTGAATGCAAAACGTCAAATGTCTCAAGTGTAAACACCATAGACTAATTTATAGTCATGGCTAACCAGCGTATATAAAAGGGTGTGTGTCTTGTTCTTTCACTATTCATTTCACTCTCAAGCCAAGCACAACGATGGAAGAGACTGCCCAGATGGAACGTTTCGTCAGAGCTTTGCGAGGGGTCATTAGAAAATTCTCTTCAGACCAGCCGACGGACTACTCTCCTTCCTTTCGAGATAAAAGTCAAGATACTTGCTATATCTGTCAGAAGAAAGGGCATTGGTCTTCAGAGTGTCCAGACCGTCAAAAAAGAAAAAAAAACAGGGCTAAAAAGACAAAAGTCAAGATACCTGTTATTATTGTAAAGAAAAAGGACATTGGTCTCCAGATTGCCCAAAAAAGAAACAAGAGGAGTCGGAAGAAAAGAAGGATTCTTCAGAAGAAGAGAGGGATTCTTCGGAAGAAGAGAGGGATTCTTCGAGAGAAGAGAGGGATTCTTCAGAGGAAGAAGAGGAAGAAAGAAGACAATTCTATTTAAAAGAAGCAAAGAAACAGGAGAAGAAAAGAAGGGAAGAAAATGAGGAAAAAACGGTGAAGAAATTCAAAAAACAGAGAGACTAAACAAGGAGAAAGAAGAAGTCAATGAACTTTTAATTAAAGTGTTCTGTGGTGAATTGTGAATTGAATTGTAAAAAATGGATAAAAGAATAAATTAATGATACAAGGTAAGTGTCTTTGAGTTGTGATTTTAAAATAAGAAGCTACACTCACGCACTCATACACAGACACGTACTATAAGGGTGAAATGGTTTTTTTTTGAGTTATTGGCAAATTGAAATTGTATTTCTTTTCGAGAAATGTGGGTGGCCCTGAAAAGGGCCTTTTTTATGGTGTAGGGGTGAGTTTAAGCAATCAACTTTAACTGCCTTAAGCCTTTGCCACGGCCAAGGCCTACTTCTGGACTACGTAATGTTGATGATGATTGAGTTGAAATCACTAAGGGTGGTACGGTAGGCTTAGTCACAGGGTTAACGTGTTTCGCTCGGGAAGGTCGAATTCTCTTCGGTCGTAATAAAGAAGTCTGATACATTTGTTTCAGACTTCTTAACTCCGCTAAAATGTCCAACAGTACCGTGACCGTTTGATTTTCACCCTCTTGTTTCTTTGCTGCTACTTCTTCTTGCTGTTGTTGCTGTTGTTTTTTTGTTACCTCTTCTTCTTGCTGCTGTTGCTGTAGGAGAAAAGCTTGTTCCGCTTCCTTTTGTCGTTGTATAAATTTCTCCAATTCTTCTTTCTGTCTCTGTCTAAAATTCTCCACTTGCGGTAATGAAGAAGGTAACGCAGGTTCCGGAACAAATTCTTGCGAGGAGAGAAAATCCACAAAATCCCAATTCACCTCTTCTGAAAGTAAGTGCGGGTTCCCTTGGGCAGTCTCCCCTGTTGGTGCACCCCAATTGATCGTTTTCTGAATTTCCGTCATGTTGAATCACTGTCGCATAGATTGACTGCACACAAGCGCTAGCGAATCTATATAGACTACGTGACGTCACAGACTGCTCTCTTCGGATTGGATGCGGGCTGACTGAATTTTGTAACGCGTGTTCGGATTGGTGAATGAACTCAATCCGTTTCAATCCTACCTCTACCTATAAATAAGCGCAGTTCACTGCATTGATTCACCTGTTCTTGTCGCTTCAAGATGTGGACCGATGTGCAATCTTCTACGCTTGTGTCTTCCATGATGTTCAGGACAGACATGCTCATGTATGTCCGATCCAAGTGGACCGTTGTCCACAGGACAAACACCAGTCTGTGGATACGTAGGATCTACGTTGAAAGACAAGGATGCCTGAAAAGAGTGCTGATTTACGGGCCAACAGTGAGACGCAGCCTAAGGACAAGAAGAAGACCAATGCGGTGCCCTTTATGTTAATGAATACATTAACATAAACCCAAAAGCCCTTTTCAGGGCCAGCCATATTTCTCGAAAAAAGATAGCCTTTCAATTGCCTACCCCTTTTTTAAAAAAAATTTAAAAAAAAAAAAAATCCCATGTTCAATTCCCCTTGTCCCTAAACAAGCCCAAACTCTATTCCCCATATTAAATTCCCCTTGTACGTAGAGTGACCCACGATTTTTCGCCATGTTAAATTTCCATTGTACGTAGAGTGTCCCAGGGGTCCCTGTAATGCTAATTCCCATTGTAAGTAGGGTGCCCCACTTTACTACTAACACATGATGATATCCGGCCAACTTTGCATGCTGAAATGCATCATGCCGCTATCATTCAATTCTCAGTATTAAAAAACCCGCCAAGCACAACGAGGACAAGCCAGTAAAACTGTGTTATCCTTCATGTACTAAAGCCCACCTATAGGTAAGCGATTCCCATTAAAACTTTTGATTGACACTTACGTTTTTATTGGATAGGAATCAGTAATAAAGAAAGAGAAGATATCATACATTAAAATATAGTGATCTCTTTGTTTACAAGCGATGTAATCACTGTGTATAAAGTACTGATACATACGTTACAGAGCGTAACGTATGTATTAAGACTTAATCCAGAACAAAAATTATTATCAATGTAAAATATGAGTACAATTTAGATCTTCAATTTAGCTCTACTATACAGTTAGTCTTAAAAACACAATTAATATTGGACACATTTTTAACAAGTTTTAAAAGTGACTATGAATGGCATGAGTATATTCGGTAACTAACGGTTGAAGGACCATCATAAAAAAAGAACAAATCTTTAGTGCGAAGGTAAATTATAAACAAACAAGAAAAAAATCAGTGCAAAGGTTAATTAGAAACAAACCATGATTGTAAATATTTATAATAAAACAAATTAATTTCAGCTATACTCAATACTTCACATGATAATTTCGTAACGTATTATCGATACTTCCGTTATTAGTCCTCTACCGGTGAAACCGGAGGGACTCTAGGTTTGCACTGACTCGTTCTTGTCTTATGTTACGTGTTTAGGCTCTAATAAACAGTAACTAGAAAAAAGTGAAGACAACAAGCTTTGTAAATTTTAACAAATAATTTATTTCCTTGGAAGAAAAAAAAAGGTGAAAAAGAAAAAAAAATGGAACTTAGAATTTTTAAGAATCAAATCCAAAAATAATCCAAGAATAATCCAAGAATTAAAAATTAGAAGTCCTAATAATATACTGTTTTAAAGAAATTTGAGTTCAAGTCCAAACAAAAATCCAATATGGAAGGTGATGACGTATGCTATAGCTAGTATAGTATGCTGTTATGTCTACAGTTCTTTGTTATTCCACAGACAATAGTATTGGGTGTTTGAATTCCGAATAAAATTAAAAGAAATGTCTTTGTCCAACAATTCTGTATTAGCACTAAAATATTTCCAGGAAAACGAATTTATCTTTTAGAATCCAAATAATCTGAATAAAAATTAAAATGTAACTCCAAACTGGTCACAACAAAACGAACACCTTGACATCAAGTGTTTTCAAGCCCAAACTGACTAAATTCTCTATAAACATCGGTATTACACATGACTACTGCACAATTCCGGTAAAACCAGAATTTCGAAATAGAGGCTGTTTACATCTAAAGTCACGTATTCCCAGTACGACCTTGACAAAAACTAATCATTTTACTCCAAGAATAAGATAAAAATAGAAAGTTGTTTACTTGACTCGTCGGTTTCTGAATCAAGGTCGGGAACTAGGTCAGCTTTAGGTGTTTTCGACAAAGCATTCAGGTCATACTAATTTCTGGAAAATGCCAAATTCAGTAAACAAAATTATATTACTTTAACATATATTTTTTTAAATACTTACAGACAATTCAATTAAAGCTAATATAAATTAAATCAAATAGATAGAACACTTGTTTATTTTAGAATGGCCAAAACAAGAAAGGAAATACAAAAGACCTACAGGGAACGCCAGACGGCTAAAGGTCCGGTGTTCCTCCAAAAAGATAGAGCTAGGCAAAGGCAATATTATGTGCCATCGTCACAAGTAAATAAGAAGAAAAGGGAGGAGAGAAACATGAAAAAAAATTAAGAAACAGACTTTTACAGCTGAGAAGAAAGAAAGAGAAGAAAGCAACGAAAGCATAAGTGAACAGACACGTGGATATGACAGTGATATTGTACCAAGAAATGAAAAGCATAATGATTACCCGATAGTAACGATACCATTTATTACTAAAAGTAATACAGGAAAAGGTTTGCAGATGATCAGGCGTAGGACTCTTGCGCGTTCCCACAAAAATATAGGTATTCTGAAACCAGATGTTTCAAACCTGAGAGGTAAGATAAAGACAAAAAATAAGAAAACTGAGCGACTAAGTAAAAAAACCCAGACTGTTGACAGCACCTAAGGAATTAACACCAAGTAAACGAGCCGTTGTAGATGTTGAAAATTTATGTCTGACCCCAAGAAGACAGAATCTTGTAAGAAGAAAACTACTTGTATGCAATGCAGTTTGTCTGAAATATAAGCGTCAAAATAGTTGTTTGAACTTCCGTGTTTTACACAACACATACATTACCATTTTACGTTACAAAAACATTTTATAAAATCCATTAGTAATTTTGTTTTATTTTAAAAATTTCGTGAATTCACTTAATTAGAAATAACAATTTTAATAATTTTATCTTCCTATAAAATATAAAATAAGTCATAATGATTATATCAGATCAATGATCATGTGAATAATGATGATGTTCAACTGTCACATACAGGAGAAAATACTAAAATGACGAATGTACCTGTTTAATATGGTTAATCAAACATATTTGTACTATTTTCATGCCATATTGTCATGACTAAAAGGGAACCAAGAAAACTGAGTGAAAACAATTATAAATTTAATGAATAGCACCTTGTCGTGTGTTTCTGATACATACATTATATTTTTGGAGTGACTGGAAAGGCATATACATTTTAAACTTTCGTGATTATATTTTGAATCAGAAACTGTTATGGTTAGAATGGTAATAATTTGACAACCTAAAATGTTTTAATGTTTTGAATATCAATTATTATCAATTTAAATGAAATTTACGATGCTAGAAATTTTGGTAAAGATTTTATTTTGCATAAATGATCATTTATCTGTCTTTTTTCTGAACTCATAATAGCAAAACGCAATAATGTTTTGAATTAAATTTATGTTAAGTTATCGCAAAATACCTAATTAAACAATTTTCAACCATTTTTCCGGTATAATTTTATTTGTAAATCATAAAAAAATACTTTCAAATACGAGAAGATCTCTTGTAACGTACGTATTTTGCTTGAGAAATAAAGTTTTGAGACCATATTTGTGAGTAAATATAAACAAAAATATGGGTCAATTGGTGTTGTTGAAATTTTTACAGTGTAAATTTCAGATATTTCTCTGTAAAATAGGTGAATAAAGTTGTTGTTTCTAGATCATTTTTTCTTTCCCATTTTTGTACGTCTAATTGCGCCACATTGGTGAATTTGGGTCAAAAGCTAAAGGAAACACTATGCCTGTGCCTATTCCCACTATGGATAATCCAATTACAGAAACACAAAAAAACAGCTAAAATTATTTCAATACAAGCCTTTAACCAATATAAAACGTTGCATTGCGTTTACACTTTAACAGGTTTCCATCGCCAAGACGAAGTAATGTCCAATAACATTAACAATTTGCAGACTTTGTTGCATAGCAGGATGTGTCAGATTGAACAGCAGTGTTGTACTTGATGTTTTTTAGTCATGTATCTAACATTTAAAACTACTCAATTTAGCTCGTGGTAACAATTTGTTTGCAAAGCAGGTATAGCGTTACATTGTTGCCAGCTAAAAGTATATTTGCTATCAGTTAGACATTTTTGAAACTACTAAAAGAAACTAGAATTATTACCTCTGCAGCTTCTTCAGTATCGAGTATTGATGTTGGACCTATTGTAAATGTCGGTCTCTTTTTCCAAAGTATGCAATAGGCGACAATAAGCACAGGGCTGACTATTGCAGAGCAAATTGTGTTGAGAATATTTTCTGTTTCTGGGATATTTGTCCACCTTGTAATAAGCAAAAGAGGAACAGTATTTAGAAACGTAGATTTGATTTGACATTCATTTATATATACGGTGTTAACAACTTATCAGGTAAAAGGTCCACGTGTGGTCAGGTAGATTAGTGAAAGCTAAGTGAAACTGGAATAATTTCCTTTACAATTGCGTTAGTTTCCACTATTCAGTACTGGACCTATTGACATCTTAAACCGCTTTTTTAATTCAAAAGTGTCATTTTTGCCACTGTGAGAACAGTAATAACTGCGTTTGTTTTATTAGACATTTGCCAATGAGAAAAAAATGTTATATTTATTAACTGAAAGGTTAAATCATCTCTGCTATTGAGTTGGATGAAGCCACTGTGGTTGCTTTGTGTTTTGGTTGAATGCTTACTGTTAACTTCAACCTCTGTTACAACCGGACATTGCACTACCTTTTTAGAAGAAAAGTCTTTGATTTTTAACTTGATGACAAAGATTCTACATATAGCTACACCACATCGTATCAAATAGCAGATTAAGCGGTTTGAATTAGTATTTCTTCCATGTACTGTGCTTGCAGCATATTGTGATGTCTTAGAATCTTGTTAAACGTTCATACCTTGTTCTTTTTTATTCATGGAAATGATTTCCAGGTAATGTTCCAAGTTTAATTCCACGTTCACCTTTTGGCTGGTGCGAAATAAACTTTTCGCTTCGTTTATAACCTTGATTTTGTTTTAAATTTTGCTTTTTGCCTCATTCCATTTATTTGTACTGAAAACTCTGTCAGATAGATCAAGATAGATATAAATGGGAACAAAGCAAGATTACTTGCCATAATTTGGAATAGTGAAAAATAATTTGACAATATAATTGGTAAATAAAAGGATGGATTTCAATACATGTCTACTTCTGTGCAAATAATAAAATAAATGAACCGGGTCTCACAGAACTGGTAATTACTGTCAACCTTTCTGCTAAACATGCATACAGTACCAATAAAAATGGTACAACGAAACCAAAGAGCACTGTAACGAATACAAAATATACAAATACAACAATGATCGACCATTTAAATAATTTACATGACAATATATATAATATTTATCCGCACTAAGAAAACAATAAATCATACTTTGAAAATACTTTTTGTTCCATCACTTGATTTTTGATCTAGATGGTTACTCTTTAATACAAAACGTGATGATGACTTTAATGTGGACCATTCAGATCAGTAATAGAGATGTGTACAATTGCCAAACATTACAGATATGAATGCCAGCCAAATGAGGTTTAAATTAGAGATTGTTGAGCACAAAATGTTTAATCATTTAGGATGGATGACTTCATCACAAAAGAGATTTTGAACACTGATGTTTAATTTATTTCCCGAATGAGACATTTTTGCGTGGTAAGTAGCTACTCTTGGAATTTAAACTATTGTAATAAGTGTCATTTCAGCTATTGTAATAGGTGTAATATCATACTAAATATAATGTCAACTACTATAATCAGCGTAATTTCAACTATTGTGATAAGTGTAATTTCAACTATTGTAATAGGTGTCATTTCAGCTATTGTAATAGGTGTAATATCATACTAAATATAATGTCAACTACTATAATCAGCGTAATTTCAACTATTGTGATAAGTGTAATTTCAACTATTGTGATAAGTGTAATTTCAACTATTGTAATAAGTGTAATTTCAACTATTGTAATAAGTGTAATTTCAACTATTGTAATAAGTGTAATTTCAACTATTGTGATAAGTGTAATTTAAACTATTGTAATAAGTGTAATTTCAACTATTGTAATAAGTGTAATTTCAACTATTGTGATAAGTGTAATTTCAACTATTGTAATAAGTGCAATTTCAACTATTGTAATAAGTGTAATTTCAACTATTGTAATAAGTGTGGTTAAAGGCACACTTGGATCAACAACAAAGCAACAAAGCAACCGACATACATGATTGCTAAACACATGTCAGCATTTTCAGATTTATAATTTTCTCATAGCCGTCTAAAATTTAACAGGTTTAAATGTCACCAAACAAACACTCAAAGCCGATTTAGAAAGACATGTCATACATGACATAAAATCGGGTGAAGTATTTAATTCTATGCGCTGTCTTATTGTCATGTTTCAGTGCATTTTTGTAAACTAGCCAAGTGGTGGATTGTAAGAAATTTGCTGCCCAATGATGTCATTTTCAAATTACAACATCTGACAATGATTTGGAAATTTTGGCAACTCTTGCATCTAGAAAGAGTTCATTTGGTTTTGTTATTTGTTTCTCTTCCATTTTATTCCAATCCTTTTTGAGTTAAATATTTACAGGTTAATTCTTTACATATTCCCATTGTAACAGGGTTTGTACTTTTCAATTTCTGAAGAAACAGAAATATGGTTTTCTTTATTTTCAATGAATCCGAAATTGTATCCATGTTGTGTTTAGTCCATTTTTTAAATAGCTATTTAAATAACAAAAAAAAAACCAAACAAAAAACGTTTAGCGCCTGAAGCAATAGTCTTCGTTTAGTCCTTTTTATGGCGCTGGAAATTTAGAAATTTAAGAGTTCAAATTCGAGCATGTAAAGACAATGATAAGGCAATATACATAATTCCAGACAGAAGCTTCTGATGCTTCGCAGCAGAGAGGGCGAACAGATCTTTTTTGCTTGAAAGTCATTTAAAAAAAAAAAATAAGGCTTCCTTCGAAAACGAAAACAGTAGGTCAGTAATGTCAAACCAAAGCATCTAACTTACCGAGAGTTTCTCTAATTGGGTTAGTTCTTTTGTCGTTTGTGGTCTTTTGAAACTTTATGTTTACCTCTCGGGACACTTATTTGTGGTCGCACCCTCTCTGCTGCTATAATGTATGAGTCATTAAATCATAAATATGTCAATAATGGAATCTTGCACTAATAGATTAGCTCGAGAAAGATTAGAAGCAATTAGAAAATATCTTCCTGCTCATGACATTCTTAAACAAAAACTGCAAGAACGTTAAGAAGCACAAGTTGAATATGCAGAAGGAAAAGAACGATCTCTTAAACCTGTTAAAAAGGCTACTAAAACAAGTTGTGGAAGTACCTGAGAGTCTTTTTCCAGCGTTAAAACTAACTGTTGAGCAAACTGAACATATAGCAAGAAGAACTAAACAGACAAAACAGATTTTAAGAGATCTTCCAGCTGAAATAGCAGCTGCTCAACCACAACCTGCCCCTCAGCCACAAACAGAACTTGAAGATGAAGAAATACTTGAAGGTGCTGTTGATTAAGAATCAGAATCTAAACCAAAAAAAGATAAAACTATTATAATTTCCAATAGCAGAAAAAAATATAAAGAAAAGAGAGAAGAACAAAGACGATGAAGATGTTCTTACTGAAGTGTTTGGAAAACCTGAACCAAAAAACGGACGTGGATTGGGAATCTGTCATGACAGTCTTCTTGCCAGTGTTGATTACTTAGAAGTTCTGGTCGGAGGAAAACGCGCAGAAAATAATTCTCCATAAATTATTAATGAAATATCTGATATTTGTCGAAGATTATTTACATGCGGTGTTATGGATCGTAATGTTTATCATTCTCTCATTAATGAAATTGTTGATGATTATTACAGCGACTAAAAACAATTATTTAATCAGCAGGTAATTTAAAAATTGATTATACATAATGCTCAACGTAGACCTGTAATACTTAGGGTAGTAAACTCACGACTGCCAACGTACAAAGCTATTTGCGGAAATGGACTTGGTGCTGTTGTTCAAGGTTTATTTAAGAGAGTAGCTCCAAAAGCAATACCGATTGCAAAATAATTAGGAATGAAAGCTATTGACGCTGTTTGAGATAAATGTATCAGTGCTGTTGGTAATGTTGCCTTTAAAGCATTTTCATCAATCAAAGCAAGATTAGCCCGATTAGTACGAAGAAAACAACAGCCAGTAAAATTTCCCATCACTGAAGTTATGCCTGCAAATATCAGTAAAATAATAAATCAAGCTGCAAATCAAAAATTAACAGAGTTGGCTAATATACGCTAATCAGACAGAACAAAACTGCTAGCTTGATAGCAGGAAGTGGTTTTCGTGTTAGACGATAATAATAATAATAAAAATGTTCAAACGTGTATCCGATCCAGCGTTTGATATAGACGTACCGGTTCTTAAAGATGAATCCATATGCGATTATCAATGTTATTCTTACGACGCACGACAAATCAAATCAGCGTGGTCGAATTCAGCTGCAAGTTCAGAATACAAGTAAATATTTCTTAAGTTTATTGAAGTAGAAGGAGAAATTATAAAAGCAGATGATGCCCAATATGCAGCTGATGTTAGAGTTGGTTTTGTTAATAATGGTATTATGGAGTTGTTTGACAGCGCTACGGTTATTATCGAGGGTAGAAATATTGAAACAATTCAAAAGGACGTTGATGTTTCTACAACGATATTGGGTCTAGCAAGATACTCAGATGATTAATCAAAAAAGTAAATAAATCGCTGAGGTAAATTAAACAGTAGCAAGTGAAATAGCTACTTAATTACTCTATTACTCTACCGGAGAGAGCTTAGCTTGAGGTATATCTTATCAACAATAATGAACAGTTTCAGCAATTTATTTACTGGTCGTACAACGATAAAAGCTTCAGATTAATCAAATAACAGTTCTATCATGATTATTTTGTGACTGGCGAAAGCATCATAATTACATATATTATACAGTAATTGTATACTTTCGCCATCGACAATAAAAGCTTCATATTGATAAAAATACACCCCTATCATGATTATTTTGCGACTTTGGAGACTTTCTTAATTATTATATATTATATGAATTATATAATTTTCTACATCAACGATAGAGACCTCAGATTAACAAAACAATATTGTATTTGACAATGTAGGATATGATTTTCTCATGATATTTCGTTCATCAAGCAGACTGAACCATTTCTTGACACTCCATATACGAAATTTTAACATCATCGAATGTTCTTTTATTACCAAAATATCATCTCTCTTTACTGATACTAATTGCCATACACATGATTAAATTATTGTATATAATTAATTACCGAATGAATACATAAACAATTAAATAAATAATTAGTAATATAATTTTAGTAACAATAATCAAGGTAACTACGTTATTACTCTACCGAAGAGAGCTTAGCTTGACAGAGGTGTATCCCTTCAATAATAATGAAAAGTAGATCTGGTCATATTTTCTGCGACGAACTGAACCGAGCGCTGTCAAATATCAAACTATTTAGCAGCTGCGTTTATTGACTGAAATATTATTTCTTCAACAGTCTTTGTATCTATGGATTTAACGACCCTCCTTGCAAATTTTTACATCTCCCAGTATTTCCAAATTTGCTGTGTTTTACTCTGTGTGATAGCTCGTAAATTCTCAAACGAATTATCGAGTTTACTGCAGTTGATATGATCTATCACAAGACCGTATTCGATTACTCTCCGAAAACATTCGTGGACTTACCTATGAAAATAATTTCTTTTTTCCCAGCAGTAAATTTGAGATAACCATTATTAGTGACAGTACCGACTTGTTTTTGAGTCGACAGTTGCTAATTACACCATCACGAGATGCCTCGTAATCCTTGATGATGGATGCTTCACAAATTCGTTTTGGTCCATTTATATAATAATATTATATGTTTAAACAATTATTTTGAAAATCTGGCTAGATAGTCTTCTGCATTTCTTATGACATTGTCATTATTATCAGTATTAATTTTTTATCATAATATCTTTTGAGCTCTCTGTATATTTTACCACAACATTGCACACACCTGGGCGTTTCCTCTAACTCCAACACCACACATGAAACACAGTTTAGGTCATAAACTCCCTCTCCTTACATTTTATAAATGATATCCGCATAGTTCGTTTACGCAAGCTTTGTTACTGGGACTTGTATAGCCTATCATAAGCCATTTGCATTTATTCTTTTTCCGAATCGTTATGCATATACTTATAATGATTCAATTTAAATGTATTTGTCTTAATTATAATATGGAAGAGTTATTTTCAGCGATTACAATTAAGCCTGAATATAGATGCGATCTTGACAGAAGAACCCCTGACCAACGAAGACGAGTCCTGGTTGATCCGAAGGAAACTCTGATTAAAAGTATTCATGATGCTAAGAAAGAATCTCGTATAGATGGCGCAATTCATGCGTGACAAACATTCAAAATCATAAGCAACACAGATGTTGTCGATGCTACAACGACAAACGAGCAGCGACGATTATTATATATTTCATTAATCAAAAATGTTTGTTCAGAGTGAAGTTTATTAAGGAAGTACTTGGATTATCAGTGACAAACGTGACCTTGTCCTTCATAATGTAAAAATCGCCGTACTAAGTAGAAATTCCAAACCAGGAATGTTTACTGGTATTGACAAATCTTGTTATGAAAGAGCGTATCCTGTAACCGCGATTATTCATGGAATTTATTCGCTGAATGATAAACCCAACGTACATGATCTAAAACCGATGAAATTATCAAGGCTAAATTGTGTAGCAGAACGAGTAACGGAACATTTTACAAACGCGATACCTGGAAATAAACTTACAGATCAGCGACGTGTAAAAATAAACAAATAGGCTGAATCAGTCAAGCATAAAGGAGTTACAAGAAACGATGTTGCTGAATTAGGAAAGAAATTAAAATTCCCAATAAAAGTAAGAACAATATCCGAATATATTTTGTACGAAGCAAATGATAAATCGAAAGGAGCTTCGATTGAATAATGCGCATGCGTTGACTAATGGAGTAACAATATTTCCACAAAATCGAGATGTTAATTTTATATCGGTGATATATTTGATTTTATTAATCAGATTAGTAAACGTAATCCTGTATTTGTGTGGCTGTTTCAAAGCTCTGAAGATGATAGCGATCTGATAAGGCCTTATGGAAGTATCTGCAGATTAGATAAGTTTGTAAGACCTAATGGTGAGACTTATCGAACAGAGGCTTGATTTTCTGAATGATATAATATCGAGTTGTGTCGAATACGGACACGGTGGATTATGGAATACTAGATACGATTATAGGGATGTTATTTCGGTTAATATAGTTGCATGTTATTCCGGATGATTTCTTGGAAATTGATAGTGTTCTAAGTATTTTGAACGATTTGGACATCCAACACACGAGAGGACTTTCGACCTGACCGGATTTGCTTGTATCGAGTCATTTAAGTTTGCCGAAAATCTTCTGATTGGTTATGTCTGGTTTGGCAAACAATTTTCAGAACAAATGTGGGCACCGACAGTATTATTACGATATGTACTTGATATAAAAATGCTATTAATGTTATTAGTAAGTAATACTATTATTGTTATTAGTAAGTGAAGCAATTATATAATATCGTCCGCAGAAAGAAGTTTGGTTACCACAATAACAGAAATATTATGACAATGAAAATCTTGATATAACTGAATTTGAGAATAAATTCGCAAAAGATCTCGGCAGAATAATAATCGGTAAATTCACCCAAGGAGGATCATATCATCATAAACGACGTTGTACAAGATTGATTATACATGATGCTGAACTAGATTTTATAATTACTAATAAAAGGAAAAGAAATACATTTGTAAGTCGAGAAACGGTTTTCTTGCCAAATGGAACTAAATTTGGTACAATTATGAGTTCTAATGATGGTGAGTCACCGCAGTTAACTCATTTAAGATCTTCAATGCTCGCGTACTTTTTGATAAATGTATTATCGATGAAAAAGTTTCTGAGTTTGCTGTCAGAGTAGCTAGGGATTCGTTTTATATCAATAAAAAAATAAAGCATTGCTAGGACAACTACTTATCGGCACTTATGTATCATGGGTGAATGGAAAATAAAACAAGAAAATATACTCAATTATTCTGAATCCGCCGACGTCGAAATTAATAATATTTATTGCCAAAAAATATAATACCAAAATTGTCATCTGCACCATCTGTATATGATCATGTAGCTAGACATAAAATAGTTTATCTCAATCGACCTGGATGTTCTGGTAAAACAATTCGTGTGATTAAATTATTTCGGAATTTCGATACAGTTACACAGACTCGCAACAGAAATGGGAAAAACAAATAATAAATCATGCACTTATCATACATTTTTTCAATGGAAGGGAGATAAATGGACTCCTGAACGAATGGGAGAAAAATATATTCCAAGAGATGAAATATGCACCGTTAGAAACGTAAAAAAATATTTATTAATTGGTTACTGACAAAATATAGTGCTGTAATAATGTGTGGCGATCATGGTCAGCTACCACCTTGTGTTGGATTGTCTCCACATAAATGGCTGTGGAATTTTGTGGATTATTATGAAGAAATGACTGATGATCATAGAGCGCTTGATCCAGAATTAAGAGAGCTTAAAAAATTAATGAGACTACAACCGATTAAAATTAAATGTGAAATAATGCGTGAAATAATTTCAGAAACTTCTATTAAAAATTTTTGGAGTTTATGGAGACGAAATGATTTGATAGTCGCAAGTACAAAGATAGTTCGTGACACACTTCAACAACAATTATTTATGTTGCATAATTTTTTTAAAAATCTACCCGTACCATTGTGTTATCGACCAGAAGATACACGACGACAAAATATCGACGCTGATATTCCAGGATCGTCAGAGAAACAAAATTTTGTATTAAATGATATTGTTTTAGTCTGTATCAGTGTTGTTGAGAGCGCGATAATTATGGATAAACTCCAGTAACGCTTGGATACGCAATGACAATTCATTCATCACAAGGATTAAGCATCTCTGATACAAATGTTTAGATCGTCGATGATCGTATCGAATGGTGAAACATAGTTCATCTCGCAGTGTCTCGAGTCAGAAGAATATCTCAGCTGCGGAGAATTGTCATAAACTTCACAAAAAATAATAATCAAATTTAGCAAACCATTGCTGGCAATGGCTATAATATAGTAAGAATTTTTTTAGTTAATTATAAACAATGTGACCAAACAATCAGCGCGATTTTGATATCTAATGTAATCGACGTTGATGTGCTAGTTTACAAAAGTGAATGCGGTGGTAATTGTGTGTCTTCAGGAATTACTTGTAATTGCTCGAGTACAATTCCACGTTTAGGAGCAGTTGAATCTAATTTGTAGATTGCAGGTCTACCCGTAGATCTTACCACGCTAGAAATAGGATCAGTCGCTCTTTTTTTACCGCCTTTAGGTTAACCGGGTTCATGTTAATATCTTACAGTCACATTATCTAATACTGGTTGTTTTGAAAATTCATGTCTTTGTATTGGTGTGCGCTTTTTTTGTAATCGCGTTGATGGGTTTCATGGCATTTGTTCGAGTAATTTCATCATTTAACGCAACTATCACACTTCGTAATCTTGCAACCTATTCGCGAGATCTCATATCTTTCTGAATTATTTCCTTAGCATATTAAGATCACAAGGTCTCTTGTCTTTCTGAACTTTGGTCAGAGATATTTCCTGCGAATACTGATGTCAAAATAACCGCTCAGCAAGTGTTCGATTAAACCTTTCAACAATTGCTTGATCGCGATGAATTGCGGTATGTCCTGGTCTAATTTTGACGTTATGCTTTTTCATTAGATATGATACTACACCAAGAAATTCTTTACCAGGATCAACCTGTAGCAACTGTGGCCATCGGAAGGGTCCTTGTTGATAAATTCGTTCAAAAGAAAAAGAAACTTCAGTTACTGTTTTAGTTGATAACGGCTCTGCTTTCTTATATCTATTTGCAACGTCAACGACAGCGAATGCGTATTTATACGTACTTGATTGACGTCTACCAATTTTAATAGTATCGTGTGGCAAAAATTAAATGTCTGCTTGATGAACTTCATTAGAAGCATTGACTTAAAAATGTGCTTCCTGATTTTTTTTAGATGGTAGTAGATAATTGGACATATTGCCAGTCGTGCTAACCAATTTTCATCAACAAAATGTGTAACATTTGCTGCATCCGCGAGTTTACTAATCGCTGCTCTACCTATCCAATATCGTTTTGGTCTATAATAAATCGATTCCATTATTTAATAATAGATTGATTAATTACCGGCTCCTAATACTAGTTTACCTTTCATCTCAGATCTTATTAACCAATTAGCTAATGATTCTCTAAAATATTATTTAATGGAATTTAACGAGTGAATCAACTTCACATCTGTAATATGTCGTTGTTGTAAATCTGGATTTGTATAAGCTACATCATGAACATGACATGCTTGATCAATAGCATTTAGTTGATACTCTGCAGGTCTTGGTTGATCTCGCTCTTGGTGTCGGGTTCCAGGACCACAATAATGATATCCTAGAAGATGTTTTTCTCCTGTGTATTTAGACCATGGAGTTACTGGTAATTTTCCTAATGAAGTAGCGATATCACCACCGACTTTATGATTAGAAATAAATTTATATTTATTTGTACGACATTTTACACATTTACGTGTAAGTGCAGATCTTTTTTTTTTTTTTTGTTATTATTGTTGTAAATCCACTTGTGGGGGTGGATGCTCTAAATCGAACACAATATAGATCCATATTATTTATTATATTTGTGTAACATGGATGCCATTGATTTCTCAGCGACACAAAAACAAGAGACAGTCAAACATATTTCAGCATTACAGAATTCCATCAGAATGATAATAATCGGTCCATGCGGATCGGGTAAAACACAATTACTGCTTAATTTGATAATGAGATGGCTCAAGTGAGATAAGTTATATTTTGTACCTCCGTCAGTTGATGATCAGAGATGTTACGATGTACTTAAAGTTTTTAATGAAAATGAAAAATTGTTGGACGAAGATGGTAATGGTATTACTGATTTTATCACCGATATTGATGAAGCCTCATCTGTAGATGACCTCGATGGATTTATTAATAATCTCGTGGTATATAATGATGTAATGCTGGACTAACAATCAAATCCGGCTTGAATATTTTCTCGAGGCAAACATAAAAATACTGATGTGATTTATGTTACTCAACGATATATATAAATGCCTAAAGTCATCAGAGATAACTATAATATCTTAGTTGTGTTTAATGGGGTCAATACACATACTCTGCGAAATATTCATCAGACTTGGTGTTCAGGAGATATGAATATGATTAAGTTCAAAAACTTCTTTTCAAAAGCACAATCTACCACACGGATTTATAACAATACATTTAGATGATACTGTCACTACTTCCACCAAAACAGATTATTTTCAGGATAGATCAAATATACCCTGAGACAATAAAAAATACAACCTCCTTTTCTGTTTGTGCAAAGGAAAGAAATAAAAGCACGTGGAAAAAGGAAAGAGTGATCAACAGCCTGGAAACGAATCAAAACGATTTGAGATATAATAGCTGTTCAAAACAGTGTAACATTCTCTTGCAGATTAAAAACAAATTTTCTTAAGGTGTTTACACTAAACAAGATAAAGACAACGAGATGAAGAAGCTGTTGAAACTGCGGCCTCGAAATGTAAATTTTAAAATAAGATTCTAATATTATGACGAGCAACAAAAGATTCTTTATGGAATGAAAATGATCATGAAAAATATATTTGTTAAAATTAGCTGGACAAGGTCATATTTAATTGAAAATAGATAAAATGTTGAACTTTCAAACATGCACAAGTTCAGCATGGAAAATACGAAAGAAATTATAAAGTATAATTTGCCTCAGATCATTAGTGAGTGTATTTATTGCACGTTTTATAAAATGTGTAATCAATGTGTATTGCGGTTTCAGAGGTTCGTAATCTATTTTAAATCTTATTATTATATCATCCTCTTCGAACCTCTAGTATCAATATAGTTGACTGGTTTTGTTTTGCATGGTATATATTGTGCTTAGACGTTGAAATGCGTTCAGTAAACGTACTATATTCATACACTACTGGCAGTCATTACATTAGAAGTATTGTCATTGCTTCCAGTCTCGACGAATAGTGGTAATGTCTCCGGAGACATGGTGTTCCATAGAACATCATCATACCCCTCCTCTACATATTTCTCACCCACTGTCTTCTTTTTCATTTTTATTTTATCTGCATCAATTTATTTTTCTGTCACATAGTGATTATCAGCTTTTGGAATACCAATCATTGTTGCATCTGCATCGATACCAAGGTTTAAACCCTGTTTAAACGAGTCGCTGGGTTTATCTATACTGTTTTTGGAACCGATGATACTTTATTTTTTGTGACTATGTTACTCGGTAACGAAACCATACCGGCACCATCAGCATAGCTCAATTTCACGTTTGAATACGCATTGTTGAAATTTTGCGATAATGATATCATCTATGTCCTAATCTCGCTCAGATAAAATTAATGGCTCCATTAACTATTTAACATGATTTAATACTGTCGAAATAGACTGTGCAGTTCATGTTCTATTTTGTACCCATTAGCTTAAAATACATATTTTATACGGTGTACTGTCTTGATTTTTCCTTGCAATGCGTATTGTATACGGTGTACTGTCTTGATGTGACCTTGGCATGCATATTATGTAAGGTGTACTGTCTTGATTTGACCTTGCAATGCATATTGTATAAGGCGTACTGTCTTGATGTGACCTTGAAATGCATATAGTCTACGGTTTACTGCCCCGATTTGACCCTGAAATGCTTTCATATATCAGCACGTTTATATCTTTAACAAAAAGGTATGTCCAGCCGGTATTCTCATATTTGTCTTTCATAGATTAATTTCATCACGTGACAATGTTCTCCAGCATACGATAGTACTTGATATATGGGTATATTGTGTTTGCAAACAGCTGATGCGGCAGCAGATGTAGCTTCAGTTGTTTCATAGCTATGCAAATGTTATTTCACTTGAATGCGTCGTTATCCAAACAAGGATAAACCATTTTTGCATCTGGAAATAAAAACAAAATTTGTTTATTGATTTGACAAATTATTTCGTCAATTAAATGCAAGTAGGAAATCTCACAACACGGTGTTGTCATCCATATTGTCCATTGTATTTTATATTTTGTCACAGTGAGACTTTATCGTGTCAGAGAGTCAGCTTTGTCAAATTTTACGGCAATTATCGGAAACGTGTAATGGGTTCAATGTTTCAGTGTAATATATTAAATCTATTTGATATAGTTCTATTTAGCATCAAGCTGACTTGCAAAAACAAAGACAATTTCGTAGCTGTATTAGTTAGTTTAGTATGCAATCCATCGCGGGATGTTGGTTTTCCGACGTGAGAACACAGCAGCAGTCTGGAGCCATCCAATGTTGTCACCGATCCTTTGGGGTCTACAAAAATAAACGAGTGTCTGCCTCTATGAACCTAATTATCCCCATGATTTAAATTCCTGACATTAGTATGATCTACTGTTTCCTTTCGCAAGTGCAACGATTGTCTATTTACTGTTTTACATGTGACTATTGGTTGTTTCATTCTCTTTCATGTTAATCTTGCTGTTTGAAATTTTCAATGAAAACAACGTGAATGCCATCCCTTCTCAGTTTTTCTTATTTTCTCAATCTAGGTATATTTGGACACAGTATCTATCACTGTCAAGATATATGTGTATCCACCGTTGCATCTTTAATAAGATTGCATGTCAACAACGTCTGCTTGCGACCAATAATAAATTGAACTAACAATCTCCTCTGGTGGGAAATCTTTTTCTTCTATTTGATCATTTAGATTTTAAGGATCGTAGTAAAGATATCTTCAACATTGTTTTTCGTTTCCTTCTGCAAAATCCGCATTTTTGGGAAGGCTACCACTTCTCTAACCTCGGACATTTAAAATGGTATAAAAACTGCCATAGAATATTTATTGCACGATAACTTGTCTGTTGGTATTATTAACAAGCCAACATAATATCCATCTTCAGTTGGACCGTTTATTTTCAGCAATTTGTAACATTCTTTAATGTTCTTAAAATTATGATGTTAAACTTTGCAATTTTGAGGATTTCACAGGTTTTTAAACTCTGGCGCATGCAAATGTGTGAATTTATCACTTGCATCAATTTTTGACAAATGTGCTTTTGAGGAGACCCTAGACAAGACAGCCTGCTACTTTGTACTTAAATTACTTTTGTGGGAATATTGTCCAATACAGTCACAATTACTTTCGAAACTACAAGAACAAAAAAATAACAGATTACAAGAAACAAGCGATTTGATAAATTATTGAAAATACAGTCGTTGCTTAGAAAAATTTCAAGAAGCTTGTATACTTGTATCCTGGATTTGTGTGGGTGGTAAATGTTTTGTTTTATCAGCTATATGTCATTTATAATGACGCACGAAGGAGTTTACTTTCTTAGAATAAAATTTTATTGTTATACAATAGTAGTAAGGGGGGTAGGATTAGCGTCAATGGGAATTAGCATTAAAAACACCCGTGGGTCACTTTAGCGTCAAGGGAAATTTAACATGGAGAAAAATCGTGGGTAGGATTAGCGTCAAGGGAAATTAACATGGGGAAAAAATCGTGGGTCGGTTTAGCGTCAAGGGAAATTGAACATGGGATTTTTAATTAAAAAAAATGGGGGTAGGCAATTGAAAGGCTATCTCTTTTCGAGATATATGGCTGGCCCTGAAAAGGGCCTTTGGTTTATGTTAATATGCCCTTAACATAAAGGGCATTTGCGACATCTTCTTGTCCTCAAACTTCGTCTTATAGCAGGGCCATACATCAGAGTCCTCTTGAGGCAACCTTGTCTCTCTATATAGACTCTTCTTATCCACAGGCTGCTGCTGGTCCTGTGGACAACGGTCCACTTGGATCGGACATACATGAGCATGTCCGTCCTGAACATCATTGTTGACACAAGGGTTGAAGATTCAACGTCGGTCCACATGTTGAGGCTCCGAGAATAGGTGAATCAATGCAGTGAACTGCGCTTATTTATAGGGACAGAAAGGATTGAAACGGATTGAGTTCATTCACCAATCCGAACACGCGTTACAGAATTCAGTCAGCCCGCATCCAATCCGAAGAGAGCAGTCTGTGACGTTACGTAGTCAATATAGATTCGCTAGCGCTTGTGTGCAGTCAATCTATGCGACAGTGATTCAACATGACGGAAACTCAGAAAACGATCCAATGGGGTGCACCAGCAGGGGAGACCGCCCAAGGGAACCCGGACTTACTTTCAGAAGAGGTGAATTGGGATTTTGTGGATTTTCTCTCCTCGCAAGAATTTGTTCCGGAACCTGTGTTACCTTCTTCATTACCGCAAGTGGAGAATTTTAGACAGAGACAGAAAGAAGAATTGGAGAAATTTATACAACGACAAAAGGAAGCCGAACAAGTTTTTCTCCTACAGCAACAGCAGCAAGAAGAAGAGGTAAGAAAAAAACAACAGCAGCAACAGCAAGAAGAAGTAGCAGCAAAGAAACAAGAGGGTGAAAATCAAACGGTCACGGTACTGTTGGACGTTTTAGCGGAGTTAAGAAGTCTGAAACAAATGTATCAGACTTCTTTATCACGACCGAAGAGAATACGACCTTCCCGAGCTAAACACGTTAACCCTGTGACTAAGCCTACCGTACCACCCTTAGTGATTTCAACCCAATCATCAACATTACGCAGTTCAGAAGTAGGCCTTGGCCGTGGCAAAGGCATAAGGCAGTTAAAGTTGGTTGGTTAAACTCACCCCTGCACCGAAATATAAAAGGCCCTTTTCAGGGCCAGCCACATTTCTCGAAAAGATATACAATTTCAATTTGCCAATAACTCAAAAATAAACCCCACCCATTTTACCCTTATGGTACGTGTCTGTGTATGAGTGCGTGAGTGTACGTTCTTATTTTAAAATCATAACTAAAAGACTCTTACCTTATATCATTAATTTATTCTTTTATCCGTTTTTTACAATCCAATTCACAATTCACAACACAACACTTTAATAAAAAGTTCATTGACTTCTTCTTTCTCCTTTTATCCCGAAAGGAAGGAGAGTAGTCCGTAGGCTGGTCTGAAGAGAATTTTCTAATGACCCCTCGCAAAGCTCTGACGAAACGTTCGATTTGGTTAGTCTCTTCCATCGTTGTGCTCGGCTTGAGAGTGAAATGAATAGTGAAAGAACAAGACACACACCCTTTTATATACGCTAGTCTGCCATGACTATAAATTAGTCTATGGTGTTTGAACTTGAGTCATTTGACGTTTTTCACTCAAGATGAAACGATCCCATTCATTTGAGAGGAAAGAAAAAGAAAGTAAGAGGCAGAAACGTGATCTATCGCCTCGTACCAGGGCTGAAATCTTGGCACAAATTCATGCCAGTGATTTTGAAGAGGACATGAGTGAACCAGAATCCGAACCCTCTAAACCAAGTTCGTCACCCTTACTCAACCCTGAAAAATACTATTCCATTCGAGAGACGGAAAAGCGCTCCTCTAGAAAATTTAGAACCACGGCTTACACCTACACGGTGAAGTTTAAAGATTTCAAGGCCGACGTACCCTTGGAGAAAGCAGAAGTGTTTATCACCGAGATGTGGGATTCTTTGCTCACTTCACTCAAGCGACAATGTCAACCCAAAGAAGACGATCGCTTGACACTATCCATAGATCACGACGGTTTGAAATCCCCTGTTTGGATCGAGTTTAGCAGACCCGCAGAACTAACCCCTTCCAAAATCATGGACAAGATTCAACACGTACAACAATCTAATGACCAGTTTGACATCACCGATGGTAAAGCCACACTGAAAATGGCTCACGTCTCTCTTCCTCAAGGGACTGGACAACGCAATAAGGTGTTATTGGTGAACGAACTTCGCAGTACCAAAAAGAGCCTCGTCCAAATTCACAACCCTCAAGACCAGATGTGTTTAGCCCGTGCCATCGTGGTGGGACGAACCTATGCCAACAAGAACGACACGGTAGAATGGAAAAGAACCTGGAAAACTATTCAACAATCCGACCGAGCCAAACAACGAAACGAAGCCGAACTCCTGTTGCAACAAGCTGGCCTGTCCAAAGACACACCCTGTGGCATTCCTGAAATGCAAAAATTGCAAGATGTCCTAGCTCCACGCTACACCTTGAAAGTGCACCCTCAAGAAGTGCGCGGACCTCTGTTGTTTCGAGGCCAAGATTTTAAGGATGGAAAATACATTCACCTTTATCATCACGATGAACATTTCGATACCATTACCAGTATCACTGGATTCCTGGGATATGTTTATTATTGTGAGAAATGTGACCGTGGTTATAACAATCGAGAGCAACACAAGCATTGTGGATCGAAATGCCCAGGATGTTTGGCCTCTTCACCCTGTCTGAGCGAAGAACCAGTGCCTTGTTCAACTTGTCTGCGCACGTTTGTCAGCCCTACCTGTTACCAACAACATCTGAAGACGCAAGGTTCACAGAAGAAATGTGCTTGTCAACTCCTGAGATTGTGCCCTACGTGTGAACAAGTCATACGTACCAATAATACAAAGACACACGTATGTTCAGGGAAGAAAAAATGTCACATTTCTCACCACATCGTGGACTTGGAACACCAATGTTACATGCAAAAATACCAACCCCCACCAGAGAAAGAGGACGGTCACAAGAAGAAAGGCAATTTCATCTTTTTCGATTTCGAATGCATGCAAGAGACTGGCATTCACATTCCTAATTTCTGCGTGGCTCATCGAGCGTGCGAGAAGTGTATTCAAGAACCTATCTTCAGTCATTGCCCTCACTGCAGCAAGATTCCTGGAGGACGAGAAAAAATCTTTCGGGGACCGAACACGTTAGCCGATTTTGCCCAATGGGTCTTAGACCCCGTCGACAAGACGTGGAGCAAAGAGGACATCGAACGTTACCGAGATTGTCATCGCCATGCCACGGTGATGGCTCACAATTTCTCCGGATACGATGGACAGTTTCTTTTGAGGTACTATACGGAACAAGGCACCGAGCGTCCTAAAGTCACTTTGAACGGAGCCAAAATCATTTTCATGCAAGTGGGACAAGTACAGTTTAAAGATTCGATGAGTTACTTGGCCATGCCTTTGAGTCGAATGCCTAAAACGTTTGGAATGACAGAAATGGCTAAAGGGTACTTTCCACACTTTTTCAATACGGAAGCCAACAAACATGCTGTTCTACCCCATTTACCAGAGGCTCACTATTACGACCCCGACAACATGCGTACCGAACAACGAGAAGCTTTCTACGCTTGGTACCAGGCTCACGCCTCGGACCCCTTCAACTTTCAGGAAGAAATGCTAAAGTATTGTCGTTCCGACGTGGACATTTTACGGCGTTGCTGTGGAAAATTTCGAGAACTGTTCATGGAACACGGAGGGGTCGATCCTTTGAAAGAAGCTTGCACCATTCCCAAAGCGTGTTCCTTAGTGTACCGCCAACGATTCATGCCTGAAAACACCGTGGCTGTCATCAGTCCTCAAACGACCCACTATGTCAAACGTCAATACTCGGTCAAAGCCCTACGTTGGTTACATTACTTGTGCGACAAGGAAGACAAGTGGATTCAGCATGCCCGCAACGGAGGGGGCGAAAAGACCATCGGAACGTATTCGGTTGATGGCTGGGACTTAGAAAACCCCAAGATCGTGTACGAGTTTAACGGTTGCTTATTTCACGGATGTCCCCTCTGTTACCCTGACCGTGACACTAAAAATCAGTTTTTACAACGGACCATGGAAGACCTGTACCAGGACACTTGTCAGCGGCGCCTAAAGTTAGAACAGCAAGGATACCAAGTGGTGGAAATGTGGGAACACGAATACGATCACCGTTTGAAAATCGATCCCGAGTTTAAACGTGCCGTGGAAAGTTACAAGCTGATGGACCCCCTAAACCCGAGGGATAGTTTGTACGGAGGAAGGACCAATGCCACCTGTTTGCTGTACCAAGCCGACGAAGAGAAAGGAGAAGAAATCAAATACTTGGACGTGTGTTCGCTGTATCCCTACGTGTGCAAATATTGTCGCTTTCCTGTAGGGCACCCGCAATTGCTGACGGAACACATCGACCTGAAAAACATTCGACAATACGAAGGCTTGATCAAGTGTAAAGTTTTGCCTCCCACGAACCTATACCATCCCGTCTTACCTCACCATTGTCAAGGCAAACTGATGTTTCCCTTGTGCCGTACTTGTGCCGAAACGTGCAACCAGGACCAACCTTGCCATCACAGCCAGGAAGAACTGGCCTTGACGGGAACCTGGGTCAGCGTAGAATTGTTCAAAGCTCTGGACATGGGATACCAACTGTTAGAAGTGTACGAAATCTGCCACTTTCCCAAGACACAACAATACCGCAAGGGTGACCCTACTCAGAAAGGCATTTTCGCCGACTACGTGGATGCCTTTTTGAAACTGAAACAAGAAGCCAGCGGCTATCCGTCCTGGTGTCACACTCCCGAAGACCAAATAAAATTCAAAGAGAAATACTACGAACAAGAAGGCATCACTTTAGACCACATCGAGAAAAACGAAGGTAGGCGATCGTTTGCCAAAGTGATGTTAAATTGCTTGTGGGGTAAAATGGCACAACGACCGTGTTTACCCAAGACGGAATATTTGACAGAACCTTCCCGCTACTTCCAAATGATTCACGACAAAACCAAATACATGAAATACGTGGACGTCGTTCGCGAGAATTTGATCTTGGTCAATTACGAAGAAGATCTGGACTTTGTACAAGACGACCCTTTTGGAAATGTCATCATTGCGGCTTACGTGACAGCTCATGCTCGCTTAAAATTGTACGAAGCTTTAGAACTGTTAGAAGAACGCGTCCTGTACTTTGACACGGACAGTTGCATTTACATCCATCACCCGATTCAACATCACCCTGACATCGAAGGAGACCGTTTAGGAGCCTGGACAGACGAGCATCCCGACGACAAGATTCTAAGTTTCGTCAGTGGTGGTCCCAAAAATTACGGCTACGAATACCGGGACAAACAAGGAGAAGTGCACACGACGTGCAAAGTGAAAGGATTGACTCTGAATCATCGTACCAGTCGAGTGGTCAATTTTGGGGTATTGAAAGAAGCCTTGCAATCGGGAGAGGATGGAAACTTTAAAGTGACCACCTATCAACCAAACAAGATTGTACTTTTACCCACTCACTACATCGTCAGTCGGCCCTTGGAAAAAGACTATCAAATCGTGTACCAGAAGCGAGTGCGACTTCCCAATCACTTTACGTTGCCGTACGGTCACGTCGGTATTGGTCTGTATATAAAAAAAGGAACCCTAGGCAAGATCGATAGTTCATTGTGACTACCAAGACCGAGCGAACAAGATGAATACTTTGAAAGAGACATCGTTCCAGTTTGGGGATTGTAAAAAAGTTGTATCTTCCTCTAGTGTGACTAATATTGGATGGATAAGACCCATGCATTGCGACGGAAAATGTCCGGAAGGAAACTGCGATTGTCCATGTGGTTACCATTGTAATTGCGTAACGGAGTTTGCAGATGAGTGCGATTGTGAGCCTTGCGATGGATACGATGCTGTACCTTGTGACCTGAGCGATGCCGTAAAGCATCATGGGAACTTTAGTGTCCCTACCCCTATCATGGAAAGTGATGCTGTGCGTGTCAAACCTGTGGGATGCGAAAGCGATGCCGCTCGTCCTCTTGGACATTTTACTGGGTTTCGTTTTAAAGGGGAATGTTCACCTTCACGTCTACCCCCCTACGGATGTCATCCAGCCCTGAACAAACTCCTGCCCATGTCACTCATCCCTCATCGAAACGAACCTGTGAAAGACGAATATTCGTTTCCTGTGCGTTTGTCGGAATACTGCCACTTTGAAAAACGTCTTCAATCGTTCAAAGAAAAATGGCCAAAGTATCTGGGAGGACCGACCGCCGAAGAATTAGCCAGAGCCGGATTTTTCTACTTGGGCGAAGGAGATAAAGTCAAGTGCTTCAGTTGCGGTGTGTCACTTCACCACTGGGAACCGCAAGATTCGGCCTACGTAGAACATGCTCGATGGTCACCGAATTGTCATTACTTACCCTTAGTGGGACCGAGACATTGAAGTAACTTCTTACCATAATAATCTGTTCATGGATACTTTACAAGAGAACATTCGTGCTTTGCCTGTGGAGTTGAGAGAACGCATTTACCGAGAGCTGGTCAAAATACAAGTGAAACGTAAAGAACAATTGCATCCGTTACGTCACCGGTGTTTGAACCACTGGTACCTGAAGGCTATACAAGGATTGATTCAATTGAAAGTGTTCCATCGGACAGACATTGATCAACGATCCTCTAGTTTTAAAAAGGATTGGTTTGGTATGGACGATTGTAGTTACATCATTGTAAACGTACTGCATCGAATTCCAGAGGAAGAGTTAACGAATTACCAACATCTTGAACACAATGTCAACTTAGTGAAAGAGGAAACTTCTGAACGAATTGTAATGTGTAGATTAGTGACTGAACGATTTAAATTCGACACTGAAGTAAAACCATGTTTGTGCAAAGAGTACATTTCTTGTGTCAGACCAAAGAGGATTTAGTATGACCTATTCATGGATACTTTGCTAGAGAACATTCGTGCTTTGCCTGTGGAGTTGAGAGAACGCATTTACCGAGAGCTGGTGAAAATACAAGTGAAACGTAAAGAACAACTGCATCCGTTACGTCACCAGATCTTTAACCACTGGTACCTGAATGGTATAAGAGAACTGATTCGTCAGAAATTGTTTCAGTGGTCAGACCTTGTTCAATACTTCCAGGCCCCCGATGATTCACGTGTTGATCATTTTGGTTACTTCGAGATTCACCTAGAGCAACCCATTGAGGAAGACAAGGTAAAGGATTACCAACATTTGTTACGTGGAATCTACTTATAGGAAGAGGAAACTTCTAATCGAACTCTAACGTTTCGGTTACAGTATGCAAGATTTACATTCCCAACTGGAGAACGAAGATCTCTGGCTAGAAAGTACGTGTATTCTTTTCGAAACAAAGAGACTATAAAAACAGGCTGTTATGCCACGACTTATGTCGTATGTCATCCAACAGATTCCGTGGAAGGAACTCAATGACCATATTCAAACCGTGGATCATTACCATCAATTATTACAACAACTGTATCCATTCAATTTGGGACGACAAGTGGTGTGTGTCTTAGTGACTTGTTTTCTGGGATTTCGTTTACCAGCCGATTCTTTGTGGACTCTTTACGATCAGTACTTACCACCTCAATGGCCTTAAATGGTGACGAAAAACTCCTTTTGCTCAAAGCCTTGGGTTTTCATCTGGATACTTCTCGACCTCAACAGGAAAAAAAGATTCGTCAACTTTTAGCTACCCAAGACGTGTATGACGATGTGTGTGTAGCTTGTGACTTACATCCCCATTGGACAGATGTCTGTGCCTGGAAAGAATGGGGTTTTGAGGCTTGGACCCAAGAAGTGGCCCAGTATGCACGAGAGTTGTTCAAGGAAAAAAGTTACTTTTCAACCCGTGTTAGTGACGGTGCCAGAAGAACCCGTCACCCAGGACAGGACTGTCGTGGACAGGCCTGAAAGACCCTTTCGGGAGGACACTTGTGTGACCTTACCCCCTACTATAGAACTGGTTAGAACATTACCCAAAACATGTGATTGTTGTACAGACACTTGTGTTTATTCCACGTTCATAGTTATCATGTGCCTTTTATTGTTGTACTTAAGCCTTTGGCTTTTATGTATTTTTGTCTTTCGTATTCATGTTTGAAAAAAAAAAAAAACATTCAGTAAACGTGTTCTGAAAAAGTATATAAACTCTTGTCTTGTTTGTTTTCGTGTCACAAGTGACATTTCTCACAACATGGCTACCTCTACTGTCTCTGCTCCCTCTTCCTCTACTGTCAAAGTCATCGACGAACACTTAGATCGTGCCAGTTGGGAAGCTTTGTATCTTCGCCATCCCTTTAACATGCTCATTGCTGGACCTAGCGGTTCTGGCAAAACCGAATTCGTCAAACGTTTGATCGAACATAAACATCATTTGATCGATCGGCCCCCTCAACGGATCGTGTGGTGTTACAAAGAGTGGCAATCGCCGTACAGTCTCTTGCGAGAAAGTCAAGGAGATTCCATCGTGTTTGTGGAAGGCATTCCTAAAGAAGACGACGGCATCGTCTCTGACTCCCGTCAAACCCATTTGGTCATTTTCGACGACATGTTAGGAGAAGACGAAGAAGAAATTAAATTGTGGTTCACGCGCAAAGGGCATCACCGTAATGCCAGTGTCGTTTACATCACCCAAAATTTGTTTCAACAAAGTAAAGCCCATCGCACCATCAGTCTCAATGCGCATTACGTGGTCTTGTTTAAAAGCCCTCGAGATAAATCGCAAGTGCAAGTCTTAGCCAAACAGTTAGGAACGCCTTGGCTGACTCAGGTGTACGACGATGCCACTCAAACGCCACACGCCTATTTACTCGTCGATTTGAAACCTACGACTCCCGAGGATTTGCGATTTCGTACCCACTTGTTTCACCACTGGTGCCAAGACGGAGGGCCTGTCCTGTACACGTCTCCGTCCTCGACTTCATTTCACTCCCCATGAAAAAAAAAATCTATAAAAACCTCAGACCCTTTTTCGTCTGTCTCACACAGTGTGAACATGACGTCCCTTCAGTCGCATCTTCCCGTCAAATTGATTCGTGCCTTGTATGGCATCAGTCGAGAAAAAGATCCACAAACACGAGCTCGTGTCTTAGAAGCTAGTCTCAAAGAAGTCTTACGATGGTTCACGGTGACGGCACGTCAATTACTCCAAGGAATCATTCAGATTCCTCATCAAACCCAACGCTTTTTCGATCGAAACAAAGTCGCTTTGGTCCAACTGGCCGATCCCCGCATCGACACTCAAACCAAAAAACAAATCATTTTGAAACCTGGAGGGAGCGGTACTCTAGGAGGGGTCATCATTCGCTCACTCTTAAGATGGGATCCTAATGCCCCCAAAGTTATTCCCAAGACAAAAGTCCAACGAAGCCCCAAGAAGAAAAAGAAAAAGACCAGGTCCCCAAAGAGAAGAACTTCTCCAGTGGCGGGACCCTCCTCTTACCAGACACCACCACCCCGGAAAAAGAAAAGAAGCCCCCAGAAAAAGAAACAGAGAAAAAGTCCCCAGAAAAAGAAAAGTCCACAGAAGAAAACTAGTCGCAAGAGAGGCACTTCGGCCAGGACGCAACCTTACACTCGCAAACCACGACCTGCCACAGCGGTGACTGCGTCTCCGACAGCCTCACGTTTGTCCACTTCTCCGTTGATGTCACCAGGAACTGAAGAGTACTTGGAGACGTTGATCACACCAAGAACTTCTCCGTTGATGACCCCCAAAAGAACTTCACCAGTGGCAGGACCTTCCAATTTAGCGGCAGTGGCTGCTGCTCACAAAGTACCTTCTCCCAAAATCAAAGTCCATGAAAGATCGGGCATGTTACAAAGTTTACTGGATTTGTCCAAGCAAGAACTGGCTCGATTTAGTCTGTTGTGTACCCCTGCACGACGTGTCATGCCTGTCCTCAAACTGATACGACGTAAAGACAATCAATGGCGACGTGTTCCAGTATAAAAAAGGCCTGTGACCGAGTAGGGTATCAGTGTTTTTTTGGTGCTCCGAAAGACTCAAAGATGTCACCCTCCAGAAAACCCCAAGGAAAGAAAAGGAAAGGACTGCCACCACGTTTAGCCAAACATGGGGACCTGTTATCTGTCCTGTCCAAAGCTTCTCCACCCCTACGAAAAAAACTCATTCAAACGGCCTCCAAAGAGGTCATCGATACCGTGTGCGAATGTTGTTTGAACGTTTTGAAAGGCACGATCCCTTTGTCCAAACACCAGAAACAATGCTTAGGCAAACATCGTCACGTTCTTCGGAAAATGGTTCAAAAGAAAATTCCCATTCGTCAAAAAAAGAAGATGTTGGTCCAACGTGGAGGCATTTTACCTCTCTTGTTAGGCCCCATACTGAAAGGAGTCTTGGGAACCATGTTGGGAGGACTGGTGGGAGCAAGATAAAAAGGCCTTCGGAAGTTCCAAGATCTCAGAATGGACCCCTGACAACCCCATGGAAGGACGAAAACTAGCTTTAGTGCCTTACAAACGATGGATGGAATACCATCGGTGGCAAGAACAATGCACCCCGCATTTACCTCCCAATCCCAATTTGAGCGAAATGTCCCAGTTACAACACGAATTGCAGTCCTTGATGGATCGCCAAGATTTGTCCGAAACAGAAAAATCGCAAAAGAACGGTCAACTCTTGCAACGATTGCAACTCTTTCACCAGAAAGCTTTAGACGAAACAGCTCTACCCACTCTGAAAGATTTTAAGACCTTGATGAAAAGCCCAGCACCATCACCAGTACCAGTACCGGTACCAGTGGTCAAGACAGAAAAAGGAAAAGAAGAAGAAGAAGTAGGGTTTCAAACTCCACCAGAAAAAGTACGCAAGTTAACAACACCACCTACCTCCAGAATTGGATGGATTAAAAAGATGATGGCCACCCCTTCTTCATCACAAGAGAAAAAGAAAGTGAAGACAGAAGTGAAGACAGAAGTTAAACAAGAACCGATATCCCCCGTTCAGACATCCTCCTCTTCAACACCTATTGCTGGCCGCACACGCAAAGCATTGCAATCCAAGAAAATACCCCAAGAGAAAAAGAGTAGCATCCTCCAAGAGTGGGTGTCTTATTAACACACCAACCAACACAAAAAAATGGAAAAAGTCTTAGCCAGCATTTACTACGATCCCTCCCATCCTGCAGGTTACGCAGGAGTTCAACAATTGTATCTTGCTGCCAAAACGCGACTGAAAAGTCTCCATTTACCTCAAGTGCAACGATGGTTACAAGAACAAGCTACCTACACTTTACACAAACCCATTCGACGCAAGTTTGCCAGAAGTCGCACCCGAGTGGAAGGCATCGATCATCAATGGCAAG
Source organism: Sinohyriopsis cumingii (assembly GCA_028554795.2). Classification (NCBI taxonomy): domain Eukaryota; kingdom Metazoa; phylum Mollusca; class Bivalvia; order Unionida; family Unionidae; genus Sinohyriopsis; species Sinohyriopsis cumingii. The sequence continues at coordinate 144,668,249 of CM068826.1, read as the reverse complement.
CCGATTTAGCCGGTGTCTCTCATTTGGCCAGCTACAATCGTGGCTACAAATATTTGTTCTGTGTCATCGACGTCTTTTCCAAATTTGCCTGGGTCGTGCCCTTGACTTCCAAATCGAGCAGCGAGTTAGTGCGAGCCCTGCAACGGGTGTTGAAACAAAGCGGTCGTCACCCTCTTCGATGGCAAACGGACAAAGGCACCGAATTTCTGAACCAAGCTTTCCAAAAAGAATTAAAGAAACGTGACATTCATTTTTTTACCACCGAGAATCCCGAAACCAAAGCCAGCATCGTGGAACGTTTTCAACGCACTTTGAAAGAACGCATGTGGAAATATTTTACGCATCACCACACTCTGAAGTACATCGACATCTTACCGCACCTGGTGCAAGCGTACAACCAATCTTACCATCGAAGCATCGGACGTGCCCCGCAAGACGTGACTCCCGAGAACGAAGTGCTGGTGTTTGAGCGCCTGTTTGGTACGTCCCCGACGAGGGCTGTCCCCAAGAAAAGTGGAATGTTGGCCGTAGGAGATTGGGTGCGCATTGGCAAAACCAAACGCACTTTCGACAAAGGTTACTTACCTAACTGGACGACCGAATTGTTTCGCGTCACTGGACGAGTGCATGGCCGTCATCCTGTCGTCTATAAATTGGAAGACATGAACGGAGAAGTGCTCAAAGGAACGTTTTATTTGCCCGAGTTACAACGTGTCACCAAAAAAGAAGACGACGTGTACGACATCGAAAGCATTCTCGAACGCAGAACCCGTAAAGTGGGCAAACGACGTGTCAAAGAAGTCAAAGTACGTTGGAAAGGATATCCACCCAGTTTTGATTCTTGGATCAACGCTTCGCAAGTCATCGACTATAAAAAGAAGAAGTGACCATCATGCCCTTTCACTCAGCAGACGCAGCTACGTCGACCAGTACTTCTTCACCTAGTTCTTCTGTGCAAGATTTACAAAAACAACCCTTGTGGGTGTGGTGTGGAGAACGTGTGCCTAAAACGCAAATCGTCTTTTTCTGCCAAATCTTCGTGGTGTATTGTGTCATCGGGGCAGCCATCGCCAATTTGAGTTTGCAACAAGGAGACAAACAATTGTGGACCATTTTATTGAGCAGTTGCATCGTTTACCTGCTTCCCAATCCCTCCCTGAAATTCTCGAACGGGAACGTTGTGTCCAGTGCCAGTGCCAGTCACCACTCCAACAACAACATCAACCACAACCAGAACCCCATTTTGGGCGGAGACACGCCTCTGACATCCACTAACCCCTCGGACAGCCACAGAACTCTGGAATTATGAGTCACCAAAACCAATTTTACTTAACTTTAACCAGTGACAGTTCCATGGAGGTGTTTCCCAAGAACACGTTGTGCTGTTACACGGCCAAATTACCTCAGGCCATCCCCTTAGATTACGAAGCCCATTGGGAAGTGGCTTTAGTAGAAATGATTCACCCGACCCAAGTCCTCAATGTCGTTGGCGATCAAAATAAATTTGTGGTGGAAGTTTATGACGATACATTGCAAAAGTGGATGAATGACAATAGCAAATATCCCCATAAAACAAAAAACAAAGTCAATCCAAATTGGACCGACTATCAGTTGTCCATTCCCTCAGGCTATTATTTTAGTGGTCAACATTTGGTCAACACCATAGTCACCAAGTTTAATGGCGTGTTTGGGAAAGCTTTTAAGAATGTCAAGAATGCCAAACCTGTCACCATGGAATACCACAAAACAGCTCGTCGCTTCCTGATAAAATTTCCTGAGGGGGAAAAAATCATGGGTTTCAATTTTATTGATGATGAATTGTTTGACATGTTGGGTGGTGACGTGAAGATGAAGAAGAAAACAGAACAAACACTAAAAGAAAAAGCCGTCATTCACGACAACGATACTTTTGTCAAGTATTTTCGTACCCCGGTAGAACTGAACCAAGGACTGAATTTGATGTTTGTGTATTCCGATGTGGTGGAATACAACGTGGTGGGACACACCTCCGTACTGTTACTGCGTGTCATTCCTTTCAAAGTAGATTCTGCCACGAACGCTGACGAGGAAGGTGGAAACACTTACCACGTCCACCGCGAATTTGTCCATCCTCACTAGTTGCCGGTCATCAAGTCATATTTGGACACGGTCAACATTACTATAAAAGGAGATTTAGGACAAAATATTCCATTCACCAAAGGAAAAGTCACGGTGAAACTCCATTTTCGAAAACGGTTCTCTCACGACTCGTAAGTAAGTCATGTATCCAGTGTACCGAGGGGTTGCTCGACAGCGAGGACACGGTTTAGGAGACATGTTAAAATCGGCCTTTCGTTCGGTGGCTCCGGTGTTGAAACCGATGATGACACGCGGATTGCACGCCTTGAAAGATGCGGCACTGACGCAAGGCAAAGAATTTCTCCAAAATGTCATCATCGACAAACAAAACCCTAAAGAAGCCTTCATGAGGGCTGGCAAAAATGTCTTGCTGCAAACGGGTAAAGACATTTTGGGCCGACGAGACACACCTATAAATGCCCTGCACGCTACCGAGTCTGGCATTCAGCAAGGACAAGGCAGAAAGAGACGACGAAGAAAACACCCTTTCACCAGACTTCAAGCTAGAAAGGCCAAGAAAAGAAAAACCGTTCGAGACTTAGACGTTTTCGATTATTGAGACACAGAAAAAAATGATGCACCGAGAGTCTTGCGCTTGTTCCAAGACGGAACTGGATCTGTTTGCCATGCCCCCCACCATGATGACCATGCAAGAATCCCAGTGGGTGGAATTTAATCCCATCTCCTCATTGACCGATTCTGCTCCGATCGAGTTCGAAATCAAAGGACAGCCCGAAGATTAGATCGATCTGAATAGCAGTTACCTATACTTAAAAGTGAAAGTGATCGAATCACCCAACGATGACCTAGCCGATGATGATGCAGTAGCTCCCGTCAATAATTTCATGCATTCCTTGTTTAGCGAAGTGGACTTGTACTTGAATAACAAACTGGTCAGCAGCAGCATGGATACTTACCCTTATCGAGCCTACCTGGAAAATCTCTTGACGTACGGAAAAAACGCCAAGGACAGTCATCTGGATGCTTGCGTGGTATGGAAACCTGACCTAGCGACTAAGTTCAACACTATTGTACTTGCTGCGGATGCTTCACATTCAAAGGGATTTGTAGACCGACGAGCGAAAATTGCTAAAAGTCGTAGTTTAGAACTGATGGATCGCTTGCATTTGGACATGTGGTTACAAGAGAAGTATTTGCTGAACGGGGTGGATGTCCGCCTGAGACTGAATCGTAGCAGTGCCGCTTTCCATTTGATGGCTGCTACTGATGCCACTTAGAAAACCATCATCCAAGAAGCCAGGCTCTACGTGCGTCGCGTGGAAGTGTTGCCTAAAGTAGGTAACGACATCAGTCAGACATTGAGCAGAACAACCGCCAAGTATCCTATACGACGCGTGGAAGTGAAAACGTTCACCATTGCCTCTGGACTCTGACCCAAGATCGAAGATCATCTGTTCCAAGGACAGTTACCCAAACGTTTGATTGTTGGTATCGTCAAGAATTCAGCTTTCAATGGTGTCTACAACGAAAATCCTTTTGAGTTTAAACATTACAAAGTGTCCAAGATCGAAGTCAGTCGCGACGGCAAGACCTTGTGTACCCGGCCTTTCGAACCTGTCTTTAATGACGTCGATAGGACTAAGTCAAATTACTTGAGATCGTACTTGTCCCTGTACGAAGCCACCGGTCAGTTAGGAACCAACACGTGTCACGGCATTACGTACGACGAATATGACGGAGGCTATGCTTTGTGGGCTTTTGATTTCACTCCTGACCAGGGCAGCGACGAGGGACATTTCCACCCTATAAAATCTGGCCAGATTCGTGTGGAACTTCAGTTTGCGAGTGCTCTACCAGACACAGTGAACGTCATCCTGTATGCAGAATTCGATAATACCATATAAATCAACAGTTTGAGAGAAGTCATTCTAGATTATTAGAAGCCATGGAAGACTGTTATCCTTCTTTACCTAGTGGAGAAACTTTGGACATGGAATGTGAGGAGACCGTAGAAAAAGAAGAAGTGATCATGATGAAGTCAAGATGGCCAGAACAAGAAGCCCATTTAGTCTCCTGTTTTGCCAAACACTTGGTCGACAAAATGACGGAATTGATCAAGAAAAATTGTTATGGATGTCAAAACGATCATCCCAGTCAAATTCAACACGATAAATGCCTGATGTTAAGTCAAGAAGAAAAATTGGACGAGTATCTGGACGAAGCTTGGAGTCTCATCTCGAACAAAGACGTGTTGCACCAGTGGTATAAAGACTTGCGTGAACATTCTTGTCCACCAAGAGATCCATCGTATCGAAGCTCTCCTGAATCAGAGTGAGGAAACAGAACGAATAACCGTTTATTCGTCAGACATTTTCAAGCAAAAAGTCAGGATCGAATTGACGACTTATTATTACCTGTGAAGAAGAAAAAAAAAACCACACAAAACAATGGATACCTGGGAACTTTATTACCTTTTGAACCACAGTTCGTATACGTCTTCTTGGAATCCTGTCGTCTGTGCTAAAGATGAACTCCCTCATCGCAAACCTAAAGACCATCAAGCTTACGTGATCAACACGGACGACAGTCATCTCCCAGGAACCCACTGGGTAGCCGTCTACTTTCCTCAAGAAGGATGTGTGGAATATTTCGATTCGTACGGATTGCCCCCTTTGGAAGACGATATCATCGACTTTATGAGAAGAAATGCTCAAACCACCCGATTCAATAATGTGAAATTACAAGGCACAGATTCCTTGGTGTGTGGACAATACTGTGTGTATTTTCTGCATCATCGCAGCCTGGGCTATTCCTTAGAACATTTAGTGACTCATTTTGATCCTAGTTCTTCTGCTAGAAACGATGTGAAAGTAGATCGATGGTTTTGTGACCATTATGCTTATCTTTTGTCTCAAGCTAGGAAACGTAGTGTCCATCAATGGCCTAATGATTTCCAACAGTGGAAATCACAATTTCATTCACAACGTTGTCAGCCCTGTTCAAAATAGATTGTCCATTGAGAAAAAAAATTGTTTGATGTTATAGTGTTGGATTATTGTTAAAAAATGTTAGAAATGTTGTTGTTTAGTGTTAAGTGATTTTTGAATAAAAAATGTTGTGTTTTGAAAAAAATGCCTTTGTGGTTTGTTTAGCAATAAGAATGTTGAATTGATGCTCTTTCATTTCTTACTATCCCTCTCATGACACTCACTAAACGTTGCGACTCAAAAACCGTGTGGGGATGTTTTCCTTCATGTCCGCGCTTTGACTTTAAGAACCGGGGTTGCTTCCAGTCTAACCATCCATTGTCGACTCATCCTCCTAAGAAGATGTGTTCCAAACTAGCTAAGCTCAACGAAGCCTACGTGAATTTGCATAGGGTCAGACACAGTCTGATACCGAAGCCAGAAGAAATAGAGAATGTGAGAATGTTAAAAATCACTGAAGACCTGATAGAAGAGCTCTTCAGAGAAGAAATGAACAAGGAAAAAGAAGAATGGACAGAGAAGTACAGACTTCAGAGACAGCAGCAACAGTAGCAACAACAGCAACAGCAGCAGCAACCTGAAGCTGACAGAGGCTTTGTCGATTGTCGTATCGACACCAAAGAGTTCTTCTTCTCTTTCCGAAGAAGCAGACCTATCGCCAGAAAGTCTATCCTCAGAGGACATCGCATTCTTAGAAACTAAAAAACGAATGCCATAGCAAAACAAAAAAACAGCCCTTTTCAGGGCTACCCAATACTCTAGAAAAGAAATAACGATCGATTTGCCAATGTGTGTAGGTAGAGTAGTGTGAAAATAAACACTAACTCTTTATTAAAAAAATGTGAGGGTATGTGTTTGTGTGTTTGTGTTTGTAAGTGATAAAGTAGGTTGGTGTGGATAGTAGATTAAAATGATGTTTGTTTTTTTTGGGGGGCTGTTTGAGGTGTATATTTGGGGTTAGATTGGATTGCTTTGCGTATGTGGATAGTCTATTGAAGTGATTTATAAAAAATTTTAAAATAGTGATGGGTAGCATAAAAAGTGAGTGAGTGTTTCTTTTAGGTCCGCGCGTTGTTGTTGTTGTTTTTTGGTCACGATCTAGGTAAGATCAATTTTATGTTATTAGGGGGATGTTTTCCATCACGTCCGCGCTTTCACTATAAATTGAAACTCGCTGGGCAGCTACCCTTGTTGATTGATCAACACAGCCAGAAGAATGAATAGCAGAATAGTGAAACTGTTAGAACTCCAGATGCACCTGGAATATGCCAGGCGCATAGTAAACGAACTATCAGCGGAGGCTATAGTAGAAGAAGCAAGAGTAAAGAAGGAAGAGGAGGAGAGAAGAGAGAGGGAAGAAGAGGAAAAGAAAAGAGAAGAGAGGATGTCGTTCAATATTCCCGAGACAGAGGATTGGGGTGTTGAAGCGAATCATCCTCCCTCTGCGCTCCCCAGAAGAAAGGTGAAATAAGACTGGGGAAGAAGATGCGTGTGTGGCGCCAGGCCAGGAAGGTGCAACCATTAGATAGGTGCATCAGGAGTTCAAAAAACAGCCCTTTTCAGGGCTACCCAATACTCTAGAAAAGAAATAACTATTAATTTGCCAATGCGTGTAGGTAGAGTAGTGTGAATATAAACACTAACTCTTTTTTAAAAAATTGTGAGGGTATGTGTTAGTGTGTTTGTGTTTGTAAGAGTAAAGGTATGTTTGTGAGAATAGTAGATTATGGGTTTCTTTATTGTTTCTTAGCAAATGTGGAGAGTATAGTTTGGGTTATATTATATGAAATGAAAAAAGTTTGGGGATGTTTTCCTTCACGTCCGCGCGTTGCTTGGTCATGATCTAGGTAAGATAGATTTTATGTTTTTTAGGGGGGATGTTTTCCTTCACGTACGCGCTTTAAGTATAAGAACCCACAGTATTCGTCGTTCAAACCATTCTACATAGAAGATGGCTTCAAACCACCTGGATAAATTTCAATCATTGCAAGAGTCCTTGACAATTTGGGCATGATAGAACAAATGCTCGTACGACTCGTTGAAGACCACTATTCTTATAGTCCGCATAGAGTAAAAATGGAAATTAACAACTTAAGAAAAGCAAAGGACATGATCAGTGGTGTGATGAAGGAAATAAAGGAGGAGAAGGAGGATGAAGAGGAAAAGATAAGAATAAGAACATGGAACGAAAAAGTTGAAAAAGAAGAAGAAAATGAGAAGAGGAAGAAAGAAGAGGAGGAAGAGAAGAAAGAAGAGGAGGAGAAAAAAAAGAAGAGAAAGAGTGTTGGAGATAAAATAAGAAGTTGGTGGAGGAAAAGAAGAACTTAGAAGCAGAAGAAGAAAACCCAAAGGCCCTTTTCAGGGCCAGCCATATATCTCGAAAAGAGATAGCCTTTCAATTGCCTACCCCTTTTTTTTAAAAAAAAAATCCCATGTTCAATTTCCCTTGACGCTAAACCGACCCACGATTTTTTCCCCATGTTAATTTCCCTTGACGCTAATCCTACCCACGATTTTTCTCCATGTTAAATTTCCCTTGACGCTAAAGTGACCCAAGGGTGTTTTTAATGCTAATTCCCATTGACGCTAATGCTACCCCCCTTACTACTTACAATTCCTGATTAAGCTTTATTTTCAGATGCTTGCTCTTCAGGCTGTCGAGGTTTACCATAAGGACATTATTTTCAGACATTGTTATCAGACGTAAATTTACATGAAATCCTCTCATTAATTGTTTGTTTGGAGCTTGGGATTGTTCAATAAATGGAAACAAATAATAGTAAACTGTGATAATAAAACAGCCATTGTTTTTGTTGAATTAATATAAAATCTAGATGCCACTTCCTGCAAAGTTGACTGAACAATAATTCCTATTTAGCAGCAGTTATTATCAAGTTCGAAATATAAGATAAGTAATTCCAGTGTATAGAGTTAATTGTCGATCTGACTATCTTTCTCTAATTCACAAAAGTTTGTTTGTTTGAACAATTTATTCCAAAAGGAACAACTGAATGAAGAACAACTTTCGGCAAGAACTATTTTATTTCTTTAATAATGTTTCATCAAGTCTTTTCAGTCGCTACAGCTGAGAGATCTTAGTAGAAATTTCCGATTCTAACATGTCTATATTAATACATTTCTAGTAAACACCCCTACTCTCTCTCTCATAAATATATACTTGCCCGACTCCCGGGACAATCTCAAATTCGGTTCCGGCAAGCTCAAGTTTGCAAGGACCTTGCCAACAGGCAAGTCCAGAATATTGAATAAGGCATTCTAGATACGAGATTATTTTTTGTAAAGTCTGTATTATAGGTAAATAAAATTAAACACTAGCTCTGTGCGATCTATTTATTAATTTCTTTCATCAAGTGTACTTGTCCTTTCCATCGAGTAGTCAAGGTCAGTTTCGCATTTTCTCGCACAGACGTGATAAACATGAATAGTCACTACTTGAAGCAGTTGTTGACAAATAAGGAATACACATTTATATTTTAACTTATCGGTTATATTTAATCGTAATATGTCTTCGTATCCGGATTTCGCCGACTTTCAGGTCCTAAAATTAGCATCCGGTAGTATGACAGATTGCCGACTCTAAGCCATAGCTTTTCAAAAATTTTTTTGATGCATGTCACCGATTTATGGTGAGTCAGTGTTCATTATTACTAATACAACTCGCGATATTATTTTGACAGTTGTTTTGGAAATAAAAGGCATTCCTCCCTAACCATTAATCTTAGAAAGATTTCGTTGAAAGCGTAAATGATGGTACGAAAATGTAGCACCCACCAGTGGTGTTGACTATCTGTTATTTAATAATAATGACAGGAGATTGATATGTCATTGCTGCTTGTCAAGCAAATTATATAAACAAACACAATTGTTCTTACATTAACCTCAAAAGTAAGACTGCTAAACGTGTCATGCATGTCGCTGATTCCCCTGCGACTTGTTAAGTAAACGGATATAATAAGGCTCGCAAATCCTTCTGTTGTGAATATTATCACACGCTCAGGGGTATTGACTTGACCGAGCGGTTGTCAAACCCTGACGCGATTCTCGCAAGAAATCATAAGTTTTCCCCAACTTTCCAAAGACTTCCATACAACTTCAGTTGTAAATTAGAAAGCCCGACGTGTCCATTCTATACCTAAATTTTACTCTAATTAATTAATGCAAGACCACATATAAAGCAAACTGCCAAATATATATAAACTGCACATCTGCATGGTTTATCTTCATCATGTTTCCGTACCGCCAACCGTTCACGCCTTAGAAAATATACGAGTATCCCATAACACTGGGAACTATTTTAATTCTGCTACCTTAGGTCAGTCAATGTATGTTTTCCAGGCACATTTCGCCAATATATCTGTACCACATTTGCCCCCATGGCGACATAAACGGTATCTGCCAAGCCCCTTCTTATTTATTCCTTTGTGTAATTTACCGGTTTCCTACCGTAAATACTGCCACTGCAGTCACACCACCAATGTACACCACTAGATTTTAATATGGACTATCTTACGACAGGGACATTCATTCGGTTTTGGCCGGAATTCACTACTAGTGAATCATGGCATCATGGAAACTCACTAACACTTCACTACGTGACGTTTGCTCCTAGTAATTGGCTAATTATTTCAAGCTAGGAATATTTCCATTGCGCCGAATTCCAATAATCAACAAGTAATCGCACAAATCTAAGAATTCATTAAAACGGGGCGCTATAACCAAATGCGCATGCTCCATATTTATTACATTATAAACAAATCATTGCACTCTAGTATTCATTCATTCATTCATTCATTCATTCTCTCTCTCTCTCTCTCTCTTACACACACACACACACACACACACACACACACACACACACAGAGTTCTAGCTAATTCCAAATAATTCTCTACCTATCCATTTATCTGCTTATATACATGGATATCTTTACTGTTGCGCTTTTAACTATGTCTGGATTCTTACTTTTTCTAATCTACATATCTATTTACATGTATTATTTACATAAATAATTTTGGATACCCTTAACTATTGGCGTATGGTTTTAAGGCGCCGACAAATATTAAAAGAAACTAAAAGTTTCAATGAAGAAAATGCGATTCCCTTCAAATACACCATGCTCTATTATATCTTAATTGTTTGCTCGTGTTGGGAAATTATGTTTCGGGCAAGCTTAGATTTTTCCAGGGCAAGTTCAATTTTCAGTCATCATGCCCCAGCCAAGCTGGCTTTATACAATTTTTAAATCCCTGCACGCGAGACTGTTCTGCAGAAACATAATTATAATAAACCAGTTTCTGCATTTAGCGGATTTTAATTTTATCGTATATAAAATGAAAATTAATTAATATTCCAAACGTATATCTCTTTCACAAAGTTTGGCTTTAGTTCAATATCCTATTACTGAAGCTCATAAGAACATTACGGTTCTTTTTTCAACACGAATATATAGCCCTCAAACAGGAATATATAGCCCTCAAACAGGAATATATAGCTCTCAAACAGGAAAAGATCGAAAAAAATCATACTTGTTCCATGGGTTAATTCTGAATATCGGCATTGTGCCTTAAACTTCACAGAAACAGGATATTATATCTTCTATCACGTTTTTAAGATCGGGCGATAGTAGTAAAGGGGGTAGGATTAGCCTCAATGGGAATTAGCATTAAAAACACCCTTGGGTCCGATTAGCCTCAAGGGAAATTTAACATGGAGAAAAATCGTGGGTAGGATTAGCCTCAAGGGAAATTAACATGGAGAAAATTGTGGGTCAGATTAGCCTCAAGGGAAATTTAACATGAAGAAAAATTGTGGGTCAGATTAGCCTCAAGGGAAATTTAACATGGGAATAAATTGTGGGTTAATATACGTACAAGGGGAATTGAACATGGGATTTTTTTTTTTTTTTTTTAAAAAAGGGTAGGCAATGGAAAGGCTATCTCTTTTCGAGATATATGGCTGGCCCTGAAAAGGGCCTTTGGTTTATGTTAATATGCCCTTAACATAAAGGGCATTTGCGACATCTTCTTGTCCTCAAACTTCGTCTTACAGCAGGGCCATACATCAGAGTCCTCTTGAGGCAACCTTGTCTCTCTATATAGACTCTTCTTATCCACAGGCTGCTGCTGGTCCTGTGGACAACGGTCCACTTGGATCGGACATACATGAGCATGTCCGTCCTGAACATCATTGTTGACACAAGGGTTGAAGATTCAACGTCGGTCCACATGTTGAGGCTCCGAGAATAGGTGAATCAATGCAGTGAACTGAGCTTATTTATAGGGACAGAAAGGATTGAAACGGATTGAGTTCATTCACCAATCCGAACACGCGTTACAGAATTCAGTCAGCCCGCATCCAATCCGAAGAGAGCAGTCTGTGACGTCACGTAGTCAATATAGATTCGCTAGCGCTTGTGTGCAGTCAATCTATGCGACAGTGATTCAACATGACGGAAACTCAGAAAACGATCCAATGGGGTGCACCAGCAGGGGAGACCGCCCAAGGGAACCCGGACTTACTTTCAGAAGAGGTGAATTGGGATTTTGTGGATTTTCTCTCCTCGCAAGAATTTGTTCCGGAACCTGTGTTACCTTCTTCATTACCGCAAGTGGAGAATTTTAGACAGAGACAGAAAGAAGAATTGGAGAAATTTATACAACGACAAAAGGAAGCCGAACAAGTTTTTCTCCTACAGCAACAGCAGCAAGAAGAAGAGGTAAGAAAAAAACAACAGCAGCAACAGCAAGAAGAAGTAGCAGCAAAGAAACAAGAGGGTGAAAATCAAACGGTCACGGTACTGTTGGACATTTTAGCGGAGTTAAGAAGTCTGAAACAAATGTATCAGACTTCTTTATCACGACCGAAGAGAATACGACCTTCCCGAGCTAAACACGTTAACCCTGTGACTAAGCCTACCGTACCACCCTTAGTGATTTCAACCCAATCATCAACATTACGCAGTTCAGAAGTAGGCCTTGGCCGTGGCAAAGGCATAAGGCAGTTAAAGTTGATTGGTTAAACTCACCCCTGCACCGAAATAAAAAAGGCCCTTTTCAGGGCCAGCCACATTTCTCGAAACGATATACAATTTCAATTTGCCAATAACTCAAAAATAAACCCCACCCATTTTACCCTTATGGTACGTGTCTGTGTATGAGTGCGTGAGTGTACGTTCTTATTTTAAAATCATAACTAAAAGACTCTTACCTTATATCATTAATTTATTCTTTTATCCATTTTTTACAATCCAATTCACAATTCACAACACAACACTTTAATAAAAAGTTCATTGACTTCTTCTTTCTCCTTTTTTAGTCTCTCTTGTTTTTTGAATTTCTTCACCGTCATTCCCTCTTCTTTCTTCTCATTTTCTTCCCTTCTTCTTTTCTTCTCGTGTTTCTTTGCCTCTTGTAAATAGAATTGTCTTTTTTCTTCCTCTTCTTCCTCTGAAGAATCCCTCTCTTCTTCTGAAGAATCCTTCTTTTCTTCTGACTCCTCTTGTTTCTTTTTTGGGCAATCTGGAGACCAATGTCCTTTTTCTTTACAATAATAACAGGTATCTTGACTTTTGTCTTTTTTAGTCCCTGTTTTTGTTCTTTTTTGACGGTCTGGACACTCTGAAGACCAATGCCCTTTCTTCTGACAGATATAGCAAGTATCTTGACTTTTATCTCGAAAGGAAGGAGAGTAGTCCGTAGGCTGGTCTGAAGAGAATTTTCTAATGACCCCTCGCAAAGCTCTGACGAAACGTTCGATTTGGTTAGTCTCTTCCATCGTTGTGCTCGGCTTGAGAGTGAAATGAATAGTGAAAGAACAAGACACACACCCTTTTATATACGCTAGTCTGCCATGACTATAAATTAGTCTATGGTGTTTGAACTTGAGTCATTTGACGTTTTTCACTCAAGATGAAACGATCCCATTCATTTGAGAGGAAAGAAAAAGAAAGTAAGAGGCAGAAACGTGATCTATCGCCTCGTACCAGGGCTGAAATCTTGGCACAAATTCATGCCAGTGATTTTGAAGAGGACATGAGTGAACCAGAATCCGAACCCTCTAAACCAAGTTCGTCACCCTTACTCAACCCTGAAAAATACTATTCCATTCGAGAGACGGAAAAGCGCTCCTCTAGAAAATTTAGAACCACGGCTTACACCTACACGGTGAAGTTTAAAGATTTCAAGGCCGACGTACCCTTGGAGAAAGCAGAAGTGTTTATCACCGAGATGTGGGATTCTTTGCTCACTTCACTCAAGCGACAATGTCAACCCAAAGAAGACGATCGCTTGACACTATCCATAGATCACGACGGTTTGAAATCCCCTGTTTGGATCGAGTTTAGCAGACCCGCAGAACTAACCCCTTCCAAAATCATGGACAAGATTCAACACGTACAACAATCTAATGACCAGTTTGACATCACCGATGGTAAAGCCACACTGAAAATGGCTCACGTCTCTCTTCCTCAAGGGACTGGACAACGCAATAAGGTGTTATTGGTGAACGAACTTCGCAGTACCAAAAAGAGCCTCGTCCAAATTCACAACCCTCAAGACCAGATGTGTTTAGCCCGTGCCATCGTGGTGGGACGAACCTATGCCAACAAGAACGACACGGTAGAATGGAAAAGAGCCTGGAAAACTATTCGACAATCGGACCGAGCCAAACAACGAAACGAAGCAGAACTCCTGTTACAACAAGCCGGACTGTCCAAAGACCCACCCTGTGGCATTCCTGAAATGCAAAAATTGCAAGATGTCCTAGCTCCACGCTACACGTTGAAAGTGCACCCTCAAGAAGTGCGCGGACCTCTGTTGTTTCGAGGCCAAGACTTTAAGGACGGAAAATACATTCACCTTTATCATCACGATGAACATTTCGATACCATTACCAGTATCACTGGATTCCTGGGATATGTTTATTATTGTGAGAAATGTGACCGTGGTTATAATAATCGAGAGCAACACAAACATTGTGGATCGAAATACCGAGGATGTTTAGCCTCTCCACCCTGTCTGAGCGAAGAACCAGTGCCTTGTTCCACTTGTCTGCGCACGTTTGTCAGCCCTACCTGTTACCAACAACATCTGAAAACGCAAGGTTCACAGAAGAAATGTGCTTGTCAACTCCTGAGATTGTGCCCTACGTGTGAACAAGTCATACGTACCAATAATACCAAGGCACACGTATGTTCAGGAAAGAAAAAATGTCACATTTGTCACCACATCGTGGACTTGGAACACCAATGTTACGTGCAAAAATACCAACCCCCACCAGAGAAAGAGGACGGTCACAAGAAGAAAGGCAATTTCATCTTTTTCGATTTCGAATGCATGCAAGAGACTGGCATTCACATTCCTAATTTCTGCGTGGCTCATCGAGCGTGCGAGAAGTGCATTCAAGAACCTATCTTCAGTCATTGCCCTCACTGCAGCAAGATTCCTGGAGGACGTGAAAAAATCTTTCGGGGACCGAACACGCTAGCCGATTTCGCTCGATGGGTCTTAGACCCCGTCGACAAGACGTGGAGCCAAGAGGACATCGAACGTTACGGAGATTGTCATCGTCATGCCACGGTGATGGCTCACAATTTCTCCGGATACGATGGACAGTTTCTTTTGAGGTACTATACGGAACAAGGCACCGAGCGTCCTAAAGTCACTTTGAACGGAGCCAAAATCATTTTCATGCAAGTGGGACAAGTACAGTTTAAAGATTCGATGAGTTACTTGGCCATGCCTTTGAGTCGAATGCCTAAAACGTTTGGAATGACAGAAATGGCTAAAGGGTACTTTCCACACTTTTTCAATACGGAAGCCAACCAACATGCCGTTCTACCCCATTTACCAGAGGCTCACTATTACGACCCCGACAACATGCGTACCGAACAACGAGAAGCTTTCTACGCTTGGTACCAGGCTCACGCCTCAGACCCTTTCGACTTTCAGGAAGAAATGCTAAAGTATTGTCGTTCCGACGTGGACATTTTACGGCGTTGCTGTGGAAAATTTCGAGAACTGTTCATGGAACACGGAGGGGTCGATCCTTTGAAAGAAGCTTGCACCATTGCCAAAGCGTGTTCCTTAGTGTACCGCCAACGATTCATGCCTGAAAACACCGTGGCTGTCATCAGTCCTCAAACGACCAACTTTGTCAAACGTCAATACTCGGTCAAAGCCCTACGTTGGTTACATTACTTGTGCGACAAGGAAGACAAGTGGATTCAGCATGCCCGCAACGGAGGGGGCGAAAAGACCATTGGAACGTATTCGGTTGATGGCTGGGACTTAGAAAACCCCAAGATCGTGTACGAGTTTAACGGTTGCTTATTTCACGGATGTCCCGTCTGTTACCCTGACCGTGACACTAAAAATCAGTTTTTACAACGGACCATGGAAGACTTGTACCAGGACACTTGTCAACGACGCTTGAAGTTAGAACAGGAAGGATACCAAGTGGTGGAAATGTGGGAACACGAATACGATCACCGTATGAAAACCGATCCCGAGTTTAAACGTGCCGTGGAAAGTTACAAGCTGATGGACCCCCTAAACCCGAGGGATAGTTTGTACGGAGGAAGGACCAATGCCACCTGTTTGCTGTACCAAGCCGACGAAGAGAAAGGAGAAGAAATCAAATACTTGTACGTGTGTTCGCTGTATCCCTACGTGTGCAAATATTGTCGCTTTCCTGTAGGGCACCCGCAATTGTTAACGGAACACATCGACCTGAAAAACATTCGACAATACGAAGGCTTGATCATGTGTAAAGTTTTGCCTCCCACGAACCTATACCACCCCGTCTTACCTCACCATTGTCAAGGCAAACTGATGTTTCCCTTGTGCCGTACTTGTGCCGAAACGTGCAACCAGAACCAACCTTGCCATCACAGCCAGGAAGAACGGGCCTTGACGGGAACCTGGGTCAGCGTAGAATTGTTCAAAGCTCTGGACATGGGATACCAACTGTTAGAAGTGTACGAAATCTGCCACTTTCCCAAGACACAACAATACCACAAGGGTGACCCTACTCAGAAAGGCATTTTCGCCGACTACGTGGATGCCTTTTTGAAACTGAAACAAGAAGCCAGCGGCTATCCTTCCTGGTGTCACACTCCCGAAGACCAAATACAATTCAAAGAGAAATACTATGAACAAGAAGGCATCACTTTAGACCACATCGAGAAAAACGAAGGCAGGCGATCGTTTGCCAAAGTGATGTTAAATTGCTTGTGGGGTAAAATGGCACAACGACCGTGTTTACCCAAGACGGAATATTTGACAGAACCTTCCCGCTACTTCCAGATGATTCACGACAAAACCAAATACATCAAACACGTGGACGTCGTTCGAGAGAATTTGATCTTGGTCAGTTACGAAGAAGATCTGGACTTTGTACAAGACGACCCTTTTGGAAATGTCATCATTGCCGATTACGTGACAGCTCATGCTCGCTTAAAATTGTACGAAGCTTTAGAACTGTTAGGGGAACGCGTCCTGTACTTTGACACGGACAGTTGCATTTACATCCATCACCCGATTCAACATCACCCTGACATCGAAGGAGACCGTTTAGGAGCCTGGACAGACGAGCATCCCGACGACAAGATTCTAAGTTTCTTCAGTGGTGGTCCCAAAAATTACGGCTACGAATACCGGGACAAACAAGGAGAAGTGCACACGATGTGCAAAGTGAAAGGACTGACTCTGAATCATCGTACCAGTCGAGTGGTCAACTTTGGGGTATTGAAAGAAGCCTTGCAATCGGGAGAGGATGGAAACTTTAAAGTGACCACCTATCAACCGAACAAAATTGTACGTTTACCCACTCACCACATCGTCAGTCGGCCCTTGGAAAAAGTCTATCAAATCGTGTACCAGAAGCGAGTGCGACTTCCCAATCACTTTACGTTGCCGTACGGTCACGTCGGTATTGGTCTGTATATAAAAAAAGGAACCCTAGGCAAGATCGATAGTTCATTGTGACTACCAAGACCGAGCGAACAAGATGAATACTTTGAAAGAGGCATCGTTCCAGTTTGGGGATTGTAAAAAAGTTGTATCTTCCTCTAGTGTGACTAATATTGGATGGATAAGACCCATGCATTGCGACGGAAAATGTCCTGAAGGAAACTGCGATTGTCCGTGTGGTTACCATTGTAATTGCGTAACGGAGTTTGCAGATGAGTGCGATTGTGAGCCTTGCGATGGATACGATGTTGTACCTTGTGACCTGAGCGATGGCGTAAAGCATCATGGGAACTTTAGTGTCCCTACCCCTATCATGGAAAGTGATGCTGTGCGTGTCAAACCTGTGGGATGCGAAAGTGATGCCGCTCGTCCTCTTGGACATTTTACTGGGTTTCGTTTTAAAGGGGAATGTTCACCTTCACGTCTACCCCCCTACGGATGTCATCCAGCCCTGAGCAAACTCCTGCCCATGTCACTCAACCCTCATCGTAACGAACCTGTGAAAGACGAATATTCGTTCCCTGTGCGTTTGTTGGAATACTGCGACTTTGAAAATCGTCTTCAATCGTTTAAAGGAAAATGGCCAAAGTATCTGGGAGGACCGACCGCCGAAGAATTAGCCAGAGCCGGATTTTTCTACTTGGGCGAAGGAGATAAAGTCAAGTGCTTCAGTTGCGGTGTGTCACTTCACCACTGGGAACCGCAAGATTCGGCCTACGTAGAACATGCTCGATGGTCACCGAATTGTCATTAATTACCCTTAGTGGGACCGAGACATTGAAGTAACTTCTTACCATAATAATCTGTTCATGGATACTTTACAAGAGAACATTAGTGCTTTGCCTGTGGAGTTGAGAGAACGCATTTACCGAGAGCTGGTCAAAATACAAGTGAAACGTAAAGAACAATTGCATCCGTTACGTCACCGGTGTTTGAACCACTGGTACCTGAAGGCTATACAAGGATTGATTCAATTGAAAGTGTTCCATCGGACAGACATTGATCAACGATCCTCTAGTTTTAAAAAGGATTGGTTTGGTATGGACGATTGTAGTTACATCATTGTAAACGTACTGCATCGAATTCCAGAGGAAGAGTTAACGAATTACCAACATCTTGAACACAATGTCAACTTGGTGAAAGAGGAAACTTCTGAACGAATTGTAATGTGTAGATTAGTGACTCAACGATTTAAATTCGACACTGAAGTGAAACCATGTTTGTGCAAAGAGTACATTTCTTGTGTCAGACCAAAGAGGATTTAGTATGACCTATTCATGGATACTTTGCTAGAGAACATTCGTGCTTTGCCTGTGGAGTTGAGAGAACGCATTTACCGAGAGCTGGTGAAAATACAAGTGAAACGTAAAGAACAACTGCATCCGTTACGTCACCAGATCTTTAACCACTGGTACCTGAATGGTATAAGAGAACTGATTCGTCAGAAATTGTTTCAGTGGTCAGACCTTGTTCAATACTTCCAGGCCCCCGATGATTCACGTGTTGATCATTTTGGTTACTTCGAGATTCACCTAGAGCAACCCATTGAGGAAGACAAGGTAAAGGATTACCAACATTTGTTACGTGGAATCTACTTAGCGGAAGAGGAAACTTCTAATCGAACTCTGACGTTTCGGTTACAGTATGCAAGATTTACATTCCCAACTGGAGAACGAAGATCTCTGGCTAGAAAGTACGTGTATTCTTTTCGAAACAAAGAGACTATAAAAACAGGCTGTTATGCCACGACTTATGTCGTATGTCATCCAACAGATTCCGTGGAAGGAACTCAATGACTTGTTTTCTGGGATTTCGTTTACCAGCCGATTCTTTGTGGACTCTTTACGATCAGTACTTACCACCTCAATGGCCTTAAATGGTCACGAAAAACTCCTTTTGCTCAAAGCCTTGCGTTTTCATCTGGATACTTCTCGACCTCAACAGGAAAAGAAGATTCGTCAACTTTTAGCTACCCAAGACGTGTATGACGATGTGTGTGTAGCTTGTGACTTACATCCCCATTGGACAGATGTCCGTGCCTGGAAAGAATGGGGTTTTGAGGCTTGGACCCAAGAAGTGGCCCAGTATGCACGAGAGTTGTTCAAGGAAAAAAGTTACTTTTCAACCCGTGTTAGTGACGGTGCCAGAAGAACCCGTCACCCAGGACAGGACTGTCGTGGACAGGCCTGAAAGACCCTTTCGGGAGGACACTTGTGTGACCTTACCCCCTACTATAGAACTGGTTAGAACATTACCCAAAACATGTGATTGTTGTACAGACACTTGTGTTTATTCCACGTTCATAGTTATCATGTGCCTTTTATTGTTGTACTTAAGCCTTTGGCTTTTATGTATTTTTGTCTTTCGTATTCATGTTTGAAAAAAAAAAAAAAACATTCAATAAACGTGTTCTGAAAAAGTATATAAACTCTTGTCTTGTTTGTTTTCGTGTCACAAGTGACATTTCTCACAACATGGCTACCTCTACTGTCTCTGCTCCCTCTTCCTCTACTGTCAAAGTCATCGACGAACACTTAGATCGTGCCAGTTGGGAAGCTTTGTATCTTCGCCATCCCTTTAACATGCTCATTGCTGGACCTAGCGGTTCTGGCAAAACCGAATTCGTCAAACGTTTGATCGAACATAAACATCATTTGATCGATCGGCCCCCTCAACGGATCGTGTGGTGTTACAAAGAGTGGCAATCGGCGTACAGTCTCTTGCGAGAAAGTCAAGGAGATTCCATCGTGTTTGTGGAAGGCATTCCTAAAGAAGACGACGGCATCATCTCTGACTCCCGTCAAACCCATTTGGTCATTTTCGACGACATGTTAGGAGAAGACGAAGAAGAAATTAAATTGTGGTTCACGCGCAAAGGGCATCACCGTAATGCCAGTGTCCTTTACATCACCCAAAATTTGTTTCAACAAAGTAAAGCCCATCGCACCATCAGTCTCAATGCGCATTACGTGGTCTTGTTTAAAAGCCCTCGAGATAAATCGCAAGTGCAAGTCTTAGCCAAACAGTTAGGAACGCCTTGGCTGACTCAGGCGTACGACGATGCCACTCAAACGCCACACGCCTATTTACTCGTCGATTTGAAACCTACGACTCCCGAGGATTTGCGATTTCGTACCCACTTGTTTCACCACTGGTGCCAAGACGGAGGGCCTGTCCTGTACACGTCTCCGTCCTCGACTTCATTTCACTCCCCATGAAAAAAAAAATCTATAAAAACCTCAGACCCTTTTTCGTCTGTCTCACTCACAGTGTGAACATGACGTCCCTTCAGTCGCATCTTCCCGTCAAATTGATTCGTGCCTTGTATGGCATCAGTCGAGAAAAAGATCCACAAACACGAGCTCGTGTCTTAGAAGCTAGTCTCAAAGAAGTCTTACGATGGTTCACGGTGACGGCACGTCAATTACTCCAAGGAATCATTCAGATTCCTCATCAAACCCAACGCTTTTTCGATCGAAACAAAGTCGCTTTGGTCCAACTGGCCGATCCCCGCATCGACACTCAAACCAAAAAACAAATCATTTTGAAACCTGGAGGGAGCGGTACTCTAGGAGGGGTCATCATTCGCTCACTCTTAAGATGGGATCCTAATGCCCCCAAAGTTATCCCCAAGACAAAAGTCCAACGAAGCCCCAAGAAGAAAAAGAAAAAGACCAGGTCCCCAAGAAGAATAACCTCTCCAGTGGCAGGACCCTCCTCTTACCAGACACCACCCCGGAAAAAGAAAAGAAGCCCCCAGAAAAAGAAACAGAGAAAAAGTCCCCAGAAAAAGAAAAGTCCACAGAAGAAAACTAGTCGCAAGAGAGGCACTTCGGCTAGGACGCAACCTTACACTCGCAAACCACGACCTGCCACAGCGGTGACTGCGTCTCCGGCAGCCTCACGTTTATCCACTTCTCCGTTGATGTCACCAGGAACTGAAGAGTACTTGGAGACGTTGATCACACCAAGAACTTCTCCGTTGATGACCCCCAAAAGAACTTCCCCAGTGGCAGGACCTTCCAATTTAGCGGCAGTGGCTGCTGCTCACAAAGTACCTTCTCCCAAAATCAAAGTCCATGAAAGATCGGGCATGTTACAAAGTTTACTGGATTTGTCCAAGCAAGAACTGGCTCGATTTAGTCCGTTGCGTACCCCTGCACGACGTGTCATGCCTGTCCTCAAACTGATACGTCGTAAAGACAATCAGTGGCGACGCGTTTCAGTATAAAAAAGGCCTGTGACCGAGTAGGGTATCAGTGTTTTTAGGTGCTCCTAAAGACTCAAAGATGTCACCCTCCAGAAAACCCCAAGGAAAGAAAAGGAAAGGACTGCCACCACGTTTAGCCAAACATGGGGACCTGTTATCTGTCCTGTCCAAAGCTTCTCCACCCCTACGAAAAAAACTCATTCAAACGGCCTCCAAAGAGGTCATCGATACCGTGTGCGAATGTTGTTTGAACGTTTTGAAAGGCATGATCCCTTTGTCCAAACACCAGAAACAATGCTTAGGCAAACATCGTCACGTTCTTCGGAAAATGGTTCAAAAGAAAATTCCCATTCGTCAAAAAAAGAAGATGTTGGTCCAACGTGGAGGCATTTTACCTCTCTTGTTAGGCCCCATACTGAAAGGAGTCTTGGGAACCATGTTGGGAGGACTGGTGGGAGCAAGATAAAAAGGCCTTCGGAAGTTCCAAGATCTCAGAATCGACCCCGGACAACCCCATGGAATGACGAAAACTAGCTTTAGTGCCTTACAAACGATGGATGGAATACCATCGGTGGCAAGAACAACGCACCCCGCATTTACCTCCCAATCCCAATTTGAGCGAAATGTCCCAGTTACAACACGAATTGCAGTCCTTGATGGATCGCCAAGATTTGTCCGAAACAGAAAAATCGCAAAAGTACGGTCAACTCTTGCAACGACTGCAACTCTTTCACCAGAAAGCTTTAGACGAAACAGCTCTACCCACTTTGAAAGATTTTAAGACCTTGATGAAAAGTCCAGCACCATCACCAGTACCAGTACCAGTACCGGTACCAGTGGTCAAGACAGAAAAAGGAAAAGAAGAAGAAGAAGAAGGGTTTCAAACTCCACCAGAAAAAGTACGCAAGTTAACAACACCACCTACCTCCAGAATTGGATGGATTAAAAAGATGATGGCCACCCCTTCTTCCTCACAAGAGAAAAAGAAAGTGAAGACAGAAGTGAAGACAGAAGTGAAACAAGAACCGATATCCCCTGCTCAGACATCCTCCTCCTCTTCGACACCTATTGCCGGTCGCACACGCAAAGCCTTGCAATCCAAGAAAATACCCCAAGAGAAAAAGAGTAGCCTCTTCCAAGAGTGGGTGCCTTATTAACACACCAACCAACACAAAAAAAATGGAAAAAGTCTTAGCCAGCATTTACTACGATCCCTCCCATCCTGCAGGTTACGCAGGAGTTCAAAAATTGTATCGTGCTGCCAAAACGCGACTGAAAAGTCTCCGTTTACCTCAAGTGCAACGATGGTTACAAGAACAAGCTACCTACACTTTACACAAACCCATTCGACGCACGTTTGCCAGAAGTCGCACCCGAGTGGAAGGCATCGATCATCAATGGCAAGCCGATTTAGCCGATGTCTCTCATTTAGCCAGCTACAATCGTGGTTACAAATATTTGTTTTGTGTCATCGACGTCTTTTCCAAATTTGCCTGGGTCGTGCCCTTGACTTCCAAATCGAGCAGCGAGTTAGTGCGAGCCCTGCAACGGGTGTTGAAACAAAGCGGTCGTCACCCTCTTCGATGGCAAACGGACAAAGGCACCGAATTTCTGAACCAAGCTTTCCAAAAAGAATTAAAGAAACGTGACATTCATTTTTTTACCACCGAGAATCCCGAAACCAAAGCCAGCATCGTGGAACGTTTTCAACGCACTTTGAAAGAACGCATGTGGAAATATTTTACGCATCACCACACTCTGAAGTACATCGACATCTTACCGCACCTGGTGCAAGCGTACAACCAATCTTACCATCGAAGCATCGGACGTGCCCCGCAAGACGTGACTCCTGACAACGAAGTGCTGATGTTTGAGCGCCTGTTCGGTACGTCCCCGACGAGGGCTGTCCCCAAGAAAAGTGGAGAGTTGGCCGTAGGAGATTGGGTGCGCATTGGCAAAACCAAACGCACTTTCGACAAAGGTTACTTACCTAACTGGACGACCGAATTGTTTCGCGTCACTGGACGAGTGCATGGCCGTCATCCTGCCGTCTATAAATTGGAAGACATGAACGGAGAAGTGCTCAAAGGAACGTTTTATTTGCCCGAGTTACAACGTGTCACCAAAAAAGAAGACGACGTGTACGACATCGAAAGCATTCTCGAACGCAGAACCCGTAAAGTGGGCAAACGACGTGTCAAAGAAGTCAAAGTACGTTGGAAAGGATATCCACCCAGTTTCGATTCTTGGATCGACGCTTCGCAAGTCATCGACTATAAAAAGAAGAAGTGACCATCATGCCCTTTCACTCAGCAGACGCAGCTACGTCGACCACTCCTTCTTCCCCTAGTTCTTCTGTGCAAGATTTACAAGAACAACCCTTGTGGGTGTGGTGTGGAGAACGTGTGCCTAAAACGCAAATCGTCTTTTTCTGCCAAATCTTCGTGGTGTATTGTGTCATCGGGGCAGCCATCGCCAATCTGAGTTTGAAACAAGGAGACAAACAATTGTGGACCATTTTATTGAGCAGTTGCATCGGTTACCTGCTTCCCAATCCCTCCCTGAAATTCTCCTCGAACGGGAACGTTGTGTCCAGTGCCAGTGCCAGTCACCAGTCCAACCACAATCAGAACCCCATTTTAGACGGATACACGCCTCTGACGTCCAGTAACCCCTCGGAGAGCCACAGAACTCTGGAATTATGAGTCACGAAAACCAATTTTACTTAACCTTACCCAGTGACAGTTCCATGGAGGTGTTTCCCCACAACACGTTGTGCTGTTACACGGCTAAATTACCTCAAGCCATCCCCTTAGATCACGAAGCCCATTGGTAAGTGGCTTTAGTGGAAATGATTCACCCTACACAAATCCAAAACATCACCGAAAATCAAAACACTTTTGAGGTCGAAATCCTGAACCAACAATTACAAGAAGCCATGAATGACATCGGGTTTTCAGGGATCACAACAACATCCACCAGCAATCCAGCCTTCAAAATCTACACCGTGAAAATTCCAGCAGGGTTTTATTTTAGTGGCCAACATTTGGTGGACACCATTGCGGACAGGTTCGAGTTCGCCTTTGGCAAAGCCCTGAACAGAGTCAAAAAAAGTGTCACCCTGGAGTACCATAAAGTGGCTCGTCGCTTACTGATGAAATTTCAGGATACCCAAACGTTGTCCATCAGTTTTAATCGTGACTTGTTTGATATTTTAGGTGGAGACACAAAAATGGCTCCAAATTTTAAACCGAAGATCAACAGCAATACGGAATTTTACAAGTTTTTTCGATTCCCTGTAGAACTGAACCAAGGACTTAATTTGATCTTTGTGTACTCCGATGTGGTGGAGTATAACGTGGTGGTACACACCTCTGTACCGTTACTGCGTGTCATTCCTTTCAAAGTGGATAGTACCACGACCAGTGACCAGGAAGGTGGAAACACCTATCACGTCCACCGCGAATTTGTACATCCTCATTATTTACCCGTCAGCAAGTCGTATTTGGACACGGTCAACATTGCTATAAAAGGAGATTTGGGACAAAATATTTCATTCACCAAAGGAAAAGTCACGGTGAAACTCCATTTTCGAAAACGGTTCTCTCACGACTCGTAAGTAAGTCATGTATCCAGTGTACCGAGGGGTGGCTCGACAGCGAGGACACGGTTTAGGAGATATGTTAAAATCGGCCTTTCGTTCGGTGGCCCCGGTGCTGAAACCGATGGTGACACGCGGATTGCACGCCTTGAAAGATGCGGCACTGACGCAAGGCAAAGAATTTCTCCAAAATGTCATCATCGACAAACAAAACCCTAAAGAAGCCTTCATGAGGGCAGGCAAAAATGTCTTGCTGCAAACGGGCAAAGACATTTTAGGCCGACGAGACACACCTATAAATGCCCTGCACGCTACCGAGTCAGGCATTCAGCAAGGACAATGCAGAAAGAGACGACGAAGAAAACACCCTTTCACCAGACTTCAAGCTAGAAAGGCCAAGAAAAGAAGAACCGTTCGAGACTTAGACGTTTTCGATTATTGAGACACAGCAACAAAAAATGATGCACCGAGAGTCATGCGCCTG
This sequence comes from Sinohyriopsis cumingii, assembly GCA_028554795.2. Lineage (NCBI taxonomy): Eukaryota > Metazoa > Mollusca > Bivalvia > Unionida > Unionidae > Sinohyriopsis > Sinohyriopsis cumingii. The sequence continues at coordinate 144,642,900 of CM068826.1, read as the reverse complement.
TTCCAAGACGGAACTGGATTTGTTTGCCATTCCTCCCACCATGATGACGATGCAAGAATCCCAATGGGTGGAATTTCACCCCGTCTCCTCATTGACAGCCTCAGCTCCCATCGAGTTTGAAATCAAAGGACAGCCCGAAGATTACATCGATCTGAATAGCAGTTACTTGTACTTGAAAGTCAAACTTATCGATGAGGACAATACGGTCATAGAAGGTGATGAGGTAATAGCTCCCGTCAACAATTTCATGCATTCCTTGTTTAGCGGAGTGGACTTGTACTTGAATAACAAACTGGTCAGCAGCAGCATGGATACTTACCCTTATCGAGCGTACCTGGAAAATCTCTTGACGTATGGAATAGACGCCAAGAACACTCATCTCAATGCCTGTGTGCTATGGGAAGCGGACGAAGCAGGCCAGTTTGAAGAATTCGAAATTGATTAAAAAAAACACCAAACAATGATGGATTTATAGAACGAAGAAACAGAATCGTCGGACTCAACAAAAGTTTAGAACTGATGGATCGTTTGCATTTGGACATGTGGTTGCAAGAGAAGTATTTGCTGAACGGGGTGAATGTTCGCCTGAGACTGAATCGTAGCAGTGCCGCTTTCCATTTGATAGGTAATACCGCTTGCAAAACTGACATCGAGGTAGCCAGGCTGTACGTACGACGCGTGGAAGTGTTACCTAAAGTGGGTAACGACATCAGTCAAACATTGAGCAGAACGACCGCTAAGTATCCCATACGACGCGTAGAAGTGAAAACCTTCACCATTCCCAAGGGACAGCGATCCATGCTCGAAGATCATCTGTTCCAAGGACAGCTACCCAAACGTTTGATCGTTGGTATCGTCGAAAATGAAGCCTTCAACGGAGCCTTCGCTAAAAATCCTTTCAACTTTCAACACTTTGGCGTGTCCAAGATCGAAGTCAGTCGCGATGGCAAGACCTTGTGTACCCGACCTTTCGAACCTAACTTTGAGAAGAACAATTACTTGAGGTCGTACTTGTCCCTGTACGAAGCCACCGGACAGTTAGGAACCAACACCAGTCACGGCATTACGTACGAGGATTACGCAGGAGGCTATGCTTTGTGGGCTTTCGATTTCACTCCAGACCAAGGCAGCGACGAGGGACATTTCCACCCTATAAAATCTGGCCAGATTCGTGTGGAACTTCAGTTTACAAAAGAATTACCAGCAACAGTGAACGTCATCCTGTATGCAGAATTCGATAATACCATAGAAATCAACAGTTTGAGAGAAGTCATTCTAGATTACTAGAAACCATGGAAGACTGTTATCCCTCTTTACCTAGTGGAGAAACTTTGGACATGGAATGTGAGGAGACCGTGGAAAAAGAAGAAGTGATCATGATGAAGTCGAGATGGCCAGAACAAGAAGCCCATTTAGTCTCCTGTTTTGCCAAACACTTGGTCGACAAAATAACAGAATTGATCAAGAAAAATTGCTATGGATGTCAAAACGATCATCCCAGTCAAATTCAACACGATAAATGCCTAATGTTAAGTCAAGAAGAAAAATTGGACGAGTATCTGGACGAAGCTTGGAGTCTCATCTCGGACAAAGACGTGTTGCACCAGTGGTATAAAGACTTGCGTGAACATTCTTGTCCACCATTAACCACTCAAGAGATCCATCGTATCGAGGCTCTCCTGAATCAGAGAGAGGAAACAGAACGAATAACCGTTTATTCGTCAGACATTTTCAAGCAAAAAGTCAGGATCGAATTGACGACTTATTATTACCTGTGAAGAAAAAACACAAAACAATGGATACCTGGGAACTTTATTACCTTTTGAACCACAGTTCGTATACGTCTTCTTGGAATCCTGTCGTCTGTGCTAAAGATGAACTCCCTCATCGCAAACCTAAAGACCATCAAGCTTACGTGATCAACACGGACGACAGTCATCTCCCAGGAACCCACTGGGTAGCCGTCTACTTTCCTCAAGAAGGCTGTGTGGAATATTTCGATTCGTACGGATTGCCCCCTTTGGAAGACGATATCATCGACTTTATGAGAAGAAATGCTCAAACCACCCGATTCAATAATGTGAAATTACAAGGCACAGATTCCTTGGTGTGTGGACAGTACTGCGTGTATTTTCTGCATCATCGCAGCCTGGGCTATTCCTTAGAACATTTAGTGACTCATTTTGATCCTCGTTCTTCTGCTAGAAACGATGTGAAAGTAGATCGATGGTTTTGTGACCATTATGCTTATCTTTTGTCTCAAGCTAGGAAACGTAGTGTCCATCAATGGCCTAATGATTTCCAACAGTGGAAATCACAATTTCATTCACAACGTTGTCAGCCCTGTTTAAAGTAGATGGTCCATTGAGAAAAAAATGGTTTGTGTTTTGAAAAAAATGTTTGATGTTATAGTGTTGGATTATTGTTAAAAAATGTTAGAAATGTTGTTCTTTAGTGTTAAGTGATTTTTTGAATAAAAAATGTTGTGTTTTGAAAAAATGTCTTTGTCTTTTGTTTAGCTAGAAGAATGTTGGATTGATGCTCTTTGATTTCTTACTATCCCTCTCATGAACGTTGCGGCTCGAAAACCGTGTGGGGGGATGTTTTCCTTCACGTCCGCGCTTTGACTTTAAGAACCGGGGTTGTTTCCAGTCTAACCATCCATTGTCGAGTCATCCTCCTACGAAGATGTGCTCCAAACTAGCTAAGCTCAACGAAGCCTACGTGAATTTGCATAGGGTCAGACACAGTCTGATACCGAAGCCAGAAGAAATAGAGAATGTGAGAATGTTAAAAATCACTGAAGACCTGATAGAAGAGCTCTTCAGAGAAGAAATGAACAGGGAAAAAGAAGAATGGACAGAGAAGTACAGACTTCAGAGACAGCAGCAACAGCAGCAACAGCAGCAGCAACAGCAACCTGAACCTGACAGAGGCTTTGTCGATTGTCGTATCGACACCAAAGAGTTCTTCTTCTCTTTCCGAAGAAGCAGACCTATCGCCAGAAAGTCTATCCTCAGAGGACATCGCATTCTTAGAAACTAAAAAAAGAATGCCATAGCAAAACAAAAAAAAAACAGCCCTTTTCAGGGCTACCCAATACTCTAGAAAAGAAATAACGATCGATTTGCCAATGTGTGTAGGTAGAGTAGTGTGAAAATAAACACTAACTCTTTCTTAAAAAAAATGTGAGGGTATGTGTTTGTGTGTTTGTGTGTTTGTGTTTGTAAGTGATAAAGTAGGTTGGTGTGGATAGTAGATTAAAATGATGTTTGTTTTTTTTGGGCTGTTTGAGGTGTATATTTGGGGTTAGATTGGATTGCTTTACGTATGTGGATAGTCTATTGAAGTGATTTATAAAAAATTTTACAATAGTGATGGGTAGCATAAAAAAGTGAGTGAGTGTTTCTTTTAGGTCCGCGCGTTGTTGTTGTTGTTTTTTGGTCACGATCTAGGTAAGATCAATTTTATGTTATTAGGGGGATGTTTTCCATCACGTCCGCGCTTTCACTATAAATTGAAACTCGCTGGGCAGTCTAGCTACCCTTGTTGATTGATCAACACAGCCAGAAGAATGAATAGCAGAATAGTGAAACTGTTAGAACTCCAGATGCACCTGGAATATGCCAGGCGCATAGTAAACGAACTATCAGCGGAGGCTATAGTAGAAGAAGCAAGAGTAAAGAAGGAAGAGGAGGAGAGAAGAGAGAGGGAAGAAGAGGAAAAGAAAAGAGAAGAGAGGATGTCGTTCAATATTCCCGAGACAGAGGATTGGGGTGTTGAAGCGAATCATCCTCCCTCTGCGCTCCCCAGAAGAAAGGTGAAAGAAGACTGGGGAAGAAGATGCGTGTGTGGCGCCAGGCCTGGAAGGTGCAACCATTAGATAGGTGCATCAGGAGTTCAAAAAACAGCCCTTTTCAGGGCTACCCAATACTCTAGAAAAGAAATAACGATCAATTTGCCAATGTGTGTAGGTAGAGTAGTGTGAAAATAAACACTAACTCTTTATTAAAAAAATGTGAGGGTATGTGTTTGTGTGTTTGTGTGTTAGTGTTTGTAAGAGCTCAGGTATGTTTGTGTGAATAGTAGATTATGGGTTTCTTAGCGTATGTGAAGAGTATAGTTAGGGTTTTATTATATGAAATGAGAAAGTAGGGGGATGTTTTCCTTCACGTCCGCGCGTTGTTGGGTCATGATCTAGGTAAGATCAATTTTATGTTTTTAGGGGATGTTTTCCTTCACGTTCGCGCTTTCACTATAAGAACCCACAGTGTTAGTTGTTCAAACCATTCTGCAAAGAATAAAAAGAAGATGGCGTCAAACCAAATGGACAAAATACAAACCTTACAAGACGTTTTAGACAACTTAGGAATAATGGAACAGATGCTAATAAGACTCGTTGAAGACCATTATTCCTATAGTCCCCATCGTGTAAAGATGGAAATTAACAACTTAAGAAAAGCAAATGACAAGATTAGTGGTGTGATGAAGGAAATAAAGGAGGAGAAGGAGGATGAAGAGGAAAAGATAAGAATAAGAACATGGAACGAAAAAATTGAAAAAGAAGAAGAAAATGAGAAGAGGAAGAAAGAAGAGGAGGAAGAGAAGAAAGAAGAGGAGGAGAAAAAAAAGAAGAGAAAGAGTGTTGGAGATAAAATAAGAAGTTGGTGGAGGAAAAGAAGAAATTAGAAGCAGAAGAAAACCCAAAGGCCCTTTTCAGGGCCAGCCATATATCTCGAAAAGAGATAGCCTTTCCATTGTCTACCCTTTTTTTAAAAAAAAAAAAAAAATCCCATGTTCAATTCCCCTTGTACGTATATTAACCCACAATTTATTCCCATGTTAAATTTCCCTTGAGGCTAATCTGACCCACAATTTTTCTTCATGTTAAATTTCCCTTGAGGCTAATCTGACCCACAATTTTCTCCATGTTAATTTCCCTTGAGGCTAATCCTACCCACGATTTTTCTCCATGTTAAATTTCCCTTGAGGCTAATCGGACCCAAGGATGTTTTTAATGCTAATTCCCATTGAGGCTAATCCTACCCCCTTTACTACTGGCGATAAGAGAATAATAAGTTAAACAGAAATTAAAAATAAATTAGAAGAAAGGTAAAGGTGATCTAAAATGTTGTCAAAAGGACAAATTCGTTTTTGTTTTTAAAAACAAAGAGAAAGAGCATCTTTTCAAATGGTGCCATGACAGAGAGCGCATATTTGTATCAACTGGATTGCATAACATAACCTAGACTGGGAGAGGTTCAATGAAAGGAGGATGGAGGTTGGAGTTGACTGAACGAATAAGTGTTGAGTCGAGATTTAGAAGTTGGTCAGTAAACTAGATGAGATTCATATTTCGCCTAAAATAGGTTGCAATGGCCTGAATGTGACTGTATAATAATTATGATAGCACACAGTCTAGTAGATAAAAACAATATGAAAAGCTAGCGCCCAAATGAAATAACAGAAGGCGAGAGAGTGCGGGATTCAGAACAACGCGCAGCGTTTGTTTGGTCTAAAGTAGGTCACAACGACATGAGTTTTGTCATATAGTGCACTGGACCTTGATAGGAATGTGCGAAAAATCACTGATGAAATCTATAGCAATTTTTAAGCTCAAATACATAAACTGAGAACGAAAATTTAATTGCATTCTAAGACTCGGATGGTGTTTGTAGAAAGAGAGCCAGCGTGACCTGGCAACGGCGAAGTGATGAAGTATGATTACCCAATCGTTTGTTTCAGACGGAAGCCAGTGTAAGATGCGTGAGGTTACAATGATGACAGTTCACACATGCCCTCCATCACCGCCACCGCGACAAAGTCATAATAGTTTCCCCTACCCCTATCACCACCATTGAAACAGAACCATGACAATTTTCCCACCCCATCACAGCCATAGAAACAGACATAATACCTGCCCTCTCCCCCATCACCGTCCTTAATTTGATACAGGAGCACTGAGTGCACATATCTCTCTCCAATGATAGACAAAAAGTTCTTACCTGCAAACTCAGTAAGTGACCCGGGGGTCACAATTCGAAATACATCACATATATGATGCGTCTTCCTTTCTGTGACTGCATGAACAAAGTTTTATCAGAAAAGATATATATATTAAATTCCTCCAATTGCATTTTATTTGCACATGACCCTTGACACCCACACACCCGCCCTATATGGGACGCCAGACCAGAGGTTCAAACATCAAAATATCTCGCAGATGGTACATACACAAGAAACTTATACATCTAGTTAAACGAATTTTCACCCAGTGTGTAGAGGAGATATGGTTACAAACAGACATATTGACGGAAGGACGGAGATATAATGATTTTCCCTTGTCACGATCTGATTAAAATCAGATCTCGACTGTCCTACGCGATTGCCCCTTGCCAAAGCATAACGATGAAGAAACAATGTACACAAGAGGATGACCTATATAAAACCATGGACTCAAGATGCGTGTGCATTAAACAAGATCATACTTTCCTGTTTACGGTATATTAAATGCATAACAGGAAGCAAAAGTAAGAGATTATTCGTACCTTGATATGTATCAGGATTTATGAAAGCTCATGTCTCTGCCACACACTCTTTTGTGCCTAGAACTTGAAAATGTATTTAAAATGGAATTCGAATCTTGTTCTGGTTAGTGATGAGTGGTATTTTAATAACAGAAAATACAAGTTTCGCAGAGGCTGCTATGGTACGAATTCTCAATCATCACCAGTAATATATTTCTAAACTGATTACAATTCTTTTAAATGGTAAAGACAAACATGAGAAAAATTGATATAAGATTAGGAAGTATGCATTCGCAAGAAGAGAAAAGAGATAAGACAAATAAGAAAAGAAATAAGAGAACAAAATGGAGGGAGAATATATATATATATATATATATATATATATATATATATATATATATATATATATATATATATATATATATATATATATACGAACACATGAGAGTAATAAATCCTTATTTAAGACGCATTCACGTCCCCCATCCTAATCTTATATTCAATATTACTCTGTAATAATGTATGCACTCCTGGGGACCACCCTCCCAAAAAAGTACAGTTTAAACATGGTTACTTGTGAAATGTTAGAATGTTTCACTTTTAAAAAGTTTATATTTTAAAGTCGCTAATGGTTCAAGCCATCCAAAATCATTTTCAAAAAGTAGAGATTGTGTGCATATTCTAGCTCTGCTCCTAAATGAATATCCATCCACACGTAAGGGTTATTACATAGAAAAGTGTTGGGGAACGTACCCTGTAACTACGTGTTACTATGTCATTAATAGCTGAAAGAGTACTGAGAGAGTCATAAAATTTGTACAGGTTGAAGAGCATTAAACTAGTATCAAATAAGCAAAGAAAAGGACATGAAGGTGAGTGAATATTTGTCTGCATAACACAGTTATTAAGATCACATTGGTTTTCTGTAATAGAATGTCTGCACGTCTGATTCTGGCAGGTCGTCACTTAGTCTCATATACATTTAGCTGACTGTCGATTCTTTCACATGAAAGTCATGACAATTAACAACATTTTAAAAAAGATTATTATTTGTCATTGTTTAATAACAGACGTCGCCAAAACGTCCTATAAAATCCATTAACTCCCACAGTTCATAGGGATACGACACAGCTACTTAAAAGTTACGTCACATCGATGACAACATAATGTAATCATGTGTTGTTGTTTTTTTGAGCTGCGCATTAAATGTTGTTTTACTTAACCTTAAGACGATTAACTAAATTCTTTATTTAATGTAAAATGGTATACAATTTTTGACATACTAATTGGATCGAAATATGCAGTTCTCATACACCGGTTTAAGAGTGAGGGCTACAAGTGTGAACTTTCTTTCCTCTGTGAATCACAAGTATTTAAAGTGAAGGGGTTGACCCGGATACTTGTATCTTCAACTAGTTTGAACATTCATCCTACATGCTCCAGACATTTTAGGAAATACATGCTGAATCATATCTATATTAGAGTTAGGAAAAGGGTTTCAAACATTTTGACCGTAACATCAAATGCATCAGAGATGTCTGACAGCATTCAATTGAAAACTACACAGCACATTTTTGATTTGGCGTCAGATGTGGGATACTGAAGTGTCGCGTGACAATGGTTCAACACACTCCACTTGACTGGATTGTACTCAGCGTTATATTCGGACAACCGAAATAAGTTTTGACATGTGCATGTGCAGTTTAGCTATGAAGAGAACACACAAATTCCAATGATTAGTGGCAAAAGAATTCGACTAAGAAATGTAAGTAACGCTGAGTAACTAAATAATGTAAATTTAGTAACCATTCAATTTTCTTTTTTTTTTTTCGTCTGTCGGTATTTATTTATTTCTTCAACGCTAGACTATTGATCTCTGTCTGTCTGTCTGTCTCTCTCTCTCTCTCTCTCCAACCTAATCTTATTACAAAAGAATTTTAGCAATAAATTGTTGAATCGATTTGTATTTTAGATCAATTAGCGAAATAATTTATCAAGGTAAGATCACATAGATTAAGTTATGCTTTTCTTCGAAAATCTCTCTCTCTCTCTCTCTCTCTCTCTCATAATATGATCAGACAAAAGGAGGAGTGAATTCTACATCACTATCTGTAACACTGCGTTACATACCGTAATTATGCTGAAAATCATTTCCCATCTCACGTATCTATGTGAATAAAATTGATAACATTTTGTTTAGTTTGAAGCTCAGTCTAGTGAAAGAAAATAAGACTATTATTATTCATGTGTGTGCAATAATCGTATAACATTATATTTAATCATATTAAGAACTATGTATCCTTCTCAGTGAGTAAAAATCGGTTTGAAATGTTTCTAAACTGATATTGCAACATACCCTCCTCCCCTTTTCAATCTCATTGGGAGAAAGTTGAAATATTTTGTATTTTCAAAAAGAAGTCCGAGTTCTGAAGATGTAGAAGAATCTGTACCGGTATTTTGAACATGGCTTGGTTGACACATCCTTTCAGATTGAATTGATCCTGTAGGGTTTATTATTTTGAAACCATTTTCAGGATTAACTCACCGCTTTTAGTAATGAAACCAACATATCGTACTTGTTTTTGTGTTATCTCTGAGATAAACACCTGTCCCTTATTACGTAGTCAATCACTGTGTAGACTTTTTCGTAAAGGTGAATTGACAGTCTTCAAAGTGTATCTTATAACGAAGTTATTCGACTCGTATCGAAAAGCGACAAGGATGTTCCGAATGATATGCAGTTATGGACCATTTGATGTACTCTGGCCATTGTACTGATCATTACTAAGATACGGTAGTAAATCTACTTATACTATTTTAAAAACCGAATTATGTATCCACGTTATGTTATACTGTAAATACAAATTAATTGAGTGAGAAAAATGCCTTTTGGCATATTTGCTAAAGTTGTTTACATTTTTGACATCTGTATTATGCAATTCCAACAAAGAAGGATTTACTTTAATAACTTTATTTTCACTCTAATTGTTTCAGATTTTCTTTGACTGAACGGAATGTGCAAGTGTAATAACGAACCAAAATAACTCCTTTTATGAAATGAACCTATAATGACCATAAACGATGATTCCGCCCGACAGATCATTTGAAGAAGGGTCTGCAAAGACCAACAGCGCTTTTAAGATTGGCACTGGAGTTTTGGGATTAGTGTCTATTTGTGTTGCAGTTTTTGTTATTTTCCTGTGTGCTAAAAAGGATAGCAACTCTAAGAGGTACGTTATAAAATGTTTAATATTTCAGTCAGATCTATATATGTGTTGTTAAAAATAACCACTTACCTACACACCTTTCTACCTACTCATCAGCCAACTTTCCTACCTTTCCACCTACCTACCCACCAACCAACCAATCTTCCTATTTATCTATCTACCGACCCACCCTCTGCCATTCTTCCCACTTATCCACCTACCTACTTAATCACCAGGGAATCTTCCTGCCTATGTAACTACCGTCCAGCCAACGTTCCAAAGTACCCACTTACCTATCTATTTACTGGGGTCCCGAGTGGCCTAGTGGTCTAAAGCGCTCACCGTTAGGGATTACTGCCATCTCAACTTTGTCTGCGTGGGTTTGAGTCTCGGGGTCATCCAATGTAGGTAAGTGAGAAAACTTGCCTGTAGCTTCTAGTGGGTCGGTGGTTTATTCCGGGGCTTTTCCCGGGTTCCTCCTCCACAATTTATATTGACCGCCTAACTATTTACTAGCCAACCTTCCTACCGTGCATTTACATTGATGCAGATGATGATCATGGCATTGAATTATCTAAATTATTGTAAACATATATTCTTCTCTTCTACCGGGATACAGCTTATGAAATATGATTTGCTCATACAAGGACCAAGTATATAAAACTGGACATTTTCAGATCACCGATGTAATAATGTAGCTAGAAAGAACTGAGTGAAGGTACCTACATCATCGGTATCAAAATAACCGTAAGACTAGGGGCAATTACAAAATGCGTGCTGACATTTTTCCACATAAGGTCTAGGGCAAGCAAGTAAAATGAAGTACCCTACACCCAATATGTTATTAACTGTACAGCAATTAGGGCATCGCACATAGTATCAAACTGAATAATTTTTAATTTTTTCTAGCTTTTGTTTCTGTAGAATGGGGGTGGGGTGGGGTATACTTATAATACTTGAATCCAATCTGCATTATCCCCAGGTAATCAAGGCCGACAAGAGGGGGTGGGGGCAACCGGGGATATATCTCCTGGGCCCGGGCCCGTAAGTGGACCCGGACCGAACAACACTTTTTAATTTTATGAAAGAAAAGGTTTGTTTGAACAAAAACTGGGATAGGCCCTGAGGGTTTCTTACCCCAGGTCCCGTGATCTCTGTCTCTGGTTCTGAGGGTAATTAAAATTGGCCGTTAGCGCGAATATATCGTTCTCTTTCTGATACTTCACATTGCCTGATTAAAATATAAAATATGGCTCGCGACATTCATATATTATTTGCAGAAAAATGGGACTTAATGTAAATTACCTATCGTTATTTAGATTCATCTGAGATAACCATATATTTTATTGGAGATGGGGGGATTTATTTATAATTTCTTACCGTGCAGCCTAATTCACCTGAAGTAATTAACATATATTTTCCTCGGAATTCATAATATCAGGCAATACGCTTGCAGACGATGGGAATTTTTTTTAAAAATGAATTTCACACGATTTCTAATTATCATTGCCTGGCATAATTTATATGAGGCGATTCACAGAATTCTGGCACGCAAGTTGAATCAGTTTATAATTACCTGGAGATAATGTTAATTGGGTCTTAATAACAACAAAAGGTATCTACCATGTATTATAGGTTTATTTGAGGCAGCTGCATGGTACCTGCATTTTTGTGCATTACGCTCTTAAACGCAAGCGAAAGAGTCACGGGTCAACTGGGGTTTCCTTCTGTGGTGCATTTATGGACAAGGCACTATTTCCAATCGGAAGGTGACCTCATAGTCTTTCACATGGTGATGTGCCGTTCAACAGCAAAAAATAAAATATAATGACAATATTTTCAATACCATTGTCTGAAAATAATTGCTCAACGTATATTTCTATCCAGATTTTTTTGTACTCCTATTAATTGACTTCGCTTTACACATTATTGATATTAAATTAAGTAAGATATTACCAAAATCTTAATAAAATTAAAATATTAAATTACGAACATTTTGTAAATATCAAAATGCAAGTACATTTTATGACGTTTACATTTATTTGAAGGCAAAATATTTTTTATTTGTCTTGCCTGCTTCAACAACGATAGTGACATCACTCATTCCACCAAAAGGCAGCTGAGTCGACAGTGGTGGGTTGTTCTTATTTTTCGAGGAGGAAGTATTCTTCCCCAGTCCGGTGAAACCATAAACCTTTGAGGAATAGCTACCACAATACACCCTAGATAATGTAAACAAAAATAATTAGCATTTTTAAAATGTTTATTTATTTGGAATAGGAAGAATTTTTAATTTATTAATATTACTAGACTGTACGATGATATCATACACTAATCTGGAAGGATATGTTCTATTCTGTGATAATAAATGCTTATCCCTTGACTATATCTTGATCAAACGATGTTGTCAGCACATCATTCTAGTGTTATGCACGCATATAAGTCGAGCCAAATAGCAAACTGCACAGACTCAGATCTGCCGTCGCTTAATTCGTTGGTGGATTTGGACTCAGTGCGTTTTGATATGAGTAATCAGTCGAATAAACAACATAGACCCTGATCTGCCAACGCATTATGCGACGGAAATATCATATCATGGTTTTTGTTGTTTGCAGTTGGACTCGACTTATAAGCGAGTACATACATTATCAATTAACAGACCTCTAACCGTCTAGGTAATACAAACAAGCGGGCGACAACAAAATTCTACGGGCAAGTAAAATTATTCTTCCCATTCCAAATAAATAAATTTGTGAGTTCTGTATCCATATCATAGACTCGTCATGATACTGACTTGACTGAGAAGTATTTCACCGTATGAACCAAAAACTGGAACAAATTTTGGGGGACATCGCAAGTGAGCGAATATCCTTAGAAAGGCTATATGTCGTTTGCGCGTTTAGTTACATATTCTCGTGGCGTTCTATTAAATAGCAGGCACAGTATTGCATATTTCTGTTTATCGTTGTATAACATTTCATCGTGTCTTAGTTTTCGAGATTTTTATTTGTCATTCTACAGAAACCGGAAAGCCAAAAAATAATTACTCAGAAAAATAGAAGAACTTTCCTCGCTTAAAATCAGTTCACCTTCGATGGCTCAGTATTGTGACTCCAGCCGATTCCTTGTTTGTTGCTTCCTGAAAATACAACAGCAATGTGGAGGAATGCTTTGCCTGCCATGCCAGTAATAGCCCCTCCCCAAGTCATTTACAAATTACAGTTTTGAGACGTGTGAAGTTTCCGAAAGGATGACCGCTTCAGATGATAGACTAAGACACTTACCAGCTCCACCAGAACAAGAAATATGTGCGATTGAGATAATGCAATCGGCCGTGAGCTACACACGATATAACAGCAAACAGTCCAAGCCATGCAGCTGCAAAACGTTTTGAGCAAACAATTTTATTTATACCCGACATTCAGAAGATAAGATACACTTCGATGCCCCCCTCCCCCCCCAAAAAAAAAATCCACGACGAGCTCTTTGCCTGAATGCTCGTAATGAGCTGATATGCTTCATCTTATTTATAACTTTATTACGTGAGCACGTGATCAGCGGTCAACCGGTCATGCGGCGAGATATGATGTGTTATGAGAAAGCCAAGTCAATGCTACTATATCGCATTTTATTAATTCAATTATAAGCAGACCAGTATACTGAAAACTGTTATTTGGTGTGATTTATTGAGAAACAATGTATATATATTTTATCTTGAAAACCATAGGTATTTTGTCCAGAAAAACAATATGTAATTTATCAAAAAACCAGATGTATTTTATCTAGACCAAAAATGTAATTCTTCTATAAAACCATACGTGATTTGTCAAGAAAACCGTGTCAATAACAAAAATATGTATATGATGTCTCTCGAAAAGGGAAACAACTCTAATTCTGACAGGTTCGTATTATCCAAGTCGTTAGAGTCATCCGTGCCTTACGAACCTGTCAGAATCAGGCATATTTTTACAACAACGTATTGTTTCATAAAGACATCATTTTCAGTTCATTGCGAAAATCTCACCAAATTTGGATGAAAAATAATAAACTTGTAACGACTTGAATTTATACATGCTATACAATTAAACACATGCTTTGCTTGTCCGACAGCAGTTAAACACTTGACAGACTGTCAAGATTTGGGATCAGGCACTCTTGAACGCCATTTTGCAAAATGGCCACAGTACCAAATACGGAGACATATATCAGTATAAGAAAAGAATTTTAAAGACACTTTGTATGATTGTGTTGATTTATAAAGGTTTTCCCGATTTGAAACAATATCTCCCTATGAGTGGATGGGAGCAAGTTTGTAAATGTAGCTCCAAAGACCCATCTAACAAAATGTTATCGCTTTAAAGATAACTCACCGGGGTACTCAACTGTGCTTTACAAAAGATGTACCCTTTGAACATATTTCAAAATGTTGATTATCATATTTATAATGCTACATGGACATGTTAATATTTCACCAAATTTGGTGAGATTTTCGCAATGAACTGAAAACGATGTCTTTATGAAACAATACATTGTTGTAAAAATATGCCTTTATTCTCTTAAGAAACTAACATGATAATGATTGGGCATGATATAGTGTTCGTCAATTCAGAGCTGATTTGTGCAAAATATATGAGTATTTTGTTCTCTTGAAATATTTTAGTTTTAGTTTCAAAAGCATAAAAAGACTACATTTCATCCCTTCGATTATAAGAAAATTATTTGGGATCAAGATAGAAAAAGAAAACTGTAGCTATTAGTTCTCTAAGCATTCGCATTTGCGAATAAATAAATAAACAAATTAATTAATTATTGTGATTAAAATAAAATAATTGTAATTTTAGCATCAATTGTTAATTGTCCCTTTTTGATCCAATTACGTGTTTATATGATTTCTATTGTAGTTTTAGCAGTCCGTGTTGGAGATCAAAATAACCACTTGTGCATAAGCAGGGTGCTTTCAATTCACACATTTAATGTTTTGCTTTCACACTTTAGATAAATACTAATTATGTACCTGTCTTCCATATAGAAATATAAACAACCCTATACCGCATCCACAATAAAACAGCCCTATGCCACATCCACAATAAAACAGCCCTATGCCATATCCACAATAAAACATCCCTATGCCACATCGACAGTATAACAGCCATATACCACATCCACAATAATACATCCCTATGCCACATCCACAATAAAATAGCCCTTTGCCACATCCACAAAAAATAGCCATATGCTACATCCACAATAAAACAGCCCCATACCACATCCACTGTATAAACAACCTAGGCCACATCCACAGTAAACCAGCCCTATGCTACATCCACAATAAAACAACCCTACATCACATTTTAGTATAAACAATCCTATGTCACATCCACAGTAGAAACAGCCCAATGCCAAACCCACGGTAAAACAGTTATATGGCACATCCACAGTATAAACAGCCCTATGCCACATCCACAGTATAAATATCTCAATGCTAAACCCACCGTAAAGCAGCCATATTCCACATCCATAGTAAAACAGCTCAATGCCAAACCCACAGTAAAGCAGCCCTATGCTACATCCACAGTATGAACAACGCTATGCTACATCCACAATGAAACATCCCTATGCCACATTCACAGTATAAACAGCTATATGCCACATCCACAGTAGAAACAGCCCAATGCCAAACCCACGGTAAAACAGCTCCATGGCACATCCACATTATAAACAACCCCATGCCACATCCACAGGATAAACAGCTCAATGCCAAACCCACAGTAAAGAAGCTCTAAGCCACATCCAGAGTAAAACAGCTCAAAGCCACATCCAGAGTATAAACAGCCCTATGCCACATCCACGGTATAAACAACGATATGCCACATCCAGAATGAAACAGCCCTATGCCACATTCACAGTATAAACAGTCCTATGCCACATCCACAGCATAAATAACTCAGTGCCAAACCCATTGTAAAGCAGCCCTATTCCACATCCATAGTAAAACAGCTCAATGCCAAACCCACATTACAGCAGCCCTATGCCACATCCACAGTATAAACAGCCATATGCCACATTCACAGTAAAAACAGCCCAATGCCAAACCCACGGTAAAACAGCTCCATGGCACATCCACAGTATACACATCCCTATGCCACATCCACAGTATAAACAGCTCAATGCCAAACCCACAGTAAAGAAGCCCTAAGCCACATCCAGAGTAAAACAGCTCAAAGCCACGTCCAGAGTATAAACAGCCCTATGCCACATCTACAGTATAAACAACGCAGATCTGTAAAAGTCAAATGCAAATTGATATCCTCATTTAGATCTGTAAATGTTAGATGCAAATCGATGTCATCATGCAGATATGTAAAGGTCAAATGCAAATTGATGTCCTCGTGCAGAGCTATAAAGGTTAAATGCAAACTGATGTCCTAGTGCAGATCTGTAAAGGTTAGATGCAAATCGATGTCATCATGCAGATATGAATAGGTCAAATGGAAATTGATGTCCTCTTGAAGAGCTGCAATGTCAAATGCAAATCGATGTCATCATGCAGATCAGATGGGAATCAACGTCCTCATGCAGTTCGATAAATGTGAGATGTAAATCAATGGTTTGATTCTGGTGACAAATTTTAAGACTCGAGTACTCCAGATACCTGACGTTGCTGAACAGCTATGAACTCAATCATTTACAAAATCAACCCCAATGCCCTACCTCCAGTTTCATTTTCATCTTCAAAGCATGGCGCTTCTGACACCAAAAAAGTAAATCCATGTCTTTGATCACCTAGGTAGGACTAGATTACCAGTAGATCGAAATTTCCAGACAGGGGAAAATGTATTGTGAGACACACCCCACTTACCGCCTGCCTTCACACCACCCCCGTTTGTATAATCGCGAAAATTCAAGCAACGTTGAGAGACAATTAGATACTTGATCTTATCATTTGTTCATTACAGAAAGAAAGTTTCGTCCGATTCCAGACAGGCCTTGCTTGAAAACCAAGTGTCTCCGGCAAGACATGGGGTAAGCAATTGTTAATGTTAATATTTGTTCACTACAAAAAAGATCTTCCATCGATTCCAGACAGAACTTTCAGAACCTGAAAATCAAATGTCTCCGACAAGACCTGACATAAGTAAATATTAATGTTAATTTGACCTGTTCACTGTAAAAAGAAATCTTCCAATGGATTCAAGACAGGACTTACTTGAAAACCAGGGTGTCTCCAACAAGACATTTGGTAAGTAAACATTAATGTAAATCAAGTTTAATTTGAGCAAGCAAATATTAATATTAATTAAGGTTTGTTAAGTCTTCAGATCCTGAAATGTATCAAATATCCGTTGAGCATTGATTTATAACTTCATACATGACCACTCTTACATTTGTCTTTTGTTCTCTCTCTCTCTCTCTCTCTCTCTCTCTCTCTCTCTGATACCGCCTATTTTAAATCACATTCCAGCAGTGCAGTGGAGCCTATTCCATAAACGTAAACGTATTCAATTTAGATTTATAATAAATTTAAAATATAGATTTAAAATAAATTTTAAATAAAGACACAAACTAATATACTTATTTGGTTTCTGTCTCACTCAAAATACGAGAATAAGTAGCCTTTCTTGTCTTACACGAAGCTTCCGCACCACACAAAGTGAATCTATTGGCCTATCTGTCTGTCTGTCTCTTTGCTTATGAGGGTTAATAAGACGAGAAATCTAGTAACAAATATCAGGAAGTCCTCGACCTTTTGGCTGCATTATATTTTTTATTTGTTTGCTAAATTTATATACATGACACAATTTGTAGTAACAACTGCTCTTAGCGGTTTATTCTCTTGTATTTTCTTTTTGTTGTTTGTTTTGGACGTGTGTTGGTTTTTTTCTCCCAACGGGACCGTTTACACATGTTGATTTGGCTATTCTTAATGCTATTACGGAAAATATATAAAGTATTCGACATCATATTTACTCTCACCCATCCATTCGTCTGTCTGTCCATTTGTATGTATGTATGTATGTATGTATGTATGTATGTATGTATGTATGTATGTATGTATGTATGCATGCATGCATGCATGCATGCATGCATGCATGCATGCATGTATGTATGTATGTATGTATGTATGTATGTATGTATGTATGTATGTATGTATGCATGCATGTATGTGTGTATGTAGGTAGGTAGGTAGGTAGGTTGGTATGTATGTGCATACGTGCGAGCGTGCGTGTCTGTGTGCGTGCGAATGTATGTACGTATATGTATGTATGTACCTATGTATGTATATATGTATGTTTCTTTATGTGGGATCCAGTGATGAATACATGACCCAGATTTGAATGAATAAGACTCAGGAATAGGAAACAAGGCGCGGCTTGTTGCAAATTAGTACTTCCTGAGTAACGGTGATAGATCCTTGACTAGTAAGGTCTAGGCGATGCTAATGTCCATCGACAAAAGGCTGTCGATGTTAACTTCATTTATCTGGATCTATCACTTTCTTGCCTCAGATTTCACCATGATGCCGTTAAAGTTAAGTCTGGATTTAACGTTATTGGAATGGTTAAACTCAAATTTCATCAAACCAATCATGAATTTCGCTAAAACATCTTTGGTCCACACTTGAATTCTTTTGGCTGAAATTTAGGTCAGACTTGAAACTAACCAATACAATTCTTCGTCTGGAACTAGTTTGAGACTAAGGATGGTAAAATTTGCAGCTGATCCCATAATTGGAGACTTAGTATGAAACCGGGACCTTTTTTAAGTTCGAATATTAGTACTTCAATTACCTGCATCTTGAAGTATATGAAACATTTTGAATTTGGAACGTGAGTTCCAGATTTCATTATTGGCTGATGAAGACAGGATTACATAAAGCTGAAATACCGAAAACAACTTTTCTTGAAACATTCTGAGAATCAGCGCAAAAATCTACATTTTTTATAAACGTTCCCAAAAAGGCTTAAATTTTAAAAAATGCAAACGGTTTGCCTGAATTTAACCTTTACAGTAGATAACGACAAATATCGATGCAAATCTGAACTTCTTTCCTGTCTATGCCTTGAAAGAGTATGTTTGTTTCATATTAAAAGAAATTGATGCAAGTTGATTGTGGAGATCGGGTGGTGGTGAATGGAAGTGTACATCATTGTGTTATCCATTTCAAAGAAGTTTCAATAATTTTTCTTTTACTTGCTTCACGGCTCAGAGCATTCAATAATCTTCACATTAAAAAAGTACGGAAAATTGTTTTTTAAACCGCTTTGCCAACAGCTAGGAAATGGTACATCATTAGTATAGTATGGCACATTGGGATAAGGCAACGAGGGCTACCGATATTAAACAGGGTAAAATGTTAATGGGGCATATGGGACGTTTAACATGGGGATGACAGTCTGGGGATAGACTAGTAATCTACTATCCACCACTTAATAATTATCTACTATCCAACACTGAGTTATATACCATCCAACACCCTGTTATTTATTATCCAAGAAGCAGTGTGTTACGACCAGTAATACTATCCACTCAGTATCCAACATCTATCCACAGACCAAATAATATTCATCCAACACCTGTCGACAGACCAAATACTATCCAACACTTCTTTTATAGTGACCAAAATCCCACACCTACTTTCCAACGAAAAGGTAGGATGTATAAGAAGAGGGATGAAATCACGCACTATCACACACAATATGGTAAGAGTACTAATACACATACTTTACTTACATAAGCATACTATTATATGTCAAAGAATAGGAGTGTATATATATATATATATATATATATATATATATATATATATATATATATATATATATATATATATACACACTATACCGACACACACGCTTTCACACTACTTGATCCTGAGTGAAATCAAATCCCACAAAGCATATCCTCCTGTATAGTCGTATTACGTAATGCCTTGGCCTCTATAATATCCTACCCTACAGTACTCTCCTTTTTTTAAAATATAAAACTACCATCCATCTCCTTTACAATTCTCATAATCCCTGTAAGTTTCCGGTGGAGTGAAGGAAAATATAAAATGAGGGCCACATTTCATATACAGAGTAGGACAAGTATGAAGTATGAATTAGCATTAAGTTACCCTTTTCATGAGTTTAAAGCGTGGGGAGGGGGTTATACTAAATAGTCTAAACATTTTATAGAGCCTAACTGAATTTTAACATTATACAACCATTTAAAACTGTGTAGAGACAAAGTCTAACTGAAATGAATATTACGCCGCACGTTTATCATGTGTGTGGTTTTCTGGCGTATGACAAGACATGTTATGATACAACTACACATGCTATTTAAAATGCCGTTTGGAATGACCAACAGTCAGTGACTGACTGACCACACAGGGTAGGATATAAAAGAAGAGATATAAAAAGCAGAATTTAAATCCATTATCAATAAAGAAAAACATCTTCGCATGCCATCCTACCACGATACGATCTCCATTATAAAAAAAGTAAACTCTCTACCTCCTCTATAATGCCCCTATCTTCCAATTTTCAGAACAAAACTACCTTCAGCCCCTTTGCTATCCTCATAAGCCCTCTAAATTTACAAGTGGACTGAAAGAAGAAATAAAATATAGCCGTCAATTGAATTGAATTTTTTGCGGTATTATAGGACAAGAAGTCATTACCATGAAGTTACGCTTTCATGAGTACATGTCGTCCTGGGTGGGATGGGGGTCTGGTCCTATACTTTGGTCCTATGCAAAATAGGACCAAAGGTTTAGACCGCCTAACATAGATAATTTTTAATAAATGGTTCAAGTAGCCACGGTGTTTAGTACAACACTTATTTAGGTGTGTGTTTCGTTGGGGATTTGAAGACATTTTCACCTATGAAATCAGGTAAACTTCATTTGGAACTTCAGTTAGCATTCTCTCTTGTGACATAATTGATCCTAGACTATTAAAACGATAGAAGGCGGGCACGTGGAAAAAGGTGAAGAGGCTGTTTTCTGGTCAGAACAGCAGTACTCACAGACACTCGGTAAAGAAGAAGAAGAAGAAGAAGAAGAAGAAGAAGAAGAAGAAAGAAGGATAGAAAGAAAGAAAACATAAACAAAAATTCATGAATGTAGACAGACTGGATGATGATTTGCATCCAGAGCCGCAACCGCAGTTCCTAACAGGATAAGCAAAGAGACTGAAGTTATCCAGCAAAGAGACTGACGTTGTCCAGCAAAGAGACTGACGTTATCCAGCCAGAAGAGACTGACGTTATCCAGCCAGAAGAGACTGACGTTATCCAGCCAGAAGAGCAGTTACAGACCCCAAATGAAAAATTGACAGATAGAGCCATGATGTGAGGATGGCCGAAGTGGTTAGAAATCCACCTCGGATGCGAGAGGTCGCTGTTTTGAACCCCGACCGAGTCATACCAAAGACTTTACAAAAATGGTACTAGCAGCTGACTCGTTTGTCGCACTGCGTTAGGAATTTAGTATTAGGACTGGTCGGCCTGGTGTCAGAATAATGTGGCTGGTTGGGACATGATGCTACATTTCTGAGGCATGATGCCCCAGTGCTAGGCATCACTATGAACTTCCACCATGCAGATATCGTAGCGATATGACTGGAATTGATTTAAAACCTACGTTAAAAGTCAAAATCTCTCTCTCTGTCTCACACACACACACGCACGCACGCACGCACACACACACACACAAGAGTCTCCTGTTTTGCTCGCCCCTTAGCTGAATGAATTACGCACTGTCCAAAGAACATTGTATGGTTGTCGATCAAACGTTAATCAAGAGCAACACGACAAATGATTTATGATGAATCAAGAAGAAAAGAATGGGGGAATACCTGGAAGACGCAGGAACACTCATCTCAGAAGAGGAAATTTTGAATGAGTGCTACAACAGACATATGTGATCATTTCCTGTAAAGTCTTTGGAGGCAAAACACATCGCAATTCTCTTGCAATGGAATACGGAAATTACCCGTTCGTCGACTTGCTTGACATATCCTTTTATAGAAAAAAAGTCAAGTGTGAACTCATGACATATCATGATCTTTGAAAAAGAATAGTTGGGAACTTAATTACGACATTACCTTTTGACTCAGGCAAAATGATCCTAAATACTTGTTCTTGATGGGATTGATGGGATTTGTTTGAGATGTATATATATATATATATATATATATATATATATATATATATATATATATATATATATATATATATATATATATATATATATATATTGTATTTCTTTTTCAAGGGAAAATATACCACAAATTATGTGCTTATTTCTTGATTAGTTTTGATTTTTAAAACGTTCATAAGATATTTACACACACGTTTTATATTATCTTTCTCTCTTTCTCAATATTTCTCTCAGTTTGTCACGCACAAATATCATGAACAATTATTATTATTATTATTACTATCATGTAGTCGTTAGCCTGCTGAGTTAAGTCCCCCAATCCCCCATCCCCATCCCCCACTCTGTCTCTCTTTGCCTAATCACACCGATTACGTAAAACAGACGGCTATATCACTTTAGTTCTGCGGTTTTTTAAAAAAAAACATTGCACATCGAAAAATGTCGAGCTATCGTGTGTTCTTCATAGGGTATATTTTACCGATGATATGAAACCTCGAGTTTTGTTTGGGTTTGTGTACGGGTATAGACAGTAACATACCGCTTTGTCTTTAATGAGAGGACCGCTCCGGTGACTTAGTGGTAAGAGCGGCTGCCTTGGATGCGGGAGGTCGTGGGTTGGAACCCCTGGTCGGGTCATACCAAAGACATAAAAAATGGTACTAACAGCTGATGCTTACATGTCTGCGGAATGATGCCCCAGTGCTAGGTATCACTATAAACTGACACTGCAGACATCGTACCGATATGACTGAAAAATTGTTAAAGTTACGTTAAAAATTCAAATCACACACTCACAATTGAATGTACGGCAAAACACGGGTTTTGTAACAACTGACCTGACTTAGGGAAAAACTTAGTCATAATAACCAGTCCTCGCTGGTTAAAAAGAAATTGTGACTTTGACTCATGTGATTCAGACCACTTCTGCGTAAACGACAACGTGTAATCTATGGAAGGGATTGTACAAATTTTTTTTCGGAACACGAATTTGCCACCCTATATTATGGCCAGTGTAGGCTGACAGAAAAAATTTTGTTCATTCATCAATGTTTCAGTAGAACACTGGCTTTCATAGCTGATACACTTGTCCTCAAAAACGCATGGAAAGGGAAACCTAATGTTAATTTGTCCTTGTCCTATATTGCTGACAAAATACAATAACGGCTAACTTCAATTTCTTCTTGCGCTCCACTTGTAAAATAATAGGGATTATGAGAATTGTAAAGTGCGTGGTCATTTTACTGTAAAACGGAAGGTAGGGACTATATAGCGGTGTTAGAGCTTTTACATATTTACATTCAGGACCATATGGCTATACGATGCTAAGGGAGGATATTCTTATTATTAAGATATTTAAATTCTGTTGTTTCATATATATATATATATATATATATATATATATATATATATATATATATATATATATATATATACAATCCTCCAGGTTAGAGAATTTTTAATTCGTACTCTACGGAGATCGAACCCAAGTATGCGGGCCCATCGCCTTGCCTGCACATACGATACTATTTGTTTTATTGTATTAAATATGTATTCTGCCTACTATTATTATGCATTCTTCAATAGAATCCAGGGATAGCCCTTTCCGTTTTTTCGTTGAATCTGTTAGTAAATTTTAGGGATTATGAGAATTGCGAAAGGGGTGGTTGTTTTGCTTTTAAAAACGGGGGGTATGTTAAGGTAGAACGTTACAGAGGCCCAGGCATTTTATAAAACGACTATTCAGGAGGATATGCTTTATGGGGATTTGATTTCACTCAGGATCAAGGCCGCAGCGAAGGGTTGTAATAACATGCATGTTGGTATAGTGCATGTATAAAAACACTCATACCCTTTGACACGTAATAGTATGTGTATGTAAGTAACGTATGTGTATTAGTACCCCTACCCTTTTGTATGTGGTTTCATCCCTCTTCTTTTACATTCTACCTTCGTCAATGAAAATACGTCATTGGATTTTGGTCACTAAAAAAGCGTAGTATATGGTATGTGAGGGGAACTGGCAGGGACGTCCCAAGGGTTTATTGTGAATTATGACCTTGCCCCATCGTAATATGGCGACATTTAAAGCCTAGAGCCCGCCTAGTTCGCCTAAATAGTCGGGCAAGCCGTTGTTAATGGTCACTAAACACGGTATATTAGAAAGTATATAACTAAGTGTAGATAACTAGCTGATTCATAGTAGATGATTAGGTTGTCATCAGGTTGACATCTCCATTGTTAAATTTCCCACTTTTACGCTGTTTAATATGGGAAGCGCTCCAACCCGTCCCCACTTTTCTACATATATTTCTAATTTTGTATTATTCTCTGTGGCTTAAAAATAATTGTGTTACAGAGGATTTTTTTTCAAAACGAAAAAGAAAACAAACATTACTTTAATGGGCTGATCTTTTAATCAATTAATTTATATTTCAGGTCGACAACAAAATGTATGCAGTTAGCGAGAATGGCATTGGTGAAAGTCTACTTGACCGAAAAGAAAAGTCCGTGTTACATGGATCTACGCCCATGAAAGGAGAAGGAAGGCCGCAAAATTCATCTCCACAACCTTCACAACCGCTAACCTGGCCACAAAATTATAGATTAACAAATGAAAAACAGGCACTCTACGACAGTCCAACTTCAAATAAACCAATACGGACTATGCCGATTGAATCCGAAAAGTATCAGAGTTTGTTTGGAAGAAGTCAATCGGAAGTTAATGATGAAAATCTGTATTCCGATGGCTACATACGACAAGATCCAGCAGACGAACTCTACCATGTTCCTAAATCTAACAAACCAATACTTGATAAAAAGCCGCTTCCATCACCAAAATTGTTGGAAAGGCCGAAAAAGAAACTTCCATGTGCAAGTGATTCGGTAATGGATGCGCATTGTGAATTAGCAAATTCGTCCAGTAATTATGGGACATCTATGTGTACATATCCAAATTTAATCCAAAAAGTTGACTTGGAGAAAGGTGATGATAATCATCATGAACCATGGACCGGAAGGACCCAAGAAAAACGAATACCATTCTCCCCATCAAGAGAAGGAAAACTGTCCGAATCTGAATCAGGAATTGATGACAATACATTTCAGCATGAATTCAACTCAAGGACAAAATTGGAAGGCAGAATGGAATCTCTAAATGTGGCTCCTAAACCTGAAAATTCCACAAACCAAAAAAAGCCTCCTTGGTCAATAAATTTGAGCGAGGAACCTAAAATGAAGCCTCTGGGATCTAAAAATTTGATAAAAGTGTCGAAAACTACATTTACAGATAGTGTTCAAGGACCGGATATGCCTGTTTATAAACATGGTGGCAATAATAGAAAAGAAATCTTGGACAAATTTGACAACAACTACGTTTCTTCCACCGCAATTTCAATATCCCCATCACCGGTGAAACCTCCTAGATTGCCATTACAGGGATCCGAAACTGGTGACGATTCACTTGAAGATCAATTCACGATAGAAATTAATTCAATAGATGCAGCAGATGCGCCCTATGATGTTCCCAAATCAAGAAGGCCAAGTGATGACAGAAAACCGTTGTCCTTACCAAAACTAGTCGGTAGCTCAGAAACAAAGCCTATAGATGGTGCTAATACGACAAAGGAACTGGAAATAGAAATAAAAGAACCACAGACGCGATTCAGCAGGCCTATATACGTGGGTACTAATTCAAACAAAAGGGAACTTTTGGAACAAAAATATAGATTTCAGTCACCTTTGTCTGACAAAATAAACGCGCAGTTGGTGATCTTAACGTCTTCGAAGTCTGCTGTGTTGTCAACAACCAGAACCGCACCTGATGAAAGCAAATTTCTAACTGAATTGCACTCGGATTCAGATAGTAAAAAGTACGCGGATAAGGAGGCTGACCCGAAAAACAACTTACACAAATCAGTCCCAGGAAAACAGGTACAAAACACAGGAGCAAAGCTGGGGAGAAAACCAGAATTAGTTTCGACTCGAGGCGATACTATCGACGACGATGGTTCGTATGCTGTTCTACTAAGTGTCGAAACGGATGCTTCAAAAAGAAACTCTTCACATCTCAGCACTAAGGACGATCCAAGTTTGTATAAAAATAACATGTTTCCATTTCCAGTAGTGGATCTTCCACCACCACCTCCCCCCTGTCATTTTAGTTACGTAAATGTACCAAATACAATGGTGTCCAAGCAGAACAAGTCCGTGACGAATGATGTTGATTCGGAGACTGAAGATCATCCGAAATACATAAACTGTGCAGAGTTTTCGAAAAGGAACGATAACTTGAAAAGACTAAAGGAAACAAATTTTTGTCCCCCGGCCCCGTGTGTTGCGCAGGGATATATAAATATATCTCACACGTCCAGCAAAGAATTAGAAGAAGATACTGAGTACGTAGCAATGAATAATCATGTTAAACTAGATTCGCAAGCAACAGATAACTCTATTGCGAAATATGCAAATATACAAAACATTCATGTCCCACAGACACCAGAAACCGACAGCGACATGTATCTGCCGATGACAAAACACTTAACACATGCCAACTCCGACACATACTTATATCAAAACGGTGGCAACACGAAGCTTAAAGAAAACAAAAACTTGTACGTGAATTCCTCTTTCAGCACTGAAGGCACCCAAAAGGAACTCCACGACAGCGAGCAAGATGATACATATAGCTATGTGTCAGCGGACTTCTTTTTGAAAAACAAAATGGCTGCAAACGCAGCAGATAAATCGGATGATTGCACTCACGACGGTAAGGCGCAAAAATCAACCGTAAGATCCACAAGTTTACGAACAGAGACATCTGCCAAAGAAAAGGATATGAGGACCCAGACTTCGAAACCACACAAGTTACAACAAACAGTCATTGTTTCCAAAACCGTTCTTGCAGGGAAACCTGGTTTAGAAACCGTTCCACCACCTCAAAATGCAACGTACAAATAGAAGGAAAACAGTAGATAAGAAATTATCGAAATCTAGATTTGCAATGCATTTTATGTTTTTTAATGAGCATAAATTCTACTATAATTATTCCCTTGTCAAATACGGAAAGTTAAGTTTTCTTGTATAATTTGTTATTGGTAATGTTCCAACCTATCAAGATGTGTTTATGATGATGGGTTTGCTGCGGTAAGTCGCAAGGATTTATTTAAGTTGTAATCTGGTAAACCAGTCTAAACAAAATAGCGGGTTCTTAGCTGTTCAATGTTGTTTACAGGGTGTAGAGAGCGATCACAGGCCCTGGGTAAGAAACACCAGCCATATATGCTGGGATGGGGCCAAGGAGTGTCAACAAAACTAACCAGAATTATATAATTTAAACAATATAAACGTGAATTATTGATCTTTTCATATACCCATACTGTGTTGTAGAAGCCATTATATTCTGTATGGATGCCTAGTTAGTAATGTTATCATACGCTTACAGCATATTCAATATTGTAGTTTGTACGTCGTCTGCTGTCAATATGTGTACAAAATTTACTCGTCCGGCTCCCTTTGTAATCCTTATGCATACAATGTTAAAAGAAATCATAATCCGGACATGGATAGTATGTAATTATGTACTTTGGGGCATATTTCCGGACATGGATAGTATGTAATTATGTACTTTGGGGCATGTTTCCGGACATGGATAGTATGTAATTATGTACTTTGAGGCATGTTTTCGGACATGGATAGTATGTAATTATGTACTTTGGGGCATATTTCCGGACATGGATAGTATGTAATTATGTACTTTGGGGTATGTTTCCGGACATGGATAGTATGTAATTATGTACTTTGGGGCATGTTTCCGGACATGGATAGTATGTAATTATGTACTATGGGGCTTGTTTATCATTCATCTTTAAATAATTATGATGTAGTGTTGGACTGCATCTGGTTTTGTCAATATTTGCATTAAAGAGGCATTGGTGAATTATCATTGAAACCATTGTTTCTCAAATTATTAAACACACATTATCACTTATAATTATTAAGTTCTGCTATGAATGTGGCGTGTAAAAATGGATGCATATATTCAAATGTCTCGAGTGACATTATTGATGTATTTCCTACTAGGCAGGCCTTCATGATCAAGGTGGAATGTCACGTGGTTACCACTTAATCCAATGTTGTTGTTGCTCTTTTTTTTTTTTTTTTTTTTTTAAATTGTTTCTCTTATGTGCAGTAACAGTGAGAATCACAAATTGCCTGGATATATGTCAGTACAGCAATTGACAGAAAATCATAATTGTTTTCTCCAGAATTTCTTCGCAAAAAAAGGAAAACGCATTTTATTCGGACCACCTCGGCTACTTCTACCATTATGTTGACTTTAGGACTCACCGAGAAGTTGAGAACAAAATCTAATTCAATGCATTCGCAACTTTTCAGTCAAATTTTGTTTCATAAATATTCACGCTTTTCCGAATGGCTATTGTTGGCATACATTCCCGGCATGATTCGCTGGAATGACCGAGAATTTGCGAATGGCTATGTCCTGTGACTCCATTTTCCGTGACTGCTGTATTCAGTCATTAACTGTGATATTTACCGTATATAATCGATTATAAGTCGAGATCAACTGCAAACGGTACAGACCAATATCTGCCGTCAAATAATACGCATTGCCCGAAGCATTATGCGACGGCAGACCATGGTCTATGATGTTTGAAGATGCACTCGACTTATGCACGAGTAAAAATTGTGTGATTTATGTGTGAGATTTAGATTTTTAACGTAGCTTTAGAAATTTTTCTCTCATATCACTATGATGTCTTCAGTGTGGCAGATTATAGTGATGTGTAGCACTGAGGCATCATGCCACTGACACTTAGCATCATGTCCCACCCAGTCACATTATCCTGACACCAGGCCGACCAGTCCTAACACCAACCTCTTAATACTAAGTGCCAAGCGAGGCAGCTATTATTACCATTTTTATAAATCTTTGGAAAGACACGGACGGGGTTCGAACCCGCGACCTCCCTTATCCGATGCGAACGCTCTAATCACTAGACCGAAGGAGTAAAAATTGTATATGCCTATCAAGGAGAACGACAAATGTGGGTCAATGTGACCTATGCTGTATACTCTAGTGGAATACTTGGTTTACAACATACAACTCCATATTTCAGTTATTACTGTCAACTGTGTAAAAAAAACTAGACATGTAAGATAACAAACGTTTCGTTCTACTATACCACAAACGTCGACTTATACCATGATTTTTGTGTTACTAAACCACAAAATTCGTCTTATACCATGCTATTTCTGCTACTACACCATATAAGTCGTCTTAGACCATGATATTTGTGCTACTACACCACAACAGTCGTCTTATACCATGATATTTGTGCTACTACACCACAACAGTCGTCTTATACCATGATATTTGTGCTACTACACCACAACAGTCGTCTTATACCATGATATTTGTGCTACTACACCACAACAGTCGTCTTATACCATGATATTTGTGCTACTACACCACAACAGTCGTCTTAGACCATTATATTTGTGTTAATACACCACAACAGTCGTCTTATACCATTATATTTGTGCTACTACACCACAACAGTCGTCTTAGACCATGATATTTGTGCTACTACACCACACAAGTCGTCTACTACGATGATATTTGTGCTACTACACCCCAAAAGTCATCTGATACCATGCTATTTGTGTTACTACACCACAAAGGTCGTCTACTCCATGGTATTTGTGTTACTACACCACAACAGTCGTCTTAGACCATGATATTTGTGCTACTACACCACACAAGTCGTCTACTACGATGATATTTGTGCTACAACAACCCAAAAGTCATCTGATACCATGCTATTTGTGATACTACACCACAAAAGTCGTCTGATACCATGATATTTGTGATACCCACCACAAAAGTAGTCTTCTACCATGGTATTTGTGTACTACACCACATAAGTCGAACCTAAAGTACATGTCTATGGATGTTATTGTTTAAGTTTACGTCGATCTATATATAGCAAATTGATTGGCGTGAAGCGTATGCTACTTTAACTACACTCCTTATTTGAATTAGTTTTCTTGTCAAATGTCCGTCGTTGTGAAATTTTTGACAATAAACACATTCCTTTATGCTAGAAAGAATGTCAGTCTTATATATTTGACCCCTACCCCCTCCACCCGGCCCCCACCCCATCACCCCTAGCAAGAATGCACCTGCAATAATCTTTATTGTTTTTCTTCTCTGAATTCCAGTCAAATACGGTACAAATAAATTTTCTTTAAGCCTGAAGCCTATAAGATCCACAAAAACTTCACATAACATATGAATATTAAGAAAGCTAAACCATAAATTGTTGTTGTTGTTCACATTCTGGTTGACAGCGCACCGTTTTGTGGCGAATAACTGTGTTACAGTTCCAAATAAATCCATTCAACAATGACGGTCTTGGATTCTAAACTTATATACTGCTCACTTATGCATTAAAATTGCTAGTGGTTTTCATGAAGGCGGTAATTTAGTACATCAAACAAAAAATTATCTTAAAAAGAAACGGAATGTTTATATTCAGTCATCATTAGTTCTCCATTGTCCGGAATTAATAATATCATTGACTACTGGAAACATCAATTAAACTTCAAAAATCTGAAAGAAGTAACAAATTCATTATCTTGGAAACTGACAAACAAACAAGATATGAGTACTAAGTTTGCATTGATTCTTTCATAAATAGTTTACTGAAATCATCTCAGGTGCACTAGGATCTAATGACATGATCTGAAGTAATCTTCCAACACCAGAGAAGAAACCATAAAAATTTGTGCAAACCGAATGAAGGATTCCTAAATTGGGAAGGGAGTTGCTATATATGCGCCTTTCAAATTATGCCATATCAATTACGAATGCTCATAATCCCTCTACTGACGATGCAGGTTGTTCAGAAATGTCTGAAAAAGTCAGCAACATTTAAATCTGAAAAGTTGCTCTTCAGATTTGCAAAGATGTAAGAAGCATATTTCTTACATGAATAAAACACAACTCGATTGCAACAAACTTTGTCTCAGAAATCTGGTTTTGTACCATTTCTTTTTAACATATGGATCGTAAAACACTATAAGTACTTATAATTGTTTTCAGCTAGCACTTGGTATATGTTACTAAGTTATAATTACTTGCAAGTACTTTGCAATCATGTACGATGCATACCAACTAATTAATTTAGCTATCCATCCCACTGCATAGGCCCCATGGCATCCCGTTGCATAGGTCACATGGCATCCCACTGCATAGGCCCCATGACATCCCATTTTATAGGTCCCATGGCATCCCACTGCATATGCCCCATGGCATCCCATTGCGTTGGCCCTATGTCATCCCATTACATAGATCCCATGGCATCCCACTACATAGGCTCCATGGCATCCCACTGCATAGGTCCTATGGCATCCCACTGCATAGGCCCTATGGCATCCCATTGTATTGGCCCATTGCTGCACAAGCCCAAAGAGCCCTCCCGCATTTGTAAGAGGCTAGTAATGGAGGAAGGAACCGCGGTCGCTAAGTGGTAGAGTACCAGACGCGTGACGAATGTGTGTGGGTTAGAATCCTACCACTGGAACTGCCTGTGTCGATCAATATGGTACATGCTTAGGCAATGCACTTTACTCCAGTTGCCTCGGCACTCAATAATCTACTTGTACTTCTTTCGAGACATACAGTTTGTTTCTCTCTACTGAAAGGTTCGTATTACCACCAGCTGAGTCTATCGCAATGCAATGGGAAAGGGAGAAGTAGAACAGACTGTGGCTGCCCTCAGTACCATCACTGCTAAGTAAAGCACTTTGCCATCTGGTGATCCCCTAATCCAGTGGTTCCCAACCTGTGGGCCGCGGACTTCCGTGGAGCCACGTGGTTATTCAAAGGTATATTTTCTCAATAACGGAACCCAAAAGTACAGTTATTAGCCTGTTGGGGTAAAAATCTTTGAAATTAAGAAGGGGGTCTCATACTCGAAAAGACTGGGAACCACTACCCTATTCCATTTTGTATAATATACTCATTACGACCAGCTTGGCGGACAGAGTTGTGTATGTTAAGCGTCCAACAAAATAGGTCCGCACTTTTGACGCTTTTTACTGTATGTTTTGAGTGTAAAATTGTGCTAACGCGTATCCTTGTAAATTTAAAATTGTCAATAATCATTGGAGCAATTCCATTGTCAAGCTCTTCGATTTCGTATGCAAATAGTTATTACAGCTAGTGATGATCTTTAATTTCGGAGGTAATTCTTGCAAGTAGCCATTAAACCCATGGTGTCTTAATGGAACTGATTCTTGTTTTTTTTAAAAACACAAAAACTGTTGAAATTTGTCTGAGACTAGTCCAACTGCCCACAAAAAATTATGGATCCCGTCAAGAGTACATGTCGCTGGACCATCGTAAAGCTGAGATGATTTTGATAATGGTATGGTGCCTCACGAAGGTCATAGCGCATGGTGTTAAACGTTGTCTTTGGATGTGTCCGTGATACTGAATTGTCCATATGTCTTGATCATGATATAAAAAGCTTTAACGTACTACTTGCCGTATTTCATTCACAAATCTGTAAACTTTTTCAGGAAAAGACTGTTAACATTTTCTGGAGTAAATATCACTAACAAACCATTTATCCACAGTAAGTGGGATATCATTAGAATAACTGACCTTGACCTCTTCCTGGCTGTCTGGAATATGATGATTCAACAAAACTTCAACTTAAAGCATTGTTTTTTCTTCTTCTGTTTGTATATTAGTCTGATACAGAGAGGTTTGAGCTGTATGTAGAATTAAAGTTTAATTTAGTTTGATTTTCGTACCATTCTCCACGGTCACTATACATGTATACATCAACAGCGTTGATTGAAAAATTAACGCTGTAAATAGCGAAATAACTAGAATATGAAAAGCAGACTATGATGACCTACTTTGTCTGGAAGAGCGTTGTGCTTCTCAAGGAGGACGCTCAGATCAAGTTTCAGTATTATAAGGATTACTAGAAACAAAGCCAATCAATGGAAAGTGTAGCTGGCCATCAAAGAAAGATGTGCAGGAGAGCCATAATGATGTCACAGACACATTCAAATCAATG
Source organism: Sinohyriopsis cumingii (assembly GCA_028554795.2). Lineage (NCBI taxonomy): Eukaryota > Metazoa > Mollusca > Bivalvia > Unionida > Unionidae > Sinohyriopsis > Sinohyriopsis cumingii. The sequence continues at coordinate 144,609,905 of CM068826.1, read as the reverse complement.
CAGCCATATTATAGATCGTTATTCAATTTAGGTGACTGTACTTTAAAGTGAAGGGCACACAAATACTCCGATTGTGGAACAAAATTTATGCCAAGACATGGGTGTTGTAAAAAGTAACATGATACTGACCTAAAAACAGAAATAAAAAACCATACAGATACTATTTATTTAGAATACGTTATGACACATTTCCAGTATGTAATTGCTTTTAACATTAAATGCACGCAGAACCAATTTTTCGACAAAATGACTCAGCCTATATGGAGTATTTAGCTTATGAATTGACATGTATTAATGTGTCTGCAATTCTATATGTATCAGGTTAAACTCGTTAAATTATGTAAGCAATTTCGTAAGCAATCGTATACGGATGTTGACAGTGTGCTATATTTTGACAGCGTGCTATATTTACACAGGCATATCGAAATAGGGGTGAGCAACAGAGTAGTAATTTAGTGAATGGTTGGTGCAGAAATAAAGACAGGAAAGCAAGATGGATAGAATGGCTCGGAAAGAAAGAAAGGAAAGCAAGATCGAATTAAATAGATGGGATGGCTCGGAAAGAAAGAAAGAAAAATATAAGACTAAGAGGATGAAAAAAGATATAAATTTTGATTTACTGTTCCTTGAAAGAGACCAATGTATGGTTGTAGTGGAGGGACTCTACCATAAGTTTGGTTTTTAACAATAAAATATGTTAAAAGACAAAGTCTCCTCCCTATTTTCTTTGACAAATTGTTTCTGATCTGCCTGTCCAAATGTACCAAGCTATTTAGAAAATACAATTTCTCTTCTTGATGAGAAATTTAAAAATACATCTCTAATACATTCTCAACTCCTCCACCGAAGAAACATAGTATGTGCCTTATTTTATGACGAAACTGTTGGATACGGTGATTTCCATTCTTTTCGAACATCATCTCTGGAAGAAATGTTGGACACTGTAACTTCCATCGTTTTCGACCATCATCTCTATATGAAATGTTTCAAGTGGGAAGTTTAACATATCCGGGCGATAACGGTGTTTGCATTGTCTGAGGTATTAAACAAGCATAAGACATCCCCAAGTCAGAGAGAGAGAGAGAGAGATCATTGTATAAATGACTGTCTTGTTTTGTTTCAACAATTTTATTGCCGCACGTATGAAAGATGAATGGGATTGGGCAGCAAATTTCGCATCTGTCTTGTTTTTTTAATGTAAATATTGTAAATGAAAGGTCCTTTATTTACAAAGTTATCGTAAATAAACTTCTAATGTTTTCTTTAACTACACAAATATGTAGTATTTAGACCAAAAGGTCAGAAAACTCAATCTGATTTTGTTTTATTTGTTCTTATTGCTATGAATAACGTAAAACTGAAATAAACTGAAATAAAGAATAGAGAACTTCCTAAATTTCATCATGTGGTATGTACTGAAATGAAACAGAACCAGGTATAAACCAGGTGCGCAGAAACAAGTAACGATACAATACATATGTAACACTGATACAAATACTATGAATCTCAACTTAATCTAGCTTGTTATATTTTAAACATACATACATACATACATACATACATACATACATACATACATACATACATACATACATACATGCATGCATGCATGCATGCATGCATGCATACATACACACACACTACATACATGCATGCATGCATACATACACACACACACATACATACATACATACATACATGCATACATACATACATACATACATACATACATACATACATACATGCATGCATGCATACATGCATGCATAAGCACATGCATGCATGTAAACATACACAAACATGCATACGAACAGCCATTCCTGCGCGTTCTCAGGAATTTTTATGGGGTTGAGAATCCGTAATCTGGGGACGCGGGCAAAGTCGCAATTAAAGGGATTTACATGTATTTATATAGACCAACTGCGAAATAGATTTTAAGAAATCCAGGAAGGGTTGAGTAATCCAGGGGGCTCCAACGCACCAATGCAACATACATACAATGTGGGGTGAGCGAGATCATTTCCAAAGGTATCTCTCGTCATTTAAAAGCTTTACCAGGGCCACATTATGTGGTTCATAAAAGTTTGTCAGAATTCTCTTTGTGGCATCTAACATGTCTCCTAGTCTTCTCCCTTCTTTATGCCGCGCGTTCATTCGCCGTTTGTGTCTTAGATATTTCTCTTCTTCCATTCTGGTGAATGGTCCTAAAAATGTGAAAGGATCCGATTAGCAGACAAACAAACGTACAAGCACTTCCTATATAAATAAACTAAATCAGTCTGCATAACTGAAAACTCAGTAAATTTGATAGATATAATTTCTAAACATATGTGATTTTTTTGTGGGTCAAATCCCTTCATTTGATGCGTAAACAAAATGACGTCCTTTTCTGTCTTGTAAGAAGATCCGGAACTGCAGAGGACGTCACAGCATCATGCTATGAAACAGTCAAACGGTCTTTATCTTTTTTTTTTTCTTTTTTCTGGTTTTCTTGGAGACCTTCATATTTAAGTTCCACGTCTTCACGCACGTTTATGCATGTTCTTCTCTGTCATGGACTTCGCTCAATGCCCTGCTTCTCTTGACATTCCGCGTCCTACACAATGCCCAAATGACAGTTACGTACTTCATTATCACTAAATGACAGTTATATACTTCATTATCCTCAAATGACAGTTGCATACTTCATTATCCCCAAATGAAAGTGTATGTAATGTTTTTAAGAACGGTTTTCAAAACCATCAGAAGTTTACATATTTTCTAAATTGTGTACTTCAACATTTTACTTTGTTAACGCCATTTATAAAACCTCTAAATTACATTACGCCAGCGGAGTCAGCGATTTCAAGACAAATATCAGAATACTTCAGCACAAGGCCAGGAATTTTTCACCGTCAAGTGACATACTACAGAACAAGTCCCTGAATTTGTAATCGTTAAGGTGGCGCTCTACAGTTTCGCATTTTACATAGGGTTAGAATTTTAAAGAAAAATAATTTCCCCGGCTTTCCGCACTGGTTATACTGGCTATTTAAAAAAGACCTTGAATATCTTAGGTATAGTTCAAAGAACATTTCATTCCCTTTATTTTGGTGTATGATTGATGGGTATAATATAGTTTATAGATTATACAGTTTGGCCGTACTTCAGATGTGCACCTTTCAAACATGTGCTAACTCCACTTGGTCATTTTCACTTCCTGAACTTGTAAATTGTATATAAAAAGAGCCGATAACATTTCTTACATTTTATATATTTGGTAATTAATTCATTGCACTTTCAGAAGCTGGTATTGTCTAGTCTGGCAAAATTAATTTTCCCTATTTAATAGCTGCTATGGATAGTGTACTTAAGACTATTTCAGACTGATTTTTTTAGCACAAGGGAGCAGTCAATTTAGTTAGCAGTGTTCTTAGATCATGTACAATTTCCAAAAGTACAACATCCAAAGAAATGTCAGCCACATTACACTAAAGCAGCATAGAGGTATGCCAACATTCTCTCCACTGTGAATGCTTTAAATGAAAACAACTTCACCTTACAGCGTAATAACTAGTGAGCGCCCCCTAAATGACACACTGCAGCATAAGGCCCTGAGTTCTGGCCGTGCAATGACATATTACAGCATTAATCTCTGAATTTTCAATCGTCAAATAACATACTACAGCACAAGGCACTGAATTTTAACCGTCAAATAACATACTACAGCACAAAGCCCTGAATTATTAATCGTCAAATGACACACTATAGCACAGGGCCATGAATTCTGAATTGTCAAATAACATACTACAGCACAAAGCCCTGAATTCTGAATCGTCAAATAACATATTACAGCACAAACACATGAATTTTAACCGTCAAATGACACACTACGTTATAAGGCCCCGAATGTTTAACCATCAAATGACACAATACGTTATAAAACTCTGAAGTTTGACCGTGCAATGACATATTACAGCAAAAAGCCCCGAATTCTTAACCGTCAAATGACACACTACAGCACAAAGCCCTGAATTCTGAATCGTCAAATAACATATTACAGCACAGAGCCCTGAATTTTTAACCGTCAAATGACACACTACGTTGTAAGGCCCTGAATTTTCAACCGTCCATTGACACACTACATCAGAAGGCCCTGACACAATACATCACGAAGCCATGAATTTTCAACCGTCAAATTGCACACTACATCACAAGGCCCTGAATTTTCAACCGTCAAATGACACACTACATCACAAGGCCCTGACACACTACATCGGCGGATTTGTTGATTGCACTGGAATGATACACTACAGCACAAAACCAAGATTTTTAATAGTTAAATATCTTGTTTGTATAGAGTACAAAATCCTCAATTTTTAATCGTTGATTGTTAACGTCAACATAGAACGTTGGCACTTTATCTCACATTTGTTTGTTCGTTTGTCTGTTCATATAACAAATGTATAAAACTATTGAAAGTATGCATAAATGAGGCCACGCATTTTCAAAGAAGTAGATCATTATTAATTATTAACTCAGTATCAAATGTAGAGACTATATTTTTAGGTATGGATTGTAAAATAATTACTTTCACGAACTGCACGAAAAGATAGTATTGCAATATAAATTGCAAGATACTTACGTGTTTGTAAAAATCTAAATATTTGTTGATACGTTTTGATTGCATTTTCGCCGGAAAGATCTTCTGTACGGATAAACATCATCTGCTCCCATGGAAACGCTCTAAGCCAATCACGGATAAAGATATGATACATTCCAACTCGGAGGCGAGCCTGAAAATTACAAAGTGACTATAAATAAGGAACACTTTCTAGTTTAATATTTTAGCTCGAAAAATGTAAATGTGTGGCATCGTACCGCAGTAGCAACACCTCTGCGGTCATGAGTTCGATCCCTGTTTCCCAAATTTGCAAATGGTATTGGTCCCCACTCGTTCATCCATATTCAGGACCAACGGTTTTCTTTCAGTTGAAGAGGTTTTTTCCCGCATAGACACCGGAAGTCTGTTTCAAGCTTGGCTAAGGTAAGAGCTCCAGGGCCGACAACCAGTGTCATGGGAAGTGATGCACTGCGTGAAATTTGAGCCGCCATATCTTACTGAACTGGCGAGGTAATTTCTTTCACGTCTGCGTATTTTTAAGAGTTTTCATAAACTACCAAGTGTACCAAAGTCTGCAGTTCTGCGAGTATTATCGCTGTTAAATAATCGTTCCAAACCCTGTTGATAACCTCAAACACCTCAACAGTGATCGACTGAGGTGTTTGAAGAAAGTTACAATACGCAAAGAAAGATAGCAGATAATCAATTGTCTTTGGTACACACCATCATTTGCCAGAAATGTGTGATTAACACATAATTTAAAAGAAAAAGTACCTTCAATCGAAGAGAAAATCCATCATGGAGTCTTAAAATTCCCGGAATGCATCACTTCCGATGACGTAGGTTGTAACGGTGAGGTCAGAGCGCATCACCTATTGAAATTGTTGAATTCGCTGAAACCACTCGGTAGCTACATAAGGTCGCTTTACACAAGGCTAGAAAAACACAACTTTATACAGAAAGTATTAGAACAATTTGGATTTGGATTAATTTTCCAAAATTGAACCAGAATCCTGTATAAAAATATATCTGCAAGGGTACAGGTTAACGGTGCTGTTACGGACAAATTTGAAATAAAGAGATCAGTGAGGCAAGGATGCCCACTGTCAATGATATTATATGTAATGGCAATTGAAATCCTAAGAATAAAAATACGAACTAACAAAAAGATTGAAGGAATAAAAATTCCAAATCTAAAAGAAGAATTCAAGATACTCCAACATGCTGATGATTGCACGAACTTTATTAAAGACCTCTTTTCGTTTAAACACCTAGTGAAGAAATATCAATCATTTGGAAAAGCCTGAGGGTCCAAAATTAACCATGATTAACAGGAAATTCTTAAAATAGGAAACTGTATAGTCAAACTTAAACCCTTTTGGAGATTTTGGCCAATAATCTAAATAAAAAGAAGGGGCCAAACTCGAGTCGGGAGAAATACAAATAAATTAATAAAGTATGGACCCTCACTCGAGTACAGCCCACCTCAGTTTAAGAAATAAATCATGCGAGGAGCGACACTCATAACCACGCGCACAAATCAATATGCTTTCTTTTTTGTTAATCATACATAGTACACCGCTCACTCGTCCAAATTCAAAATTTTGAAATAAAGTAAATTTTCTATTAATATCAAAGAAATGTTACTGAGAAAACTGGGGAAATTTGTCTAGTATTGCTGTCCCAACATGAAAACTATAGCACTCGCACAATATAGCAAATACACACATAGCAAATACGGGATTTAGGAGACCTCTAGCAAAGGTCACAAAAAGATCTAGGGGTGGGAATTCGAGCAAGGTGAAGGAAGCCTGGCTCGGATGAACAGCCCTATAGAAAACACTAGGGAAATTATAAATACCCCATAAAAATTTTAATCAAATAAATTTTTGATCGAAGTCCTTTTATAAAAATAAACAAACAACACACGTTTGGGGGACACACATACACATAAAACAACTTTTCCTTTTTTTCGGTTTTTGGGGAGAGGGCATCCGTCTGGTGCAGCTGGTCGCTACGTGTTATGACGTCAGCCTATCTGTTACAATGTCTGTTTCATTTGCCAATGAAAGCAATCGTTTATATTCGAGAGAGTTCAGCGTTTAGGCTAGTTCTTTCTTTTTCATGATTGATTACATCAAAATAATGACCATTACAAAACCTGCTGAGCTCAAATAATTTTTTGAACTTTCGAAGAAGAATAGCTACCCTCGGGCTTCTCCTGGGGGTTCTTATGATCTCTCGCGTTTACGAAAACCTAAGCTTTTCCGTTTGATCTGGAATGAATAGAGTTTGCTATTTGTTTCGTTTCTTCAAAATTTCGTGATTGTGGACTGGATTTATATGTGACAATTCCACATGAAATACATCTGATTGAAGAAGTGAGGGAGAAGCGTTTAGACAGCTGCAAATGTGTTTCTGTTTCTGTCATTGAATGTTTGAAATCATAATGTGGGAAAACTATGAAGTCTTTCATTTGCAATTATCAAAAAGACGCTATGGAATTTAATGCGTATTTCATTTTGAGTGCAGTAAGGAGGATGTAATTGCATTTATCATCGAAATTACAGTACAATTTCGAAATGTGTAATCAAGATTGACAACCTATTGCATGGCTCATGTAATTCGGATTTGCAGAACTAAGAAAGTACATTTTGAGGAAATTTAGGATGTAAAAGTGTAAGTATATATTTTTGGCTATTCTTATCACCAGCTAAAGAAGACGGTATATGACTTGTCACTTGCATGTTATTTGTAAGGACCCTTTCTTGCGTCTGTTGAATAATGTAGCTAGCCTAAATCCGAAACGTTGTTACACTGCGGAATGTGCCAAAGCAGCTGGTATGTGGCAGTCCACGAAGCTTCCGTTTTAGAAACAAATTTAAACAACAACATCGTAAAGCGCCTCTTCCGCGAGTGTTCATGATTTGTTTACATGTCAAAAGTACTGGCGTCTGCGTTCATTGTTCGTTTCCAATAGAAAGTAGTTAAGTTATGCAAGTGAATGCTATATGTGCATTGGCGCGCGAGTTCAGTATCAGATAATAGTGCACGATTCTGACAATGTAATGTTAACAGGGAAAAAATGAGCATATAATATGAATTTGTTATTCGACGCTGTACATTGGGTTCACTATAAATTTCAGAGGAAGAAGAATTGCCTTAAATCTTAAGTAACTTTTCTGAAAATGGTTTTAACTAGAATTACTGATTAAAGCAGAAGAAAATGACAGTACCTTATAAGTTTCCAGCGAACCATTGTAGGCGCATCCCCTCTCGGTAAAATATTGCCGGCAGTTCTCATGGTTCTTAATGGCTTTTAGTACGGCTTCATGGAAATCTGCCTTGGATAAATTATATCGCAGTATTTTGCCCTCATAGATGTAATCGGAGTAAACTCTGAGAACAGACCAAATAAAATAAAATGAATAATTCTGAAAACATTCGGCCGTCATATTGTCAACCCCATTGTCTTGTAAAATATGTTACTCAGTCATTGCAAACTCAGAATTACGGTCAATCGCAGATTTTGGTTCTGTCAGCGAGAAAATCATTACGTAATAATACACGGTCAGTTACATTCGTATATCTCATTGAGCAGCAAGGAGGGGGAAACCTACAACGTTCGGAACAATCCTTTTTTGCAAATAAAGCTTCCTACGAAAAAAATACAAATACAAGGTCAATAACGCCAAACCGAAGCCTCTAACCAACCGAAATTTTCTCTAATTGGGTTAGCTCATTTTGTTACTTTCCTTTTTTACGTTTGTGTTTTCAAATTTGTATGCCTGTTCGTTTACCCACCCAGACACGCAGTATTTGTCGTCACCCTCCCTGCTGTTCCAGTGTGGTGTAATTAAATCATTATTATATCAATAATGGAATCTCACACGGCTAACTAGCTCGACAGCGACAAGAGGTAATTAAGAAATATCTTCCAGTCTGTGATTCTGTCAAACAACAACTATAAGCGCGTTAGGATTCTCAGGTGGAATTTACAGAAGGCACAGAATAGTTATTTAAAACCAATTGTCGAACCAACAAATACAATTGTTACAGCAACTGAGGCGGCTCAAAAAGTTCTTGAGACATTACCTGTTGATACTGTTGGTCGTCTTCAAGCAGCTCAACCACCACCCCGGCAACCTCCTCAACCACAACCTCCTAAACCACAACCTCTGCCATGAGCTAGAACCAAGATAATATATAAATTTACAACCGAAGGTATTGCCGCTATCCATGATCCAGAACAAATAATTAATTTTGCTGCGTTTGGATATCGTGATAGAAATAAGTATGTAAAACCCGAATATGTTAAAACTCTAAAAGCTGCCGATTGGGTCAAGGATCTATATCGCGCCGATACTGATAAGCCGCTGATCAGATCTGAGCAGGATGTTAATCAGTTTTACATTTTTAACCAGACAGTAGGTGAGTATATTGAACGAAAAAGACAAAAAATGAGACAAAGAGAAGAAGAAATGAAGCAGCAACTTGAGAAAGCAGGATCAGAAAAAAATCAACCTTAAGAAAAATAAGAAAAAGGCAGACTCAACAACAAGTAAGAACAAAGATACAGATCCTGGCCCCACTGCCACTGGAAATGGTCATGCTATGAAGCAGAAGAAGAATTATATAAATTACAACATAAAGTAAAACAAAAACGTATACAAGACGTAGCAAAAGAAGTAGCAAAAGAAAACAAGAACGTCTTAAGAAGAAAATCGACGAGTATCTAGGACAACCAATAACAAAAGAAAAAACTGGAAGTGGTTTGTCCAACGGTGGCCTTGGTAAACTCTGTCCCAGTAATGTCCTTGCCGACGTTGATATACTAGAAATCCTCATTGGAGGAAAACGAGCTGGTAATAATCCCCCAGAAATAATTAATGAAGCAGCTGATATTTCTCAAAGATTATTTACAGGCGGCATCATGGACATTAATAGTTATCGGTCCCTCATCGATGAAGTCGTTGATGATTACAACAGTGATTAAGGGTATTGAATTAGATCTGTGACAATAACATAGTATGATCATACATAATGCTCAACGTAGACCTGTATTGGTCAGGGTGATAAATTCGTGATTACCAACATACAAAGCGATCTATGGAGATGGACTCAGTGATGTTGTTCAGGGTCTATTTAGAAGGATGGCCCCAAAAGCAATACCGATTGCAAAGCAAATGGAAATGAAAGCTATTGACGTTGTTCGTGATACAGGTATTTTGGTGTTGTTGGTGATTTTTCTAGCAAAACATTCACAGCAATCCAATCGAGGATAGACTAGCACGATTAATACGATGACATCCTCAGTCAGTAAAATTGCCTTGCATCGAAATTAGGCTTGCAAACGTTAGGAAAATAATAATTCAAGCTGCAAATAAAAACTAGCAGAATTGGCTGGTGTCCCCATGTCAGATAAAGAAAAAAATATAAAAGCTAGCCTGATAGCAGGAAGTGGACTTCGTGCTAGACGATAGCAAGTAAAATAAATATATTCAAACGTGTATCTGATCCCGCATTTGCCATGGATGCGCCAGTTCTCAGAGATGAATCTGTACGCGATTATCAATATTTTTCTTACGACGCACGTGTACTTAACGCACGAGGAAGAATTTAGCTGAAAGTTCAGGATACAAGTAGATATTTCCTGCCCGCTGAGGTATTCAATGAGATCGAAGGTAGACTTTTGAAGGCAGATGATACAGCGTACGGACTTTTAGATCGACCTGATTTTGTTAACAATGGTGTTGTGGCGTTATTTAACAGCGCCACATTCATGACTGACGGAACAAAATATTGAATCGTGTCTCAAAAATGTTGATGTCACGACGATACGATGTTTACTCGAGGTCAGCTGGTCCGTCAATGATGTTTGCAAAGGATACAACTGATCACCCCGAGAGCAGCAATATGAGACTGAATGCAGCCGGGGACGCAGTTGCATCAATGAATGACGATTGCAACGTAGGATTTGCCGCACATAGATCAATGTTAAATGAAGAAAATCTTTCATCTGTGATTCCACTATCACATATATTTTGATTCTGTAGAACTGTTAGAAAGGTTATATTTGGACCTAAACACCTCGTTGTACTTGTAAGAAAAGCCACCGAAATGATACAATCTGGCGACCCAACGCAGTTGATGCAGGTAAAGAAATACTAACAAAACTTTCGCTGTGGATGCCAGTAATGACTCCACCACTCGCCGAAGAACAACAGTTTCTTTCGTGGATCAATGTGGTAAATCAACATTATCGTGGTTGACAATGACAGACAGTATTTAAATTAATGCTGTCGGGTTATTCACATGGCAGATAGCATCACAGGAAGGGGTGTTAGCACGACAATATATATTCATTGCGTTTCAGGAAAATGCCAAAGTAGATTCGCAGGAACGAAATTCGATGGTGTTTGACACGCTTGGGGTTAACGAAGCTGCTTTCAGGATATATGGACATCAAGAATCTTCTGAAGAAGTTTTGTTACATTTTGATCAAAACCACGTTGCACGTGCTGATCATCGGTTGATGACATTTATGGGGCATGATCAAAATGTTGATTATGGTTTGCAGATATCTCAGCGGGATTTCACAACGCTGTATCCTATCTATTACTTTTCACTGGAACACTTGGATTTGTTCAGACAATCAGTAGTTGATATACACTTTAGAGCTCGTGTAGCTCGACTGCTCGCTGCTGGTTATAGAGGAATCGCTGTTATACTCTCAGATAAAACAATGCTGCTTGAAGGTGTTGGTCGACGAATGAGAGTTATTGATGCCCCAGTAGAAAACATGTAATTAAATCGCTCATGACAGTATAATGTTATATCATCATGTTAGTGTTATTCTAACTCCTGGTCAGATTAAAAGGCTACAATCAGAAGCAAATAGGAATTGTGGAATAAAAATATCACTAAAAAAAACAGAACTCAGGTGGTCCGAATAAACCATCATTGTCAAAACGTCAACTCAGGGGCTTCAGTGAAGCCAAACGATCAAAGACCGGTGTACGACTTAATCTTTCTGCGGGTGCTATTAAAGACATCGCTAAGACGGTGGTATATTTTCACTTCTTGCGTTGATAGCCGCTGAGGCCCAGCTGTTGGAAAAAGCAGCTGCATTTGGTGCTGTTGGAACTGCTGATGGGATGGCATTAAAGAAAGCAACAGGTCACGGAATAAAAACTTCCAAAAATAATGGAAAGGTCTGAGACTGCCAGGAACTTCCCATTTGTGGTACGGAAAAGGTCTAAGACTTCCCAGGACAATTCGTTGACGCTTCCTATGTTCAATTTTGATTTACTCTATGCCGCTAAAAATTAAACATCAAAACCTTCAAAGGTGTTTTTATGCCTGATCAATAACTAAAACAACCACATATCCAGGAAACTGGTATCATTAATCTCGATGGAAGTTCTGGTCCAGGTACTCGTTGGGTTGCATACGTGATTGATCCACGTAGACTTGTTTATTTCTATTCGTATGGACTCGCGCCATAAAATAATTTTTAAAATATGTAAGCAAGTAGCACAATATTCCTATCTGGCATTCAACATTACCAGGATAGACAATAACCGATCCGCTAATATGTGGCCGTGAAGTAATTGCTGTACTAGACGCTGTCTCAAACTCCCTAATACCACTTCATAACATCGTCCACGAGTATACCACGTTGTCCAACATTTTAAACAGGTCTTAGTTAATATGCAATGGTAGATATTTTTGGAAGATCTACTCTTAGTAAGACTCCGGGTAAAACCCAAGGTGATTTATCCAAATATGCAACTCTAAACGAGGTTGAAACTAAACACGCTGATCTTTTGAGTCTTGCAAATGTGGACCAAAATGAAGTCGTTGTTTTTCAGGATAAACAAGGACGATTAAAGGCAAGCAATATCCCGCTGACATATTTATTCTTAAAGTTCCAGATGCGACCGAAGATAACTTAGCCGTATTTACTAAGAACGGTAAACTAAAAATTCACATGAATCAGTCTTAACACTCATGGAAGAGATTACTAGACGTAAGAATTGGAGATATTATGTATGGCGAGCTCAACATGAGTAAAAATACAATTATTAATGTGAGAGAACCAAAATCAGACGATGATACGGCAAAGAAACGATACATATATAGCAAAAACGCCACTATCAGAACTGAGATTGATGATCGTTTATTATATGCAAGTGATTGAATGACTGGTTCTCTCAATATGGCTAATACTAAAATTACTAGTCTTGGAGAACCAGAATCAAACGATGACGCTGCAAGGGTGAAATACGTCGACAATAGCAACTTCCCGATGATGGCATCGTTAATGACAATCAGTGATGGAATGACCACGTTTAGATCTGAATTTTCTACTCACTTATAAGCGGTTGTAAATTTCCGTAGAAAAACAAATAAGATTATTTATGAAGTTTTCGAGAACCCAGCAGTCCTTGACATTAAGCTGTCCGAAATACAAAAGATCACCGACGGTGTAGTATAAACAGCAGCGTCTGGATCATCATTATGGTCACCACTCAATAAATCCATTAAACATCGCGCAGAGGTTACCGGTATATACAGGTTCTCAGTACTCGGTGTTACAAGATTTATAATATTTACCACAATTTCACGGCTTTATCCACTAACTGGATCTTCTGTATTTTAGTAGTACTAGAACAAAACGATGAGGTAACATTTTTGGTTGAACCCGAGAAAAAGCGCCCCCGTGTTGTACTGTTGGTGTCTTGAATTAATCGCTAAGTTACCACCCACTTAAAAAATAATGAATCAAAACCCAATACACGTAAAAGATTTCAGATACAAGCAAGTGCGTTCGTGGCATAAACAACTGAAAAACAGCATTGATACGCATACAGTAAAACAAAAATAAAAACAAATACCGCAGACGTGTCGTTGTTACTGACATAACTGTAAACTCTGCATCTGCTGTCATCGCTGGAACAGCAACGGTCATCAGCGCATTGTCAGCAACATATGTAATAGAACCAGTGATAGGAATCGGCATTGCAATTGTAACAGGAATTGCTGGTATTCTTAATATCATCGCAAAAATAAAATATCTACGTGCGCTTTTGATAAATTACACAAGTATATAATAAAATTACATACAGCGACGCTAGCATACTCGAAATTATCTTCGTTGATATCATCAGGTCTTAGCGACGGAATAATATTAGATACTGAGTTCACAGAAATGATTACAATTTACCACGAAGGTACAAATGTACCTTTGAGAATGACTATGTCAGAATCTACAAATGATTTGGAATCAGGATTTAACAAATAATAATAATAATGTCAATGTCAAAACTAATTACTACAACAGATCTAATAAAAGACTGTCAAAAACCACGATGATATAAGCAAGTTCAACCGATCCCGAGTTCAGCTATAGATTTCCAACTGCGATTCCAGCCAAAGAAATAGCACTAGCACAATTAGGAATGTATGATAGTTGGCCAAGTATTAGATCAAAATGATTTGGTGAATTACAAGTAAACAATTCACTGGTATTTTCGTATACAAATAAACAAGATGGAACACTAGATTGCCGAGTTGTTAATATACCTACAGGCATTTATCAAATCGAACAGATCGACGATGAGTTTCAGCGCAAAATCAAATCAAGAATCCTAAATAGATATCACTGTTCATGAACCAACGTTAAACATACAAGCTTAACTAACTTAAGTATATGGACAGCTCGACCCCAAGTTAAACCCCATGATTACTAAACGATATTCTAGCAGGTCCAGAGGGCACATATATAATCTAAATTCTATGGACAGCACAATACTAACTTAATTCTAAGGACGGCACAACACAAACGGGTTATTTTCTATGTTAAATATATATATATATATATATATATATATATATATATATATATATATATATATATATATATATATATATATATATATATATATATATGATCCTCCCCAAATTAACCTCGGGAGAGTACAAAAAGAGCATCACCACGTGGTGACATGGTGGGAAGGACAATACTTTGAAATCTAAAAGTAGCTCACACAACGGGCGTGGCTTATTCGCTGTTTGTATTTTTCTATATTTCTTAATTATTGTCTTTACAAAATCTAGAGAAAGCAAACAACATGACAGACTCAGAAAAATAAAGGTAATGTTTCTCAAAAACCCCAGCAAAAGCAAACAGATAAAAACAATAATTATTTCTAAGTGAAAGTAGTTGTAAAATACAAGCAAGATAATTATTTAATATTTCTACTCATCCCCTGACACAGTCAAGACAGAGTTATATCCCTTCGTCTTGCCAGACAATTACAACAAAATGGTCTGTGTCATTCTTACCTGGATCAGCACACTAATGATATGATTCTTGTTTTCCTGAATTTATCAAGGACGAAAATAAAAGTTGCAATTATCCTTCATCTAATTTCCACTGTTACAAACTACGCTACTCCACTGACAGCTAGTTGCCACTCACACAGTTCAGTTACATAATAACAGTTACGATGACACACACAAAAAATCGCGGCAGTCATATAATATTACGCAGTAAGAAGCGGGGCAACTGCTTAATAACTCTATCGGAAATGGATTTGTTTCACAGAGTTATCTACCTTCACAATTATTGCTGTGTCTATTACTGAATTATTATTTTTTGTTCGTATTTCTTCGAAAACGCCGTAGTATATTTTACCCGCGACGCGTTGTATCTTAGGAAGGTAAATATCGAAATATTTTTCAGCTACATTCATTGAATGAAATATTATTTCTTCACCAGTCTCAACTCGCACAGATTTAACTCTTCTTGTAATTTTTTGTATTTACAGGTTCCTCCAAATTTGTAATTTTGACTTTATGTAACAGCTCGTAAATTACACAAATAATTAATTTTCGGATTTGAATCATTAAGATCGATCACAAGACCATCTTCGATTAGTTCGTGGAAACACTCGTATACAAACATATGCAAATAATAATTTTCATTCTCCTCAGTATTGAATTTAGATTGTTTTAATCGACAGTTCCTGATTACACGATCACGAGATGCCTCATTATTCTTGATGATGGGATGTTTCAAAAATTTATTTTGCTCCAATTATATAATAATATATTTTTTTCTAAAAAATAATTGTGAAAAACTGGCGAGATAGTATTCGGCGTTTCTTATACCGGTAACGTTGTTACCGGTAACATTTTTTTAATAATAATATCGTTATAGTTCTATTTTACCATCACATTGCAGACACAACTGCGTTTCTCCTGCATATCCTTTGCTATATTTTAAACACGTGTTTGATCCTAGGCACTCTCATCACACACTTTGCATGAGGTATTCACATAATTCGTAAAGAGTAATAGAGCCGATCATTAACCATTTGCATTTCTTCTTTGCTTGAATCATATTGAATATATATATATATATATATATATATATATATATATATATATATATATATATATATATATATATACACTTAAATTTAATCATATATTTGTCCTAATTATAATATGGAGGAGTTTGAGAAATTATCTGTGATTAAACCCTCTTAAGCTTGATTCTTGACAGAATATCCCCTGGCTTGCCTAGGCGAGTTCAAGTTGATCCGACGAATAAAAACTATGATTGAAAGTTTTCATGGCAGAAGAAAGCTCATGCGTTGTCAACCTTCAGAATTTTACACAACGTTGATAAAAGTCGCCTCAATGCTAAATTGAACGACCAACGAGCAGCGACGATTATTAATTATCTCGACATTCAAAGATATTTTTTAGAATAAAATTTATTGCGAAAGCTGATGATACTTGGATTACCCGTGACAAACGTGACCCTGTTCTATAGCATTACACAGGAAATATTGTTACATTAATTAAAATTTCCAAACCAGGAATGCTGACTGGTATTGACAAACCATATTATGAACGAGCGTATCCTGTGACTGCAGTTATTGATGAGATATAGCCGCTGAATGATAAACCTAGCGTAAATTATCTCAAACCGATAAAACTTTCGACCCTGAATTGTGTAGCTGAGCAAGTTACAGAACATTTTACAAACGCGATACGCGGAAACGGTTTAACGCATTTACGACGTAATGAAATAAATTAGTTGCCAGAAACAGCTAAAGATACCGGAGCGTCCACCAAAGACGTCTCTGAACTAGAAAAGAACTTAAGATTTCCAATAATGGTAAAGGCATTAACCGGAGAGATTTTGTACGAATCGAAATATAAAAAATGGAGCTTCGATAGAGATTATCGATCAAAACGCACAAGCGTGGACTTCGGATATACCAATATTTCCACGAAATCGAACTGTTAAATTCTATGAGGTGATATGTTTGATTTTATCAGAAATATCAGTAAAAGCGATCATGTGTCCGTGCAGCTGTTTCAATGTTCCGCTGTTGGAAACTGATCAATTTGTACGACATAATGGAGATATTTATTGTACAGAATCTCTCCACGAAGAAAGAAAAAATCTTGCTCAGAAGGGTAATTCATAGTAACCAACACGGTTGGGATTTCTTGCAGACATACAACGCAGTTGTGTGAAATACGGACACGGCAGATTGTAGAACACTAAGTATGATTATAAGGATGTTATCACGGTTGATATGGTTGCATGTTATCTTGGAACTTTTCGTTGAATGGCAGAGTGTTCTGCATATTTTAAGAGATTTGGACATCAAACACACGAGATGATCAGAGTTGCGATAAACGGACCCTTACCAGATTTTGATTTAACTGGATTTGCCTGCATTGAGTAACTGATTTTGAGAATAAACTCGCGAACGATTTTGGCAGAAAAATAATTGGTAAATTTACGCAAAGAGGTTCATATGATCATAAACGACGTTGTACAAGATTAGGTTTAGACGATGATGAGTGAGATTTTATAAATGCTGATACAACGAAGAGAAACAGATGTATAAGTCGAAGTAGTGTTAAATTATCGGATGGAACCAAATTAGGTACAATTGTGAGTTACACTGATGGTGACTCACCACAGCATACTCATTTAAGATCTTCGAAGCTCGTGTACGTTTCGATAAATTTTATTATCGATGATAAACATATTTCCTGATACCGCAGTGAGAGTCGCCACAGATTCATTTTATATCAATAAAAAATACAGAATTGCTAGAACAATTGCATATAGGCGCTGATGCATCATTGGGCGAATGGAGAATAAAACGAGTAAAGATAGTTATTCTGAATCTGCCGACGCTGAATCTAAGGTAATATATTATAAAAATAAACAGATGTAAGATTGTCATCAGCACCATCGGTATATGATCCTGTGGTAGGGCATAAAACAGTTTATCTCAATGGAACCGGAGGTTCTGGTAAAACAACACGTGCGATCAACTTATTATGAAATTTTGATACGGCTGTTTTGACACATACACATAGGCTCGCTTATCACGGCTTCTTCCAATGGAAGGGTGATACATCAACTCCTGAACGAATGAGTGAGAACTATATTCCAAAGGTTATTATCTGGGATGAAATATGTACAGTGTCGCTGGAGACATTAAAAATATTTCTTGATTGGTTAGTGACTAAAAATACTGATGTTATCATGTGTGGTGATCATGGTCAACCACCCCTTTTGTTGGATCATCCCCACATGAATGGCTGACAAAGTTCGTAGATTATTTTGAGGAGATAAGTAATAATCATAGAGCGCTTGATCCAGAATTAAGAGAGCTTAAGGAATTAATTAGACCACAACCAGATAAAGTTCAATATGAAATAATGCGTGAGATAATTTCAGAAACTGTGATGAATGATTTTTGGAATTTATGGAGACCAGATGATTGATAGTTGCAAGTAGAAAGATAGTTCGTGGTACACTTCAACAACAATTATTTCTGTTACATAAAGTTTTCAAATTTACCTGTACCATTATGTTATCGACTAACAGATACTCGACGGCAAAATATCGACGTTGAAATTCCAGACTGCGGTAATAAACAAAATCTTGTGTTAAATGATGTTGGTATAGTTCCTGTGAGTGTTGTTGAGAGCGCGTTAACGATGGACGAAACTCAGTTGACTCTAGGATATACTATATCGATTCATTCGTCACAAGGATTAACTGTTTCGGATACTAATATTTGGAGTGTTGATGATCGTATTTAATGGTAAACTTTAGTATATGTCGCAGTGTCTGGAGTCAGAAAAATATCTCAGCTGTGGAGGGTTATCATAGATCAAGCTGCTAGCAATGGAGATGATATAGTAAGAAATGTTTTTAGCTATTTATAAACAATGTACAAAAATAAGCGCGACTTTGACCTCGACGCTGAATTTATCATGACGCTGAATCATCGACAGAATATTCATTGTGCAAGCTGTAACACGGTAATGTTGTGGCAATATTCAAATAACAATCCAAAACAGTTTGTCGTAGATAAAATTAATAGTAGTCTTGGTCCCACACGCGAAAATGTGATGTTGACCTGTCTTGAATGTAATCGACGTTGGGGCACCAGTTTACAAAAGTGAAGGCGGTGGTAACTGTGTGTCTTCAGGAAATACTTGTAATTGTTCGCGTACAATCCTCGCTGAAAAGCAATTGAATCTAGTCTGTAGATTGCAGATCTACCCGTGGATCTTACCATGCTGGAAATTGTATGTGTGGTCACACTCCAAATAGGATCAGTTGCTCTTTTTTACCACATTCAAGTTCACCAGGTTCATATAAATATCTTACAGTCACATTACCTAGTACTGGTTGTTTTGAGAAAGAATCACGTCATTGTACTGATGTATGTTTTTTGTGATTGCATTGGTAGGTTTCATAGAAAATTGCACGAGTAATTTCATTATTTTACCGCAGCTATTACACTTGGTAGTCTTGCAACCCATTCACGAGATCTCTTGTCTTTCTGAACTTTGGTCAGAGATATTTTCTGTGAATACTGATATCCAAATAACCGCTCAGCAATCGTTCGTTTAAATCGTTCAACAATTGCTTGATCGCGATGAATTGCGGTATGTCCTTGTCTGATTTTGACGTAATGTTTTTTCATCAGAGATGATACTGCACCAAGAAATTCATTGCCAGGATCAACCTGTAGCAACCGTGGCCAAAGTAGACCGCCACGTTGATAAATTCGTTCAAACGCAGATGCAACTTCAGTTGCTGTTTTATTTTATAATGTTTCTGCTTCTTTATACTTATTTGGAACGCCAATCAACGCGTATTTGTATATACGTGATTGACATCTACCAGTTTTAGTGGCATCGTGTGGCAAAAACAAAAAATCTGCTTCATGATCATCATTGGGCGTGCTGACATTTATTAATAATCTCGTAGTATACCATGATGTGATGCTGGACTAACAATCAAATCTAGCTCAGATATTTTCTCGAGGCTGACACAAAAACACAGACATGATTTATGTTACTCAGCGACATACGCAAATAACTAAAGTGATCAGAGATAACTGTAATATTTTAGTTGTGTTTAATGGAGTTGATACACATACTCTGCGAAACATTCATCAGACTTGGTTTTCAGGGGATATGGATGTGGTTAAGTTCAAAAATTTCTTTTCAAAAGCACAAGCTACCCCACTGGAATTTATCACGATAAATTTACATGATTCTCGGTCGCGATATCGTGTAGGTCTTGATAAAAGTTTCGGTTGAGACACAGCAGCAGGGAGGATGACGACAAATATTGAGTGTCCGGGTAAGTAAACAAACACGCATAAAAATTTGAAAACACAAACGTCAAAAATAAAGTAACAAAATGACCTAACCAAATTAGAGAAAATCTCGGTTGTTTAGAGGCTTCGGTTTGGTATTATTGACCTTGTATTTCTTTTCCGTAGGAAGTTTTATTTTCCAAAAGACTTGCTCCAAAAACGTTGTTCGGTTCACCGTCCCTGCTGCTCATGGTTTTGCGCGGTTCGACATCTAAAGAGTTGTTGCTTCCTATCAAATGCAAAATAAAACTGTCATGGTTCCATTATCTGACAATCAAGACTACTGAAATCTTATATTAAATTTATGTATATATCCTGATGATAGTTTTCGAAGACAATATTTATTTTGTATTTTCTTTGGACAATGATTATAAATAATATTTTTCTGTATCCGGAAAGATCAAGACTAATTTATTTATTTATTTATTTATTTATTTATTTATTTTATTGTTAATTTGTGGTTAGGGTAGGATGAGGGGTGATGTACATGCAATACTTTATTTATTTTTTCGGATATGTTAGAAGTTTTGCTCATTAAAAGGGTGGACTATGTCCTTATATTTTCTTTATACTTTAAAACATGTATGTTTCATCAGTACAAATCGTTCATTTGCAAATTCGTAGGGCTAATGAACAAAAACAGATGATACCACATAAATGAAAAACATTTAAGAGATCAGGGATACTGTTAAGAGATACTGCCAAAGCTACTTTGGAATTCATGGAACAAGTTCGAAAAAGAGACGGCATTAAAAGTTTAAGGACATTTTCGATTGTAAAAAATTTCATCACTGAAGGAAATTGCAAGTAACCAATGTAATTAATTTCACAAATGTAACGAAAAAAGTAAGAAAAGATACCTACTTACAAGGGACACGTAAAGGTACAAAGATAAATATTCGTACAATGTAAGTGTTTGGTATTGCATAGGTATTGTATAATTTATGCCACAATATAGGAAGGGAGATAACTGTATATTTACTTCTGTTATGCTTTTTAAGATTGCAACCGCACCATCACAGTAGATCTTTTTGTTCATTCACTCATTAGAGATCAAATATATGAATCGTATGCATTGCAATATATATATATATATATATATATATATATATATATATATATATATATATATATATATATATATATATATATATATATATATATATATATATATATATATATATATATATATATTTGTGTGTGTTGTTGTTGTTGTTGTTGTAGGGTTTAACGCCATTTTCAGCACAAGATAGGCGATACATAGCGGATAGACGTGAGACGGCCGTCATCCGTAACGGTGAGCGCTTTAGACCACCGGACCACTCGGAGCCCCTATGTGTGTGTGTGTGTGTGTGTGTGCCTATTGATATAACAATCTTGTACTAAATGTTTCCTATTTGATTTTGTTTTAAGTATATACATGTAAATCCAAATCTTCATATATACATGTTGTATGTATATACATGTTAATCCAAGTCTCCATATATACATGTTGTATGTGTGTACATGTAAATCCAAGTCTTCATATATACATGTTGTATTTGTATACATGTAAATCAAAGGCTTCATATATACATGTATGTGAATACATGTAAATCCAAGTCTTTATATATACACGTTATATTGTATGTGTATACATGTAAATCGAAGTCTGGATATATACATGTCGTATGTATATACATGTTAATCCAGGTCTCCATATATACATGTTGTATGTTTATACATTTAAATCCAAGTCTTCATATATACATGTATGTGTATACGTGTAAATCCAAGACTCCATATATACATATTGTATGTGTATACATGTAAATTCAGGTATCCATACATACATGTTGTATGTGTGTATACATGTAAATTCAAGCATCCATATATACATGTTGTATGTGTGTATACATATAATCTTATTTTCTAAATATACATGTTGATGGTGATACATGTAAATCCTAGAATATATATATATATATATATATATATATATATATATATATATATATATATATATATATATATATATATATATATATAGACGCACTTTTTTTAAAACGGTGTGTATTTTGTCTCTAAATACAACCAGACTGAGAAATAGGCACAAAAAGAGAAAAAAGGCGTGTTACAATTTGTTGGAAAGATCAAGTGTTCCATATAGTGTTTATAACATATTCATTTCACAGAATCATTTTGAAACTGAGTGAGGACATCGATGATTTTTTTTTATCTCAGATACAAGCACTGGCGCTGAATTTAAAATATTTTTTTTTTTAAAACGTGCTAAGAAGAATCAAAGATAAACAAAATGGAGATATGTTTTGCATTTGCCTTTGAAAAAAGTCCAAAAGTCCAAAGCGCTCAGGCTAGCAAGATACTAGTTTCGCACTGTTTGTTGTCAGTTTATTGCATATATATATATATATATATATATATATATATATATATATATATATATATATATATATAACATTAAAGCTGGATTTTAATAAAAAAGACGAAAATCTCATCTTTCAGTAGATACTTCACAATTAGGATATTAATTAGCATGAGAAAAGTTCTCTTCAAATGACACGTTTAGAAATATTTTAAAAATATGAATTCACAACCTTTACGTTATATTGATGATATCGATATTCGTATATATCACAGCTATAAGTCTCATCACTCCCGATATTACTCGTATATATCACATCTATAGGTCTGATCACTCCCGATAATATTCGTATATATCACAGCTATAAGTCTCATCACTCCCGATATTACTCGTATATATCACATCTATAGGTCTGATCACTCCCGATAATATTCGTATATATCACAGCTATAAGTCTCATCACTCCCGATATTACTCGTATATATCACATCTATAGGTCTGATCACTCCCGATAATATTCGTATATATCACAGCTATAAGTCTCATCACTCCCGATATTACTCGTATATATCACATCTATAGGTCTGATCACTCCCGATAATATTCGTATATATCACAGCTATAAGTCTCATCACTCCCGATATTACTCGTATATATCACATCTATAGGTCTGATCACTCCCGATATTACTCGTATTTATCACATTTAGAGGTCTGATCACTCTCGATATTACTCGTATATATCACAGATGTAGGTCTCATCAATACTAGATAATACTTGTATATATCACAGCTAAATCATCAAGCACACGCCAAATCAGCACGGGTACATACTATATTATGGTGTACTGAAGACGTCATCTTGACCCATGTGAATAGATCGTAAAGGTCTCACTGGATAGTTTCGTATTTTGACACCTACCTAATTTTTAAGGTAGAAGGCATGAACCTAATTATCACAAGTCTAGCATTTATAAATTCACGCAGAAGCTAAGTATGTAATGTGGTTGAGATTTACTTTGAGCTAGGTTGGGAAATGGGTTGGCTTGTTGGTGACTGCCTGTCACAGTCAGACGAGCATTGGAGATCAAATGCGTAACTTGGGCTGCAAATGAGCATCCAACTTGGCTTACGTATTTACATGTGTCTGCCACAGAGGTAAATATCTAAATATCTAGATGGTTGAGGGGTGATGAAAAGTATGCTAATTTGTTATAGTACTAGTGAACTTGATTCATGCATAAGGCACATACTGATCTTTTTAGCTCCCTTGTCACAGGAAAATATTCAAAATAGCTCTTTCCTGTCAAAAATGAATGTAAAAAAGAGGGGTTGGTGGCAGTGTTGGTTCAGTATAAAAGCAACCATTTGCATTAGTAATTAACCTGATTGCCACAGTCAAAATCTCACATGTATGCTTTCTTCAAAAATCATTAGTTTGTTTTTATTTGTATCTTCAGTGTAAAATGATACTGTCCAGTGAGACATAATTACGTTTATGCCGCATTCGGATCACCTCTGCTATTTATGCCTTGAATATATGATGGAGTAGTTATTTACGAACAACCATTCATTTTGTTCACCGAAATTTTCTTTACAAAAACATTTAAACAATTTATAAAGAAACCGCAATTTATTCGGACCACTTCAACTATTTGCACAATTGGATCGGTTGTACGAAAGATCGACAAGTTGTTAATGACAAAAGTCGATAAATTCGCAAATTTCTCGGTCAGTCCTGGTTTCGTAAATAACCAAATTGGTCCAAACAGAAGCTAATGCCACCTATCGGCATAAATTCGATGTATGAACCTAATGATTGACCTCGAAGTTGCAAGTTTCTTACCGTTCAACTGGATTTCTCATAACCACTATTAGCCTCGTGTCAGGCATCACGTGACGCAGAAAGTCGGCAGTAGTTATAACTGGTTCATTGCATCCCTGGTTGCCAGGCAACTGTGACCATCTCTTGTTGTCAAAAATAGTATCAACGGAAGCTTCACCTGGAACAGCATATATGCGTTTAACAATTTATGTTCCTGTTTGTGTGTGTGCACCGCACGCACGCACGCGCACGCACGCACGAATAAGGTTTTCTTGTCAAACTAATTAAAAACATGCTGAAGGAAAATTTACTATATTGTTCAGAAACCAGTGACGGTAATATTCATAGAGTATGATCAGTTTTGAAAGACATTTCAAAATAAATGAAATTCTTGCTTAAATGCTCAAGTTATCATCGTAGAAAAATATTCGAAATATTAAAAGTCAGAAAAACAATAAGTAATGGGAGTTGCTTTTAGACATCAGACAGACGTAAACTGAAACGATAATCAGTTTATTTACAGTGATTGACTACTGCTACAGTTACTACTACTGCTACTATTAATAATGTTACTACTACTACTATTACTACTGTTACTACTACTCCTGTTACTACAACTGTTACTACTGCTACTGTTACTACTACTACTACTGTTACTTCCTCAACTGTTGCTACTACTACTACTGTTACTACTACTACTATTCTACTATTACTACTGTTACTTCTGCAACTGTTACTACTACTACTACTACTGTTACTACTACAGCTACTACTGCAACTACTACCACTACTACTACTGTTAGTATTAATAATGTTCCTACTACAACTGTGACTACAACTACTACTGTTACTACTACTACTGTTACTACTACTACTGGTTACTGCTACTACTGTTACT
Source organism: Sinohyriopsis cumingii (assembly GCA_028554795.2). Lineage (NCBI taxonomy): Eukaryota > Metazoa > Mollusca > Bivalvia > Unionida > Unionidae > Sinohyriopsis > Sinohyriopsis cumingii. Next base: position 144,584,487 of record CM068826.1, on the reverse strand, counting down.
ACTACTACTACTGTTACTACTACAGCTACTACTGTAACTACTACCACTACTACTACTGTTAGTATTAATAATGTTCCTACTACAACTGTGACTACAACTACTACTGTTACTCCTACTGTTACTACTTCTACTACCACTGTTACTACTACTACTACTACAACTACTACTGTAACTACTACCACTACTACTACTGTTAGTATTAATAATGTTCATACTACAACTGTGACTACAACTACTACTGTTACTCCTACTGTTACTACTTCTACTACCACTGTTACTACTACTACTACTACTACTGTTAGTATTAATAATGCTCCTACTACAACTGTTACTACAACTACTACTGTTACTACTACTACTGGTTACTGCTACTACTGTTACTACTACTACTACTGTTACTACTACAACTACTACTGCAACTACTACCACTACTGCTACTGTTGCGGCTACTACTAGTAGTACGGTTGCAGTTACTAAATATAACGATATAGTTAAGAACAATGAGGAGATGGATGATGATGACAACGATGATGACGATGGTCTGACACAAATGAAAATAAAAAAGATCACGAGTAACACACTAGCAACTGCTAGTTACAAACAAATAAACACTACTACTACTACCACTACTACTACTACTACTACTACTACTAATAATAATAATAATAATATCAATGGTCACTGCAAGTACAATGCCAACGACGATGAATAAGAAGGACAAGAAGATGATGAAGATACACAGAGAATGAAGAAGAAGGAAGGCATACCCGTAATCAGATGATGATATGGAAATAAACGTGACTCGCACGTAGACGATGAAACAACATCCTGTATGATGTTAGCCGCCTCATCGAAATAACTGATGTAATGGTCCAAGCTCCGATTCTTATCTATAAATATATATTTTTTGTATTTAACGTAGATATAAAGAAACAAACAGTTTTTACTGCTGTAAAGATAACGCTAATGAATTGGTGACAAACATGCATTTTTATTACTTTCTACCATTTAGGTAGTTCATTCTCTTGCTGTTTCAAGAAAATATCATCTATGGAGTTTTTTGTTGTTGTTGTTATAGGATGAGAAATGCTGATTATGAATAACGTTACTTTAGCAACCACACGACTATTCGAAATAAACGGACCGATGATATGTTACCCAAAAGTACTTTGCTTGGTCGTGTATTTTATTAATTTATTCACTATGTCCGCACAGTTACCGGTTAAGATGCCGTTTTCACTCGCTTGACACAGAACATTTCATTTTAGATATAGTTCTGAATTCACATAATAAAAATTCTGCATACGATTGAAACAGTGTGATACGTATTGATACGGCATGTTTTAACTGAACTTTTTAAGGAAGAATTTGTTTAACTGTTAAAATAACAAGATGAATAACGCATAGGCCAAATGGAGTGTTCAAATAATTTTTAATACTTGTATTTTCGAGTTACATGGTCGTGTTCAAAAGTCGTCCTAAAATTATCAAGCGCAAAGATGTCATCCCAGATATTACATTTATACAATTTTTTTGAGCTAAAGGTGATATTAAATGGGTAATAATTTTAATATTGAATTTATGAAACGAGGTGAATAATTTTCAGTTTTTCGCAAGCAAAGTTTCAATAAATTGAATATTAAATCGTTACTCATTTGAGATCTTGGTTATCACATAGGTTTAATTCTAGTATAAAAAGTTTCAATACAAAGAAGAACGGACAAATTTAAGCATTCATCAAATTCCGGCTCAGACGCAAAACCTTTCAATTTGTTGCGCGTAAAAAGAATGTTTCATACTCTAGTTGAATCAATTTGAGAACCAGTAATATTCAAAAGTAATCTGTGTACACATTATAATTCAATGTCCTTCCAAATCAACAAAATATTTATTTCAAGACTAGAACTCCATTGGAAATTCTTGAGTGGCGTCACATTGTTCACTCGCTTTGAGCAGTTGACGCAACATATGCATGGATTTTGATGAGACTGTTTCTACCTAAAGTACGTTGATTCCAATAAAGTAGCATTCCAGTTGTTGGGTATTTGTCTGAAAGGGTAATTACTGGATTCAGAAATGTTACTGAATATAGACTATATAGGTGTTGCTGTGTATAAGAGTGATTCACGATTTATTGTTTTTTGAGAGGATATTTGCATTATATAATTTGGAAGAATGCTGTTCTTGAATAACTTACTCTCAGCTGGGAGGCCGACAGTTGTCGACATTCTTTCCAAAAGAGAGGTGAGTTCATTTTCTCCTATAGGTTGACATACAAAAAAAAACAAAAAAACAACGCATGTCCTGGTGATGAGGTACAATGTACTCATGTTCAAATTTTACATATGCATCCCCATCCCTCTATCTTTTCACATATACACTTAATTTCATTAGCAAACGATCCCATGTGGGAGAAATTGGTCATATTCCACTATACTTAACCTCGCCTTTCCCAACCCTGGAGCAATTTGAATGGAATGATGGCCGTCGAATTGTTGATAGTAATACTAAAAAAACCCAAAAGGTTCCAGAAGGCGAGGCAAGGAAATCTTCCACGGTCCTAGCCATTCAGTAATGATAATACTGTACAAGAATTTCGTTGGCTTATTTCAACCAATCAGATTCACATAAGGGGATATGTTAACATGCTGACATAACACAAAAAATAAACTGCATACACCGTATGTGAGGTGTACCAACTATGTGATAAATAGACCTTGATAAATAGACCTGTCAGAAACTGTAATTGTCCCTGATTGTACGTCAGAAGGACATGCATTAGGCTCCTTGACGATATACATTTAGTCTGTATATTGTGGATTGTACTGCCCCAAATGTTGCCTGTCAATCAATTATAAAAGGCGTTATATTTGCTGGTGCATCATAATGTATCTTTGCTTGACGTCATACTCAAATGAAACAATCTTTAATTATGCTAATATAATCGGAAGTTGAGACACTCTCTCAAATGTTCGTAATATTTGCAGAGCCCCCCTCCCCCAATAGAACGTGTGGTGTTTCCTTTATGATGTCACAGCTTCTCGGCCACTGTTAGGTAATGTACTAACAGTTAGGGCCTACTTTCTGATAGATACCCAGCCCTACCAAATTGTAAATTAAGATAAAAGAAATCAAATTTTGATCCTACTAAGCCCTATCACTTATAAACATTTCTTGTTTCAGTGGTATACATACATACATACATACATACATACATACATCCATACATCCATACATACATGCATGCATGCATGCATGCATACATACAAACATACATACATACATACATACATACATACATACATACATACATACATACATACATACATACAATACATACATACATACATATAGGTATATATCGTTCGAGACAGCTCAGTCCGTAAAAATGCCAATAATTCAGTAGTTTATTCTCTCGCTAATTTCATCACATTTTGTTTGACAGGTTGCGTTCTTATTTATTTTTAGATTAGTATACTTTAATGAGGTAAAATTGATACAACACTGTCACTGACTTATGATATCTTTAGGACAAACTGATACAACACTGTCACTGACTTATGGGGTCTTTATGACAAATTGATATGACGCAGTCAGTCACTTATCATGATTTTATGACAATTAGAGAGCAGCTGTAGTTCAACTGGTAGAACGTCAGAGCTCTTAATCCAAGGGTCACTTGTTCAATACCCAATAAGGCCAGCCATGTTTTGTTTCTTTGGCTGTGAATATTCAGGATATAACTAATAATGTGTTAAAAGTGCGGCTAAAACCAACAAAAACAAAGGAACTAAATCAACCATGATAAATCACTTCGCCCATTAAAACTTTCGATTCAAAGGCCAAAACTACTAAAGGGGACGAAGTTAAAACTATTGTTAAAATATTATATATATTAATTCCTTACAACAAAAAAATTCATTTTATCGTATTCCCCTAAAAAAAAAACGCATCAACTAAAGAAGGACTTTTTACCATGACCTTTTTTTAATGGGTAAATTTGCTTCAGATGAAGTATATACAGTGGATTCCTGTTAATTCGGATACATCTGGACTCGAACACTTTGTCCCAATTAAGCAGCTGCCCCAGTTATGCAGAGGAGTTCAAAATGTATACATGTAATTTGTCAATTAAGATCTGTCCCAAATAAATGGCTGCCCCGATTAAAAGATTTCCCATTTAACCGAAATCTACTGTACATATATATATATATATATATATATATATATATATATATATATATATATATATATATATATATATATATATATATATATATATATATATATATATATATACAGTTATGTTCAACTTGAATGTAATTAAAGACAAGATCATGCAATTTCAATTAATTTCGTAGTACATAGTATCCATTCATGACTTTGAAATTAAAACGTATGAAACTAGACAGATTTTAAACACAAGAATGATTATAATACTTCCATATGCATTTGAAAGAAATGTAAATGAGCAAAACTGTAATTGCGGCCTAAATACAGAGTTGTACGAAGTTTTCAATGACATTGAGTCATATTTAAAGAAGATAATCATTCTAAACCTACGACAGTCTGGTTCTGTGAAAAGGTCAATTATACTTCCAAATCAGATTCATAAACAGTTCCGCTCAAGAAGGTGAGCAAGTTTAGAATATACATTATTTGCCACAGATCGGACCTATTAACATAACAAACAGCGGCAAAATGAATAATGTGAGTAAAGCAGTTTATTCGATATCTAAAATACACAAATTTGAATAGGAATTAAGCAAAAAGAGAAGATAGATGTTTGCCATGATTTAATATTAACATTGCAAATAGACAGGTAACAACTGCCCTGTGGAAGCCTTACCTATATTTGCCTGAATGCATTTGAACAAAATATGTTTTCACTATGCAAGATCTGAAGACGCTAAATGTTTCTTTTATGCTGTGGAATATGGAATATGTGCTTAAAAATTCCAGATAATCGTATTTTTAGACCATCCAGATGCCAGTATGTTTATATATTTTTATATATATATATATATATATATATATATATATATATATATATATATATATATATATATATATATATATATATATATATATATATATATATATATATATGTGTGTGTGTGTGTGTGTGTGTGTGTGTATTGGTTTTGTTACATGTTCTGTAGATATAGAGCTTAACAGAAAATTATGAAAATGAATTCAATCAATCTGTAAATGCTTACACAACAGTCGAACTAAATATCATCGAACCGGTTAGAATAGCTACAACGGAACCAGATACCATATAAATATTTCCACTATTGTGGTCTTATTGACCATAATTACAGAAGATGTCAAATGTTGCAATTAATTATTTTGTATAGATTAGTATCGTAGCCAGTTAAAAGATATAATTAAGATAGTAATATTTATGTTGACAAGTGCATTCATATTGTCTTTATATATGAAAATGACGACAAAAAAGACTATGTAACTGCATTGGCAACACTATAAATATAATGTCCAAATAAGGTTCGGTTATAAAATTTAAAAAAATGTAACAAGCAATTTCATACACCGCATTATATTTTAGTGTGTTTGAAAGTATTATTGTATTGCAGGCAAATATTCTTTATCAACAATCTAACGTTATATGGAAAATAAATGACAGACACTTAGCATAATAATTCTGCACTTAACTAAAATCAATCCAAGTGAGATATAAACTACCTGAGGCACTGATTGTTTTGAAGTATTTTACGATGTATTGGGTAAAAGTGCAAAACCAGTGTACTAAGAATAAAAATGTTATGGAAAAGCAGTTTAAAGGATAGTCAGTTTTGTAGAGAGCAGTCTATGGAGCAGCTTGCTAAAATGTAAGGGAGTAATGAATTACAGAAGTAATGAAACATTATATAGATACGAAATCCAAAATATTTTAAGGAGAGTATTTACCAATTTGAAAATATGGGTTTGAAAGTTTTGAGAAAAAAAACAACACTTATACCATTCAAAGACAAGCTATATTCGGTTGGGATGATTCCAGCCTATCAAATGGTGAATCTCGGCATGTTACGCCATGGAAAATTTAATCTTCATACACTTGGAGGTCTTCATGAGTGCTATGTAAAGAAATAATCTAATGATGTATGACATTTGCGAGAAGTTCCTGATTATTATTACAGTGTTCATCTATTTGCACATGATGTACATTTAAACCAGGTGTAGAATTAGAACTTTCGACAGTCAGTGGAATATTCCTTTTGATTAAGAGCGGAATAGGAGGTGGAATCAGCATGACAATGTACATATGAACCAAATCAAATCATAAATACTACTTAGATAAAGACGGTATGATAATAAATGAAGGTGATGTTGAAGATCAACCATTTTGTACCAAGATAAAGCAAATTTTGTGTGATGGTGTAGAGTCGGTGTGGGATGTCTGGATTCATAATATTAAAACTTAACTAACGCAGCGGATGAAAACAATAAAATAAATATTAGAAAATCTCTTCGAAATAGTAGACAACTGTAATGCTTGTTTCATTTTAAAGACGAATTTGAGATTTAGTTAAACTAGTATGACAATTTTAAACAATACCGATTGCCTCGAAATAATTCCAGATGAAAATGATTTGTCTAAGTCACTGAAGAATTTGATAGATGCTAACAAAGTTACTAGACAAAAAAATCCAATTAACCAGACCAATCTACTGGGACTTCAGACTGTCAGAGTTAAAAGTGCAGCTAATGCAAGAATATTAATGCAAGCTCATAAACAAGAGTGAGACAGAAAAATTTTACAGTAACCTGAGAGATAACATCAAGTTCTATGGGACTAGTGACTCTCTGGATAAAAACGCACTTGGATTGCTACAAATTAATACAAAACTTTCTGGACATTAAAAGGAATGCTTTCAGTGGTGTTACTATTAAAGATGTATTCGAAATTTTATAATAAGCTCCACTTCATGAAAATAAAGACAAGAACAAAATTTGCAAAGGGATACACAATCTGTTATCAAAAATAATTTAGAATTAAATTCTAAATTTACGAGAGAAACAAAATTCAACAAAAATGAGAATCAATTAATCCAGAGTATGCCATCATGTGATACACAGCGTACAGATCAATGCAGCGACATAATTTATGTGCTAAAACAAGAGACCTTGATTCGTAAGATAAATACACTACCTTATACACACGTATGCACCCTATAGCCAAAGAAAAAGTTTAAATACATTAGCAGTAGATTTATTTCAGTCTTTGGAGTATTTGTTAAGCATTTTAACCGATGTTCTCTCTTTGGTCATAAAATGTGATTATGCTATTTTCAAATACGATTATTTCTTTTATCTTTATAGTTAAAGACAAAAGAAACAAAACCTAATATTTTCACATTTTGTAACAGAACTGTACTTTTGTACAATCACACATACAGATAATTCCAACTACCTTGTTACACACAGTGATTGGTCAAAATGTTATTTCTTCCTTGGTACACACATTATTTGGTCAAAAAAGTATTTCTTCTGCTGTACACATCAACTAGTGACCATAACAACTTATCGAATGTATCGCCAGGATTTAATAGGATCACCTTTTCCTGCTTGATCAACAACTTCTATTGCAAGTTTTGTTGAGAAAAAAAAACTTGGACACATAATAACGATGTAGTTCAAAATGTGTATATATTCAGTCTTCCCATAGTTTCACTTCAAATATTGTCCTGTTATCAGGCTTACGTATGAATATCCGTGCTAACGCTATGTATTAATGCCTGAAACATAATTATTGTTCAACGATTGTTTGAAATTTTATCTGAGCATCGTGTTAATTTAAATCTTGCACTATGGACTTTCTTATCATGCGAACTACTTAAATCAAAATAATTTTCAGTGTAACATTTATTTAACAATTACGTTACAAATTTCTATGTGTTTTTAGTGTTCATCAAAGACGTAATTTGTGGTATAGGTAAGCTTACACTCAATTAGAAACCTTAAGAACATTTGCTATATAGATGATCTTTTATAATCAATGAAATATTTTTCTGATGCGGAGTGAAAGGCATTTCTGGATTACTTTCATCGTTTTTTTTGCACAGTATCAAAATATTCTGTAAAGTCATTCCAAGAGAATGGAGTGTTAGATTTGTTAAAGTTGTAGTGTCTGATATGTGGATGAATTATCCCCGAAGTGTTGTAGTGTCTGATATGTGGATGAATTATCCCCGAAGTGTTGTAGTGTATGATATGTGGATGAATTATCCCCGAAGTGTTGTAGTGTCTGATATGTGGATGAATTATCCCCGAAGTGTTGTAGTGTCTGATATGTGGATGAATTATCCCCGAAGTGTTGTAGTGTCTGATATGTGGATGAACTGTAGTGTCTGATATGTGGATGAATTATCCCCGAAGTGTCGTAGTGTCTGATGAATACTGTGTAATTCATTACATTTTCAATATTGAAATTATATTGATGGTTATCTGTACAACCTTTTCAACCAAAACAAAAACAATATTCACATCCATATAACATCAATTAAATACCAGTTAAATGCATCAGAGACGATTTTTAACAAGGCCTGGTATTCTTTATTTTTACTATGACAGGCCCAGGGATGGGCTCTGATTCTCGTTGCTCTGATTCTCGTTACTAAAATATACCCTCCGCGTCATTACAATAAACTTCCACAGAACTTTCCTCCTAAATATATCAAGTTCACATTTCATTCATGTTTTATTATACTCTATAAGTATGCGTGTTTGTGTGTGTGTGTGTGTGTGTGTGTGTGTGTGTGTGTGTGTGTGTATGTGCGTGATCTTAAGTTTTAAGTTCAACTTGATATGTATTCTGAGAATAATTAATTGAATTTCTTTTGTGTTATACTTTCCATATGAGATGTATGGCAACACTTATGACATAAAACTAAAATATACAAACATTAACATATTGTTTTAGCGAAAAATTACAATTTGATTTAAAGTCAGCCAATTAAGAAATATGGGTTTAATAGTCATACCTCGTGGTCCCACCTCGTTATAACGATATTACATTTATCATAATTTTCAAGAGTAAACAATTCAATTTCTCTTCAGAAATACTTTTAATTGCTAATTATCATATAAACTTTTCTTTTCCTTTTTGAAGATCTGATTTAGAATTTGTTTCTGAAAACTTATTTTCGTCCTCATTTAAAGATTCATTTGTGTTTTCATTGGCATACATTATTTAAACCTGACTTTCTAGGACAATATTCGCTGTTAATTTTTAAAGAGATTCACACACACGTGCATTTTCCTTCAATATAAAGTCTGACAATCCATTCCTGCAGTCCGTTTGTTTTCACTGCTGCAAATATATAGTAAAACGATTTTCTAATTTTGCTACAAGTGCATCATTCATGTCCTGCTTAAAGACACACAGATCAAACGTGATAACTAATGGATTCATTTTTATTGAATTCGAAATTGTCCGAAATTCTTTTTTGATCCTCTCTTTGAAAAATATTAGTTCTCCATCATCCCCATTATGCCTCTAAAGTCTAAACTATAATATCTTGGTAAGTGTGTAGAGTCGGAAATTACATTGTCTGACATAATTTTTTATGAACCTTACAGCGCTTCCTTGGCTAGTAACTCTACATAAAATGAGCTCCCACATTGGCTTATTAGTTTGCAAAATTTCTTGTCTTTGATATGCTTCTTGTTCGCATGTAAAAATACAACACTGTTTTCTCAATTCCTTCTATGCAATCTTTCCAAATAATTGAATCACTTACAAAATCTCTTTCTGTTGAAAAACATGAGTTCCTTCCCTTTATTCCCAGACACGACGTCCGGATGTCGTAATATCCGGTGCCACAAGTCAGTAGTTCCACTTTTTGGAAATCCAATGATGAAGAAGTAAGGTAAGCATCGAAGTTTCTGTTGTGATTTAACACCATCCCCAACCCACTGAGTCACATTTTGAAGAAAGCACGGATTTTTGAAGTTTGGCAACATCTTGTACGGTATCTGTATAAATGGAGAAAACAGAAGGATATATACATAAACAAGGAGAAAACTCAAGAGAGGCTAATAGAGCATAAATTTTCATGACGTCATAACTGACATTTTAACCGACCTGCATTAATCATTTTTAATTTACTTTTGCGTTGGAAAGGTCATATATTTGGTGTTTACACTTGTTGCTTTTATAACATTGATACTACTTATCAATGCGCGCGCGCGCGTGTGTGTCTGTGTGTGTGTGTGTTTAAACATAAAAACGAGTTGCAGTCCATGTGAGAGATTTATTTCAGATATTTTTCTATGAGTAAATTTTCAGTAAAATATATGATCATGCCAATATATTATTTTATGATACGATAAACAATAAATCCCGAGTACATCGAATGTTTTGACCGACTGACACCGGGTCGTATAGCCTCCAGGTAAACATCTGTATTTTATTGTTACATTTCAACTTTGACATTACAGAAGAAAAATTGACCGGAAGCGAATATCCAGTTTTAGTCTTCAAATAAAAAGTTTTGAATTAGAAAATAATGTTAGTGTGGGAAGAGATAGTCAATTGCCGAAACATTTTAGCTGATTGAAACTGAATTGTTTGCAACAGGAATAGTTTTAATCCAAGTAAAACATGGATTAACTAAACGCAACAGGGTTTGATTCTTGAATGCATGGCTTTTAGCCACGGGCCTTCCCTGTTCATTTTAAAGATAGCAAACGACGGTGAAAATAAGGTGTATGTAGATAATACATATTATTTACACAGTGTCAAATCCATTCATACCTTTTCTTCAATCATGAATCTTTTAACGAAGCAAAATTTAGTTGAGTGGATTTTTAATCTGAATATAATATAGGTAGTTCACATACAATAATTCTTACCGTTTTCATGAGGTCCCAGTCTGGTCTTAGTGTCCGATTAACAAAGGGTCTAAACCCTTTTCCGTAACAAACGTCGTCCCTGCTTATACCCAGGGTTGGGCCAGTAGGGGTCCACCGTAGCTTTGTAATAAAACCGAGTTTTATGAGGGGCACGCACACTAGCCACATACCGCAAAATACCATCCAAAGTAATACATACCACCGTCGGTTCTTACTCAACATGATAAATCGAAGTGTCTTTCTAACTGTCAGTCCAATTTTCAAGCTATAAATAATGACATATCATATAACCGATAAAAGCAACAGTTAGTTAAGTGTCTCTTTCCAAACGTCCCCGTAATGGGGGAGATTGTGCATGAAGCTGACCCCGATATAACACGTCCTGCTTATAATGCACTGAAGAAACCCTCTCCATTGTCTCTCTTTTGTTTTGCGTTGTTTCTTTTACAACGATTTCATAACCACACCACATAATTAATTTTAATTCCATATATCGCCTGCATCCACAAACTGTCGTTGACGCTTGCAAAGCTTACAGGCGTTACCTTGTGAGTTATTATTAGATCATGCAAAACTGTTCCTCTGTCGTCTCACCACTGGGCGCGGTAGGTCTTAAAAATGAATCCTATATTCAGAATGAATTTTGCTGCCGGTCAGCTCATCTAAAGACAAGGAAAAATGCATTAATGCATGCATTACTGACATTATATATATATATATATATATATATATATATATATATATATATATATATATATATATATATATATATATATATATATATATATATGAATAGTGCCATAATGTGTATATTTTACATGAAGCAGTCATCTAACGCCATTTGTGTCGTTCATCGCGTTTTCATACTAACTGCATGACTCATGCTACGGTAATTTGTGTAAATTGTAGGAGTAATTTTACGACACAAATAATGCTTTCTTTAATAGTATTTTTAAAGGAAAACGGGATGTGTATTGTTGATTTGTAAGCGTTATAACACAGTGTGTATGTATGTATGTATGTATGTATGGGAGAGGAGAGACAGACAGGTAGACAGACAGATAGGTATGGATGTTAGATATATAGGTATATGATGATGCATGCATGTCTCGATGGCAGTAAACAAAGACATTAAGCTTATTATAAAGTGATTGGGTTGATACACGGGGAACATCGGAATACAGTTTAAGGGTATATATATATATATATATATATATATATATATATATATATATATATATATATATATATAGAGAGAGAGAGAGAGAGAGAGAGAGAGAGTTGTCTCGAAGGGGGGTTCTGTGAATTTTCAGAGAAAGAAAACACACTGTGCAGGTACTGTGACCTATACACGAGCAGAGTGTCTGATGGTAAAGGGGACAAACCGGAAAAGGTTGAAAGGTGTGGTGCGGTCCAACCAAGCCAAGGTAACGGTGACCTCCATCCAGCAACCGTTTTCGAATACAAAAAGTTATAATTTCCATATCAATTTTCATGACCATTTTGGATCCGCAAGTAATCAACTCCCTGGCGACTGGTAAAGAATGGATACATAAGAGAGAGAGAGAGAAAGAGAGAGAGAGAGAGAACATACTTTTTTAATCTGGCATACTTCCAGATAGAGTTTTAATTTATGTGTGTGTGTGTGTGTGTGATTGGATTTTAACGTAGCTTTAACAATTGTTCAGTGACATCGCAGCCATGTCTGCTGTGTGGCAGTTTATAGTGATGTCTAGCACTGCGGCATCATGCCGCGGAATGTAGCATCATGCTCCACCCAGTCACATTATTCTGACACCAGGCCGACCAGTCCAAACACTAATCCTTCAATTCTGAGCGCCTAGCGACTCAGCGGTTTGTACCAATTTTATAAGTCTTTTGTATTAGTCGGCCAAGGTTTGAACCCACGAATAGTATAACCACTAGGCCACGGAAGTGGTCTCCATAGAATTTTAAAATTATTTACGAAATAATCAAATAAAATTACTAACGTGATTGAATATGCTACTTTGCTGCGTTTACGATGAGAAAACAACATTAATTAATGAAACATAAAACACAAAGGACATAAAGGAACTAAGAAATGAAGGAAGCACGAATAGAAGGAAGGAAACCGTTGAAATGAAATAATTCATTGTTTTTAAGATAGTTGATTGCTTTTTAAGTAAAAAGATTTCTAAAATACATCGAATCATGCTAAAGTATATATATATATATATATATATATATATATATATATATATATATATATATCTGTGTGTGTGTGTGTGTGTGTGTGTATGTATGTATGAATGTATATATATATATATATATATATATATATATATATATATATATATATATGCGTGTGTGTGTGTGTGTGTGCGTGTGTGGGTGTGTGGGTGATTGTTCTGCATAGCAAAATGTGAAACAGACTGAAATATTGAAATATTGAAAAATCAAAAAACAAAAGTAGATTATTACTTACAGATCACTTGAGCAACAACCGGCGTACGTTTCTATTTATAAAAAATATATATCTTTCTTATATTCGTAATCCACTCCAAACACCTTTCGGTATAACCTCGACATACGACGACTTCCAGCTATAAATGACCAACATGTACGTATTCCTATTTCCATAACCTACGGAAATAAAGACCGCTATGCTGCTTACTAATGCACATCATTGTTAATGACCTCTTCTATATTGTAATTCATTGTTTTTGTGCCTTGTGTCTGAAATAACGTGATGGGCAATGTAACGTCAAAAGGACCTGTCAAGGGAATGAAAGGTGGTACAAAGTAATAGCACAGTAATGACCACAAACACGGATGACTGGTAGGCAGATATTTGGATATAAAATAAATCCCGGTGTTTGAACGTTCTCTTATCCGTGTCATTCGGAACATTTCAAGTGTCTGAAAGCTTCAAGTATCTGAAGGCTTGAACCAAAGTATTGGTCCCTTTGCCCTATAAAATCCATCACTGCACATAGTGCCATCATGAATAGCACGGTAATGACCAAAACGCGGATGTCTGGTAGGTAGATACATGGATATAAAAGGAATCCCAGTGTAGAACGTCATCTTATCCATGCCATTTGGGACCTTTCAAGTGTCCGAAAGATTCAAGAATCGGAAAGTCGGTCCTCTTGTCGCTTAAAATCAATCACTGCACACAGTGCCATCACGAATAGTTTATATATATATATATATATATATATATATATATATATATATATATATATATATATATATAAGCGAAACAGCTCATTAATATTAACGTTTAGTATATCTGCAATAATATCAGATAACACACACACACACACACACACACACACACACACACAAACACACACACACACACACAATATATTTGACAAGCGAGTATCCGGGATGTTTCCCCGAGAGATTTTGAGATGGCGTCATTTTGCTTTGCTATGACGCCTGCAGTGTGGCAGTTTATAGTGATGTGTGTGTGTGTGTGTGTGTGTGTGTGTGTGTGTGTGTGTGTGTGCGTGCGTGCGTGTGTGTGTGTGATTTGGATTTTTAACGTAGCATTAACAATTTTACAGTCATATCCTTACGATGTCTGCAGTGTGACAGTTTATAGTGATGTCTAGCACTGGGGCATCATGAAACAGACATGTAACATGATGTCCCACCCAGTCACATTATCCTGACACCAGGCCGACCAGTTCTAGCACAATCCTCTTAATACTAAGCGCCAAGCAAAGCAACTGCCAGTAATTTTTCATAAGTCTTTGGTATGATTCGACCGGTGTTCGAACCCGCATAAGATGCGGATGCTCTAACCACTTAGGCCGCCCGATCGGTCAACTGTGGAATAATGAAACAAAATATTTACTCGCTGTTGCTGGATACTGCATTATTCAATGAGATTTATAAAATAAATATGAAGTTAATTCCAGGCAGTATTCTAGAAATTGGTTCGAATGGAAGCGAAAACATTCTGACACATTTTTTTAGTGTCTGCACAGAAAGACGTACGCTAACACGGGTAATTTATTTATTTAATTTTTCATCAAGATTTAAATATCTTTTTTTTTCTTCACGATATGTGAGCAAATGCTTTTGTGTCCTCTGGACAAGATTTTCATTGCTATATATGGACCGGCATTTATTCATTTAACATACAACTGTAATGATTGCCGATGATTGCCGATGACAAATTTCCGTTTATCTCTTATACAATTTGAAAACAAATTAGTGTCAAGGATGAAGGCATTAATATAAACTTTTAGTTTTATCGAATAAAACTGCATTGTCTTCACAGGTAAACAACACGCGCTCCATAAAAATCATTCGCCTCGGGCAGAACTCAGCTACCAATCTTCAAAATGAATTACTGAGAAGAGAATACTAAATGTCAGGAATTGTAATAACGATACACGTTAAAACAAGCTGACAAAAAAAAAACAGACCATACATACTTACAATTCCTTATTGTGCATGTTAATACTGCAGATACAGAGTTCGTACTGTACATTTAAGTTTCTATCTCTGCTTATTAATTTACTCCAAAAATTTCGTCCGTGCAGTTTTGTTTTGGAACATAGTCACGTACACGTGTGTCTGAATCTTTCTTTCTTTCACTTTACAAGGAAACTGTCATAGTAACGGAAAGGCATGACGTAAGGCTTTTGCAAAAAGAAAAGAAGCCTCTAAGCATCAAAGGGTCATGGCTTTTGTGAAAGGTAATGCATTAAAGGTTGCATCTCAAATGTAAATCTCCAAACAGACTGTGTATTGCCAAATGTTGAATAAATTTAGCTAACTTTATATTCTCAGCTGGCTGGAAAGGGCGTAGTCGTCGTTTAAACACCACATCCACACTCGCACCGTGTATGTATGTATGTATGTATGTATGTATGTATGTATGTATTTATGTATGTATCTAGTCGTCGTTTAAACACCACATCCACACTCGCACGATGTATGTATGTATGTATGTATGTAGTCGTCGTTTAAACACCACATCCACACTCGCACCATGTATGTATGTGTATATATATATATATATATATATATATATATATATATATATATATATATATATATATATATATATATATATATATATATATACATGTGTGTGTGTGTATCACTAAAGTGGACTAAATATAATTTTCTTGGGATATTTTAATGTATAAGTGTTTAGTAATTTGTCTTATTATATGCTCATTTTTTTCCCCGTTAACTTTGCATTGTCAGAATCGTTCAATATTCCCCGATACTGAACGCGCGCGACAATACACATATAGCATTCACGTGAATAAAGGAACTACTTTCTATTGTAAACAAACAATGACGCAGACACCAGCACTTTTGATTTGTAAACACATCATATACACGCGCGTAAGAGGCTCTTTACGTTGTGGTTATTTAAATTTGCTTCTGAATGAACTAAAACATGTTCCGTGGACTGCGAAAAAAAACCCCAGCTGTTTTGGCACATTTCGCGTTGATACAATGTTACGGATTTAGGCTAGCTACATTATATAAAAGACGGACGATTATGTCCTTACAAATAACATACAAGTGACAAGGCATATACTGTCTTCTTTATCTGGTGATAAGAATGACAAAATACTTACAGTTTTACATCCTGAATTTCCTCAAAATGTTTTTTCTTAATTCTGCAAATCCGAATTACATGAGCCATGTCACAGGTTTTCAATCTGGATTGCACATTTCGAAAGTGTGCCGTATTTTCGATGATAAGTGCAATTGCATCCTCCTTACTGCACTCAAAATGAAATACACATTAATTTCCATAGCGTCTTTTTGAAAATTGCATTTGAAAGACTTCATATTTTTCCAACGTTATGATTTCAAACATTCAGTGACAGAAACAGAAACACATTTGCAGACGTAAACACGCTTCTCGCGCGCCACTTCAATCCGATGTATTTCATGTACAATTTGCACAGATGAATCCAGTCCAAAATCACAAACTTTCGTCGAATCGAAACAAAATACCAAAGTATATTCACTCCAGATCAAATGGAAAAGTCGTTGCAATGCGGATTCATTCACAAATTGACTGCAAATTTCAATTTTAACAAGAATCGCCATTTTCAATCGCGCGACTAAATTCAAATTTATCTGGGCGGATCTATGTGTGCATTAATAATGATGTTATTTTGTAATGTCAAATCTGCGCTTGTGTATTTAGTTTGGAATACGGCATTCATTCATTTACGTTGTTTCTTGCAGTGTATTTTGTTTATATAATTAAACCTTAGGTAGAAAAAAATGAGCATATAATAAAAAGGTTACTGCAGTTGTATGGGAAAACATGAACTCGTTTTGTCGGAAGGATATACTGCACTCACAAGTTCGTGCAGTATTCCATCCAAAAACTCGTTCATATTTTCCCATACAAATGCAGTAACCTATAAATATGACTTCTTTGTAGCGTGTGTTTAGGTCGTGCGTCGTTTTGTATTTAGCAAAGTATAAATCTTTGGCTTGGAAAGGCTTACTAAATGGTAATACAAATATGATAAAGGGAAACCCATGTACGTGCGAACTTAGTTTCTTTATGTGTGGCAATTAGGTGATTGGAGTGAATTTTGTATTGTATTTGCGCGTTTAAAAATCCTTCAGTTGACAAGGATAGTTGTCTATAGATCCTTGCAAAATAGATAAAACAGTAATCTGAAACAAAACTTGTGCAGGAGTTGTTTGATTCCCTCGTTTTACATTAAGATACAAAATATATCAAAAGACGCTATAACATTGTAAGAAAACGACATTAAGGTACAACAGATAGCAAAAGACGCTCTAACATTGTAAGAAAACGACATTAAGAGACAACAGATAGCAAAAGACGCTCTAACATTGTAAGAAAACGACATTAAGAGACAACAGATAGCAAAAGACGCTCTAACATTGTAAGAAAACGACATTAATGTACAACAGATAGCAAAAGACGCTCCATCATTGTAAGAAAACGACATTAAGAGACAACAGATAGCAAAAGACGCTCTAACATTGTAAGAAAACGACATTAATGTACAACAGATAGCAAAAGACGCTCCAACATTGTAAGAAAACGACATTAAGAGACAACAGATAGCAAAAGACGCTCCAACATTGTAAGAAAACGACATTAAGAGACAACAGATAGCAAAAGACGCTCTAACATTGTAAGAAAACGACATTAATGTACAACAGATAGCAAAAGACGCTCCAACATTGTAAGAAAACGACATTAAGAGACAACAGATAGCAAAAGACGCTCCAACATTGTAAGAAAACGACATTAAGAGACAACAGATAGCAAAAGACGCTCTAACATTGTAAGAAAACGACATTAATGTACAACAGATAGCAAAAGACGCTCCAACATTGTAAGAAAACGACATTAAGAGACAACAGATAGCAAAAGACGCTCTAACATTGTAAGAAAACGACATTATGGTACAACAGATAGCAAAAGACGCTCCAACATTGTAAGAAAACGACATTAAGAGACAACAGATAGCAAAAGACGCTCCAACATTGTAAGAAAACGACATTAATGTACAACAGATAGCAAAAGACGCTCTAACATTGTAAGAAAACGACATTAAGAGACAACAGATAGCAAAAGACGCTCTAACATTGTAAGAAAACGACATTAATGTACAACAGATAACAAAAGACGCTCTAACATTGTAAGAAAACGACATTAATGTACAACAGATAGCAAAAGACGCTCCAACATTGTAAGAAAACGACATTAAGAGACAACAGATAGCAAAAGACGCTCTAACATTGTAAGAAAACGACATTAATGTACAACAGATAGCAAAAGACGCTCCAACATTGTAAGAAAACGACATTAAGAGACAACAGATAGCAAAAGACGCTCTAACATTGTAAGAAAACGACATTAATGTACAACAGATAGCAAAAGACGCTCTAACATTGTAAGAAAACGACATTAAGAGACAACAGATAGCAAAAGACGCTCCAACATTGTAAGAAAACGACATTAATGTACAACAGATAACAAAAGACGCTCTAACATTGTAAGAAAACGACATTAATGTACAACAGATAGCAAAAGACGCTCTAACATTGTAAGAAAACGACATTAAGAGACAACAGATAGCAAAAGACGCTCTAACATTGTAAGAAAACGACATTAATGTACAACAGATAGTAAAAGACGCTCCAACATTGTAAGAAAACGACATTAATGTACAACAGATAGCAAAAGACGCTCCAACATTGTAAGAAAACGACATTAAGAGACAACAGATAGCAAAAGACGCTCTAACATTGTAAGAAAACGACATTAATGTACAACAGATAGCAAAAGACGCTCTAACATTGTAAGAAAACGACATTAATGTACAACAGATAGCAAAAGACGCTCCAACATTGTAAGAAAACGACATTAAGAGACAATAGATAGCAAAAGACGCTCCAACATTGTAAGAAAACGACATTAATGTACAACAGATAGCAAAAGACGCTCTAACATTGTAAGAAAACGACATTAAGAGACAACAGATAGCAAAAGACGCTCTAACATTGTAAGAAAACGACATTAATGTACAACAGATAGCAAAAGACGCTCTAACATTGTAAGAAAACGACATTAATGTACAACAGATAGCAAAAGACGCTCCAACATTGTAAGAAAACGACATTAAGAGACAACAGATAGCAAAAGACGCTCTAACATTGTAAGAAAACGACATTAATGTACAACAGATAGCAAAAGACGCTCCAACATTGTAAGAAAACGACATTAAGAGACAACAGATAGGAAAAGACGCTCCAACATTGTAAGAAAACGACATTAAGAGACAACAGATAGCAAAAGACGCTCTAACATTGTAAGAAAACGACATTATGGTACGACAGATAGCAAAAGACGCTCTAACATTGTAAGAAAACGACATTAATGTACAACAGATAGCAAAAGACGCTCCAACATTGTAAGAAAACGACATTAAGAGACAACAGATAGGAAAAGACGCTCCAACATTGTAAGAAAACGACATTAAGAGACAACAGATAGCAAAAGACGCTCTAACATTGTAAGAAAACGACATTATGGTACGACAGATAGCAAAAGACGCTCTAACATTGTAAGAAAACGACATTAATGTACAACAGATAGCAAAAGACGCTCCAACATTGTAAGAAAACGACATTAATGTACAACAGATAGCAAAAGACGCTCTAACATTGTAAGAAAACGACATTAAGAGACAACAGATAGCAAAAGACGCTCCAACATTGTAAGAAAACGACATTAAGAGACAACAGATAGCAAAAGACGCTCTAACAATGTAAGAAAACGACATTATGGTACGACAGATAGCAAAAGACGCTCTAAATTTGTAAGAAAACGACATTAAGGTACAACAGATAGCAAAAGACGCTATAACATTGTAAGAAAACGACATTAAGGTACAACAGATAGCAAAAGACGCTATAACATTGTAAGAAAACGACATTAAGGTACAACAGATAGCAAAAGACGCTCTAACATTGTAAGAAAACGACATTAAGAGACAACAGATAGCAAAAGACGCTCTAACATTGTAAGAAAACGACATTAAGAGACAACAGATAGCAAAAGACGCTCCAACATTGTAAGAAAACGACATTAAGAGACAACAGATAGCAAAAGACGCTCCAACATTGTAAGAAAACGACATTATGGTACGACAGATAGCAAAAGACGCTCTAACATTGTAAGAAAACGACATTATGGTACGACAGATAGCAAAAGACGCTCTAACATTGTAAGAAAACGACATTAATGTACAACAGATAGCAAAAGACGCTCCAACATTGTAAGAAAACGACATTAATGTACAACAGATAGGAAAAGACGCTCCAACATTGTAAGAAAACGACATTAAGAGACAACAGATAGCAAAAGACGCTCTAACATTGTAAGAAAACGACATTAAGAGACAACAGATAGCAAAAGACGCTCTACCATTGTAAGAAAACGACATTAAGAGACAACAGATAGCAAAAGACGCTCTAACATTGTAAGAAAACGACATTAATGTACAACAGATAGGAAAAGACGCTCCAACATTGTAAGAAAACGACATTAAGAGACAACAGATAGCAAAAGACGCTCTAACATTGTAAGAAAACGACATTATGGTACGACAGATAGCAAAAGACACTCTAAATTTGTAAGAAAACGACATTAAGGTACAACAGATAGCAAAAGACGCTATAACATTGTAAGAAAACGACATTAAGGTACAACAGATAGCAAAAGACGCTATAACATTGTAAGAAAACGACATTAAGGTACAACAGATAGCAAAAGACGCTCTAACATTGTAAGAAAACGACATTAAGAGACAACAGATAGCAAAAGACGCTCTAACATTGTAAGAAAACGACATTAAGAGACAACAGATAGCAAAAGACGCTCTAACATTGTAAGAAAACGACATTAAGAGACAACAGATAGCAAAAGACGCTCTAACATTGTAAGAAAACGACATTAATGTACAACAGATAGCAAAAGACGCTCCAACATTGTATGAAAACGACATTAAGAGACAACAGATAGCAAAAGACGCTCTAACATTGTAAGAAAACGACATTATGGTACGACAGATAGCAAAAGACGCTCTAAATTTGTAAGAAAACGACATTAAGGTACAACAGATAGCAAAAGACGCTCTAACATTGTAAGAAAACGACATTAATGTACAACAGATAGGAAAAGACGCTCCAACATTGTAAGAAAACGACATTAAGAGACAACAGATAGCAAAAGACGCTCTAACATTGTAAGAAAACGACATTATGGTACGACAGATAGCAAGAGACGCTCTAAATTTGCAAGAAAACGACATTAATGTACAACAGATAGCAAAAGACGCTCTAACATTGTAAGAAAACGACATTAAGGTACAACAGATAGCAAAAGACGCTATAACATTGCAAGAAAACGACATTAAGGTACAACAGATAGCAAAAGACGCTCTAACATTGTAAGAAAACGACATTAAGAGACAACAGATAGCAAAAGACTCTCTAACATTGTAAGAAAACGACATTAAGAGACAACAGATAGCAAAAGACGCTCTAACATTGTAAGAAAACGACATTAATGTACAATAGATAGCAAAAGACGCTCTAACATTGTAAGAAAACGACATTAATGTACAACAGATAGCAAAAGACGCTCCAACATTGTAAGAAAACGACATTAAGGTACAACAGATAGCAAAAGACGCTCTAACATTGTAAGAAAACGACATTAATGTACAACAGATAGCAAAAGACGCTCCAACATTGTAAGAAAACGACATTAATGTACAACAGATAGCAAAAGACGCTCTAACATTGTAAGAAAATGACATTAAGAGACAACAGATAGCAAAAGACGCTCTAACATTGTAAAAAAACGACATTAAGGTACAACAGATAGCAAAAGACGCTCTAACATTGTAAGAAAACGACATTAAGGTACAACAGATAGCAAAAGACGCTCTAACATTGTAAGAAAACGACATTAAGAGACAACAGATAGCAAAAGACGCTCTAACATTTTAAGAAAACGACATTAAGAGACAACAGATAGCAAAAGACGCTCTAACATTGTAAGAAAACGACATTAATGTACAACAGATAGCAAAAGACGCTCCAACATTGTAAGAAAACGACATTAAGGTACAATAGATAGCAAAAGACGCTCTAACATTGTAAGAAAACGACATTATGGTACGACAGATAGCAAAAGACGCTCTAACATTGTAAGAAAACGACATTATGGTACGACAGATAGCAAAAGACGCTCTAACATTGTAAGAAAACGACATTAATGTACAACAGATAGCAAAAGACGCTATAACATTGTAAGAAAACGACATTAATGTACAACAGATAGCAAAAGACGCTCTAACATTGTAAGAAAACGACATTAAGAGAGAACACATAGCAAAACACGCTCTAACATTGTAAGAAAACGACATTATGGTACGACAGATAGCAAAAGACGCTCTAAATTTGTAAGAAAACGACATTAAGAGACAACATATAGCAAATTATTCTCTAAGAAAACGACCTTAAGATCGATGTATAGACTGGTCTTGTGAAATGACATTCTTTTGTTGAAAATAGTGAGTAGTATAGCAGAAGTCACCGAGTCTTTCACTAGATCGCACGTTTCGATCATTCGAAGAGGAAACTTTTCTGGCGCATTACGTCAGCAAAAACGTTAACTCTATAAAGACCATTGTAATGGGTTTTGCTCATTTTGAGTGGTACGAAATCTAAGTATATTTAGGGGAAAAAAGAAAGAAAAAAGAAAACAATAGTTCAACTAATACCTTTTCAACGGACCACTTTTCAACCTTTGTTTCTTCTAAAACGTTTTGAAAACTCCATTAAAAAGTTAACATTGATGTACTGATGTGTATAGTGAAACAACATTCTTCTTTTTATTCAAAATCGTCATTAGCACAGCGGAAAACACCGAGTCGTTCTCTAGATCGAATATGTTGATCTTTCGAAGAGAAAGAAACAAATACTGGTGCACATTGGTGCATACGTCATGATACCAATGGCCGATACAAGACCAGCAAATGATTCGCTCCATTTTCAGTTTTAGGTAATTGATTATCATCCAAATATTTCTCAAATAAAAGAAATAGAAATAGTTCATCTAATACTTAATTTAATATTTTTCATTTTATTCTTAAGTTTACAAACATTTCAACCAAATATTATGGGAAGAAAATGGAATGATAAATGTTGAAGAGGCTATTTAATAACAAGGAGTCATCGTATGAGCAGATATTGGCATGATGCCAAGGAAGCATCCTATGAGCACATATTGGCATGACGCCAGAGAGCCATGGTATGAGCACATGTTGCATTATGACAAGGAGGCATCGTATGAGCACATTGGCATGATGCTAAGGAAGCATCTTCTGAGCACATATTGGCATGATGCCAGAGAGCCATGGTATGAGCACATATTACATTATGACAAGGAGTCATCGTATGAGCACATATTGGCATGATGCGAGAGAGCCATGGTATGAGCACATATTACATTATGACAAGGAGACATCGTATGAGCACATATTGGCATGATGCGAGAGAGCCATGGTATGAGCACATATTACATTATGACAAGGAGTCATCGTATGAGCACATATTGGCATGATGCGAGAGAGCCATGGTATGAGCACATATTACATTATGACAAGGAGGCATGGTATGAGCACATATTGGCATGATGCGAGAGAGCCATGGTATGAGCACATATTACATTATGACAAGGAGGCATGGTATGAGCACATATTGGCATGATGCGAGAGAGTCATGGTATGAGCACATATTACATTATGACAAGGAGTCATCGTATGAGCACATTGGCATGATGCCAGAGAGCCATGGTATGAGCACATATTACATTATGACAAGGAGGCATCGTATGAGCACATATTGGCATGATGCGAGAGAGCCATGGTATGAGCACATATTACATTATGACAAGGAGGCATGGTATGAGCACATATTGGCATGATGCGAGAGAGTCATGGTATGAGCACATATTACATTATGACAAGGAGTCATCGTATGAGCACATTGGCATGATGCCAGAGAGCCATGGTATGAGCACATATTACATTATGACAAGGAGGCATCGTATGAGCACATATTGGCATGATGCGAGAGAGCCATGGTATGAGCACATATTACATTATAACAAGGAGGCATCGTATGAGCACATAATGGCATGATGCCAGAGAGCCATGGTATGAGAACATATTACATTATGACAAGGAGTCATCGTATGAGCACATTGGCATGATGCCAGAGAGCCATGGTATGAGCACATATTACATTATGACAAGGAGGCATGGTATGAGCACATATTGGCATGATGCGAGAGAGCCATGGTATGGGCACATATTACATTATGACAAGGAGGCATCGTATGAGCACATATTGGCATGATGCGAGAGAGCCATGGTATGAGCACATATTACATTATGACAAGGAGGCATGGTATGAGCACATATTGGCATGATGTGAGAGAGCCATGGTATGAGCACATATTACATTATGACAAGGAGGCATCGTATGAGCACATATTGGCATGATGCTAATATGTTTGTACCTGTATTCCGTAGTGATTATTAACTCTATCCTGGTGTTATGAGTATCCGGGGTCAAACTATTGGAGTTTTCTCTTGAAAAGGAAACTAAACAAGGACAACAACAACAACAGTAACAACAAGACAACAAATAAAATATACAGACTCGCGTAAAACCATTAAAATGACCCCATATGACGCGGATATCCTAGCCAGTATAATGCAGATGATATGCGATAATCGAAGAAAAACAAACTGCATAGCTCCGTAAACCTTTGCAAGAAAACGATTAAAATTAAAGATGTTGTGGAGCCCTTAATGTAAGCCTTGTATCAAACTTGGCTTCAAACCGTGTAGTCCTTTATAAGTGATAGAGTGGAAATTAAATCTGCTACAAATGGGACTAACGTACATAAGAATAACGTAAAGACCGTGCTAATTATATATATAAATAAATAAATAAATAAATATATATATATATATATATATATATATATATATATATATATATATATATATATATATATATTACCTCAGAATTCTTTGTGCTTGTTTTGCTTTGAACTTCTCAATTTTTGTTTTGTTTTCTCGGTCTCTTTTTGTACGTGTGTGTGCGCTTCTTCAAAATCCCGTGTGTCCACACTGTCTATGACCTAGAAACTATTAATACCGTATAGAAATACTTGTGTGAAGGAAGCCGATGGTAGCACACGAATAAGCACGTGACACTCATTTGTTTTCAGGATACATCTCCATTCAAGACTACGAAACAAACATATTTAACATTTAATTTTTCACACTTAGGACAGCCTTAGCCACAGGGCAAGATATTTCAATATATATAATTAAAAAAGCCCGTCTCGATCGCATGGCTGCATATATTTTGACTCACAATGCTTAGCACTGATGGATAGTGGAGGTGTCAGGTTTATGTCAGATTCTTGACTCTAACACGACTCCGTGGATAAATCTTATGATAATGACACTTAAAACAATTCATGCTAGGAAACATATATATATATATATATATATATATATATATATATATATATATATATATATATATATAGAGAGAGAGAGAGAGAGAGAGAGAGAGAGAGAGAGAGAGAGAGAGAGAGAGGAGGGGGGAGGGGACGGATGTGTCCGTATCAAAGTTGCTGCCACGCTCAGCTGATTTTGCATTTGCCAAATTGCAACGATCTCCTGTGACATAATTTGTTTACAAACACGATTACTTCAAAAGTGTACAAGCATCTGCAAAAAGTGCCATCGCAATCGAACTGCAAAGCCATTCTGTAAAATATAACAGGAAAACTGACTTTTTTTTTTATATAAAAAACCCGAAAACAAACGAGCAAACAAATACAAACAAATGTGAGAACTGTTTTTTAGTAACAGCTTTGTAAAATGGCTATACTACAGATTCCAGAAGTGAGGTTCAACATTTGATATATTCTACGAAATTACAATATTATCAAGTATTACCTTTGCTATTTTATATTTCCAGAACAGCGTGAGCTGTGTAAATCGAAACCATAATGTAAAGAAATACACAAGCAAGGAAGATATTGTGTATCATCTAAGCAAATTTACAGGCAAGATTATAGCATATACACCTCATTTAAGCACGATTATCCAATTTGAAATTATACAAAAATAAAAAAATTCAAATTAAATCGGTTCGAGTACAAAACAAAACACACCAACCCTTCATGTAATGGCTACGGCATGAGTCATAATGGTGAGAAACTGATTGAAATATAACCATTACACAATAGATATTCTACAGTGATAACTGTCCTACAATAGCACTGAAATATAACCAAACTGAAAAATGGATATTATACAGTGACAACTGTCCTACAATAGTTCTGAAATATAACCAGTTAAAACTGAAAATGGATATTCTTCCGTGATTAATGTCCTAAAATAGCAATGAAAACATAACCAGTAAAAAATTTACATTGTTTAGCGACAAATATCCTAAAATAACATTGAAATATAACCGGTAAAAGATGGATAATTTTTAGTGATACATATCCTACAACAGCCTGAAATAATACCTGAAAAATGGATATTCTACAGTGATAAATTTCCTACAATAACATTGAAATGTCACGAGTCAAAAATGACAAATGGATATTCTTCAGTGATAAATGTCCTAAAATACCATTGAAGTACAACCAGTCAAAATATGGATATTTTTCAGTGATAAATATCATACAGTAGCATTACGGACGACCACATGATATATCAATATCATGGTCTTCTTGAGATGAAAAGGAACTGTATTATTAAAGGACTGTTATATTAATAATCTGAATAAAATGAGATTTCCACTGTCCTACGTGAAGATCTGACAGCGACCGCTTAAGGGTCATGTTCCGTTGACCTTTATTATTTCCATAATCGCTAATTGTATCAGCCGATCAGATGAAGTCTTATATCTTCGCGTTTTGGGAGACTGAGCAGTGCGGCTAAAGGGCATCAATGTGTGCCGAATGATTTAATTCACTTTCAGATCTTTTAAGCTGCACTTCCAATGGCTAATTCAAAGGTCACCAGAATATGTCCCCAAAGCAGGTGCTGTCAGATCTTCACACAGGACAGTGGAGATCCGATCTTATTCAGATTGGTTGCATTGAAAAACATAGTGATACGATAACAGTAAGTCATCAATACAAGATTATTTGGAACAAATTAATTAACATTATAGATAACGATTATACACAAATTCATTCTACGCATGAATCTGCAAAATAACAGAAGAGATTGTATTTTTTTAATCAGCAATTTAATTCGATGCATACTTCAAAAACTCTAAGAATGACCATGCAAGACACAGTGCCATCTGTATCAAGCACTGATGGCTTAATGATAATATAGAAATATATTTTTAACTTTGCAATTATTGTATCTTTACCATCCGCTTTTTGTAAAGAAAAACTGCTGCTATACATGGGGATCTAAATGTAGAAATTCGTTTTCATAAGTAAAACCTCCACACAAGAGAGTGATGTCTTGTAACTGTGACGGCGTGAAGTGTTGTCTGGTGCAACCTAATACGTAGATATTTGCATGTAAATATGGGTGGTAAACCTTGAAAGGAACAGAAAACCATGCATTTCTAAAGTTTAAAAAGCCTGCTTTATCATAGCAAGGCGTAAAACAACATCTAAGAAGACTATTACAACCCCCCCCCCCCAAAGATATGTGTCCAAAGAACTAATTATCCACAATTTGATATGCATAATAAGTTTATTAGAAATATTTTATGTTTAAAATTGGCAAAGTCGATTCACCTTGAGATATTGACGAGGACTCGTTAGAAAGCATTGTCTTCGTTAATTTCTGAGGACGCCAATGTCGGTTCAAAGCCGGTGTTGCCGGTTGACCTTGAAAAGTCGCTCTATCAATCGTCGTTCAAATCCGTGTCATGCAAAGTAGTGTCCGCGTCAACTGACATCTCTCAGATGGTTGTGGTAATAAATCTAATTATACTGGTTTTTCATCTGATCGGGCTACACCCTCTACTGACCATTCTTACTGGAATGTCACTGGTATCATGATCAGAATTAATTTCGTTGTTGTCTTTTTTCTCCAAGCCTTTTCTTAGTTTTTCATCGGTGACACATTGTACTACTAGTACGGTTGTTGTCCATATACTGTCGGTCAGCTATGAGAGAGGAATAATATATATATATATATATATATATATATATATATATATATATATATATATATAGCGGCGTGAACAATGCAAATCAGCTGTTATCTGTCATTATTTTTCTCATTAAGCCGAATGCAAGAAATCAAAGTCATCAACATGATGCCACGTCCATATAAAAAGCAAAAGGTCTTTGTAAAGAACATGATTTATTAAAAAAGCCAACACATAAGTATATATTCTTGCGGGGCCCCGAGTGGCCGATTGGTCTAAAGCGCTCTCCGTTACGGATCACTGCCATCTCACCACTGTCTGCGTAGGTTCAAGATTCGGCTAATGTGGGTATGTGAGAAAGCTTGCCGGTAGCTTCTCGTGGGTCGGTTGTTCTTTCCGGGTTTTCCCGGGTTGTTCCTCCACCATTAATACTGGCCGCCATGTATAGCCCATCGTGTGCTGAAAAATTGCGTTAATCCCTACAACAACAAGATATAGTCTTGCATCAGCATTATAAAAACGACAATCCAAATAACATTTCAGGTATAAGATGATGTTAGTAATGTAACCTCAATATTCAACTATGCAATACGTAATGCCTATTGGAATCCTTCTTCAATCTTCCTATCTGCCTACTTTACTTTTCCTCTGATATTGTAAATCCACATTCTATTATGTTTTTCCACATCCTCGGAAGACTCGTGTATCAATGTAACAAGTTTTGAGAAAATAAATGAAACGGAGGGGAAATAAACAGAATTGGGTATTATTGTTTTTAATTTAACTTTGACCATGCAACCTAATCATAAATGCAACAATTTATATCACCATAAGGTATAATAAAAGTTTATCTGGACAAACTAAAACTCCAGAAAGTGTATTGCAAATTGACATGCAAGAGTTGGGTGATGGGAAAGGAAACAATTACTTGACGCTTCTCTAGACAAGAAATTTGAGGCAGTATACAAGACAGTTAAATGTCACACCAATTAACACTAGCAAATTTATCAAGTAACTCCTAGTATAAATAAAGCATTATGTTTTACGTGCCACAAAAGCCATCTTATATAATATTGCCCCAGAAAGAGTAATTTCACAAATACTAAAGTTGCAATTCCTAAAAAACTGCACTTACTTACAGCTATCTCTTAAAATTCCATCAAACTCCTTTCCCGCTATAATAGACGGTATCTGGCTTTTCTTTCTTAACGGTTTTTGTTGAGGCGTCCCGCGCTCATCTGACTGCTTTTCATACAAAGTCTCATCTTGTGATTCCAGTGCAAGGCTTGATAGACTGGTATTCTTTCTGTCCCAAACAGAGATCCTCTTGGCGTTAGCTCCGTCCTTTGGTGTCAGAGTCCGACTCACTCTCATGGGTTTCAATATTTGAGGATGTAAAAATGCCAGTGTGTGAATTAAATTATAATAGTACTTTTACTAGCTGACTTGAGCTTATCCTCCGCTGTAAAATCTTCAGTTTTCATACAATATTTAAGAATATTATTTGAGAATTCGACGAGATTGCTTTCGTTAGCTCTGTCTGAAGCGGAAAATAAAGGTGAATATAGAATGCAACTCGACAATCCAGCACGATATAGAGTATCGAAAACAATACATTAAGCAAATGTACACTTTTAAAGAAATGCGGTAACTTTAGACAAATGACATAACTTATTTTTAAAAAATCTCTGATCTCTAAATGTAAATACATTATACAAATTAATGTTGTTTGATGATACATACTTTGGAAAATCATTCAATAATATGAACTAATTGTACCATTCTTTTGTATCAAGAGCTTCTCAGAAACTGTCCTCTTTTCTTTTTCGTCCAAGGTCTTGAGAGCTGCCAGCCCATTCATCACTGGCAAGGCTTCACCCAAGAAAGATGCAAAGACAAAAATTGTTTATCCACGAATTTCAAAGAATATTTGCTTAAATTCTAAAGTTTTGGTTCGCTGGCATGCATGTTGTCGTATTTCCGAAATAAAATAGCTGTATTATGCAAGAAAAGCAGGTTCACTAGTGAATTTCGCATTTTATGGAGGAATTATATTGTTTGACATATCTTGCTATCGTTTCAGATTAAGCGGTAAGTTTGTACCTTAAAAAGACATTGTCAAACATTTGACACATTTATTGTTAGTAGAAAGGTAAAGACGACGATTCAGAAAAGAACTTACAAAATATAAGAATTATGGTATGTTCTATCTTCGTGGTGTTGCACTTTATTATATCAGATACCGTGATTAATCGAAGATAGTTATTTCCTTTGGCACGACCGCTCGTATTTGACAGGTAGGACTAATAGTGATTTTAGGCACTGGTATTTGCCATTATCACTGATTTAGATGTCAAATATAATTTGATTTCATATAACCTATGTAAAATTATCATACACTCGCAAATGAAAAAAATTTGACCTTCACCTTTCGTTATTTAGTACAATCTCGGTATTTATAGCGGATTTAAGACAGGAATTTATAAAATTCATAGTTAGATTTGACTTATTCCATGGCTGGAGAGAAATGTCATCGGCATTAAATATACTGACTAAAGTGTTCTGGCCTTACAAATAGGTTAATACTTCCCAATAATGCTAAATTTGACAATTAGTCCTACGTGTATAAATGGAATACTTCCTTGCGGTGCCCAGAAAGACTAAAACTATTCTCCAAAACCGAAGAGCATCTATCTGGCATGATGTGCCGTTGCGGAAATTACATGTCTTTGAATGAAATATATTTAATTTAAAACATTCGACTAAACAAGGCTTGCCAAGTGAACAAACTCTATGGACTACTATAGATACATCACCTAGAAGCGATATTTTGAAGCAAATTTCATCAAAAATGAAGGAAACTTTTTTTGCTATTTACTTAATAGCAGTGAGTCGTACATCACTGTTCCCTATGTTGACTCTTGGTTGTTCCTTCCTGAAAATATCAGGCCAGATGTGCTTGTTTAGCGTTATAGGACTGACAAAAATATTATATGTGTGTACAATGTTTATGAAATTAATTCTGAAAGATATTTTTTAAGATATAAAAATGTTTTAGCACTCGGAGCACATATCATAAATCTGTCAAATATGGAATCCAGATTATCGATGTCTTCAGCGCTTTCCCAGTGCCGTTGCGGGTGAAGTTATTAGATTGGAATTAGGCAAACAAATATTCATGTAACCTGCAAAACAATGCAAGCAATCTGATATGTCTTAGGTCGTGAAAACCAAAATGCTTTTAAAGGTATCTAATAATCCTTGCGTCAAATTTCGTTTAGAGCTATAAATTGAGGGTTGTCAATTCTTAGCGTAGCACGCTAATAAAATTTACTTACACTAATTTAAAATTTACATACAATTTATTACAGTTTACATACACTAATTTACAATTTATGTACACTTATTTACAGCTTACCTACACTAATTTACAATTTATTTACACTAATTTACAATTCATTTACACTATATTACAATTTACGTACACAAATTTACAATTCACTTATACTAATTTACAAATTATTTACACTAATTTCCAGTTTACTTACACTAGTTTACAACTTACATACACTAATTTACAGTTTACTTACAATAGTTTACATTTTACTTGCACTAGTTTACAGTTTACTTACACTAATTTACAGTTTACATGCACCAGTTTATAGTTTCCTCACACTAGTTTACAGTTTACATACATTAATTTACAGTTTACTTACACTAATTTACAGTTTAGTTACACAAGTTTACAGTTTACGTACACTAAGTTACAGTTTACTTCCACTAGTTTACAGTTTACATACACTAATTTACAGTTTGCATACACTAATTTACAGTTTACTTACACTAGTTTACAGTTTACTTACACTAGTTTACAGTTTACATACACTAATTTACAGTTTACTTACACAAGTTTACAGTTTACTTACACTAATTTACAGTTTACTGACACTGGTTTACAGTTTACATAAACTAATTTACAGTTTGGATACACTAATTTACAGTTTACTTACACTAGTTTACAGTTTACTTACACAAGTTTACAGTTCACATACACTACTTTGCAGTTTGCATACACTAATTTACAGTTTACTTACACTAGTTTACAGTTTACTTTCACTAGTTTACAGTTTACTTGCACTAGTTTACAGTTTACATACACTAGTTTACAGTTTACATCCACTAATTTCCAGTTTACTTACACTAGGTTACAGTTTACCTACACTAATTAACAGTTTACTTACACTAGTTTGCAGTTTACATACACAGTTTACAGTTTACTTACACTAGTTTACAGTTTACTTACACTAGTTTACAGTTTACATACACTAGTTCAAAGTTTACTTACACTAATTTACAGTTTACTTACACTAGTTTACAGTTTACTTACACTAATTTACAGTTTACTTACACTAGTTTACAGTTTACATACAGTAATTTACAGTTTACATACACAAGTTTACAGTTTACCTACACTAGTTTACAGTTTACATACACCAATTTAGAGTTTACTTACACTAATGTACAGTTTACTTACACCAGTTTACAGTTTGCTTACACTAGTTTACAGTTCACGTACACTAATTTACAGTTTACTTACAATAATTTACAGTTTACTTACAACAGTTTACAGTTCACTTACACTAATTTACAGTTTGCTTACACCAGTTTACAGTTTACATACACTAATTTACAGTTTGCTTACACTAGTTTACAGTTTACTTACACTAGTTTGCAGTTTACATACATCAATTTACAGTTTACTTACACTAATGCACAGTTTACTTACACTAGTTTACAGTTTACTTACACAAGTTTACAGTTCATATACACTAATTTACAGTTTGCATACACTAATTTACAGTTTACTTACACTAGTTTACAGTTTACTTACACTAGTTTACAGTTTACTTGCACTAGTTTACAGTTCACATGCACTAGTTTACAGTTTACTTACACTAATTTACAGTTTACTTACACAGGTTTACAATTTACTTCCACTAACTTACAATTTACTTATACCAGTTTACAGTTTACATACACTAATTTACAGTTTACTTACACTAGTTTGCAGTTTACATACACAGTTTACAGTTTACTTACACTAGTTTACAGTTTACTTACACTAATTTACAGTTTACTTACACTGTTTACACTTTACATACAGTAATTTACAGTTTACATACACAAGTTTACAGTTTACTTACACTAGTTTACAGTTTACTTACACAAGTTTAGAGTTCATATACAATAATTTACAGTTTGCATGCACTAATTTACAGTTTACTTACACTAGTTTACAGTTTACTTACACTAGTTTACAGTTTACTTGCACTAGTTTACAGTTCACATGCACTAGTTTACAGTTTACTTACACTTATTTACAGTTTACTTACACTAGTTTACAGTTTACTTACACTAGTTTACAGTTTACTTGCACTAGTTTACATACACTAATTTACAGTTTACTTACACTAGTTTGCAGTTTACATACACAAGTTTACAGTTTACTTACACTAGTTTACAGTTTACTTACACAAGTTTACAGTTCATATACACTAATTTACAGTTTGCATACACTAATTTACAGTTTACTTACACTAGTTTACAGTTTACTTACACTAGTTTACAGTTTACTTGCACTAGTTTACAGTTCACATGCACTAGTTTACAGTTTACTTACACTAATTTACAGTTTACTTACACAGGTTTACAATTTACTTCCACTAACTTACAATTTACTTATACCAGTTTACAGTTTACATACACTAATTTACAGTTTACTTACACTGTTTACACTTTACATACAGTAATTTACAGTTTACATACACAAGTTTACAGTTTACTTACACTAGTTTACAGTTTACTTACACAAGTTTACAGTTCATATACAATAATTTACAGTTTGCATGCACTAATTTACAGTTTACTTACACTAGTTTACAGTTTACTTACACTAGTTTACAGTTTACTTGCACTAGTTTACAGTTCACATGCACTAGTTTACAGTTTACTTACACTAATTTACAGTTTACTTACACTAGTTTACAGTTTACTTACACTAGTTTACAGTTTACTTGCACTAGTTTACAGTTTACATACACTAATTTACAGTTTACTTACACTAGTTTGCAGTTTACAAACACAAGTTTACAGTTTACTTACACTAGTTTACAGTTTACTTACACTAATTAACAGTTTACTTACACTAGTTTGCAGTTTACATACACAGTTTACAGTTTACTTACACAAGTTTACAGTTTACTTACACTAGTTTACAGTTTACATACACTAGTTTAAAGTTTACTTACACTAATTTACAGTTTGCTTACACTAGTTTACAGTTTACTTACACTAATTTACAGTTTACTTACACTGTTTACAGTTTACATACAGTAATTTACAGTTTACATACACAAGTTTACAGTTTACTTACACTAGTTTACAGTTTACATACACCAATTTAGAGTTTACTTAAACTAATGTACAGGTTACTTACACCAGTTTACAGTTTGCTTACACTAGTTTGCAGTTCACTTACACTAATTTACAGTTTACTTACACCAGTTTACAATTTACATACACTAATTTACAGTTTACATACACTAATTTACAGTTTACTTACACTAGTTTACAGTTTACTTACACTAGTTTACAGTTTACATACACCAATTTACAGTTTACTTACACTAATGCACAGTTTACTTACCCTAGTTTACAGATTACTTACACGAATTTACAGTTTACATGCACTAATTTACCGTTTACATACACTACTTTACAATATACTTAAACTAATTTACAATTTACTTACACTAATTTACAATTTACATACACTAATTTACAAATTAATTACACTAATTTACAACTTACTTAAACTAATTTACAGTTTACTTACAGAAATTTACACTAATTTCCCATTTACTTACACCAACTTACAGTTTACTTACACAAATTTACAATTTACGTTCATTAGCTTACAATTTACTTACACTAATTTACAACTTACTTACACTAATTTACAGTTTACTTGCACGAATTTACAGTCTACGTACACTAGCTTACAATTTACTTACACTAATTTACAATTTACGTACACTAATTTATAATTTCCATACACTAATTTACAGTTTACTTACACTAATTAACAATTTACTTACACTAATTTACAGTTTCCTTACACTACTTTACAATATACATACACTAATTTACAATTTACTGACACTAATTTACAGCTTACCCACTCTAATTTACAAATTAATTACACTAATTTACAACTTACTTACACTAATTTATAGTATGCTTACACAAATTTACAGTTTACGTACACTAGCTTACAATTTACTTACACCAATTTACAATTTACTTACACTAATTTACAATTTCCATACACTAATTTACAGTTTACTTACACTAATTTACAATTTACTTACACTATATAACAATTTGCGTACATAAATTTACGATATACTTAAACTAATTTACAATTAACTTACACTAATTTACAGTTTCCTTACACTACTTTACAACATACTTACACTAATTTACAATTTACTTACACAAGTTTACAGTTTACATACACGAATCTACAGTTTACTTACACTAATTCACAATTTAGTTTCACTAATTTACAGTTTACTTACTCTGATTTAAAGCTTCCTTACACTAATTTACAATTTACTTACACTAAGTTGCAATTTACATTCACTGATTTACAATTTACTTAAACTAATTTGCAGTTCACTTACACTAATTTACAATTTACGTACATTAATTTACCATTTACTTACACTAACTTACAGTTCATTTACATTAATTTACAATTCACATACACTAATTTACAGTTTGCATACACTAGTTTACAGTTTACTTACACTAATTTACAGTTTGCATACACTAATTTACAGTTTACTTACGCTAATTTAAAGTTTACTTACACTAATTTACAGTTTACATGCAGTAATTTACAGTTTACTTACACAAATTTACAGTTAACTTACATCAATTTACCACTTACTTAGATTAATTTACAATTTGCTTACACTAATTTACAGTTTAATTACACAAATTTACAATTTACGTACTCTAGCTTACAATATACTTACACTAATTTACAACTTACTTACACTAATTTACAGTTTACTTACACACATTTACAGTTTACGTACACCAGCTTGCAATTTACTTACACTAATTTGCAATTTACTTACACTAATTTACAAATTAATAACACTAATTTACAACTTACTTACACTAATTTACAGTTTACTTACACTAATTTACAATTTACATTCACTGATTTACAATTTACTTAAACTAATTTGCAGTTCACTTACACTA
Organism: Sinohyriopsis cumingii; assembly: GCA_028554795.2. NCBI lineage: Eukaryota > Metazoa > Mollusca > Bivalvia > Unionida > Unionidae > Sinohyriopsis > Sinohyriopsis cumingii. The sequence goes on along the minus strand of CM068826.1, from coordinate 144,547,509 downwards.
ATTTACAATTTACATACATTAATTTACCATTTACTTACACTAACTTACAGTTTACTTACACTAATTTACAGTTTACGTACACTAGCTTGCAATTTACTTACACTAATTTGCAATTTACTTACACTAATTTACTAATTAATTACACTAATTTACAATTTACTTACACTAATTTACAGTTTACTTACACTAATTTACAGTTTACTTACACTGATTTACAATATACTAATGTACAGATTACTTACACTAATTTACAGTTTACATACACTAGTTTACAGTTTTCATGCACTAGTTTACAGTTCACTTCAACTATTTTACACTTTACATACACTAATTTACAGTTTACTTACACTAATGTACAGTTTACTTACACTAGTTTACAGTTTGCTTACACTAGTTTACAGTTTACTCACACTAATTTACAGTTTACTTACACTAGTTTACAGTTTACTTACACTTATTTACAGTTTATTTACACTGGTTTACAGTTTACATACAATAATTTACAGTTTACATACACTAATTTAAAGCATACTTACACTAGTTTACAGTTTACTTACAATAGTTTACAGTTTACATACACTAATTTACATTTTACTTACGCTAATGCACAGTTTACTTACACTAGTTTACAGTTCACCTACACGAATTTAAAGTTTACATATACTAATTTACAGTTTACATACACTTTTTTACAGTTTACATACACTACCTTACAATATTCTTACACTAATTTACAATTTACTTACACTAATTTACAATTTACATACACTAATTTACAAATTAATTACACTAACTTACAACATACTTACACTAATTTACAGTTTACTTACACATATTTACAGTTTACGTAGACTAGCTTACAATTTACTTACACTAATTTACCACTTACTTACACTAACTTACAATTTGCTTACAATAATTTACAGTTTACTTACACAAATTTCCAATTTACCTTCACTAAATTACAATTTTCTTACACTATATGACAATTCACGTACATACATTTACGATATACTTACACTAATTTACAATTTACTTACACTAATTTTCAGCTTACATACACTAATTTACAAATTAATTGCACTAATTTACAACTTACTTGCACTAATTTGCAGTTTACTTACACAAATTTACAGTTTACGTACACTAGCTTACAATTTACTTACTCTAATCTACAATTTACTTACACTAATTTACAGTTTCCTTACTCTACTTTACAATATACTTACAGTAATTACTATTTGCTTACACTAATTTACAGTTTACATACACTAGTTTACAAATTAATTACACTAATTTACAACTTACTTACACTAAATTACAGTTTACTTGCACAAATTTACAGATTACGTACACTAGCTTACAATTTACTTACACTAATTTCAATTTACTTACACTAATTTACAATTTCCGTACACTAATTTACAGCTTACTAACACTAATTTACAATTTACTTACAATAAATTACAATTTACTTACACTATATAACAATTTGCGTACATAGATTTACGATATACTTACACTAATTTACAGTTTCCTTACACTACTTTACAACATGTTTACACTAATTTACAATTTCCTTACAGTAATTTACAGTTTACATACACGAATCAACAGTTTACTTACACTAATTCACAATTTACTTTCACTAATTTACAGCTTACTTACTCTAATTCAAAGCTTCCTTACACTAATTTACAATTTACTTACACTAAGTTACAATTTACATTCACTGATTTACAATTTACGTAAACTAATTTTGCAGTTTACTTAGACTAATTTACAATTTACATACACTAATTTACAGTTTGCATACATTAGTTTACAGTTTACTTACACTAATTTACAGTTTGCATACACTAATTTACAGTTTACCTACGCTAATTTAAAGTTTACTTACACTATTTTACAGTTTACATGCACTAATTTACAGTTTACTTACATTAATTTACCATGTACTTACACTAATTTACAATTTACTTACACTAATTTACAGTTTAATTACACAAATTTACAATTTACGTACACTAGCTTACAATTTACTTACACTAATTTATAGTTTACTTACACTAATTTACAAATTAATTACACTATATAACAAATTACGTACATACATTTACGATATACTTACACTAATTTACAATTTACTTACATTAATTTACAGTTTCCTTACACTAATTTACAATATACTTACACAAATTTACAATTTATTTACACTAATTTACAGTTTCCTTACAGTTTACTTAAACAAATTTACAATTCACTTACAATAATTTGCAATTTACATACATTAATTTACCATTTACTTACGCTAACTTACAGTTTACTTACAGTAATTTACAATTTGCGTTCACTAATTTACAATTTACTGAAAGTATATTGCAATTTACTTACACTAATTTACAGTTTACCTACTCAAATTAATAGTTTCCTTACACTAATTTACAATTTACTTGCACTAAGTTACAATTTACATTCACTAACTTACACTAGTTTACAGTTTAAATGCACTAGTTCACAGTTTACTTACTTTACAGTTTACTTACCCTTGTTTACAGTTTACGTGCACTAGTTTACAGTTTACATACACTAATTTACAGTTTACTTACACTAATTTACAGTTTACTTACACGAATTTACAGTTTACATGCACTAGTTTACAGTTTACTTACACCAGTTTACAGTTTACATACACTAGTTTACAGTTTACATGCACCAGTTTACAGTTTTCTTACACTAATTTACAGTATACTTACTCTAATTGAAAGTACACTTACACTAATTTACAGTGTACTTATACTAATTTACAGTATACTTACACTAATTTACAGTTTACTTACACTAGTTTACAGTTTACATGCACTAGTTTACAGTTTACTTACACTATTTTACAGTTTACATACACTAATTTACAGTTTCGATACTCTAGTTTACAGTTTATTTACTTTACAGTTTACTTACACCAGTTTACAGATTACATAAACTAATTTACAGTTTACGTACACTAATTTACAGTTTGCTTACACTAATTTACAGTTTACTTACACTAATTTACAGTTTACATGCACTAGTTTACCGTTTACATGCACTGGTTTACAGTTTGCTTACACTAATTTACAGTATACTTACTCTAATTGAAAGTATACTTAAACTAATTTACAGTTTACTTATACTAATTTACAGTATACTTACACTAATTTACAGTTCACTTACACTAATTTACAGTTTACAAGCACTAGTTTACAGTTTACTTACACTAGTTTACAGTTTACATACACTAATTTATAGTTTACATGCACTAGTTTACAGTTTACATACACTAGTTTACCGTTTACATGCACTGGTTTACAGTTTGCTTACACTAATTTACAGTATACTTACTCTAATTGAAAGTATACTTAAACTAATTTACAGTTTACTTATACTAATTTACAGTATACTTACACTAATTTACAGTTCACTTACACTAATTTACAGTTTACAAGCACTAGTTTACAGTTTACTTACACTAGTTTACAGTTTACATACACTAATTTATAGTTTACATGCACTAGTTTACAGTTTACATAGACTAGTTTACAGTTTACATGCACTAGTTTACAGTTTACATGCACTAGTTTACAGTTTACTTACTTTACAGTTTACGTACACTGGTTTACAGTTTACAGACACTAATTTATAGTTTACATGCACTAGTTTACAGTTTACATACACTAGTTTACAGTTTACATGCACTAGTTTACAGTTTACTTACACTAGTTTACAGTTTACAGACACTAATTTATAGTTTACATACCTTAGTTTACAGTTTACATGCACTAGTTTACAGTTTACATGCACTAATTTACAGTTTACTTACACTAGTTTACAGTTTACTTACACTAATTTATAGTTTACATGCACTAGTTTACAGTTTACATGCAATAGTTTACAGTTTACTTACTTTACAATTTACGTACACTAGTTTACAGTTTAGAGACACTAATTTACAGTTTACGTACACTAATTTACAGTTTGCTTACACTAATTTACAGTTTACTTACACTAGTTTACAGTTTACAAGCACTAGTTTACAGGTTACTTACACTAGTTTACAGTTTACATACACTAATTTACAGCTTACATGCACTAGTTTACAGTTTACATACACTAGTTTACAGTTTACATGCGCTAGTTTACAGTTTTCTTACTTTACAGTTTAGTTGCACTAGTTTACAGTTTACAGACACTAGTTTACAGTTTACTTACACTAATTTACAGTTTACTTACACCAATTTACAGTTTGCATGCACTAGTTTACAGTTTACTTACACTAGTTTACAGTTTACTTACACTATTTTACAGTTTAGATACACTAGTTTACAGTTTACTTACACTAATTTACAGTTTACATGCACTAGTTTACAGTTTACTTACACTAATTTACAGTTTACGTGCACTAGTTTACAGTTGACTTACAGTAGTTTACAGTTTACTTACTCTAGTTTACAGTTTACTTACACTAATTTACAGTTTACGTACACTAATTTACAGTTTACTTACACTAATTTACAGTTTACTTACACTAATTTACAGTTTACTTAGACTAGTTTACAGTTTTTTACTTACACTAATTTACAGTTTACATGCACTAGTTTACAGTTTACTTACACTAATTTACAGTTTTTTACTTACACTAATTTACAGTTTACATGCACTAGTTTACAGTTTACTTACACTAATTTACAGTTTTTTACTTACACTAGTTTACAGTTTACATACACTAATTTACAGTTTGCTTACACTAATTTACAGTTTACTTGCACGAATTTACAGTCTACGTACACTAGCTTACAATTTACTTACATTAATTTACAATTTACGTACACTAATTTATAATTTCCATACACTAATTTACAGTTTACTTACACTAATTAACAATTTACTTACACTAATTTACAGTTTCCTTACACTACTTTACAATATACATACACTAATTTACAATTTACTGACACTAATTTACAGCTTACCCACTCTAATTTACAAATTAATTACACTAATTTACAACTTACTTACACTAATTTATAGTATGCTTACACAAATTTACAGTTTACGTACACTAGCTTACAATTTACTTACACCAATTTACAATTTACTTACACTAATTTACAATTTCCATACACTAATTTACAGTTTACTTACACTAATTTACAATTTACTTACACTATATAACAATTTGCGTACATAAATTTACGATATACTTAAACTAATTTACAATTAACTTACACTAATTTACAGTTTCCTTACACTACTTTACAACATACTTACACTAATTTACAATTTACTTACACAAGTTTACAGTTTACATACACGAATCGACAGTTTACTTACACTAATTCACAATTTAGTTTCACTAATTTACAGTTTACTTACTCTGATTTAAAGCTTCCTTACACTAATTTACAATTTACTTACACTAAGTTGCAATTTACATTCACTGATTTACAATTTACTTAAACTAATTTGCAGTTCACTTACACTAATTTACAATTTACGTACATTAATTTACCATTTACTTACACTAACTTACAGTTCATTTACATTAATTTACAATTCACATACACTAATTTACAGTTTGCATACACTAGTTTACAGTTTACTTACACTAATTTACAGTTTGCATACACTAATTTACAGTTTACTTACGCTAATTTAAAGTTTACTTACACTAATTTACAGTTTACATGCAGTAATTTACAGTTTACTTACACAAATTTACAGTTAACTTACATCAATTTACCACTTACTTAGATTAATTTACAATTTGCTTACACTAATTTACAGTTTAATTACACAAATTTACAATTTACGTACTCTAGCTTACAATATACTTACACTAATTTACAACTTACTTACACTAATTTACAGTTTACTTACACACATTTACAGTTTACGTACACCAGCTTGCAATTTACTTACACTAATTTGCAATTTACTTACACTAATTTACAAATTAATAACACTAATTTACAATTTACTTACACTAATTTACAGTTTACTTACACTAATTTACAATTTACATTCACTGATTTACAATTTACTTAAACTAATTTGCAGTTCACTTACACTAATTTACAATTTACATACATTAATTTACCATTTACTTACACTAACTTACAGTTTACTTACACTAATTTACAGTTTACGTACACTAGCTTGCAATTTACTTACACTAATTTGCAATTTACTTACACTAATTTACTAATTAATTACACTAATTTACAATTTACTTACACTAATTTACAGTTTACTTACACTAATTTACAGTTTACTTACACTGATTTACAATATACTAATGTACAGATTACTTACACTAATTTACAGTTTACATACACTAGTTTACAGTTTTCATGCACTAGTTTACAGTTCACTTCAACTATTTTACACTTTACATACACTAATTTACAGTTTACTTACACTAATGTACAGTTTACTTACACTAGTTTACAGTTTGCTTACACTAGTTTACAGTTTACTCACACTAATTTACAGTTTACTTACACTAGTTTACAGTTTACTTACACTTATTTACAGTTTATTTACACTGGTTTACAGTTTACATACAATAATTTACAGTTTACATACACTAATTTAAAGCATACTTACACTAGTTTACAGTTTACTTACAATAGTTTACAGTTTACATACACTAATTTACATTTTACTTACGCTAATGCACAGTTTACTTACACTAGTTTACAGTTCACCTACACGAATTTAAAGTTTACATATACTAATTTACAGTTTACATACACTTTTTTACAGTTTACATACACTACCTTACAATATTCTTACACTAATTTACAATTTACTTACACTAATTTACAATTTACATACACTAATTTACAAATTAATTACACTAACTTACAACATACTTACACTAATTTACAGTTTACTTACACATATTTACAGTTTACGTAGACTAGCTTACAATTTACTTACACTAATTTACCACTTACTTACACTAACTTACAATTTGCTTACAATAATTTACAGTTTACTTACACAAATTTCCAATTTACCTTCACTAAATTACAATTTTCTTACACTATATGACAATTCACGTACATACATTTACGATATACTTACACTAATTTACAATTTACTTACACTAATTTTCAGCTTACATACACTAATTTACAAATTAATTGCACTAATTTACAACTTACTTGCACTAATTTGCAGTTTACTTACACAAATTTACAGTTTACGTACACTAGCTTACAATTTACTTACTCTAATCTACAATTTACTTACACTAATTTACAGTTTCCTTACTCTACTTTACAATATACTTACAGTAATTACTATTTGCTTACACTAATTTACAGTTTACATACACTAGTTTACAAATTAATTACACTAATTTACAACTTACTTACACTAAATTACAGTTTACTTGCACAAATTTACAGATTACGTACACTAGCTTACAATTTACTTACACTAATTTCAATTTACTTACACTAATTTACAATTTCCGTACACTAATTTACAGCTTACTAACACTAATTTACAATTTACTTACAATAAATTACAATTTACTTACACTATATAACAATTTGCGTACATAGATTTACGATATACTTACACTAATTTACAGTTTCCTTACACTACTTTACAACATGTTTACACTAATTTACAATTTCCTTACAGTAATTTACAGTTTACATACACGAATCAACAGTTTACTTACACTAATTCACAATTTACTTTCACTAATTTACAGCTTACTTACTCTAATTCAAAGCTTCCTTACACTAATTTACAATTTACTTACACTAAGTTACAATTTACATTCACTGATTTACAATTTACGTAAACTAATTTTGCAGTTTACTTAGACTAATTTACAATTTACATACACTAATTTACAGTTTGCATACATTAGTTTACAGTTTACTTACACTAATTTACAGTTTGCATACACTAATTTACAGTTTACCTACGCTAATTTAAAGTTTACTTACACTATTTTACAGTTTACATGCACTAATTTACAGTTTACTTACATTAATTTACCATGTACTTACACTAATTTACAATTTACTTACACTAATTTACAGTTTAATTACACAAATTTACAATTTACGTACACTAGCTTACAATTTACTTACACTAATTTATAGTTTACTTACACTAATTTACAAATTAATTACACTATATAACAAATTACGTACATACATTTACGATATACTTACACTAATTTACAATTTACTTACATTAATTTACAGTTTCCTTACACTAATTTACAATATACTTACACAAATTTACAATTTATTTACACTAATTTACAGTTTCCTTACAGTTTACTTAAACAAATTTACAATTCACTTACAATAATTTGCAATTTACATACATTAATTTACCATTTACTTACGCTAACTTACAGTTTACTTACAGTAATTTACAATTTGCGTTCACTAATTTACAATTTACTGAAAGTATATTGCAATTTACTTACACTAATTTACAGTTTACCTACTCAAATTAATAGTTTCCTTACACTAATTTACAATTTACTTGCACTAAGTTACAATTTACATTCACTAACTTACACTAGTTTACAGTTTAAATGCACTAGTTCACAGTTTACTTACTTTACAGTTTACTTACCCTTGTTTACAGTTTACGTGCACTAGTTTACAGTTTACATACACTAATTTACAGTTTACTTACACTAATTTACAGTTTACTTACACGAATTTACAGTTTACATGCACTAGTTTACAGTTTACTTACACCAGTTTACAGTTTACATACACTAGTTTACAGTTTACATGCACCAGTTTACAGTTTTCTTACACTAATTTACAGTATACTTACTCTAATTGAAAGTACACTTACACTAATTTACAGTGTACTTATACTAATTTACAGTATACTTACACTAATTTACAGTTTACTTACACTAGTTTACAGTTTACATGCACTAGTTTACAGTTTACTTACACTATTTTACAGTTTACATACACTAATTTACAGTTTCGATACTCTAGTTTACAGTTTATTTACTTTACAGTTTACTTACACCAGTTTACAGATTACATAAACTAATTTACAGTTTACGTACACTAATTTACAGTTTGCTTACACTAATTTACAGTTTACTTACACTAATTTACAGTTTACATGCACTAGTTTACCGTTTACATGCACTGGTTTACAGTTTGCTTACACTAATTTACAGTATACTTACTCTAATTGAAAGTATACTTAAACTAATTTACAGTTTACTTATACTAATTTACAGTATACTTACACTAATTTACAGTTCACTTACACTAATTTACAGTTTACAAGCACTAGTTTACAGTTTACTTACACTAGTTTACAGTTTACATACACTAATTTATAGTTTACATGCACTAGTTTACAGTTTACATACACTAGTTTACCGTTTACATGCACTGGTTTACAGTTTGCTTACACTAATTTACAGTATACTTACTCTAATTGAAAGTATACTTAAACTAATTTACAGTTTACTTATACTAATTTACAGTATACTTACACTAATTTACAGTTCACTTACACTAATTTACAGTTTACAAGCACTAGTTTACAGTTTACTTACACTAGTTTACAGTTTACATACACTAATTTATAGTTTACATGCACTAGTTTACAGTTTACATACACTAGTTTACAGTTTACATACACTAGTTTACAGTTTACATGCACTAGTTTACAGTTTACATGCACTAGTTTACAGTTTACTTACTTTACAGTTTACGTACACTGGTTTACAGTTTACAGACACTAATTTATAGTTTACATGCACTAGTTTACAGTTTACATACACTAGTTTACAGTTTACATGCACTAGTTTACAGTTTACTTACACTAGTTTACAGTTTACAGACACTAATTTATAGTTTACATGCACTAATTTACAGTTTACATACCTTAGTTTACAGTTTACATGCACTAGTTTACAGTTTACATGCACTAATTTACAGTTTACTTACACTAGTTTACAGTTTACTTACACTAATTTATAGTTTACATGCACTAGTTTACAGTTTACATGCAATAGTTTACAGTTTACTTACTTTACAATTTACGTACACTAGTTTACAGTTTAGAGACACTAATTTACAGTTTACGTACACTAATTTACAGTTTGCTTACACTAATTTACAGTTTACTTACACTAGTTTACAGTTTACAAGCACTAGTTTACAGTTTACTTACACTAGTTTACAGTTTACATACACTAATTTACAGCTTACATGCACTAGTTTACAGTTTACATACACTAGTTTACAGTTTACATGCGCTAGTTTACAGTTTTCTTACTTTACAGTTTAGTTGCACTAGTTTACAGTTTACAGACACTAGTTTACAGTTTACTTACACTAATTTACAGTTTACTTACACCAATTTACAGTTTGCATGCACTAGTTTACAGTTTACTTACACTAGTTTACAGTTTACTTACACTATTTTACAGTTTAGATACACTAGTTTACAGTTTACTTACACTAATTTACAGTTTACATGCACTAGTTTACAGTTTACTTACACTAATTTACAGTTTACGTGCACTAGTTTACAGTTGACTTACAGTAGTTTACAGTTTACTTACTCTAGTTTACAGTTTACTTACACTAATTTACAGTTTACGTACACTAATTTACAGTTTACTTACACTAATTTACAGTTTACTTACACTAATTTACAGTTTACTTAGACTTGTTTACAGTTTTTTACTTACACTAATTTACAGTTTACATGCACTAGTTTACAGTTTACTTACACTAATTTACAGTTTTTTACTTACACTAATTTACAGTTTACATGCACTAGTTTACAGTTTACTTACACTAATTTACAGTTTTTTACTTACACTAGTTTACAGTTTACATACACTAATTTACAGTTTGCTTACACTAATTTACAGTTTACTTACACTAATTTGCAGTTTACATGCACTAGTTTACAGTTTGCTTACACTAATTTACAGTTTACTTACACTAATTTACAATTTACTTACACTAATTTACAGTTTACTTTAATTTACAGTTTACATTCACTAGTTTACAGTTTACGTACACTAGTTTACAGTTTACTGACGCTAATTTACAGTTTACTTACACTAATTTACAGTTTACATGCACTAGTCTACAGTTTACTGACACTAATTTACAGTTTACTTGCACTAATTTACAGTTTACATACACTAGTTTACAGTTTACATACACTAATTTACAGTTTACATACACTAGCTTACAGTTTACATACACTAATTTACAGTTTACTTACATTAGCGTACAGTTTACTTACACTGGTTTACAGTTTACTTACACTAGTTTACAGTTTTCATACACTAATTTACAGTTTACTTACACTAGTTTACAATATACTTACACTGATTTACAGTTTACATGCACTAATTTACAGTTTACTTACACTAATTTACAGTTTGCTTACACTAATTTACAATATACTTACTCTAATTTACAGTTTACATACACTAGTTTACAGTTTGCTTACAATAATTTCCAGTTTACTTACACTAATTTACAGTTACACTAATTTACAGTTTACATGCACTAATTTACAGTTTACTTATACTAATTTACAATATACTTACTCTAATTTACAGTTGAGATTCCCTAGTTTACAGTTTACTTACACTAATTTACAGTTTACTTACTCTGATTTACTGTTTACATACAAAGGTTTACAGTTTACTTAAACTAATTTACAGTTTACTTACACTAATTTACAGTTTACTTACACTAATTTGCAGTTTACTTACACTAATTTACAGTTTACATACACTAGTTTACAGTTTACTTACACTAATATAATCTTAAAAGTGTCACTAAATCGAATTAATTATTAGAAATTTATGACATTTAAATTCAGATACAATAAATTCAAGCGGTTTAAAATGACCTCTTTGTCCATGTCATTATCACACATTTCACCTGTTTAGTCACCTGTTAAGATCGCTCCGGTGGCCTAGTGGTTAGAGCGTCCGCCTCGGATACGGGAGGTCGAAGGTTCGAAGTCCGGCCGAGTCATACCAAATACTTATAAAAATGGTTCTAACAGCTGCCGCTCAGCATTAAGCGGCTAGTGTTAGGACTCATCGGACTGGGTGGGACATGAAGCTACATGTCTGCGGCATGCCCCAATGCTAGACATCACAATAAACTGCCACACTGCCTACATCGTAGCGATATGACTGAAAAATTGTTAAAGCTACGTTAAAAATCAAAATCACACACACACACACACACACACACACCTGTGGAAACTCTACACTCTTCTGCTAACACAAACGGAATAAAAAAAATGAATACCATTTGCTCACAATTACATTATGTACATGAGGTTTAATAGTTTTGATGATAGCTTTGGTGTGTTTTTAACCGGGTACCAACCTTCTTTGACAATATTTTCTGGTGCACCAAACGTACGTAACAAAGAAGTAATGAGGAAAACCGCCACAGTGACCATTATCCCAACCACCGCTTGTCCAATTTTTGAAATTAGAAACGCCACACGTGACCTCTCTGATTCATGATAGCGAAGCCCATCATTGATATAGAAGGAGTCGTACGGTTCCAACTTCAAAGCCTCCGACACACCGCCGTTTTTATCCAGGAACTTTGCATGAGATCATCTTGCATGTAAAACGATTTTGGGTTCATAAATCCTGTTAGTGAATCAGATTCCGCATTTTGTTATTATATAAAGGCATGTCTATGACCTGAACGACCAAAAAAGTTAACCAATTAAAAATACAATTAAACCTTTAGAAAACGTTTCCATACGACTGACGTAACACAAGTTAAGTTTTTACAATAAATCAAATATATATGCATACTTGATAGAACGTTTCGTTTTGATTGGTGCATACTGTATGAATATTTCTATCAATATTTGTGTCTCTGGAATAATTTGAAGTTCAGTATTGTCAGTTTTTGAGTATTGATTGTACATGAGAGTCTACCCATCTCACCTAATGACAAGCTCAAACATTTTCGCCATTTCTATGCACTTATTCACAAAAACAAGATTGATTTCTGAGATGATTATGGTAAGTTAGATCTTGTAAAATTAACTATACTCTTGATAGTCACTGTCGTGTTGTAGTAGAAACGTTTATTCTTAGTTTGCAAACCAACCGGTTTTGCTGGAAAATGTAATATCATATGTTACTCAAATGCGGTCTTTGGGGTGTACTTAAATTTTCTATATGTGTCAAACAAAGTGTGTACAATCTAACATCTGCTAATTAATCCTGTGGTGTACGGAGTTTTAGACTAAACAACCTAGGACTGTAGCCTGTTAATATTGTTCGGCGAGAGAACAAATAGTCTAAAATTCATCTGGCAATCCATGGCATACGACTATAGCTCAGTTAGACACCAAGGCCAATCAGTCAATCGGATCCAAATGAGAAACGTTCCTCGATGAGTATGAGGCGCCGTAGTCGACAAAAGCTGGTCCAGTGAGAAAGTTGCAGTTGAAATTTCGATGTCGTATGTCAAGAAATCCAATAGCACGTGTTGGATCAAACTGCATGTCCTTAAAGTTCCATTTTCTAGATTGAGATTTTAGATTCAGATTTCATCTGTTGAATTCCACAGCAACGAGAAGCAGTCTCTTTGTTTAAAAATAACGTGGTCCTTTCATGAAGCGACCTCTAGCGAAGAAATTCATAGTAATTCTCGACCTGTGAATGGAAACTTTCAAACTGTAAATGCATGAAATGTAATGGCGCCTCATAATTGAATACACGAATGATGTATCTTAATACACGATATTATTTTGAATTGTTGAAGTGGACATTGTGTAATATTATTTTAAAACCAACACATCATTTCACCATATAAATATAATAAAATGTCCAACCACCGATGTCTAATTCAACAGATGCAATCTAAAAACTCAAGGTACGAAATGGAACTTTCAGCAAAATCATCGTGATTCAACACGTTAAATTAAAACTCTCGACATATGACATTAAAATTTCAACAACTCCCGTGTAATTCAGAAGATACAATAAACAAACTCAACATTGGACATAGAATTTTCAACCAGCGCTGCGTAATTCAACAGATGAAATCTAAATACTCAACATATGAAATGGAACTTTCAACATAAACTCTTTGAACCAATACGTAAATTAGGAATTCTCGACGTATGCCATTGAAATTTCAACCACTGCCGTGTAATTCAAACAACGCAAAATCAAAAACCTCGACATAGAAAATAAAACTTTCAACCACTACTGTTTAATTCAACAGATACAATCTAAAATCTCGACCTAGAAATGGAACTTTAAGGACAAGCAATTTTAATACAACACGTCCAAATTGTAATTCTGGACATATGACATTAAAATTTCAACGGCAACGTTCTGATTGGACCGGCTTTTGTCCGTTACCACGCCTCATAGATGAAATCTACATTCATTCTAAGCCGAGGTAAAAATCTGTTCCCAACGTTTAAGTCAACCGCCTATCTGTAAGAAATACCTACTCTGCTGATAGAAGTCACCTCCTTCCATCAATTTTCCATATTACAGGTCGACCTCCTGGAAACAGCTCTACAAGAGGAATACGTAGTTGTTTTCTGGAAAAGAAAAACGTTTTTAACTAAGTACTATAAACAGCCGTATTTGAAAGTTGAGAATAAGACTTGTATAAAAAAGCAAGGTTTAAAACTGACAATGAGATCTGTAGAAGAGTTTAATTGTTTCTAAAGTGTGTACATTATTACTTTTTCAATTACACGGAGCAGGTACCAGAAAATTGATTTATGATATTGTAATAAACACTCTGAACTCTGTTTATCAATGAAAAGGACATGTTAATAGTGAAGTATCTTTGCAATTCATATAAAAAATAATATTTGTACCAGATTAACCGAAATCTACAGTTTTGTTCCTTAAAACAACACCCGTAAACAATGGTCGCGTCACGTTGTCACAAGCAATATGGTATTTCTTCTACAGACACAATGTGTATCCAGCAACAAGGCAAATACATAAATAGTTTACCTTCCCAAAGCACTTGTTAAAATTTTAAAATGAATAAAGTTTTGTAAAACAATAAGTCCTAATAAACGAGCATACGTTTTGTAGGTAAATACAAATCACTAGTAGTATATCCCATTCAGTAACAGTCTGTCTGTCTGTCTGTCTGTAGGTAGGTAGGTGTATGTATATATGTATGTATGTATGTATGTATGTAATTTGACATGGGAATGCAAGCCAGTAATATGAAGATAATGGATTCGATTTTTTTTCAAAACCCGTATTGTAGTTCTATTGTAATGAAATTATTAGATTGCGTCATTAAGCACGGGAAAGTCTACACCAAGAATGTAATTTCTTTTATTGACAGCAATGATTGCTAAATAATATTTAATTGATTCACCCACAAGGTTATGGAGAACATTTATTGATAAACATTATAATGGCATATGACGAAATCATGCTGTTGGGAGAGAACCGTCGAACTATAACTAGATAATCTGGAAATAAACGGTTTACCTGCTATATTCAATTATCTCCCTCACAACCGGATGGAAGAAAACGACAACATATTTATTCGGTTCAAATGTATCCATATTGAGAAGACCGAATCTTCATATCGACCCGGAAGCACCATCAACTTCCGTTACCATCCCCCGTAACACAGTCTGTATGTTCAAACAGAAAGGTTTCGTCTTCCAATACAACTTTACCACTCTCCTTTCCAATGGATAAAACATTGCCTTTGAACACAAACTTGTATTTTACAGTTTCATTGGATGGAACGTTCTTGATCCCAATCATGTATCATGTTAAAATAACCCCTTTTTATCCATATTCGGCAGTCATAGGGACCTCTAGCGAGATAACCGAAGAAGTCTTGACAAAAATTACTTCCTCCAGTATGTTTACAACATTTATTGAAACTATTGCAGTCGTACTACGTGAAAATACCCGGCGATCGATAGCAATCACCGTAAAGTTTAGATTCTTGATTGTGTCATAATGAATTGTGCCCAGGGGCGTATTAACCATTAAGCAGACTAAGCACGTGCTTAGGGCACCAGGGCCAAAGGGGGCACCACAAAGTTGAGAAAAGGGTGAAAAGAAAAAAAACGAATGAAAATTTGTAAAAAAAATGATAAAACGTGCAAATTGATCATAATGTTCTGTTTCTTGATCATGGTGCACCCTAGGGTTATCTTCCCAGGCGTACGTGGAAAGGAGGGGGGCACCAAGATTTGTCAGTGCTTAGGGCACCAGTGAGCCTTAATCCGCCCCTGATTGTGCCGTTCACATAAATACTACCATTACTGTTCATGGACAGCAAACCACTTGCTTGTTTATGGTCAAGTTAAATGGTATAATGAATGTCCCCGTTACTGCCACTGACAGCATCAGTCGCAACGACTTTTTCTACCTCATATCCGACTTGTGTGTATTCTAAAACATTTGCCTCGAATAAAACCGATGGTGTGTTGACGTTCTCGTCAAAAACATTTTCATGAACATTGATATTTTGTTCTTGTGATGGAATGTTATTATTTCTGATGGAAACTATTAAATCGTACGCTGCATAGTCTTCCAAATATATCTTTCCATCGTTGCGGTCCAACCTGAAGATTTCCTTGAATTGTTCACTCAGAATGAAGAAGTTAAATTTCTCCTCAACATTTGGCGCCACGGTCCCAACGAAGAAATTCGGTGGAGAACATTCCGACGCAGAAAAGTTGCAATCTCCAGGCATGGAGGTCAAAGAGGGGAAGACATCGATGGACACAACAGTAGAAACAGACTGTCTAGGGCTTCCCAAGTTAGTTGCCAGAATCACTTGCTATAGCATGTTTTCCATTGCAAAAAGGTCGGAAAATATTTTAATAGTGATCAATTTGAAACAAGCTTGAATAAACACTGGGTTTAATTTGTCTGTGTCTGCAGCTGTGACAGACATGACATACAAGTGTGTTGACCGCACAGAATCTGTTAACAGATGCCAAGCCCAATTTCTTTTCAAATACGGGGCTATTGTCATTCACATCTTCCACAGACACCTCGGCAACAGCGGTCCCCATTAGCTGATGGTCACCTTGATCTTCAGCTAAGATGACAAAGGATATTTCGCTTTAAATTTCTCTAACTCTTTAATTAAATCTAGGATCCCTGACATCGAATCTATTCTAAAATCATCGACATATTCTCGACTAATTTTGTACATTAAATCTCACCCAGGACCCGTGTCCTCGTCCATTGCAATAAATAGCTGGATGGTGGCTCCAATGTTTGTATTTTCACTGACACTCAGAGTGTATTCAGTGCGTTGAAATGTAGGCTTTTTGTTGTTCCCAATTGAAGAGTCTTCATTTACTTTAAAATGAAATATAGTACTCGAAAATTGAGCCTCGTTGTCATTTATATCCACAATCGTCCGTCATGTGGGCATCAACATCAGTATTAATGCCCTAGTTGTTCTGTGCTGTAACGGCGAGCAAATATTAATCAGTGTCTCTTTATCGAGTAGTTTGGACAAATATTTATCTCCGTTATCAGAATCAACAATGAAGATATCGATTCCATCACGGTCCAAAAGCGAATACTTGATATTAGACTTTTCATCAAGATCTTGTTCCTCCAGGTGGAGTACCACAGCGCCAAGTGGCATATCCTCCTTGAGAAACGTTTCGATGTCGCCCTCCATCGTGATGAACTCTGAGGATATTTGCCTGCGTCAGTGATTGATAACAAAATAGTCGTAGAACAAGTCACTCTTATCTCTTTACCATTATCAATAGCTGTAATAACAAGTGTTTCTTTGTTGCTAACCTCTCTGTCCAAGGGATATTTCAATATCAAGGCCCCGTCCTCACCTACTGCAAAATGAGACTTATCGATTCCTTCAGTCTTGAGTTTAAACTGTATTCTGGCATTTTCATTTATATCCGCATCACTCACTTCAAACATCTTCAGCGTAGACATGACCTGGACTGATTTAAGGACTGAAATATTGTACATGGAATTGCTGAACTTGGGCGGGTTGTCGTTGGCATCTAGTACTTCGAACTCAAGAAAACAGCTTTGTTTTTCGCTGCTACCAGTGTCAACAGCAACAATGGGAATCTTGTAAAAACTCCTTTTCTCGGTCTAATTCTGACCAAAGAAAAAGTTTTCCTGTAACCTCGTTTACTCTAATTATGGGGTCTGTATCCGTATCATTAGAGCATACATAAAATAGAGCGCAGTGGATACGCTTGTTGCAGTTACCTGTTGTTGTTGAGTTTAATTATAGTAGCGTTCGCACAATTGTGCATGTGCCACTTTTTTCTGACTGCACCGCAGCCTGCTAGTTGTTCCTGGGGAAGGGGATGGTGCCACCTCCCCCAGGGCTTTTATGGATTCAAGGAACCCTGATAGTTTGGTCTCAATCTGTGGGTCCATAAAGGTCCCTACAGTTGAATGGTTGGCTGTCATTAGTGGGAAGGAGAGCTCGGGAACGGTCCTGCTTGCTTTACATCGCTGGTTTCTTGTTGCATTTGCCTGGTGTTTTTTTTTTTTCTTTTTTTTTCGAGTTTTTTTTTTCTTTCCTCTTCAAAATGTTCTAAAAGGAGGGGGATGTTCTATGCTGTTTATAGAGGTTCTTAGTAGATATCATGTATGAAGAGAGATTTCAAGGTTATTATGGTATTACTAGTCGAGGTGTTTAGGGTGTGTTTCCTACGTTATGTTATTTATAAGTTTTTAGATATTACCTCTTTAAGTTATTTATTAATTGATGTTTTTAGGGATTGAATGTTATTTATACTTTATTTAGCAAGAGACCGGAGTCCTAGCCGATTACACGGTTCGTTAAGGACATCTAGGACAGGAATCCTAGCTGATTACTCGGTTCGTTAAGGACATCTAGGACATCCGATTTTGCGGTTTCCTTAGTTTTTTATAGGTGCTTCGTAAGTGAATTATTTATTAATACTTTTATAAAATTGAATGATATGTTATTGTTTTTTATGTGGTGGCTTCTAAATTTATTTAGCTAGTTACTGGGTCTTTTGGTTTTGTGGGGATAGTAATTATATTTTGTTCCTAAGTTCTGCTGAGTCTATGAATTGATTTATATTTTTATATGCTGATTGTTTATTTTTATTAGAGTCCATAAGTAACTCTGGGTATGTGTGTGGTGATCCAATCTCTTTTTGGTTTTTGATAAATATTTTCCGAGCGGGTTGATATTTTGGGCATATATTGAATACGTGGTGTAGATCTTCGGTGGTGTGGCAGTTAAAGCAGTTAATGGTTGCTGGTTTGGGTCCTATAAACCTTCCAAAACTGCTTGCTAGTTTAGTTTTTCCAGTTATTATCCTGTTTATGGTTTTCTGTTCTAAATAGGTACCCTTAGGTAGCTGTATGTTCCTATCTATGTTTTTTTGGGTTTCATAGTGATTTTCCCTTTTGTGGAGGAGTTCCAAAAATCTTGCCATGTTTGGTCTATGTATGTTTGTGAGAAGCTTATTGCTTCTGTAGAGCTATAGTTAAGCTTGATAGAGTTTTGATCTCCTAGTTTGGTTTTTGCAACTTTGTCTGCTGTTTCGTTGCCAGAGATTCCAATGTGCGACGGTATCCACATGAGCTCGACTAATTGATGTGCTGTGGTGATATCGTCGATTAATTGGCATGCTCTGTCGAGGAATTGTTCCCTAGAGTGTGTATTGCGATTTTGGATCGATTTGATAACGCTTAGGGAATCGCTTATAATGACTGCTTTAGGTATTTGGTTGTCTTTGATCCATTGTAGTGATTCAAGTATAGCCCAGAATTCAGTGGTGTAAATGGAGCACTAGTCAGGTAATCTGGATCCCGTTTGTATATTGAATTCAGGGATGACTATTGCTGCTGCTGTTCTTGGTGGGTTGTTTGTTTTTGATCCATCGTTATATATTTTAACATAGTCCGGGTATTTTTGGTTGATTTCGTTTACCAGTACAGGTTTTAGTAAGTTTTCTTGTCCTTCTTTATTACCTAATTTGGTAGCTTCAATGTTAATCCTTGGTGGTTTTTGTAACCATGGTGATTTGTTCTGGTCTGTATTGTTTGTTACCTGTTTTTTTAGTAGAGGTATCTTTTCTCTTAGTTCAAGGATTACTTTGCCACTTGGTGTGATAGGTATGATTTTGGGTTTGAAGACAACTTTACACTTATTTATAGCTATTTTGGTGGGATGGTTGTCTGGGTGGGTATCTAATCGAATGGAGTATCGGAGGAGCAGTTCTTGCCTACGTAATTTTAAGGGTAGTTCTCCTTTTAGTGTTTGTAGTTCTTCTAATGATGTTGAGGGGAGTGTTCCTGTGCATAATAGCAAGGCTTTTCTCTGGATAGTGTCAAGTTTTTGTAGTACAGGCTGCTTAGCCGAGTTATATGCTTGGCAACCGTAATCCAGTTTTGATCTAATTAGGCTTTTATATATCGTGAGGAGGGTTTCCTGGTTGGATCCCCAGTCAGTCCCTGTGATGTTCCTGAGTAAATTGAGATCTTTGTTACAATTCTGGGTGAGTTGTTCAATGTGCTGTTTCCATGTGAGGTGGTTGTCAAAGAACATTCCTAGGAATTTTACTACTGTTACGTATTTGATTAATTGATTTTGTATATAGAAGTTTGGATAGACTAGGTTGTTATTTCGTTTGGGGGTGAATATGATTGCCACAGTTTTTTCATGAGATATTTTGAAACCCCATTTGTCCGCCCATCTCCCTATGTTGTCTAGGCTCTGCTGGATTTCTTTAACTACTGTGTTATTGGCAGGATTTCCATTCCTCCATATGCCACTATCATCTGCAAATTGTGACAAGTTTATTTTTGTGGAGGCTACATTGAGGTTAAGGTCGTTTACCATTAGGTTAAATAGTAACGGACTTACTACACTGCCTTGCGGTGTTCCATTTTCAAGTGAAAATTCTTCCGAATGGGTGTTGCCTATTCTTGTGGTAATTTTCCGGAATGTGAGGAAATCGCCAATCCAGTTGAACAAGCGTCCAGTTATTCCAAATTGGTTTAATTTGGCCATTAGTCCATTGGTCCATACTAGGTCGAACGCTTTTTCTAGGTCTAAAAAACCGCTATGAGGTTGCGATCGGTTTTCCTATGTGCGTTAAACGCGAGTTTGATGTCTGTTTCCAATCAGAGAAGTTGGTTAGTGGTGGACCTATTGTTCCGAAAGCCACATTGATTTATGAAGAGTAGGTTATTGGTTTCTATGTGGTGTTTTAACCTATTTGCGACTATTGTCTCCATTATTTTGCAAATATTGTTTGTAAAGGAGATGGGTCGGTACGAATTTATGTTGTTGGGATCTTTACCTAGCTTGGGGATTGGTATTACTATGGCCTGTTTCCATTTGGTGGGTAGTTGGCCTTTATCCCATATCTTATTAAAGAGTTTGATTATGGCTATTGTTATATTGATAGGTAGTTTTTTGTAGATAATGTAACCTAACTGATCCATACCAGGGGATGTTTCGTTTTTGGATCGTAGGGCTATCTTCCATTCATGTACTGTGATGTAGCTATTTAGGTGAGATTAGTAGTATATGGGGTCACCCTAGCGTCAAGTGGACTTACCATGCAAAAACAGTCGATTCACTCTGGCGTCAATGGGAATTTAACATGGGAAATTTTAACATGGATGGAACTGTAGAGCGTCAAGGGGAATTGAACATGGAAATTGAACAGGACCGGTACTTTAACGTCAATGGGACTTTAACGTTAAAATATGGGGTTTGCACTTTGTCGTAAATGGAAATTGAACATGGGAATGTCACCTGGATGTCAATGGGAATTGAACTTTGGGTGACGTCATGAGGTTTATAGGGTCAAAACATTTTATAGGGATTTTAATGTATTTGTAAGGACAAAAGGTAGATAGGGACAAACATACAAATACACATTTAAACACACAGAAAAGACGACAGAAATGTTCTAAAACAAACCTCACAGAGAGAATAATGGCTCAAAAAAGAAAAGTCTATTGTATGGGTTCAAAACATTTATTCAAGTATATACATGGGCTCTCTGGCCTGTGCTTTGATCTAAGCACTATCCATTTAATACATAAACATTTCTACATCAAACAAACCTATTTACTAGTTATTTAGTTCTTGGCTCTAGTAAACCTGTTTACATTTAATGTTCATTTATAAGAAAAAGCTAACACAAAACAAGTAACATGCAATCAAATAGGACAAAGTTCATGTTTCTCTCTCTCTATTCGTCTCACATGTTGTTAAAAATCTGGTCAGCTAGCACTTGTGTCCCAGCGTAGATATTTCCCATCACTTAATCCGTTTCATTCATAAATCGGCTGTTATATCCATCGTGCTAGGTACACTTATCAGTAAGCAGATCAAGTGCAGTCATCGTCTTCTTCCCATGGAGGTACAATGTATACCATATGAATGGTTACTTTTCCTTCGTTGATGTCAAGTTTTCCTCTCATCGACTGCACGTCTTCAATAGCCCTAAAAAGTTTGGACGAAGTTATTTCTGCAGGTGTGCTAAATCCGAGACATACAGGTGAGTTCCAACTGTCGCGATACATAGATAGGCTCAAACGACCTCGATCTTTGACTTGGCAATGACATTTGAGTTCCTCTAACAGTGAGTCAAGTAGGTCCGTAATGAAACCTGCTACTTCCTCGGCTGAAATGTCAGACGCGAAGTCTCTAAATTTCACCGTGTAGGTGTAAGTTGTCGTTCTAAATTTTCTTGAGGTCACTGTCTGAGTCATTTGGATGCTAAAATACTCCTGCAGGTCTACTGAATCCTTTCCCTTCTTGGACGCACTTTGCTGTGACGGTATGGTAGTGAAAGAGGTCAGTGATGTTTGTTCCTTCTCTTTTTTCATCTGCGTAGAGTGATTCATCTTTCTCGTTGCTTGTCCTCGCAATGAAGTGTCGTTCTTGGAAGTCGTCCCTTTTTATACTGGGTGATATCAGTATGTCCATAAGGTAAAGTTTTGTGGTCTGGAAGTTTCACTAGCTGCACGTAGTTTGTCATGGCGTTAGTACATAAATAACTAAGATGTGTTACTGCATTGGTGATGTGATAGTGAGGCAAAGAATCACACCCGAGTTTCTCGTTGGACTTGAGTCTTACGCTCTATACTTGCTGTTTGAAGGGATTCATTTTTTCTCAATTGGTCTTAGTAGTGACAATGAACTGTTGGTCTTGGACGTTGTCCTTTTTTATATGCTGACCAATATTGATGTGACCGTACGGCAAAGTAAAGTGGTTGGGAAGTCGCACTCGCTTCTGGTACACGATTTGATAGACTTTTTCCAAGGGTCGACTGACGATGTGGTGAGTGGGTAAACGTACAATCTTGTTCGGCTGGTAGGTGGTCACTTTAAAGTTTGCATCCTCTCCAGACTGCAATGCTTCTTTCAATACGCCAAAGTTGACCACACGACTGGTACGATAATTCAGAGTCAATCCTTTCACTTTACACTCTGTGTGCACTTCTCCTTGTGGGTCCCGGTATTCGTAGCCGTAATTTTTAGGACCGCCACTCGCGAAACTTAAAATCTTGTCGTCAGGATGTTCGTCTGTCCAGGCTCCTAAACGGTCTCCTTCGATGTTAGGGTGTTGCTGACCCGGTCGATCGATGTAGATGCAACTGTCCGTGTCAAAGTACAGGACGCGATCCCCTAACAGTTCTAAAGCTTCGTACAATTTTAAGCGAGCATGAGCTGTCACGTAAGCCGCAATGATGACATTTCCAAAAGGGTCGTCTTGTACAAAGTCCAGATCTTCTTCGTAATTGACCAAGATTAAATTCTCTCGAACGACGTCCACGTGTTTCATGTATTTGGTTTTGTCGTGAATCATCTGGAAGTAGCGGGAAGGTTCTGTCAAATATTCCGTCTTGGGTAAACACGGTCGTTGTGCCATTTTACCCCACAAGCAATTTAACATCACTTTGGCAAACGATCGCCTGCCTTCGTTTTTCTCGATGTGGTCTAAAGTGATGCCCTCTTGTTCCCGGTATTTCTCTTTGAATTTTATTTGGTCTTCGGGAGTGTGACACCAGGAAGGATAGCCGCTGGCTTCTTGCTTCAGTTTCAAAAAGGCATCCACGTAGTCTGCGAAAATGCCTTTCTGAGTAGGGTCACCCTTGTGGTATTGTTGTGTCTTGGGAAAGTGGCAAATTTCGTACACTTCTAACAGTTGGTATCCCATGTCCATAGCTTTGAACAATTCTACGCTGACCCAGGTTCCCGTCAAGGCCCGTTCTTCCTGGGTGTGCTGACAAGGCTGATCTTGGTTGCACGTTTCGGCACAAGTACGGCACAAGGGAAACATCAGTTTGCCTTGACAATGGTGAGGTAAGACGGGATGGTATAGGTTCGTGGGAGGCAAAACTTTGCACTTGATCAAGCCTTCGTATTGTCGAATGTTGACCAGGTCGATGTGTTCCGTCAGCAATCGCGGGTGCCCTGTAGGAAAGTGACAATATTTGCACACGTAGGGATACAGCGAACACACATCCAAGTATTTGATTTCTTCTCCTTTCTCTTCGTCGGCTTGGTACAGCAAACAGGTGGCATTGGTCCTTCCTCCGTACAAACTATCCCTTGGGTTCAGGGGGTCCATCAGCTTGTAACTTTCCACGACACGTTTAAACTCGGGATCGATTTTCAAACGGTGATCGTATTCGTGTTCCCACATTTCTACCACTTGGTATCCTTGCTGTTCTAACTTCAAGCGTCGCTGACAAGTGTCCTGGTACAGGTCTTCCATGGTCCGTTGTAAAAACTGATTTTTAGTGTCACGGTCAGGGTAGCAGACGGGACATCCGTGAAATAAGCAACCGTTAAACTCATACACGATCTTGGGGTTTTTTAAGTCCCAGCCATCGACCGAATACGTTCCGATGGTCCTTTCGCCTCCTCCGTTGCGGGCATGCTGAATCCATTTGCCTTCCTTGTCGCACAAGTAATGTAACCAGCGTAGGGCTTTGACCGAGTATTGACGCTTGACATAGTTGGTCGTTTGAGGACTGATGACAGCCACGGTGTTTTCAGGCATGAATCGTTGGCGGTACACTAAGGAACACGTTTTGGCAATGGTGCAAGCTTCTTTCAAAGGATCGACCCCTCCGTGTTCCATGAACAGTTCTCAAAATTTTCCACAGCAACGTCGTAAAATGTCCACGTCGGAACGACAATACTTTAACATTTCTTCCTGAAAGTCGAAGGGGTCAGAGGCATGAGCCTGGTACCAAGCGTAGAAATCTTCTCGTTGTTCGGTACGCATGTTGTCGGGGTCGTAATAGTGAGCCTCAGGCAAATGGGGTAGAACGGCATGTTGATTGGCTTCCGTATTGAAAAAGTGTGGAAAGTACCCTTTAGCCATTTCTGTCATTCCAAACGTTTTAGGCATTCGACTCAAAGGCATGGCCAAGTAACTCATCGAATCTTTAAACTGCACTTGTCCCACTTGCATGAAAATGATTTTGGCTCCGTTCAAAGTGACTTTAGGACGTTCGGTGCCATGTTCCGTATAGTACGTCAAAAGAAACTGTCCATCGTATCCGGAGAAATTGTGAGCCATCACTGTGGCATGGCGATGACAATCTCGGTAACGTTCGATGTCCTCTTTGCTCCATGTCTTGTCGATGGGGTCTAAGACCCATTTGGCAAAATCGTCTAGCGTCTTTGGTCCTCGAAAGATTTTTTCACGCCCTCCAGGAATTTTGCTGCAGTGAGGGCAATAACTGAAGATAGGTTCTTGAATACACTTCTCGCACGCTCGATGAGCCACGCAGAAATTAGGAATGTGAATGCCAGTCTCTTGCATGCATTCGAAATCGAAAAAGATGAAATTGCCTTTCTTCTTGTGACCGTCCTCTTTCTCTGGTGGGGGTTGGTATTTTTGCACGTAACATTGGTGTTCCAAGTCCACGATGTGGTGACAAATGTGACATTTTTTCTTTCCTGAACATACGTGTGCCTTGACACTATTGGTACGTATGCCTTGTCCACACGCGGGGCACAATCTCAGCAGTTAACAAGCGCATTTCTTCTGTGAACCTTGCGTCTTCAAATGTTGTTGGTAACAGGTAGGGCTGACAAACGTGCGCAGACAAGTTGAACAAGGCACTGGTTCTTCGCTCAGACAGGGTTGAGAGGCCAAACATCCTGAGCATTTCCATCCACAATGTTTGTGTTGCTCTCGATTATTATAACCATAGTCACATTTCTCACAATAATAAACATATCCCAGGAATCCAGTGACACTGGTAATGGTATCGAAATGTTCATCGTGATGATAAAGGTGAATGTATTTTCCGTCCTTAAAATGTTGGCCTCGAAACAACAGAGGCCCGCGCATTTCTTGAGGGTGCACTTTCAAGGTGTAGCGT
Organism: Sinohyriopsis cumingii; assembly: GCA_028554795.2. Classification (NCBI taxonomy): domain Eukaryota; kingdom Metazoa; phylum Mollusca; class Bivalvia; order Unionida; family Unionidae; genus Sinohyriopsis; species Sinohyriopsis cumingii. The sequence continues at coordinate 144,521,066 of CM068826.1, read as the reverse complement.
GGAGCTAGGGCATCTTGCAATTTTTGCATCTCAGGAATGCCACAGGGTGTGTCTTTGGACAGTCCGGCTTGTTGTAACAGGAGTTCTGCTTCATTTCGTTGTTTGGCTCGGTCGGATTGTTGAATAGTTTTCCAGGTTCTTTTCCATTCTACCGTGTCGTTCTTGTTGGCATTGGTTCGTCCCACCACGATGGCACGGGCTAAACACATCTGGTCATGAGGGTTGTTAATTCGGACGAGACTTGTTTTGGTGTTGCGAAGGTCGTCTACCAATAAGACCTTTTTGCGTCCTGTCCCTTGAGGAAGAGAGACGTGAGCCATTTTCAGTGTGGCTTTACCATCGGTGATGTCAAACTTGTCATTGGATTGTTGCACCTGTTGTATCTTGTCCATGACTTTGGAAGGGGTCAGTTCTGCGGGTCTGCTAAACTCGATCCAAACAGGGGATTTCAAGCTGTCGTGTTGTATGGATAGTGTCAAGCGATCGTCTTCTTTGGGTTGACATTGTCGCTTGAGTGTGGTGAGCAAAGAATCCCACATCTCGGTGATGAACCCTTCTGCTTTCTCCAACGGTACGTCGGACTTGAAATCTTTAAACTTCACCGTGTAGGTGTAAGCCGTGGTTCTAAATTTTCTAGAGGAGCGCTTTTCCGTCTCTCGAATGTGATAGTACTTTTCAGGGTTGACTGGTGAACTTTGGTTTGGAGTAGACTCTCTCTGTCTGGTCGCAGACGTGGAAGGTGTTGGTTCAGGTTCGCTCATGTCTTCTATTTGAGCGAACACTTCTTTTCGTGTGTGAGGCGGTACGTCACTTCGCTGCCTCTTACGTTCTTCTTCTCTCTCACTGAAATCGTGCGATCGTTTCATCTCGATTGCTGATTCAGAAATGATTTAACCAAGTTCATTCTTTCCATATATACCCTCTCTACCTCTCGTTGTGACAATGACGGTATATTTCACAAGGCAAGTGAAAGCCAAGCATATAGGAACCCAACGACAGCGTTGCGTCTTAAACACCTCATGCATCTTGACGACCCTTCGATTCAAACCCTACCACGAAAGAAAATAGTTGCAAGAAAAATAAAACAGACAGTTGGTGTCTTCAAGAGAGCTAGAGACGGCACTGTGTCGCTGGGACACGTACGTACGTACTCCAGAAAACTACGCTACTCGACAACGTGAGTGTGCTTGTCAAAATGTTTGAATAAGATTAAAAATGTTTGTCAGTTTCAAAACGCGAACCAGTACTGTGGCCGTTTAATATTTGATGTGGCAAGAAGAAATGGTACAATACGCAACAAAGGGTTTGTACGTTTACACTCCAATCTGTCTGTACTGCAATGGTAACAGCGCTCTTGCGTTGGCATTATTTTGCCACACTACCTTTTAAATAAAACAATGCATCACTCATCATAAACGATTTCATTGGCTATACTTATTTTCTTACCGCTTTCGCTTCGAATTGACTTCAGTACCTTTTCGCACAGCGACAAGATCGGACGTGTTTTTTTATTCTGCGTCTGGTCGCTACACTACTTGCCCTGAATTTACAACCAAACAATGTGTTACACATTGTAATTGACTTCATTGGCTAACCGATATTTTACACTTCTGTCTCTGTTGATGTGAGTGTGCTTGTCAAAATGTTTGAGTAAGATTAAAAATGTTTGTTAGTTTCAAAACGCGAACCAGTACTGTGGCCGTTTAATATTTGATGTGGCAAGAAGAAATGGTACAATACGCAACAAAGGGTTTGTATGTTTACACTCCAATCTGTCTGTACTGCAATGGTAACAGCGCTCTTGCGTTGGCATTATTTTGCCACACTACCTTAAAAAAACCCCAATGCATCACTCATCATAAACGATTTCATTGGCTAAACTTATTTTCTTACCGCTTTCGCTTCGAATTGACTTCAGTACCTTTTTGCACAGCGACAAGATCGGACGTGTTTTTTTTTATTCTGCGGCTGGTCGCTACACTACTGTCAACAAGCCCTGAATTTACAACCAAATAATGTGTTACACATTGTAAGTGACTTCATTGGCTAACCGATATTTTACAATTCTGTCTCTATTGATGTGAGTGTGCTTGTCGAAATGTTTGAGTAAGATTAAAAATGTTTGTCAGTTTCAAAACGCGAACCAGTACTGTGGCCGTTTAATATTTGACGTGGCAAGAAGAAATGGTACAATACGCAACAAAGGGTTTGTACGTTTACACTCCAATCTGTCTGCACTGCAATGGTAATAGCACACTTGCGTTGGTATTATTTTGCCACACTACCTTTAATAAAACCCCAATGCATCACTCATCATAAACGATTTCATTGGCTATACTTATTTTCTTACCGCTTTCGCTTCGAATTGACTTCAGTACCTTTTCGCACAGCGACAAGATCGGACGTGTTTTTTTATTCTGCGTCTGGTCGCTACACTACTTGCCCTGAATTTACAACCAAACAATGTGTTACACATTGTAATTGACTTCATTGGCTAACCGATATTTTACACTTCTGTCTCTGTTGATGTGAGTGTGCTTGTCAAAATGTTTGAGTAAGATTTAAAATGTTTGTTAGTTTCAAAACGCGAACCAGTAATGTGGCCGTTTAATATTTGATGTGGCAAGAAGAAATGGTACAATACGCAACAAAGGGTTTGTATGTTTACACTCCAATCTGTCTGTACTGCAATGGTAACAGCGCTCTTGCGTTGGCATTATTTTGCCACACTACCTTAAAAAAAAACCAATGCATCACTCATCATAAACGATTTCATTGGCTAAACTTATTTTCTTACCGCTTCGCTTCGAATTGACTTCAGTACCTTTTTGCACAGCGACAAGATCGGACGTGTTTTTTTTTTATTCTGCGGCTGGTCGCTACACTACTGTCAACAAGCCCTGAATTTACAACCAAACAATGTGTTACACATTGTAAGTGACTTCATTGGCTAACCGATATTTTACAATTCTGTCTCTATTGATGTGAGTGTGCTTGTCGAAATGTTTGAGTAAGATTAAAAATGTTTGTCAGTTTCAAAACGCGAACCAGTACTGTGGCCGTTTAATATTTGACGTGGCAAGAAGAAATGGTACAATACGCAACAAAGGGTTTGTACGTTTACACTCCAATCTGTCTGCACTGCAATGGTAATAGCACACTTGCGTTGGTATTATTTTGCCACACTACCTTTAATAAAACCCCAATGCATCACTCATCATAAACGATTTCATTGGCTATACTTATTTTCTTACCGCTTTCGCTTCGAATTGACTTCAGTACCTTTTCGCACAGCGACAAGATCGCACGTGTTTTTTTATTCTGCGGCTGGTCGCTACTCTACTTGCCCTGAATTTACAATCAAACAATGTGTTACACATTGTAAGTGACTTCATTGGTCAGTCGATATTTTCCACCGCCTTAGCTTCAAATTGGTTTCATTTGTTATTCGCACCGTGAGATGATCAGACACGTTTTTCTGTACCTGACCATTAGTCACTTCACAAACAATAAAACTAAAACACAAATGATCACGCCATGAGCGGCTCATGGAAATTATGTTAGTCATGTTACGAAATATAGCACGACTTGCTTGGATGTACTTTTCTGTGGTCACTCTTTAATTACATGCGTCTTCAGTTCACTCTTGTGATATTTTTTGTAAAGGGTGTATTTTTTCTATGGATGTGATTGTGTTATGTTCTTTTATGTTTTCAGTGATTTTACTTTATATCTATATTTTAATTTAGATGTATAGACTATGTAGTCTGAAATAAAGAATTCTTATCTTATCTTATGTAAATGGAATGAGTGTTTCTTTGAAACTTTCATAAGGAAAATGTGCCATAAAAACAAACGTACGTGTCGTCATATTTTTAAAGTAGGAATACATGATCTCTTTCTCTCTCTCTCTCTCATTGTAGTTTTGATTTATACCCTAATGGAATATGTTCCCGTTTGAAGATACCTCTCCAAAATTGTGATCAGTAGTCACCATAATTACGTGAACTGTTCGTCATGTCATTTTTTTCAAAAGTTTACACTCTAAAAAATTGTAGAACGATTTTTTTTCTTCCATCAGTAAATCTTTGTATGAAATAAAAGCTTGAGTTTGCACAATTCTGGTATCTTAACTTTATCCGGTTTTGGAACTGCAATATGTCACGCAATTTTTTTCTTTTAACGTTAGATTTACAGTTTTTCAGAAAAAAGACAATCACACGGCTTTTTTAAGAATGAAACAAATGACATTGCACTGTATAACCCTGCCTATGGTTAACTCTGAATTCTAAAGTCAAAACATGGGTTCGGAAAAAATGTAACAATGTTCGTCCTATCCTCAGTGTAAACTGAGAGAATATAGGACGAACATTGTTACATGTTCGTCCTATATTCTCTCAGTTTACACTGAGGATAGGACGAACATTGTTACATTTTTTCCGAACCCATGTTTTGACTTTAGAATTCAGAGTTAACCATAGGCAGGGTTATACAGTGCAATGTCATTTGTTTCATTCTTAAAAAAGCCGTGTGATTGTCTTTTTTCTGAAAAACTGTAAATCTAACGTTAAAAGAAAAAAATTGCGTGACATATTGCAGTTCCAAAACCGGATAAAGTTAAGATACCAGAATTGTGCAAACTCAAGCTTTTATTTCATACAAAGATTTACTGATGGAAGAAAAAAAATCGTTCTACAATTTTTTAGAGTGTAAACTTTTGAAAAAAATGACATGACGAACAGTTCACGTAATTATGGTGACTACTGATCACAATTTTGGAGAGGTATCTTCAAACGGGAACATATTCCATTAGGGTATAAATCAAAACTACAATGAGAGAGAGAGAGAGAGAGAGAAAGAGATCATGTATTCCTACTTTAAAAATATGACGACACGTACGTTTGTTTTTATGGCACATTTTCCTTATGAAAGTTTCAAAGAAACACTCATTCCATTTACATAAGATAAGATAAGAATTCTTTATTTCAGACTACATAGTCTATACATCTAAATTAAAATATAGATATAAAGTAAAATCACTGAAAACATAAAAGAACATAACACAATCACATCCATAGAAAAAATACACCCTTTACAAAAAATATCACAAGAGTGAACTGAAGACGCATGTAATTAAAGAGTGACCACAGAAAAGTACATCCAAGCAAGTCGTGCTATATTTCGTAACATGACTAACATAATTTCCATGAGCCGCTCATGGCGTGATCATTTGTTTTAGTTTTATTGTTTGTGAAGTGACTAATGGTCAGGTACAGAAAAACGTGTCTGATCATCTCACGGTGCGAATAACAAATGAAACCAATTTGAAGCTAAGGCGGTGGAAAATATCGACTGACCAATGAAGTCACTTACAATGTGTAACACATTGTTTGATTGTAAATTCAGGGCAAGTAGTGTAGCGACCAGACGCAGAATAAAAAAACACGTGCGATCTTGTCGCTGTGCGAAAAGGTACTGAAGTCAATTCGAAGCGAAAGCGGTAAGAAAATAAGTATAGCCAATGAAATCGTTTATGATGAGTGATGCATTGGGTTTTTTTTTAAGGTAGTGTGGCAAAATAATGCCAACGCAAGAGCGCTGTTACCATTGCAGTACAGACAGATTGGAGTGTAAACATACAAACCCTTTGTTGCGTATTGTACCATTTCTTCTTGCCGCATCAAATATTAAACGGCCACATTACTGGTTCGCGTTTTGAAACTAACAAACATTTTTAATCTTACTCAAACATTTTGACAAGCACACTCACATCAACAGAGACAGAAGTGTAAAATATCGGTTAGCCAATGAAGTCAATTACAATGTGTAACACATTGTTTGGTTGTAAATTCAGGGCAAGTAGTGTAGCGACCAGACGCAGAATAAAAAAACACGTCCGATCTTGTCGCTGTGCGAAAAGGTACTGAAGTCAATTCGAAGCGAAAGCGGTAAGAAAATAAGTATAGCCAATGAAATCGTTTATGATGAGTGATGCATTGTTTTATTTAAAAGGTAGTGTGGCAAAATAATGCCAACGCAAGAGCGCTGTTACCATTGCAGTACAGACAGATTGGAGTGTAAACGTACAAACCCTTTGTTGCGTATTGTACCATTTCTTCTTGCCACATCAAATATTAAACGGCCACAGTACTGGTTCGCGTTTTGAAACTGACAAACATTTTTAATCTTATTCAAACATTTTGACAAGCACACTCACGTTGTCGAGTAGCGTAGTTTTCTGGAGTACGTACGTACGTGTCCCAGCGACACAGTGCCGTCTCTAGCTCTCTTGAAGACACCAACTGTCTGTTTTATTTTTCTTGCAACTATTTTCTTTCGTGGTAGGGTTTGAATCGAAGGGTCGTCAAGATGCATGAGGTGTTTAAGACGCAACGCTGTCGTTGGGTTCCTATATGCTTGGCTTTCACTTGCCTTGTGAAATATACCGTCATTGTCACAACGAGAGGTAGAGAGGGTATATATGGAAAGAATGAACTTGGTTAAATCATTTCTGAATCAGCAATCGAGATGAAACGATCGCACGATTTCAGTGAGAGAGAAGAAGAACGTAAGAGGCAGCGAAGTGACGTACCGCCTCACACACGAAAAGAAGTGTTCGCTCAAATAGAAGACATGAGCGAACCTGAACCAACACCTTCCACGTCTGCGACCAGACAGAGAGAGTCTACTCCAAACCAAAGTTCACCAGTCAACCCTGAAAAGTACTATCACATTCGAGAGACGGAAAAGCGCTCCTCTAGAAAATTTAGAACCACGGCTTACACCTACACGGTGAAGTTTAAAGATTTCAAGTCCGACGTACCGTTGGAGAAAGCAGAAGGGTTCATCACCGAGATGTGGGATTCTTTGCTCACCACACTCAAGCGACAATGTCAACCCAAAGAAGACGATCGCTTGACACTATCCATACAACACGACAGCTTGAAATCCCCTGTTTGGATCGAGTTTAGCAGACCCGCAGAACTGACCCCTTCCAAAGTCATGGACAAGATACAACAGGTGCAACAATCCAATGACAAGTTTGACATCACCGATGGTAAAGCCACACTGAAAATGGCTCACGTCTCTCTTCCTCAAGGGACAGGACGCAAAAAGGTCTTATTGGTAGACGACCTTCGCAACACCAAAACAAGTCTCGTCCGAATTAACAACCCTCATGACCAGATGTGTTTAGCCCGTGCCATCGTGGTGGGACGAACCTATGCCAACAAGAACGACACGGTAGAATGGAAAAGAACCTGGAAAACTATTCAACAATCCGACCGAGCCAAACAACGAAATGAAGCAGAACTCCTGTTACAACAAGCCGGACTGTCCAAAGACACACCCTGTGGCATTCCTGAGATGCAAAAATTGCAAGATGCCCTAGCTCCACGCTACACCTTGAAAGTGCACCCTCAAGAAATGCGCGGGCCTCTGTTGTTTCGAGGCCAACATTTTAAGGACGGAAAATACATTCACCTTTATCATCACGATGAACATTTCGATACCATTACCAGTGTCACTGGATTCCTGGGATATGTTTATTATTGTGAGAAATGTGACTATGGTTATAATAATCGAGAGCAACACAAACATTGTGGATGGAAATGCTCAGGATGTTTGGCCTCTCAACCCTGTCTGAGCGAAGAACCAGTGCCTTGTTCAACTTGTCTGCGCACGTTTGTCAGCCCTACCTGTTACCAACAACATTTGAAGACGCAAGGTTCACAGAAGAAATGCGCTTGTTAACTGCTGAGATTGTGCCCCGCGTGTGGACAAGGCATACGTACCAATAGTGTCAAGGCACACGTATGTTCAGGAAAGAAAAAATGTCACATTTGTCACCACATCGTGGACTTGGAACACCAATGTTACGTGCAAAAATACCAACCCCCACCAGAGAAAGAGGACGGTCACAAGAAGAAAGGCAATTTCATCTTTTTCGATTTCGAATGCATGCAAGAGACTGGCATTCACATTCCTAATTTCTGCGTGGCTCATCGAGCGTGCGAGAAGTGTATTCAAGAACCTATCTTCAGTTATTGCCCTCACTGCAGCAAAATTCCTGGAGGGCGTGAAAAAATCTTTCGAGGACCAAAGACGCTAGACGATTTTGCCAAATGGGTCTTAGACCCCATCGACAAGACATGGAGCAAAGAGGACATCGAACGTTACCGAGATTGTCATCGCCATGCCACAGTGATGGCTCACAATTTCTCCGGATACGATGGACAGTTTCTTTTGACGTACTATACGGAACATGGCACCGAACGTCCTAAAGTCACTTTGAACGGAGCCAAAATCATTTTCATGCAAGTGGGACAAGTGCAGTTTAAAGATTCGATGAGTTACTTGGCCATGCCTTTGAGTCGAATGCCTAAAACGTTTGGAATGACAGAAATGGCTAAAGGGTACTTTCCACACTTTTTCAATACGGAAGCCAATCAACATGCCGTTCTACCCCATTTGCCTGAGGCTCACTATTACGACCCCGACAACATGCGTACCGAACAACGAGAAGATTTCTACGCTTGGTACCAGGCTCATGCCTCTGACCCCTTCGACTTTCAGGAAGAAATGTTAAAGTATTGTCGTTCCGACGTGGACATTTTACGACGTTGCTGTGGAAAATTTCGAGAACTGTTCATGGAACACGGAGGGGTCGATCCTTTGAAAGAAGCTTGCACCATTGCCAAAACGTGTTCCTTAGTGTACCGCCAACGATTCATGCCTGAAAACACCGTGGCTGTCATCAGTCCTCAAACGACCAACTATGTCAAGCGTCAATACTCGGTCAAAGCCCTACGCTGGTTACATTACTTGTGCGACAAGGAAGGCAAATGGATTCAGCATGCCCGCAACGGAGGAGGCGAAAGGACCATCGGAACGTATTCGGTCGATGGCTGGGACTTAAAAAACCCCAAGATCGTGTATGAGTTTAACGGTTGCTTATTTCACGGATGTCCCGTCTGCTACCCTGACCGTGACACTAAAAATCAGTTTTTACAACGGACCATGGAAGACCTGTACCAGGACACTTGTCAGCGACGCTTGAAGTTAGAACAGCAAGGATACCAAGTGGTAGAAATGTGGGAACACGAATACGATCACCGTTTGAAAATCGATCCCGAGTTTAAACGTGTCGTGGAAAGTTACAAGCTGATGGACCCCCTGAACCCGAGGGATAGTTTGTACGGAGGAAGGACCAATGCCACCTGTTTGCTGTACCAAGCCGACGAAGAGAAAGGAGAAGAAATCAAATACTTGGATGTGTGTTCGCTGTATCCCTACGTGTGCAAATATTGTCACTTTCCTACAGGGCACCCGCGATTGCTGACGGAACACATCGACCTGGTCAACATTCGACAATACGAAGGCTTGATCAAGTGCAAAGTTTTGCCTCCCACGAACCTATACCATCCCGTCTTACCTCACCATTGTCAAGGCAAACTGATGTTTCCCTTGTGCCGTACTTGTGCCGAAACGTGCAACCAAGATCAGCCTTGTCAGCACACCCAGGAAGAACGGGCCTTGACGGGAACCTGGGTCAGCGTAGAATTGTTCAAAGCTATGGACATGGGATACCAACTGTTAGAAGTGTACGAAATTTGCCACTTTCCCAAGACACAACAATACCACAAGGGTGACCCTACTCAGAAAGGCATTTTCGCAGACTACGTGGATGCCTTTTTGAAACTGAAGCAAGAAGCCAGCGGCTATCCTTCCTGGTGTCACACTCCCGAAGACCAAATAAAATTCAAAGAGAAATACCGGGAACAAGAGGGCATCACTTTAGACCACATCGAGAAAAACGAAGGCAGGCGATCGTTTGCCAAAGTGATGTTAAATTGCTTGTGGGGTAAAATGGCACAACGACCGTGTTTACCCAAGACGGAATATTTGACAGAACCTTCCCGCTACTTCCAGATGATTCACGACAAAACCAAATACATGAAACACGTGGACGTCGTTCGAGAGAATTTAATCTTGGTCAATTACGAAGAAGATCTGGACTTTGTACAAGACGACCCTTTTGGAAATGTCATCATTGCGGCTTACGTGACAGCTCATGCTCGCTTAAAATTGTACGAAGCTTTAGAACTGTTAGGGGATCGCGTCCTGTACTTTGACACGGACAGTTGCATCTACATCGATCGACCGGGTCAGCAACACCCTAACATCGAAGGAGACCGTTTAGGAGCCTGGACAGACGAACATCCTGACGACAAGATTTTAAGTTTCGCGAGTGGCGGTCCTAAAAATTACGGCTACGAATACCGGGACCCACAAGGAGAAGTGCACACAGAGTGTAAAGTGAAAGGATTGACTCTGAATTATCGTACCAGTCGTGTGGTCAACTTTGGCGTATTGAAAGAAGCATTGCAGTCTGGAGAGGATGCAAACTTTAAAGTGACCACCTACCAGCCGAACAAGATTGTACGTTTACCCACTCACCACATCGTCAGTCGACCCTTGGAAAAAGTCTATCAAATCGTGTACCAGAAGCGAGTGCGACTTCCCAACCACTTTACTTTGCCGTACGGTCACATCAATATTGGTCAGCATATAAAAAAGGACAACGTCCAAGACCAACAGTTCATTGTCACTACTAAGACCAATTGAGAAAAAATGAATCCCTTCAAACAGCAAGTATAGAGCGTAAGACTCAAGTCCAACGAGAAACTCGGGTGTGATTCTTTGCCTCACTATCACATCACCAATGCAGTAACACATCTTAGTTATTTATGTACTAACGCCATGACAAACTACGTGCAGCTAGTGAAACTTCCAGACCACAAAACTTTACCTTATGGACATACTGATATCACCCAGTATAAAAAGGGACGACTTCCAAGAACGACACTTCATTGCGAGGACAAGCAACGAGAAAGATGAATCACTCTACGCAGATGAAAAAAGAGAAGGAACAAACATCACTGACCTCTTTCACTACCATACCGTCACAGCAAAGTGCGTCCAAGAAGGGAAAGGATTCAGTAGACCTGCAGGAGTATTTTAGCATCCAAATGACTCAGACAGTGACCTCAAGAAAATTTAGAACGACAACTTACACCTACACGGTGAAATTTAGAGACTTCGCGTCTGACATTTCAGCCGAGGAAGTAGCAGGTTTCATTACGGACCTACTTGACTCACTGTTAGAGGAACTCAAATGTCATTGCCAAGTCAAAGATCGAGGTCGTTTGAGCCTATCTATGTATCGCGACAGTTGGAACTCACCTGTATGTCTCGGATTTAGCACACCTGCAGAAATAACTTCGTCCAAACTTTTTAGGGCTATTGAAGACGTGCAGTCGATGAGAGGAAAACTTGACATCAACGAAGGAAAAGTAACCATTCATATGGTATACATTGTACCTCCATGGGAAGAAGACGATGACTGCACTTGATCTGCTTACTGATAAGTGTACCTAGCACGATGGATATAACAGCCGATTTATGAATGAAACGGATTAAGTGATGGGAAATATCTACGCTGGGACACAAGTGCTAGCTGACCAGATTTTTAACAACATGTGAGACGAATAGAGAGAGAGAAACATGAACTTTGTCCTATTTGATTGCATGTTACTTGTTTTGTGTTAGCTTTTTCTTATAAATGAACATTAAATGTAAACAGGTTTACTAGAGCCAAGAACTAAATAACTAGTAAATAGGTTTGTTTGATGTAGAAATGTTTATGTATTAAATGGATAGTGCTTAGACCAAAGCACAGGCCAGAGAGCCCATGTATATACTTGAATAAATGTTTTGAACCCATACAATAGACTTTTCTTTTTTGAGCCATTATTCTCTCTGTGAGGTTTGTTTTAGAACATTTCTGTCGTCTTTTCTGTGTGTTTAAATGTGTATTTGTATGTTTGTCCCTATCTACCTTTTGTCCTTACAAATACATTAAAATCCCTATAAAATGTTTTGACCCTATAAACCTCATGACGTCACCCAAAGTTCAATTCCCATTGACATCCAGGTGACATTCCCATGTTCAATTTCCATTTACGACAAAGTGCAAACCCCATATTTTAACGTTAAAGTCCCATTGACGTTAAAGTACCGGTCCTGTTCAATTTCCATGTTCAATTCCCCTTGACGCTCTACAGTTCCATCCATGTTAAAATTTCCCATGTTAAATTCCCATTGACGCCAGAGTGAATCGACTGTTTTTGCATGGAAAGTCCACTTGACGCTAGGGTGACCCCATATACTACTGAGATTCTTTTGTTCCTTGGTCTTGAAACATTTGAGGTTGGGTTCCCTCCATTAGTTTTTGTGTTCATGAAAGTTTTTGGTGTGATTATTGTTGCTACTCATGTTCGAAAAATGCTTCGCTAGGAGGTCTGCCTTATCTTTATTTGTTATGGCATTTTTAATTTTTGGGGCTGAGGTAGTTGCTTTCCCTTTTATGGCTTTTATCTTGTCCCATATTTGTTTTGAGTTTGATTTTAGACTCAGTTTAAATCAAAAGGTTTGCCATAGATTAATTTTAGCAGTTTTTATAGTTTGTTTTAGTGCTTTTTCTTTATCTTTATATTGCTGGAAGTAGATAGAATTTTTGGTGTGTTTATATTTATTTAAGGCCCTTTTTTGTCTTTTTGTGCTATAGTGCACTGTTTAGTCCACCATGGTACAGTGTTTTTATTTTGGATATTAGTTGTCTTTGGTATGCATCGGTTAGCTGCTTCTATAATTGTGTCTGTTATGTTATCATAATACATGTCAATACTTGGGCTTTCTAAGTTATCGGGATTTACTCTAGCTAGTAATAATTGGAATTGGTCCCAGTCTGCCTGTTGGTACCTCCATTTAGGTGGGGTTTCGTTAGGAATGTGTTGAGTTTTTGTTTGAATATTGATTGTGATGGGAAAATGGTCACTTCCTAACGTATCTTCCTGATCCACCCACCAATTTGTGATTTGAGCCAATTTTGGGGTAGTGATGGTTAGGTCTATGGCTGAGAGAGTGCCATCCTCAGGGTTTAATCTAGTGTTCGATCCGTCATTTAAGATGACCAGATTGCTCTCAGTTATCCATTTTCAACCATTTTTCCTCTTTGATCTTTCTTTTTACCTCCCCATAATTCACTGTGTGCGTTGAAGTCGCCACAGATCATTAGATTGTTGTTGTTATTAGTGATTTCTTTTAGTGAGATTAGGTTGGTAGGGCAGAAGGTACCCCCTGGGTCGTATGCGTTTATTATTTGAATGTTTGTGGTTCCTATATTTATCATTACTGACATTATTTCGATGCTATTATTGATGTTTAGGTTAGGGGGTACTTCTATTACTTCATAGTAGATTAGTGTATCTATTAAAAAAATTGCTAGTCCACCCCCTTTCTGCCCCATGGGTCTGTTTTTAAAGATTCCCTGGGTATAGCCTTTTAGTTTGGGCAGGCGTTTGTGTTCTTGTGTTATGAGGGTTCCCTGTAGGCAGATTACGTCTGGTTTTATCTCCGTATTATTCAGTTTGTTCTGCAATTCTGATAGGTTTTTAAAGATTCCTCTGCAGTTCCATTGCCAGATGGTGATTTTATTATTTTTTGTACTATTCATTTTGGACGTTGTCTTTATCTGTTAGTCTTGTGGTCCAATCAGCTAGTATGGTGAAAATGGTTTTGAGGGTTCTGATTATGCTACTGAGATCTTGCATTATGGTTCGTGTTGTTCGGTTCATTACTTCCTGTATTAATTCTGTGTTGGGGTGTGTGTTAGATTCGGGGATATTTGGGGTGACAGTTTTGTTTGTATCTGGAGTGTTTTCAGGGTGGTCATGGTTTGTTACAATGTGGGTTGTAGTTTTTTGGTTCTTTTGTTTCCTGATTCGAGGGTATGTTTTGTGGTGCAATGTTTTCCCTTCTGATTCTGCGTGGAGAGTTTTGGTGCTCATTGATTGTTTCAGAGGTAGATTTTGGTGTGTTGGGGTTGCTTTTACAAATAATGTTTTTGGCAGAATGGTAGGTGAGGTGTTTTTCGTTCATTAAGTCCACTATTTGTTTCTCTTTTATTGCAAATCTGCATTCTGCCGATCTAGGATAATGGTTTTCTTTACAGTTAGCACATTTTTGTTTAATTGTGTGGCATTCTCCTTTGTGTTGACCTCCGCAGTACTTATATCTTGGTTTGAATCTACATCTGAGGGCATAGTGTCCCCAGTGCAGGAATTTGGTGCAAAATCTTGGTCTATTTATGTAGTTTTCCAGCTTATGGTACACTCCTGACTGTCCTAGTTTTATTATTGAGGGTATTGGCTCGGTAGCCTCTACACTGCTTTGTTTGTTCCTTGTCCCATGTGATTTTTAAGACGATATACTTTGGTGGTCTGTGTTCCATTTGCTGTGAGTTTATGAAGTAGGAGTTCATTGCTTATGTCCTTGTTGTATCCGTTTAGTGCTATTACTTTTTTAAAGATAGTGGTTTTAGTGGGTTCAGCCAGTGTCTCTCTACTTTGATCTTTATTGGGCCTATAGTTTCAATTTGGATGAATTTTTCCACCTGTTGAATTGTGCTGCATTGGACAATGAGGTAGTTTCGCCTTGGTCTTATCAGTTTGAATTGTCCAGTGTGAATTTTGGCCAGTGCTGTCATAATACTATTGGTACTTAGACTAGTAATTCTGTTGCACCTGCTGCTTATGTATATGGTGTGTTCGATGGAATGATAACTGTACATTTTGTTTTGGGGGTTATGTTGTTGTTTTATTTCCTGTTTTGAGTTAACCTTACTTGTGGGTTTTTTTGGGTTGTTTTGGGGTTTTAGCGGGCCCTTGCCATTACCTAGATATGTGTTTTGGGTTGTTTGGGGTCTTTGGGTTGCCATATTAGTGATGCTGCTGGGTAGTTTTGTAGTGTCTAATTCATTGGATTTGTTCCCATAGGTTGGTGGTTCCCTTGTTGTTATTATCCCAGATGGTCCAGGAGTTTGGCTTGAGTGTCTAGTTTCTTTCCTAATGTTTTGATTTATTGTTGTTTGCTTGATTCCCTGTTGTTGGTTTGTTTGCATGCTTCTAGAATTGGTTATTTCATTTTTGGTGAATTTTGGGGTGCTGGTTATGGTTATGTGGTCTAATTGTGGGGAGTTTAAGGTATGTAGGTTACTGTCAAATTCATTTGTTAGGTTTGGAATAGTGGTGTCCTTATAAAGTGCTGATCCAAAAGATGTGCCTTCGTACAGCGAGATTTTCTTGGGAAGGCTCTGAATGATTGGTTTACCACCAGCTTTGACGAAAATGATGACCGTTGTGTTTAATCGAGGTGAACCAGAATCAAGTACTAACACATATAGTTTGTACTGAGAAAGAGTTGGTTTTCTCATCACTAATAAAATACTGTCATTTGATACCTAAAAGTCATCATTGCCTTTACCTTGGATAATCATGTACGACAACCTAGCATTTACACCAGTATCTTTGTCTGTGCAATTTATTTTCACCACCTCCTCCCCACAGAACACTGAAGACATAATTGTAATAGAATAGAACATTTGCGCCTTGAACCGATATGCTGACGTCACTGAATTGTTCTTCAGCTGCGTTTGGGATTGGTCTATTGCAGACATATATACTGCGTATCCGTTCTCGGTCGAGTGCCTTCAGAAGACATACAACCCATGTCCTTGACACGATGGCAAAGGTGTCACTGAAAGAGTTAAGGTACAAAATTTCTACATCAAGTCCGTTGTCGGTATCCGAGGCAGACAAATGAAACACTTCTGTACATGGAATGTGAAATGAAACATCATTTTTGTACGGATCCAAACAGTTATTCTTTATATCCTAAGGGGAAGAAAATATCACATATGGACACATTTAAATACAGAAATAAAATGCCATAGATGGATAACATTATCAAACTATTACCCTCTCTAGGAAGGTCACATCTACTTAAGTTTTCGTCTCTTGAATCAATTTGATTTGTGATAAAGAATTACTGACAGATTCACATATATTGAAATTATTACAATAACATGGGAATATACTTTGAATAAACATCTGAATAAAAGTTATAACCGATCGCATTTTGTGGAGAAAATATTAGGTTTGTTGGTATTTAGCAATTCATTTGTCATCTCCTGAAAGATGTCTTGACAGTTTGTAAACATTTTTATGAAAACGAGACAAGCGCAATGTCCATTCTCGATTTACATAATCGAACATCACTCTGAAAAGAAATATAAATAAACACTATTGTCCTTCACATTTAAATTCGTAATTAAGCTAATAACGATATGTGTTCATTAGATAAACCAATGCAATACCTAGTTCTGCATCCTCTAAAACTTCGAAAACATCTGTCTCACAAAACATTGATTAAAATTCATTGACCGGAAGTACATCGATGACGACAGTTACTGTCGACCACTGCGAAGGGCAACCTCTGTCTGGTGAGGTAAGTAAAAGCGCATAGGCGGCGCTTCTTTCATAGTCGAGGATACTAAATTGCATGCTATGCTAATAATCCAAAATTATTTCTGTTTGAAAAACAGAAGAAAAAAATATTAAAGTTTTCATTAGTGATTCTGAACAATTAAGGAAAAATAGATCACAAATGAGACATGCAACAAAATACATTATTATGTGAATTGTTTATAGTATTGCTTCACAATGATAATTTGAAGAAATATCTTTTCCCAGAAGGATTTAGACAAATCAGGTATGGGCGCTCGCCGTTCAAACGTTATAAATATGGCTCAGAAAGTGCTGCACAGAATAGAGTGTATACTAAACATGCTATGTAAGCATTGTCTGTCCTAAGGACATGCCCGCCTCGGATGCGAGAGGTCGCGGGTTCGAACACCGGTCTAGTCGTACCAAAGACATAAAAGTGGTACTAGTAGCTGCTTCGCTTGGCGCTCGGCATTAGTAGGTTAGTGTTAAGACTGGTTGGCCTGGTGTCAGGATAATATAACTGGGTGGGACATTATGCTACATGTCTGCGGCATGATGCCCCAGTGCTAGACATCACCATAAACTGCCACACTGCAGACATCGAAGCGATGTGAATGAAAACATTTTAAAGCTACGTTGAAAATCCAAATCTCTCTCTCTCTCTCTCTCTCTCTCTCTCACACACACACACACACACAATCCTAAGAACATGCAATAATTCTGACGTATAAAATACTGATAACAGAGTATATGATATCTCCGTTCACATCCGAGTCTTTATCTGTGGCTTGAACATCAACAATATCAGTTCCGATGGTTGAATTCTCTGCCACTCTGAACTGGAACACATCCTAGTGGAAACAATAAACCTGATATATCCACTTCTAAAACTATTTTTTCTTCAAAAAGTGAAAACACTAAATTCATGTCATTGTCGCTTAAGTAAATCAACCCTCATACAACCAGATCTTTGCAGACCCATTTTACTTGGAGATCTGTATAGTCGTCCACATGAAGTTATGTCCGGAAGGCCTAAATGGTCTCGAGAATGTATATATTTATTTAACAATCGAGCTTGAGGTTCTAATTTTATTAGACTGGTATGTCACCTTGAGCTTTTTCTCTTAACTCCTAAATAAACAATACTTTTATCACAGCAACGACCTAGATACCTTCAATATACTTATCGTTAGCCTGCATACCAGTAGTAAGATAATATGCAGGGGCCCCGAGTGGCCGAGTGGTCTAAAGCGCTCTTTGTTACGGATCACTGCCATCTCACCTCTGTCTGCGGCGGTTCGAGTCTAAGATTCAGCCAATATGGGCATGTGAGAAAGCCTGCCAGTAGCTTCTCGTGGGTCGGTGGTTCTTTCCGGGGTTTTCCGGGTTCTTCCTCCACCATTAATACTGGCCACCATGTGTGGCCTATCGTGCTGAAAAATGGCGTTAAACCCCACAACAACAACAACAACAAAGATAATATGCAAAAGAGTTAAATCTTTTCTATGGAAGACTTGGAAGAAAAGGCAGAGATTATCGAATCTTGTAGAACGAATCTAAAACCTTTCTGTTTGCTCCCTGAATGTATTCATCAAGAACTGTTGACTTTGTAAATAATGTACCATGTGACCTCACATGCTGCTGCTGTATTCTAAAAAAAGTTCGGCATCGGTGAGTTTTAAGTGCTCCATATTAATTTGTTTTCTAAAAATATCTCAAGGCCACTGTGCATTTTGCCAAGAAACGTTCTCGATAAAACATTTTGCTTGACTGTTCAATTAAGCTGACGCATGTAACAGTTCAGAGTGGCAGATATATATATCTTCATCTCCTTGTTTTGGAAACGAGAACAATTAGACTTTTTCTCAGCTGTCTTGATCCACTGCTACAACGTCCATTTGAACAAACCGCCATCACGTGATACTCGCCAGTCAACCCGTTCATGCTATGATGGACCCTCATTAATTGCTTTAAATGACCACTCCTTGGCTCTCCACACTACACTGCGCTCTAGACTAAACGAACTGGGACTACATTCATCATTACCTAAATGTAAACAGAAGCGAAAAAATAAACGTTGTTTCAAAGCTGACCAGCGTAGAACAGGAAGAAGAACTCCAGTTATCTCCCTTATGCCCTTTCCGGCTCGACAATTTAAAAATTATACTATCCAAGATATACCTCTGCGTATTGCATTATGCAATGCCCAATCAGCAGGACCACCGGAAAAGAGCACAGAAATAGTTAATTTTATCAACGACCAGAATATTGACGTCTTTTTCCTGACGGAAACATGGCTAAAAACATCAGGCGATGGGCCCAAGTATGGAATCTAACACCCACTGGTTACTCCAACAAGTCGTTCCCCCGTACCTCTCGCGGAGGTGGAATTGCTGTCATCACAAAGAACTCCATGATTAAACGTCTTAACCACACCACAACATTCAGTTTCGACCACACATCGCTTGAACTAGTCCAAACCACATTCACACTGGAGCAAAGGTCAGTCCAATTTTTTCTGCCTATACCGCCCTCCTCCTAGTAGAAAAAACAAGCTGACTGGATCTCTCTTTTAGGAGCAGTTTCCGAATCTCCTGGAGTATGGAAATTCGATAGGTGGCAACCTGATTATTCTTGGAGATCTCAACTTTCACCTTAACCATCCCGGAAACCCAAACACATCAAAACTTATAGATTCTATTAATGTTTTCAACCAACCCACCCATAAACATGGTCACATTTTAGATTAGATTCTTCATAGACCTGATGATAACATTCTACGGTCCTCCCTGCTATCCCATGAACTTGCATCAGATCACCTCTGCATTATATGCCATCTTTATGTATCAGTCCCTAACCCTCCACCTTTATCTGCTACTAAGAGAAACCTCTGTATGATAAATAGAATCAAACTAATGCATGACATCCAAGAAAACCTAACAACCTGTTTACGTCCTACAGCAGAACAACTCGATAACTGCATGCGTTCATTACTTGACAAACATGCCCCAGCTACCAAGTGCAGATTATCAATTCAAAAGTGTTCTCAATGGTATAGCAGTGTTAGGGACCAGCTTTGCACTGCTAAAAGAAACCGTCGTAAAGCTGAGAGGCTTTGCCTTTCCACCAGACTCACTATTCATAAGCAAATCTATGAAGCCGCTAAGAAGAATGTCACAAATATAGTCCATTCAGCTAAGTCAGCCCACTACACTACTAAGATAACGGAAAGTTCCAGCTGCAAAGAGCTCTTCGAGATTACTAACAAGCTAATGTCAAGGAACAAATCAACACCACTTCCAACTACCTTCTCTCCAGTCGACCTTCCGGACATGTTTGCAGATTTCTTCCTTGACAAAGTACAAACCATTAGAGATAAGCTTGACACCACAATTTCAATTGACTCGTCGTCACCATACAGTTGGGATACAGAATTTGAGCGGCAACCATTAGCAACATTTGAACCTGTCTCTATGGATTTTGTACGTACAATCCTGATGAAGATTGCACCAAAGTCATGTGAACTTGATCCAATTCCAACATCACTGCTGCTTGAGTGCTTAGATCCAGTATTGTCTTCACATACTGATGTTATTAATACCTCTCTCTCATCTGGGGAATTCCCATCATTTTTCAAAACTGCCATTGTAAAGCCTCTGCTGAAGAAACCAACATTAGACCATAACGATTTAAAGAACTACCGCCCAGTTTCTAATCTCCCATTCATATTAAAAATATAAGAAAAGGTTGTGCTATCCCAGCTTGTATCTCATTTGCATTCAAACAGTCTTTTTAGCAATGTACAATCTGCATATCGCCATTGCCACAGTACTGAAACTACTCTTCTAAAAGTAGTTATTGACATTCTCTCTGCGTTGGATAGCGGAAAGATTACAGTCCTCACCCTCCTTGATTTGTCTGCAGCATTTGACACAACAGACCATGATATATTACTTCACCATCTCCAGCATGTATTTGGCATTCATGATACAGCCTTACTGTGTTTCAAGTCCTACTTGGTCAACAGGACACAAATTGTGTCTGCAAATGGAATACACTCCAGCCCAGTTGATCTATGTCGTGGTGTTCCACAAGGGTCTGTTCTTGGACCTGTTCTCTTCATTCTATACACTCAGCCGTTCTCAAGTGTCATAGATAATCGTCCAGTGTCTCACCAATTGTACGCTGATGACACCCAAATATACAAATCTAGCCACCCAACTGAAGTTGATGCTACCATCCAATGTGTAGAGAGGTGCATTTCTGATGTGAAATCATGGATGACATGTAACAAGCTGCAGATGAATGATGATACAACTGAGGCCTTCTGATCACAACACAAAGACTTTCTCATTCACATCCTTTACCTCAAACAATAAATATCAGCAACACCAACATTAAATTCACATAATCAGTACGAAACCTAGATGTTACTCTGGACAGTACTCTCACATTGCACCAACATGTCACGGACATATACAAGGCTGCATATCTTGAGCTGAGACGCATTAGCTCCATTTGCAAATATCTTTCAGCTGATGCCACTAAAACACTTGTGTGTTCATTAGTACTTTCAAGACTGGACTATTGTAACTCTATTCTGTCTGGTTCATCTCAATATGTGCTCCAGAAACTTCAAAAAGTTCAAAACACAGCTGCTCGGATCATACTTAGAGTACCACGATCAGAGCACACCTCCCCGCTGCTCTGTACCCTACACTGGCTATCCATTCGATCCAGAATCGAACACAACATTTGTTCTCTGTGCTACGTTTCACTGACGGACTCTAGTCCAACATACCTATCCGACCTCACCCATGTGTACACACCAGCAAGATACTTCCGCTCCTCTTCTGACAATCGTATACTCATTATTCCCACTATGAAAATGAAATCATATGGACAGCGTTCTTTTGCAAACCCGGACCAGCAACGTGGAATGAATTGCGCACTGAACTTAGACACAAAGGCACAGTGATCCCATTCAAGAGTGCTCTCAAAACTCACTTATTTCGACTGCAAGAACAAACTTAAAGACCTAATAATGTTTCCTACCTTAAATATTCTCAGCATGTTTTTTAATGTTTTCTAATGTCATGGTTTTTGTTTTTGTAATCATATCATTATATGTTTTTATCGTATAGGTGTTGTCTAATGTTGTAAAGCGCTTAGAGCTTCTAAAGATTAGGCGCTATACAAAGTCCTCATTATTATTATTATTATTATTAACGATGTGTACGAGTTAAATGATTTACAAATGAAACTTTCAAACAAGCAAAGAAATGAACGTGATATTCGAAATGTCAACAACCAACGTGAGAGACGCAGTGATTGAAAATACCATTCTGATCATAAATGCCCATTTAAACAATGCTATGATTTCCTAATTTGTTTAATAAGAAAGAAAAGCTAGATTTGACTAACCTTTAGAAATGTCAGTTTGTTGTCGTTCATGTCAATTACTTTGGTGTATATGTAACCATGGATACGGTTCTCTGTATTGGCGGCCAAAAATGCTGACACACGCGAAAGAAAGGTTTTATCCTTTTCGTAATCTATATCACCACTTACGTATATATCTCCTGTAATATTATAAAAATATCAAACATTATTTTAAATCGGAAATGAATATGTCAGTGTCTGATGTTTAATTTATGTTAAGATCCCCTCAGAAATGTATAATTTTAATTTACTTATAAAACGGTCACTTCCGTGTGTCTCAGAATGGATTCATATTCTTAGCTGTTTACCTTTATGTGCTAATAGATGATTTTACATATAAGTAGCTATTTACTTATAAGTAACATTACGACCCTAGTCATACATGTCAGCCGACAGTATTCACAACACTTTTTGTTATTGTGCCCTGATAACATCACGACCCTAATCATACATATCAGCCTACAGTATTCACAATACGACATTTAGTTACTGTGGCCTGATAACATCACGACCCTAGTCATATATATATATATATATATATATATATATATATATATATATATATATATATATATATATATATATCAGTCTCCTGAATTCATTCTAACACATGTATCATATTTTTCATCATTTCTTAAATCATTGACTACATTTTTCAAAATTGAAGAAACATTATATCACCCATGATTCCATGTAGGTGTCATTGCTATGCATTCTTTACTTGTGCATTATTTACATGTATGTTATGGTATTTTTTCCTTATATGATGGTAAAATATTTCGTGATGCTCTTTTAATTTGATAATTTTCTTATATTCTATATTTATTTGTGTTGTTATTGTAACGTTCTTATTCTATGCAGCTTTTTCAAATTTTCCTTCTACTTCGAGCACGGGGTATGGTATACATTTTTTCTGGAACGGTGATTTTCTCTCATGACACACGATCACCATCACTTTATATCAGCTTCTTCAGAGTGTAAATGTTCGGAAACAAAAATCGATAACAAACCAGTAGTATCAGCACTTGTCAATAAACACGTCATCGGCTGCCTTTTGGTATACACCTGACTCGACAGGTAGCGGTCTGACCACAGGGGCTCTTTACAAAAGAAATTAAGAGTATCGGTCAGTGTGGATCGAGGTTTAGAGGGAACTTCATTTTCGTCAGTGGAGAAATCCACGAGTACCCGAATTCTAACGACCACTGCCGTACCCTTATTTGTTATTTATTCGAAATCGGCCAACAAGTTCTCGAATCTTCTCCAATATGTCATAAATTGAACGAAGTCTCCTGAGATATTTTCAAAATGTATCCACTCTTGATCACAACTAGCGCAAGTGTTTCAACAGGAGACGAAAATAGGACAAGTTAGCAGGGTTAGAACTACTGATGGGTGAGGAATAGTGTCTTTCCTTGAGTTATATTGTTACAGGCTGGACCCCTCCAGTCCTCTATAGTTACTATTGCTATTCGTTACTGTTACTATTCATTCCTTTGACGACTGTTTCTGGATTTTTGCAAAGATTGATTATTGTATCTTCTCATATGAGAGCCAAAGAGCATCGTAGAATTCATCTGTCCGAATATCTGATTTTTAGTAAACTACGTCAGTATCTTAAAGCTCAGGGCCGTATCCTTGTTTAAAAAAAAACGGATTCCTGCTTAAAGACGGTGGTTTGTTTCGCATCAAAATAACGAAAGTTCTCAGGTTCCTTTTTGTTTTATACACAAAATTCTGATTTTTTTCTGGGAGATTCGACTGAACTCTTCTTCCGCCTTGATGGAATCTTTTCTTTGTTGTAGCAGACTGAGAGAATGTTTCTGTCCGTTCAGGCGGTTGTTTTGTCTGACCTGTTTGGTATATAGATTTATGACTTGCTTTCGGGATAATAATGTCTGATGAATTGTTATGTTGTTATGCTGTCACACAATATATTTTTGTTTCTTGCACTAGCTAGTGGCATTTTTCCATTAAGACGCAAGCTATAATCACTGTCAGACAGAAGTAGGCTGACATGAATTATGTAGATTTTTTTTTAAACCCGGAAAGGCAAGACTATAAAGATGTATTAATTACTGAAAAGAGTTAAAGATGCTCTCATTAATTCCAACATTTTTAGAAGTTTACTAATGTTCGAAACAGGACCACTTCAATAAAAATTGTAAAATCTTTTTGCTTTAGCTTGGCTAAGCAATAAGTAAATAAAAAAGTACATAAAAAAATTATTAATCCCACTGTGTCCATTTATAATATACTCCAAAAATTACTGAATCAGTCAGACGTTAGCATTTCACAAATTATGAAGGAATTAATGGACTATCTACTAATCTCTTAATTGTGAATAATATACAAATCATTGAACCAGTCAGGCTATGAAAACAATTGGCCAACGGCGCATCTGCAAAGATAGCATACAACTAATTTTACAACTTTTCACAGGATAAACAATGTCACAAAGTTATACTGAAATAAATTCAAAACTGTTCATCTCGGTAGTATCATTATGTTAATATTTTAACACGAAAACAATAATTTCGGTAAAAAAGGATCACGTGTAGTTGCTTCTAAATATATATAAAGTGTGATTCAAAATGCTATTCAAGCGAATACAAATCTTTGACTGTAGATTTCAAACAAGAAAATATATCATACAATGTTTCAGAACAGATGCAGATTTGAAGCTTACATTTAACACGAAAACGGGCAGATAACTCCTGAAAGCAAGATGGTCAAAACAGTCCAGTACAACGCGGAGATGAATACATATGTGGTGTTGATAAATACACAGATTTGTATTGAAATAAATTTATAATATATATTGAAGATCTTGTAAATGTGCACGATATTTCAGAAAAAATGGATAATTAATAGAAAACATCTTGACTTAACACAGCACATGGTGAATCTCTACAGGAAGTTGACGTTGTTAATTAAGCCACAGAAATGGTCAAATTTGACATGTCTGAAATCATTCATACGTCTTAAAATATTGTAGAAAGGTCGTAAATTGTTGAATATAAAATTACCAATTGAAGATGGAGGCCATGTTGGCTTGTTGATAACACGAGAGACAATTTATCAGGCACAACATTTTATCTGGATGTTGCTGCTTGCACACATATTAGTGAATTGTTTGGAACAAGTTTGATTGGACACAAGGAATAAAATACGCTAATTGGAAGAATGGGTCAATGAACAAATTTACCTACACAGTAATTAAGAAATCGAGAAAAATGTGTTAGTACCAACGGTACTATGCTAGAAAAGTAGATAATCAGAGACACGCAAACACTGTTGATATGCATACATAATAAAAGTACAACGATGGATAGAAATACATCTTGACACTGATATATATATATATATATATATATATATATATATATATATATATATATATATATATATATATATATATATATATATATATTCTCCTGGCGATGAAAAATTGAAAAACAAAATGGGAGATGCATACACAACGTACAAAAGCAAGGCATACACAACGTTACAAGGCATACACAACGGTTATAAATAAAACTTCAAAAAGCAATTGCCTGAAAATATACAGTTTGATGAGAGAAAAGATTTTCTTGCACCAAATATAAAAGAATCCTGTACATCTTGACTGATTCCATCGTACAAACTGTAATCATTAAGATATGTGCGAAATGGATCTATAACTTGTTTGATATTATACTCTTTAAATTTTGTATACACATACCTATTAATTCTATTCTTAATCGAACCCGTATTAAAGTGGGTTGGATTTTTTTTAATTCACTTTTCGTATTGGTTCATCAAGGATAGAAGTCTTCATTTTGATTTATTTCACCAGCAATAATTCGAGTGATCAGAGGCTGTGTAAAGCCTTTGTACGTCAGTCGCAAACTTAATATTGTTTATTACTAGATGCCCTTTTTGGTGCTCCGACTGCAGCCAGCGAGGAAGTTTTCGTTTAGATAGACAAACATCATCCAGCAAGAGTCGAACCGTAAACCGATAGCTTTGAAACGCAACTATTATAGACTTTCACCGTCAGTATTCTGACCGCCATGTATAGTATATGATGTGCTGAAAAATGGCGTTAAACCAAACAAAACAAAAACCACACTTTGCTTCCTAACACTGTGAAACCTTCTGTATACTGGAATACAGCATTTGGTCAAAGCTTCACTGCGCATGCGCTATACACCACATACGACATTTTAGCATTAATATATCACTGCATGTTGCCAAATCGGTTTATCGCAGTAGCTAAATTACAACATCACAATAGGAAAGGCCGTTGATCTAATTGGATATGTGTTACAGATATGACTAATTTCCCAATGTGATGGTTTTAATTTATTATGCGTGGGCAAAACTGACGTAAAAGTAAAACGTACAGCCGTAATTAGTAGCAGACTATTGTATGTATTTGGCTTAGCAAATGTTATACTAAACGCATGGCTCACGTAAATGATAGCATGTATTTGGCTCAGAAAAAGTTATACTAAACACATGGCTCACGTAACTGATAGTACGTATTTGGCTCAGCAAATGTTATACTTAACACATGGCTCACGTAACTGATAGTATTTATGTGGCTCAGCAATTGTCTTATTTAACACATGGCTCACGTAACTGATAGTATGCATTTGGCTAAGTAAATGTCTTACTTAACGCTTGGCTCACGTAATTGATAGTATGTATTTGGCTCAGAAAAAAGTTATACTAAACGCATGGCTCACATAACTGATAGTACGTATTTGGCTCAGCAAATGTTATACTTAACACATGGCTCGCGTAACCGATAGTATGTATTTGGCTCAGCAAATGTTATACTTAACACATGGCTCACGTAACTGATAGTATTTATGTGGCTCAGCAATTGTCTTATTTAACGCATGGCTCACGTAACTGATAGTATGTATTTGGCTCAGCAAATGTTATACTTAACACATGGCTCGCGTAACCGATAGTATGTATTTGGCTCAGCAAATGTTATACTTAACACATGGCTCACGTAACTGATAGTATTTATGTGGCTCAGCAATTGTCTTATTTAACGCATGGCTCACGTAACTGATAGTACGTATTTGGCTCAGCAAATGTTATACTTAACACATGGCTCACGTAACCGATAGTATGTATTTGGCTCAGCAAATGTTATACTTAACACATGGCTCACGTAACTGATAGTATTTATGTGGCTCAGCAATTGTCTTATTTAACGCATGGCTCACGTAACTGATAGTATGTATTTGGCTCAGCAAATGTTATACTGAATACATGGCTCATGTAATTGACCACACATCAATAATATATTTTAGTGATCGTTGTTGAATTAGTTATGGAATACATATATAAAAATATAGATGGAAATAGAATTGCAAAGTGTGATTTCACTTCGAACGATAAAAATTTCATACTGTTTTAAATTTCATTAATGTTCTAGTTGAACAAGTGTATCATTCGCAAAATTATCTTCACATCCTGACTTGTTCAAAAACAAATTCTTACTTACAAGAAATAGGTAGGGAGGGAGAGACATGTTAAGTTGATTATAATTTGACGTGGAGCAATCTAGGAACTCTACAGTAAAAAATATGTAGGCAAACGTTCATTTTTTTCTTGATTGTTTTATGTTATTTTAGTTTATATATCATCAGATCAGTCTCTAACTCAACTCTTTGTAGCTAATGAATTTGAAACAAAATTGTTTCAATGAACTTAAGCACAAACAAATGTATTAAAAACCTTTCCAAATTCGGCATGTTGTATGCATGTCATTTGATACTGGACCGTCCTAAATTTCCCGCAATGACTCCACTTTAAGTTTTAGCCACTCCAAATCACTCATAATTATCACTCAAATCACTCAAAATTATCCCTGAAAACATTACTAAAAGCAGCGCATATGCAACACAATTTTCAATGTTGTGTTTGATGTGTAATTTGGCCAGAGCAAGCCTTTTTTTATCAGTTCCATTCTTTCTTCCTACATCAGCTGTTGCTTTACTAAATGGGACAACTGAATTGTCTCCACACGATAATGAATGTATCATAATTACCACTATACAATACTAATTACCCCAACCACCATTATTTATGTCTTGATCCCATTATATATGTGTGATAAAAATGGATTCCATGCAAAATTAAATGCTTTCAAGTTGTTTGTGTGTTTAAAATCAAACTCCATAAATATTATCAGCTTGTAAATATTAATATATCAAATATAAATTGCATTTATATAGACTTACATAATGTGTAAAAAAACATATAACTACTCAAGCAAGAATGTTATTGAAGTTCGACCCACAAAATGAAGGGCATGCATTTCTAGGGGAGACAAATCTGACTGGAACTTATTCCAAACTAATTTCTGAGAAAGGTTTATTAAAAAAATGTTTTGTATATCTACCTAAAAATTCCCATGTAGTTTTTTACTGATCCCTTTTTTCAGTGGATGACATAAACAAAGAACCATTACAAACACTAAAAAGCAAACAAACATGTTTCGCTACGGTGAAACCAAAATCACGGAATCTGATATTAACTGGATAACAGGGGTAGAACACATTATACATCTTACCCGTTATCCTTACTTATGAAGAAAAAAAAAGCTGTTATCATCACTCCGTATACTAAAACTACATAATATATTTTATCTGGGACAAATTTTGGATAGCAAAATATAATGTAATGATTGCC
This sequence comes from Sinohyriopsis cumingii, assembly GCA_028554795.2. Lineage (NCBI taxonomy): Eukaryota > Metazoa > Mollusca > Bivalvia > Unionida > Unionidae > Sinohyriopsis > Sinohyriopsis cumingii. Next base: position 144,492,519 of record CM068826.1, on the reverse strand, counting down.
ATAACAGAATGCTTTCCTTTTGTTTTAAGCAGATACAATCTGAGGCACCTGCGGAAAGAACTTTCGCTTATGACCTAGCATAATTTTTATTTGTCTATTTGTAGGATAATACATCCAATTTAATAGTTTGGCTAATGTGCTAATTAACGCTATTAATAAAAAAATTCGACTAGTGTGCTTATTAGATGTATTAATACAGACGCTCAACAAGTGTGCCAATTAACAATTTTAATTCAGAAATTCGACTAGTGTGCTAATTAACACATATAATTCAAAAGTTCGACTTTTGAGCATATTATCTATAATAATTTAAAAGTGGTACGAGTGTGTTAATTGTTTAAGAGTGGTACGAGTGTGTTAATTTATATTGTAACCTATTTGCCAGGGTTTAATTTTCAGCGCAAACTCACTAGCAATAAGAAAGTGACTTACTGTTTTAGAATTTTGGCAACTCTTTCATTGAAACCTCGAATTCGATGTTCAAGTTGAGATCATTTTAATTATAGTGTATACTTATATATCAAGAAACTATATATATATATATATATATATATATATATATATATATATATATATATATATATATATATATATATATATATATATCCAAGTTCTTATGTCACTTGTTTAGGCTCGAATAAACAGTAACACAAGAAAATCTGAAAACAACAAGCTTTGAAAAATACAATACTTTATTTCCCTGGAAAAATTATGTAAAAATATACAAAAAATATGTACTTACGGTTTTGTAGAATCAAATCCTAAAGTTGTTGTTGCTGTGGGGTTTAACGCCATTTTTCAGCACACGACAGGCTATACAAGGCGGCCAGTATTAATGGTGGAGGAAGAACCCGGGAAAACCCTGGAAAGAACCACCGACCCACGAGAAGCTAATGGCAAGCTTTCTCACATACCCACACTGGCTGAATCCGAGACTCGAATCCACGCAGACAGAGGTGAGATGGCAGTGATTCGTAACGGAGAATGCTTTAGACCACTCGGCCACTCGGGGCCCTTAAATCCAAAAGTAATCCAAGAATAAAATTTTAGTAGCCCTAATAACAAAATCTTCAACTGATTTCACGTTCGAATCCCGACGAAGAATCCATAGTGTTGGAGTCTACAGTTCTTTCTAGAAACAAGAATTATCACTCCGGTTTCTGATAGTTGAATAAATGTTTATAAAACACTGTCCTTGTTCCACAATATTACATGAATACACGTATTTTCCAGAGTTAATCCTTTTGAATCCAAGTTATTTGAAATAACTCCAAACCAAGTAATCTGAAATAACTCTAAAGAGCACAACATACAACTAACAGTTTAACAGCCCAGCTTCTGCTGATATTAATTCTCCAAAACATGGGTTATACTGTCTTTCTAAAACTTAAACAAGGGTCACGTGATCATCTTCCGGAAGTTTATAGAAGCAAGTACTTGTTACAGATCACGTTTACCCAGTGTGACCCTGACGAAAACCAATCATTTTTATTCTAAGAAATAAAATATAAAAACAAATGTTTATATCTTAAAGACAAAGTCCCATCATGGAAACAACCAATCATTTTAAAATAAAAAAGACCTTGTTTACGAAGGTTGCTACAAATTCTAAAACAAGGTCAGAATTTAGATCAACACCTGGTGTTTATAAACTAACAGTCAAGGTCAAACTATTTTCTATAAAAAAAAAGTATCATCTCTAGTGAATAAGTTTACATTACAATATCAGGTAATGAAAAAAAAAACTGACAAACAATTAGATTGAAATAAATATATATTAAATCAGATATAATTAAATCAAATATACATAACAAAGTGCGTCCGTGTGGGTTCGATTCCCGGCCGAGTCATACCAGAGACTTACAAAAATGGTAGTAACAGCTGCATCGCTTGGCGTTCACCAATAAGAGGTTAGTGTTAGGACTGGTCGGTCTGGTGTCAGGATAATGTGACTGGGTGGGACATCATGCTACATGTCTGCGGCATGATACTCCAGTGCTAGACATCACTATAAACTGCCACATTGCAGACAACGTAGCGATATGACTGAAAAATTGTTAAAGCTACGTTAAAAATCAAAATCACATCACACATCACATAACAAAGTAAACAGTCAACAGAATATGTGAATGAAAAAAAAATAGAAGAACTATTTAAGTTTTAATATGTTATATTTGCCAATATATAAATTAATGTGACAGAATTTAACTGTTTTTTTTTGTTTATGTCATAATATCCAACGGTTTCACCAACAAATAAAATTCAAGGATATTCAACCTGGTAATAATAAAGTCCAAATATTTGAAATGGATGACTATTTCTTTAACTGAAACATAGAGGCATAAAAATGTACCGAAATAGGATAAGATATACGGATGTCCAATACCACACTTGAGAATTATATAGTCTATGCTAAAAGATATTTTTCTTGGATTTTCTTTAGTACAGAAATCTGCTAAATATTATATTGAATGTATACCTTTAAATATGATTGCTTTAAATTAGTTTCTGTTTAGAGAATGGTAATATTCCCTACCACTTTTGGAAGCTGATTTGTACAATTCAGAGTTATGGGACTTTCCAGATATCGCCTGCATATTCATAGTTCTCCATTTGTTGATTAGATACGATTGTTTATTCCTTTTGGATTGTGCTTTTACTGTACAATAATTCAAACAGTTCTTTACATATGTGTACATTATTTGCATGAGACTTCCCTAGTCTTTGCTTTTATTTGTCATGTGTGCATCTGAACTCTTTATGGAGGAAAGAAATAATGAATGAAGACAAATTTGGAATGCAAAATTATATTATATTATTCCACTTTTCTTTACAAATATAACACCAAACACTGAACTCTTTGCTTTAGACGAGTAACAGTAAACACTAGCCTCAAGATGATTTTGGTCGTGCTTGAAAACTCGAACATACACAATAATGAAGCGCCATTTTTGCAGGATCCAGTACAACTTATTGCATGTAAAAAAAATATTTAAAACAATCATTATATAGAAAGTTTATTATTGTTCAACTAGGCTTGCACATATCGAATAGTCAAATCTAGAGGCGTCTCCATTGCACAAACTGAGTCAAAATTAAAAATGACGGAAATAGTAAAATACGTATCCTTACACGAGATACTGGTAGAAAAAAACTATGAGTATGCCAGAAATCTTCTGGTATCCCCCATGCGATATAGTCATACATAAAACTGCGAATATGCGAGAAATCTTATCGTATCACCCTACACGATATAGTTACTCACAAACTATGGTGGCCTAATGGTAAGAGCGCCTGCGTCGGATGCGGGAGATCGCGGGTTCGAACCCCGGCCGAGTCATACAAAGACTTCTAAAAATGGTACTAACAGCTGCTTCGGTTAGCGCTCTGTATTAATGGGTTAGTGCTGGGACTTGACGGGTGTCGGGATAATGTGACTGGGTGGGACATGATGCTCTATGTCTACGGCATGATGCCCCAGTACCACACTGCTGACATCGTAGCGATAAGACTTAAAATTGTTAAAGCAACGTTAAAAATCCAACAAAACACACACACACACACACACATTATTCCAGATATATTCTCGTATCTCCAGCACGATATAGTTATTCACAAACTACGACTATGCCAGAAATTGTGTTGTTTATTTTAAATTTACACGATATAGTTATTCACAAAATACGAGAAAGTCAGAAATTTTCTTGTATTCCCTTACACGAGATAGTAATAAATATAACTATGAGTGTCTTGTCACGTTCTACTATACCAAACGGTCATACACTAAACATGACTGTTTCATTTATATCAGTATACTTACCACCGTAGTCGTATTATTTCAAAGTGTCGGTTTTTGAATGATGATATAATGGGGGTACGTGTGAATGCTGAATGGGAACATAAGTAGAATCCACGTATGTTAACAGTAAGAAAGACACAAATTCTGAATGGGATTAAGGTCTTTGGACATTTTTATTGAATCCAAAGTTGTATCATTGACGAAGAAATGCGTCGGAAATGTCAATCAAGATTATGGATTGCACCTCTCGCTGATTCTCATCGATAAATACAATATGACCTCAAACGTTGTTTGACTGACTATATTCATGTTTTCTGTAAGTCAAATACAATTTGTTTGACTGACTATATTCATGTTTTCTGCAAGTCAAATACAATTTGTTTGACTGACTATATTCATGTTTTCTGCAAGTCAAATACAATTTGTTTGACTGACTATATTCATGTTTTCTGCAAGTCAAATACAATTTGTTTGACTGACTATATTCATGTTTTCTGCAAGTCAAATACAATTTGTTTGACTGACTATATTCATGTTTTCTGCAAGTCAAATACAATTTGTTTGACTGACTATATTCATGTTTTCTGCAAGTCAAATACAATTTGTTTGACTGACTATATTCATGTTTTCTGTAAGTCAAATACAATTTGTTGCTGTTTTCTAAAACTGTTATGTACATTGCAAGGACGCTTTCTCGTGTTCGAAAGAAAGTCACGCATGAATACGTTGTATTGTGTCCAGTAAATGTCGCCGTTAACGTTACGTGCATGTTAAAAGATAAGTGAACAGAGAAGTGCGGAATAGAAGTATAGATAATTCAAAGGAGTCTAGCAGCCTTTCGTTATAAAGTAACATAATTGTCACGTGACAATTAACATCACTGTAACGTGACAATTATATATTGCAGTCATCAACATATTGCTATATTTATCTTTTCTTCTCCTTCAGTCACAATTTTATGAAAATAAAGTAGTACTATACAGATGGTGTTGCTATGGAGACCGACAAAAACATATTTTACGTTCTAAAATTTTGAGAGCGATCAAATGTCGTTTATCAAATTCTTGATCATTAATTGGGCTATGGCACATGTAATAATGTAATCTAATAGTAGTTGATGTTGTTTTGTTGTTGATATACTTGCAGTAGTAGTAGTAGTAGTACTGGTAGTAGTAGTAGTTATTGGTAATGTTGTAATTGATCTTGCTGCTCTTGTACATCAAAATAGGAGTAGTAGTAGTAGTAGTTGTTGTTGTTGTTGTTGTTGTTGTTGTACCTGTAGTATTGGTAGTAGAAGTAGTCATTGTTGTTGCTATTGTTGTCGTTGTAATGATAACAGTAGTACTAGCAATATCAGTAGTTGTTGTTGTCAGTGTTATTGTCATTGTTGTTTACTGGTTGCTATGGTGCTACTGTTGCTATTACTGTCTCTTTGCCGTTGCTTTATAGTTTAACCCTAACCCTAACCCTAAAAATTAAAGCCTGGCGTCAAATTCGACGTAATCTGTCTGTGACGTCATGTATGTGTACCAATGATTGAATGCAAAATGAGGCGTTAAATACGGTCTCTAAGAAACAAGTTTGATCCAATTCAACATAAATTAATAACGGTAAGAAGATCGTACTTAACAGTAAGAAGATCGTACTTAACGGTAAGAAGATTCTACGTGACGAGAAGAATACTCTTTCTATTGCCCGGTGGAAAAATTCACTCTTACTTAATGACCTTTCCGAATTTAATGATTCCATTTTTTATTACATCGTATTTACATTTAATTCAAAATCAATCTTACAAACTTACAAAACCGAACATAATGATGCGATGCAGGGGCGGTACCAGGATTATCTTTCGGGGCGGGCGAGGGAGCGTTAAAAAATAGGCAAGGGGTCTGTGGGGCCCATGAGGCGAAGCGTACGGAAGTTCACACAGTTTAAGCGTTTCCATGACATAATTTGAACTAACTCTAAAGAACACTTACTCAAGGTACTTCTCCCTCAATGATTCGCCCCTGAGATAGCAATAAGTGATATGTCATGTCTAGATATTGTTCATGAATGTATTCCAATAATATATTTACAAATAATTCCTTCGAATCAGGCGAAAACGCGGGATGTGTTATGTATTTGATAGAGTTGCAACGTATTCCAGTCACAAAACGCAGCACCCACTCTCCATCTTCTGTCCCCAAAGATATGGATTCAGTTTTGGATTTTAAAATAAAATTACTTTGATTTGCTCATGGTTGCTGATGTTGTTTTCCAAATCTGTGTTTATACTTTGTACATAATTTAAGGAGTTATCTTTCGTTTTCGAATGCACAAATCAAAAGATAAATCTTTTCAAACTAAAACATTTTTCTCAGCTTTGCACAAAAAGAAACAAATTCCAAGAGCAAACGTGAAATCATCATCTTCCCCCACCCAATTTGTATAAAATAATTTTATTCTTAGCACATATACCATTTTGTGAGGTGCCAACTAAGCAGTAGAGTGTAAGAGCGGTGCAATGTACATCGGCTAAAATGGTGGAGGCAATTGACTTAAAAAGTATATTTTGTAAATTTAACATCGAAAGTATGACTACATTCCAGACAGAAGCCATTACCAGTGTATTTGATGGAAAGGATGGATTTATGCAAACACCGATCGGCCTTGGAAAATTGCTTATTTATGAGTTCATTCCAGTTGTGTGCTTTCTTCGACCACGTGGGAACATTGCTCAAATTTGAACAACTTGATTTTGAATGCATGCGGTTCCTTTGCCGACGCATCCAATGAAATTCACAGATCCGGAAGACAGAATTATCTGATCGATCCACCAAGCTGTAGATAGGTTAACATATCTGTACCTTGGCTAGCAAAGGTGAATTCCTTTGAAGGATAATACAAAACTAATGTGACAATAAATTAAAGTCATATCACGTTCTAAGAACATCGACAGGCGACGTGTTTTAACATTTGTTTGCGACAACATATGCGCTGAAATAATCATATGATATACGTGGGAGAGGGATCAATAAAAATCCAATGTGTTTCCTAAGCTTTTTATTTATATTTCCTTTATTTATTTACAGATGGTAAGAAAAGCGTTATCGACCGTGACGATCCGCACCTGGAAGAAGGTACAAGATTCTAGAAAGGACTGTGTGGGTGTTATTGGCGCCAATGAATTGTTTGGAAAATGGATGACACCAATACCTGGTGTAGAGAAAATGCCCAAATACTGGAGGGTGGATATTACATTACCGATCGGCATGGAAACAATGTGGAGATGGGTCGTATTTGATAAGGTCACTAACGAAATTACACAGTTCGAGAGTGTGGAAGAGAGGAAACTTGTGATTCCAGCAAGGGGAATGTTTTTAGTCGCCCCATGGAACCAAACAGAGTGGCAGTTGTTGATTGAGAACGAAAACGGGACTTCAAATGTGGTTACATGTTTAAAGTTACAGCAGCTCACTCGGGAAAAGAATAACAGATTATGTTTATATCAAGCAAACGAGAACGGTATAGCAAACTGTCGGATATCAAAACGAAACCTAGAGAAGTCAATGAGAGATGAAAACCAAATACAACATAAGATTAATCATGAGAATATATTTATGCGTATGTGCACCTCGGATCAGCCAATATTAGAAAGCAGGATAATTTCGTATGTGGATAACCTTGGACCAGACAACACAGTCCGAACTTTGCAGTGCACGAATAATAACAATAAAGATTCGTCCGTGTTTGAAGTTAGAACGAACGAATACGTGGATCGTACCCGTACTGAAAGGAGAATTACAGAGCCTAGCACTACGAGAGAATCACTGCCAGAGCTTGTCAAAGATACTGCAGCTAATAAGGAAAGCGGTAGGAAGGACAGTAAAAGCTGTTACTTTAGTATAAAAGTACGAATATTATTCTTAGTAACGGCAGGCATTTTGTTCTATTGTGGAATTCTTTTAAAATAGAAAATAAATAAAATGAGCATAAACATTTGAAAATGATGAAATAAACCCCATAATTGTAGTGAGTATCATTCGGTTCGCCCTGTTCATTAGAAGTAAAAATCCATGTCAATACAGTTTATAAAATGATATATTTCTGCTTCTTTTTCATCATCATTATCATCATCATCATCATCATCATCATCATCACCGGGGGCTGCTAGTGACCGAGTGGTCGAAAGCGCTTAACGTTCCGGATTACTGCCATCTCATCTCTGTCTGCGTGGGTTCGAGTCTTAGGTTCGGCTAACGTGAGTACGTGAGAAAGCTTGCCACCAGTTGCTCATGGGTCGGTGGTTCTTCCCAGGGTTCTCCAGTGTTCTTCCTCCATGAGTTATCCTGGCCGCCATGTATAGCCTATCTTGTGGTGAAAAATGGCGTTGAACCCTACAACAACAACAACATCACCACCACCACCACCACAACCATCATCATCATCTTCTTCTTCCTTGAAGTACCCATATTAGTAGTTTCGCCCTAAACCATACATACTATCGTCGTATAACAAAGCCACGGGTTATAATACGGCTACGGTAGGGATCCTTATCGTTTTAGGAACTGCTTCGCGAGTCTGAGTCTGTGTCGCACTTATGTTGCTAACAGATATAAAAAGCTGTAAATGAAAGAATAATTATTCTTCTGCTACTAAATAACGGAAAGGTGCATGTAATAATCGCGGGGCAACCGGTGCAGTCGTTTTAATAAAATTGACGTGAACGGAGGATGACCTGGGATTTTCTTTCAAACCAGGATATTTATTTGTATGTGATCTCTAGATAATTTAGTTAATACTAAAATGTATGAATGTATATCTATTAGGCAGATCTAATAATAGTTACAATTTTCTTTATTAAAAAGCTGTAAGTCTGTAAAAAGTTTTTGAACGATTAGGACACTTTTTCTATGCAGAGCAAATAGAGTAATTTGTAATTCCATCAATTTTTTGCCGTGTCAAAAAAGTATTTTCTTATTCTTCTGATGCTGTGAAATGCATTTACAATTTCATTTTGATATAATCAATTGTGAACGATGCATTCGTGATATCATGCTGTGAAATGCAAATGCAATTCCATTTTGATATAATCAATGGTGAACGATGCATTCGTGACATCATCCTGTGAAATGCATTTACAATTTCATTTTGATATAATCAATGGTGAACGATGCATTCGTGATATCATGCTGTGAAATGCATTTACAATTTCATTTTGATATAATCAATGGTGAACGATGCATTCGTGATATCATGCTATGAAATGCAAATACAATTTCATTTTGATATAATCAATGGTGAACAATACATTCGCGATATCATGGTGTGAAATGCAAATGCAATTCCATTTTGATATAATCAATGGTGAACGATGCATTCGTGATATCATGCTGTGAAATGCATTTACAATTTCATTTTGATATAATCAATGGTGAACGATGCATTTGTGATATCATGTTGTGAGATGCAAATACAATTTCATTTTGATATAATCAATGGTGAACGATGCATTCGTGATATCATGCTGTGAAATGCAAATACAATGCATTCGTGATATCATGCTGTGAAATGCAATTACAATTTCATTTTGATATAATCAATGGTGAACGATGCATTCGTGATATCATGCTATGAAATGCAATTACAATTTCATTTTGATATAATCAATGGTGAACGGTGCATTCGTGACATCAGGCTGTGAACTGCAATTACAATTTCATTTTGATATAATCAATAGTGAACGATGGATTCGTGATATCATGCTGTGAAATGCAAATACAATTTCATTTTGATATAATCAATGGTGAACGATGGATTCGTGATATCATGCTGTGAAATGCAATTACAATTTCATTTTGATATAATCAATGGTGAACGATGCATTCGTGATATCATGCTGTGAAATGCAATTACAGTTTCTTTTTGATATAATCAATGGTGAACGGTGCATTCGTGATATCAGGCTGTGAACTGCAATTACAATTTCATTTTGATATAATCAATAGTAAACGATGGATTCGTGATATCATGCTGTGAAATGCAATTACAATTTCATTTTTATATAATCAATGGTGAACGATGCATTCGTGATATCATGCTGTGAAATGCATTTACAATTTCATTTTTATATAATCAGTGGTGAACGATGCATTCGTGATATCATGCTGTGAACTGCAAATACAATTTCATTTTGATATAATCAATGGGGAACGATGCATTCGTGATATCATGCTGTGAAATGCATTTACAATTTCATTTTGATGTAATCAATGGTGAACGATGCATTCGTGATATCATGCTGTGAAATGCATTTACAATTTCATTTTGATATAATCAATGGTGAACGATGCATTCGTGATATCATGCTATGAACTGCAAATACAATTTCATTTTGATATAATCAATGGTGAACAATACATTCGCGATATCATGGTGTGAAATGCAAATACAATTCCATTTTGATATAATCAATGGTGAACGATGCATTCGTGATATCATGCTGTGAAATGCAATTACAATTTCAGTTTGATATAATCAATGGTGAACGATGCATTCGTGATATCATGTTGTGAAATGCAAATACAATTTCATTTTGATATAATCAATGGTGAACGATGCATTCGTGATATCATGCTGTGAAATGCAAATACAATTTCATTTTGATATAATCAATGGTGAACGATGCATTCGTGATATCATGCTGTGAAATGCAAATACAATGCATTCGTGATATCATGCTGTGAAATGCAATTACAGTTTCTTTTTGATATAATCAATGGTGAACGGTGCATTCGTGATATCAGGCTGTGAACTGCAATTACAATTTCATTTTGATATAATCAATAGTAAACGATGGATTCGTGATATCATGCTGTGAAATGCAATTACAATTTCATTTTTATATAATCAATGGTGAACGATGCATTCGTGATATCATGCTGTGAAATGCATTTACAATTTCATTTTGATATAATCAGTGGTGAACGATGCATTCGTGATATCATGCTGTGAAATGCAAATACAATTTCATTTTGATATAATCAATGGTGAACGATGCATTCGTGATATCATGCTGTGAAATGCAATTACAATTTCATTTTGATATAATCATTGGTGAACGATGCATTCGTGATATCATGCTGTGAAATGCAATTACAGTTTCTTTTTTATATAATCAATGGTGAACGATGCATTCGTGATATCATGCTGTGAACTGCAATTACAATTTCATTTTGATATAATCAATGGTGAACGATGCATTCGTGATATCATGCTGTGAAATGCAATTACAGTTTCTTTTTGATATAATCAATTGTGAACGATGCATTCGTGATATCATGCTGTGAACTGCAATTACAATTTCATTTTGATATAATCAATAGTGAACGATGGATTCGTGATATCATGCTGTGAAATGCAATTACAGTTTCTTTTTGATATAATCAATGGTGAACGATGCATTCGTGATATCATGCTGTGAAATGCAATTACAGTTTCTTTTTTATATAATCAATGGTGAACGATGCATTCGTGATATCATGCTGTGAACTGCAATTACAATTTCATTCTGATATAATCAATGGTGAACGATGCATTCGTGATATCATGCTGTGAAATGCAAATACAATTTCATTTTGATATAATCAATGGTGAACGATGCATTCGTGATATCATGCTGTGAAATGCAAATACAATGCATTCGTGATATCATACTATGAAATGCAATTACAATTTCATTTTGATATAATCAATGGTGAACGATGCATTCGTGATATCATGTTGTGAAATGCAAATACAATTTCATTTTGATATAATCAATGGTGAACGATGCATTCGTGATATCATGCTGTGAAATGCATTTACAATTTCATTTTGATGTAATCAATGGTGAACGATGCATTCGTGATATCATGCTGTGAAATGCAATTACAGTTTCTTTTTTATATAATCAGTGGTGAACGATGCATTCGTGATATCATGCTGTGAACTGCAATTACAATTTCATTTTGATATAATCAATAGTGAACGATGGATTCGTGATATCATGCTGTGAAATGCAATTACAGTTTCTTTTTGTTATAATCAATGGTGAACGATGCATTCGTGATATCATGCTGTGAAATGCATTTACAATTTCATTTTGATATAATCAGTGGTGAACGATGCATTCGTGATATCATGCTATGAAATTCAAATACAATTTCATTTTGATATAATCAATGGTGAACGATGCATTCGTGATATCATGCTATGAAATGCAAATACAATTCCATTTTGATATAATCAGTGGTGAACGATGCATTCGTGATATCATGCTGTGAAATGCAAATACAATTCCATTTTGATATAATCAGTGGTGAACGATGCATTCGTGATATCATGCTGTGAAATGCAATTACAATTTCATTTTGATATAATCAGTGGTGAACGATGTATTCGTGATATCATGCTATGAAATGCATTTACAATTTCATTTTGATATAATCAATGGTGAACGATGCATTCGTGATATCATGCTGTGAAATGCATTTACAATTTCATTTTGATATAATCAATGGTGAACGGTGCATTCGTGATATCATGCTGTGAAATGGAATTACAGTTTCTTTTTGATATAATCAATTGTGAACGGTGCATTCGTGATATCATGCTGTGAACTGCACTTACAATTTCATTTTGATATAATCAATAGTGAACGATGGATTCGTGATATCATGCTGTGAAATGCAATTACAGTTTCTTTTTGTTATAATCAATGGTGAACGATGCATTCGTGATATCATGCTGTGAAATGCATTTACAATTTCATTTTGATATAATCAATGGTGAACGATGCATTCGTGATATCATGCTATGAAATTCAAATACAATTTCATTTTGATATAATCAATGGTGAACGATGCATTCGTGATATCATGCTATGAAATGCAAATACAATTCCATTTTGATATAATCAGTGGTGAACGATGCATTCGTGATATCATGCTGTGAAATGCAATTACAATTTCATTTTGATATAATCAGTGGTGAACGATGTATTCGTGATATCATGCTATGAAATGCATTTACAATTTCATTTTGATATAATCAATGGTGAACGATGCATTCGTGATATCATGCTGTGAAATGCATTTACAATTTCATTTTGATATAATCAATGGTGAACGATGCATTCGTGATATCATGCTATGAAATGCAAATACAATTTCATTTTGATATAATCAGTGGTGAACGATGCATCTGTGATATCGTGCTGTGACATGCATTTACAATTTCGCTGTGAACGATGCATTCGTGATATCATGCTGTGAAATGCATTTACAATTTCATTGTGAACGATGCATCATGATATCATGTTATGAAATGTAATTACAATTCCATTGTGATAAAATATATGGTGAACGATGCATCCGTGATATCATGGTGCATCGTTCAGAAAATGGATGGTGATATTTTAAACTTCTCTCCTGATGAATTTTTTCAAAGTCTGATGAGGTCGTGTCCATGGAACCCACATACTTTACCACCTCCAAATATTTACAAACTATTAGCCACTTTTAACTTTGACCTTTGATCTTTTCTTGCATCCATTTTCATTCCATATTTCATGTCCTGAAAACACTCTGCTGCAGGATGAAATACAATCAATTTTACTGACCTTGTGCCCTTGCCCGTTAACCTTTTCCCTTTACCCAAGATCTGAAGTGTTGTAATTTTAATTGTTTGCTTATTCATTTGACATTCGACACTAGGAAGAGCCAATAACATTATTTCACCTATGGATAACGGTAGGACGGACGGACAACATAAATTTATAGCAGGAGGGCGATTGATGGTCGAAGGAAGACATCCCTTAGACTGAAGAAGAAAAGATAAAAAACTGGATAAGAAAAGTAACTTACTTCAAGGTTGCCAATTCGCCTGGGTCCAGTGGATAAAATTCAACTATCCATTCAATGATATTCGCACACTCTTTCATAGAACCCTGTACACCTTATTATCCACTTTCTGAAGAATCCATTACCCATTATTTATAACAGGCATTCCAATATCTTTCAAAAATCTAAATAGGTAGTGTCGCGAGCTGGATTCGAACAGTCACCAAAGGAAAGTCCACACTTTCCTCAACAATCCTCCGCTCGGCCAAATGCGCTATCGGAGGTTTGACAGAAATAATATGTCAGGCCGTATTTCCTCAATTATTGTAACTAGTGTTTGTTCCTTGTCTGATCACATTTGTAACCTGAAGTGAATAAGCATTGTCTCATAACGTTACTGCGTTACTGCGTAATTAGCGTTGTCTTGTTCCCTAATTAGCAACATATACAGACTATCTACTTCTGCTACAACTATTACATAGACGGTGATGATAATTTATATCAAAATGCTACATTTATTGCATGCTACATTTATTGAATAGTGACAACACTAAAAACTACGGCAGTTATTATGCATGACGAAGAGTGTTACTGTTGCTGTTGAAGTAATACCATCACTAATACTGCTACGGCTGCCACAAATATTACTATCTCTACTACTGCATAGGCTACCACAATCACTACCATAACTGCTATTGCTATGGACTCAACAAGCACTACTATCACTAATGTTGCAATCGCTGTTACAAGTACTACTATTACTATTATTGCTACGACTACTAAATTTCTACCACCGTTCCACTAGATATTACACACTACGAAGATTACTCATTTTGTTGCAAATGCTGTTGCTATTACTGTTACGACTGCTGCTACTGCTGCTACTTCTGCTGCTGCTACTACTGCTACGACTGCTGCTATTACTGTTACGACTGCTACGACTATTACTACTACTGTTGCTACTACTGCTACAGCTGCTACGATTGCTGCTGCTACGACTGCTACTGTTACTGCTACAACTGGTTCTGCTAATAGATCAAGAATTGTTACTAATGCTGCAACAAAAACAGCGACCACTACTGCCTTTACAACGACTGCTGCTACTACTACTATTATTACTACTACTATCAGTATCAGTATCAACGAATGAAATTACAATTAATCTTGGCACTACGGTAACTACTACTATCAAAACTCGCAATACTAATACTACACATAAAGTTGCTGCTGTTTTTACCACAACAAATCGGCAATCGACTATGCCTTCAGTGAGATATAACATTTTGAAATCATGCAATAAATTGTAAAATTTCTTTTATTTCATACGTAGAAAGAAGGAGAATGAACGATATAAAATATTGGAAAGTTTACCGTTCTCTGTAATGTGCAATGTCCCTACATAACATGCTAGCGACGTCAACGGATCAGCTATATTTATAGGTTGCTGATTTGGTATGGGAAAATATGAATGAGTTCGATATACTCTGTATTTGCATTTTATTTTATTGTTTTTATTGTTTTTTTAATTATTATTTCTAATTAATAATGCGCGACCTTGTGAGTACAGTATAACTCCATACGACATTAAAGGTGAGCCTGCTTAGGATGTTCGGACAAGAATGAGTAAACAACATTATATAAAAAGCTAAAATGCAATACAAGAGCCAGGATGTCGGTCAGTTTCCTTTATAAAACATTCAACGTTTTCAACACGTTTAGGAATTTCCAAGTGGAAAACTGATGTTCTAGATTCAGATTCAAATAAACAGGTTTACCTCCATTGATAATGATCTGAATGTTTAAACCACAATCACAGAGAAATAGTTATTTATGTATTTTGATGTTCACAAAATAAATGCTACTGCTCAGGTACACCATTAACTTGATTTTGAACAAGGTCAAGTAGAAACCATAGATGTAAAATAAAATCATTCAGAAAAGCCGAAAAAAAATGTAAATTAGATATACATAACAATATGTATGTGGGGCCCTGATTGACCGAGAGCGCTAAAGTGTTCACCGTTACGCATCACTGCCATTGCACCTCTGACTGTGGTTCAGCCAATGTGGGTATGTGAGAAATCTTGCCGGTAGCTTCTCGTGGGTTGGTGGTTCTTTCCGGGGTTTTCCCGGGTTCTTCCTCCACCATTTAAACTGGCCGCCATGAAACGCCTATCTTGTGCTGAAAAATGGCGTTAAACCCTGTAACAACAACAATATGTATGTATGTATGTATGTATGTATGTATCAATGTATGTGTGTGTGTGTGTGCGCACACACACACACACACACACACACATATATATATATATATATATATATATATATATATATATATATATAGAGAGAGAGAGAGAGAGAGAGAGAGAGAGAGAGAGAGAGGGTTTTTTAAATTGTTTAGATTTTTGTGCTCCGTGCAAGCGCGATCGTCGCCATCCTAAAAGGTCGATAGTTGTCAGGTCTTAACATTTCTTTGAGACCGCACGATACGATGACATCTCCACCGCTGAGAACGCGTGGCAAAAAGTATTGGAACTTGATGTACAAATAAATAAATAAATAAATAAATAAATAAATAAATAAATAAAGCAAAACTATCCAGAATGTTCTCAATTAACATGCAGTCTCTTCGCAAGATCATATTTCAATGTATTGTTTGTGATCATTAGAGACAATTGGATGACGAGTTGTTTCATCTACTGAAGGACAAAGAAAGGACAATATAATAAATCATGCTAGAAACGTTTCTATTGGCAAGGAAAGGATAACTGAATGAATCGTATTGGGATTTTAAGGCAAGAGTGTTAACGAATTAGTTTCACATTTAAACACGTTTTATTCTGTAAATAAATATAAAAGAAAAAAAAATTGAAATATGAAAAGTATTTGTTGAGTAGAACATTTATAGATGTCATTAGTAAGATGAAAATAATATCATATCCACTTTTCAAGAACCATAAAAGTGATGCAGTCTTTACCAGTCAAAACGATGCTTTTATTTGTCATTTTATTGTATGCCTATAACATTAACAAAAACATATCAATTGCTGGAAATTTGATTCTTCATTTTCTTCTCCATTGAACGTTGTCGTCATTCAACATCCTGATATAGACAAGTGATAAACAATGAAATACAACATCCTGATACAACCGTGTGATAAATACTTCATTTAATGCAACGTCCTAATGCACACATGTACGAATGAAATGCAACAAGCGACATCATCACATAAAGTGTTTATGACGTCACGTCCATGACAACAAAGTGTGAACATAATGCAGAGCAAGCGAAAAGCGAGGGATTTAGATGCAGGTAGGCACATCGTTATTGCCAAACTTAAATTATATAATAGAAATGACAAATGAACTGGAATGAAGAGATTGTTATTTATTGTTATCGACATTTCTTTCACACTGTGATCAAGATTCAAGTAGACAACAGTATGATCGACGTTCAGTAAGACAACACCTTGATCGTTATTCAATAAGATGACACACTGATCAACAGTTAATTAGAAAATACTTTGATCGACAAGTCAGTAAGACAACACCTTCATAGCTATTCAATAAGATAACACCTTCATAGACTTTCACTAAAATAACACCTTGATAGACATTAAATAAAACAACAACTTGATGGACATTCAATAAGAAAACACCTATAATTTCTGCTTAAAACTTTACTTAAAAGTCATGACTTGAAAGCTTATAAGGTTTCTATAGAAGCTATACATAAATTGCATAAATTTCAGTAAAACGTAGCTAAATTGGTATCTAAAAAATGAATGACAACATAAATCAATCGATGACAATGGCATAAACAACCGTCAGATGATTATTACGAAGACGATGATGATAAAATCACCATCTTCGTGATGAAAATAAAGTATTTAATAAAGTGAAAATAGGCCATAATTTTGCATGAATGAAATTTTTAACTTTTCTCTTTCTTTTAAGCATAAAGGATTGAATCTTCGGTATCCTATTCAATTCTTTCTACACAACTTTACCTTTCTTAAAAAAATTAATTAATTAATTAAACACAAAGTTCACTTAAAAGGTTTAATCCGTTTGACCACGGTCTAATTTTGGCAAAATAAAATTAATTTTGCATATATCGATTGCTGGTTAGAATTATTACAGACATCATTAGAATAAGTTCTGTGTTTTGAAAATTTCAAACACTTTTCAGACTTAGCTAAAAGTAAGTGTCCCATCGTGGACTTAAAAGGTGTGCCTATATTATAGGAAAAAAAACAGAATTCTGTTATTCTTACAAGGCATAAAAATTAATGTAGGCCCAGTTGGTTTTGTTCTTTTTGCTATTGTCATTGTGATAAAAGAAGGAAAATAAATTGACACTTGAAAAGTTTCATTTTACAGATGGCAGTCATTGTCTCAAAGATCACAATCCGGACCTGTTACAAAGTGGACGAAGCGAAAACACAGTGTTTGGGAATCATGGGTTCCGATAGGCTACTCGGGTGTTGGATGACGCCTTTGCTTGGAAACGAGACGAATTCTGGGTGCTGGAAGGTTGAAGTCTCCCTTCCAGTTGGAATGAGGACTGAATGGAAATGGGTTCTGTTCGACAAGGTCAGAAACGAGATTATACGATGGGAAAATTTTTCCCGGACATTAGTGGTACCGGATAGAAACATGTACATTTACGCAGGATGGGAAACCCATGAATGGTACATTTTCTTGGCTAAAGAAGAAGACACTTCTTATCAGACATTATTCCCCAGGAACCCAACCAACAAAGAAACAAAGGCTCCAAATGATTTATGTCATCATATACGGACACCAAATGTGGTTAAAAGAGTGCGTTTTCAAGACAAAGTAGTTGAAAAACATTCATCGACTGACAAGGTAGACCACGGAATCTCTAGGTTTTGGATTGATAATTCGTTTTCATCCATCACAGAGTTTGACTTTTACCAGCAACAGATGTTCCCTAATTATTTCCGATCGTACTGTTTTGCAATATATGATAATGATAAACACGGGTTTCAAAGTGTAAACCGAGGTAGAGAAAAGATCAAACGTTATCGGAAACTATTGGACATAAGGAAGCATGAAAGAAGGACAGTAAAACTCATTGCTCGTAGGAGACTGAAAGGATTGTCAAATAATTGTAGCGAGAAATCACAAGTAAATATGAAGAATGGTTATTCCAGGCGATGTGACGAAAGAGAAAATGAAATTAGTATTTGGTTCCGTCGGAGATTTTTGATCATTGCCGTGCCAGTGTGTATTTTAGCTGCAACCGGAACATTGTTTGTCTGGGGAAGATTGCGATGAAAAGTGCTTCATTGCCAAACTACACTGTAGATCATAAGCACAGAATAGTGTCCCCAGTCATTAGGGTGATTCACGACGTAACGTGCATGAATATGGTGTCCGAAGTGGTGGAGAAAGTAAGTCACCAATGCAGGAGTTAGACGTCATGAATGGAATGCTGAAAGGCTGAAAGACGATTGGTACTTGTCAAAATCAATAAGACTCGGCTCAGTTCAGCCACGCAAGAATTCCCGACATGCGTTTCTTTTCTTCTTACTTCTAGCCAGCACATGACGTCAATCGTAGTGAAAGAAGTTAATCGCAAAGAAACTTTTACGTCAATCAGAAATTAGTGCAAATGAGGAAATAGTAGTGTACTAACCCAGGGGAGGGGGCGGATGGGGCTGTTGCCCTGGGTGCCAGAGGTCTTGGGGCGCCAAAGCCCCTTTGGGCCTTCATAGTCAACGCGGTCGCCATTTACCCTTAGTACGCCACTGGGAACAAACATGACATTAAGTCAGTCATGCAGAAATTCTCCATGAGCCATTTCCCCATGTATTCGGTACAATTCGTGAGGTTGGCGTCCTACTCATTGCATACGAAGATAACAATCAAAGGAGTTTTTAGTATCACTCACTAAATCCTATTATAGCCAGTACAGTGTTTTATCCATCACTAGACGAACAAAAATATTAGCCCTTGTCCGTAACGGCATATGGAAGAAGTGCAATCCAGTGATGGACACTTGGTGCATTGAGCGGAGTAATGGTGGTGTCCTGATTAGCTAAGCTTCAGCGATAATAGATCTCGCTTATATCGCAGGATTCGGACCTGATCTTTGTAGTATCCAAAATATTGATAAATCAATGCTGGGAGTTTGGAAGTATCAAAGTGGATATTGGTACATCGTAGATTCTATCTAGAATCCTAATATAGCCAACACAGCGATTCATCGATCACTAGATTAAGCAAGTACCACGGGCCATCGTCGATTAGCTAGAAGTAAGCACAATATAAGCGCATTCGTAAAGGAGTTCTCGACTTGCCTTTTCGCATGTATTTGACAGTTTCCTGTTGTAAACATTTACAACCATTGCAGTGGGAAAAGGATCTCGCAAACGAAAACGATATAATACAATATTCGGTTAGTTACAATTAGTCACTGAATGAAGACAAGAATGGACTGGCACTTGTAAAGGCCGAGAAGGAAGAAACAATCAATAGGTGTGTTGTCTATGGTTCTAAAGCCACATGAAAGAGATGCAGTCCAATGATGGATAATTGTGCCTTAAGCTGGGTGGTGTCCTATTCAGCTATGCTTCAGAAATAATATGTGTCAATCATATCACAAGATTCAGTACCGAATCTTTGTGATATGAAAAATATTAATGAATCAGTGCTGGAATTTTCTATGTAAAAATAAGACATTTTAAGAACGTATATTTGGTTAACTATTTACTACTGTTTATGAAAGACAATTTGTCGACAAGAGACTGATATTGTGTACTGTTGTCTGTCTGTCTGTGTGCATGTGTGTGTTAGTGCTCTGAAGAAAATGATTAACATAATGCATACATGGATGAAGACAAGGTTCAGAAATTAATAATCCCGATTGGGGTTATAGATGAAGGAATGGAATGGAGTTGAGACAAGAGAATACATACTCTACAGTTTATTTTTAATTTTAACGTCTAGATATGTTACTACCAATATTTCGTTGTAATTGATGCTATAGAGGAAAATAATAAAAGAAAAAGATCTCCGAAATGTGGGTTTCATGAATCTCAAAGACATACTAGTCTATTTGGACAGGTAAGTCTATTTAATGTGTAGCCTGGGGTTGATTTGTGTGCATCAATGTGTTATGAGTAGGTAAGTCTATTTAGAGTGTAGCCTGAGGTTGATTTGTGTGCATCAATGTGTTATGAGTAGGTAAGTCTATTTAGAGTGTAGCCTGAGGTTGGTTTGTGTGCATCAATGTGTTATGAATAGATGAGTCTATTTAGAGTGTAGCCTGAGGTTGGTTTGTGTGCATCAGTGTGTTATGAGTAGGTAAGTCCATTTAGAGTGTATTGTGAGGTTGGTTTCATGAATCTCAAAGACATACTAGTCTATTTGGACAGGTAAGTCTATTTAGAGTGTAGCCTGAGGTTGGTTTGTGTGCATCAGTGTGTTATGAGTAGGTAAGTCTATTTAGAGTGTAGCCTGAGGTTGATTTGTGTGCATCAATGTGTTATGAATAGGTGAGTCTATTTAGAGCGTAGTCTGAGGTTGGTTTGTGTGCATCAATGTGTTATGAATAGGTGAGTCCATTTAGAGCGTAGTGTGAGGTTGGTTTGTGTGCATCAATGTGTTAAGAATAGGTGAGTCTATTTAGAGTGTAGTGTGAGGTTGGTTTGTGTGCATCAATGTGTTATGAATAGGTGAGTCTATTTAGAGTGTAGTGTGAGGTTGGTTTGTGTGGATCAATGTGTTATGAATAGGTGAGTCTATTTAGAGTGTAGTGTGAGGTTGGTTTGTGTGAATCAATGTGTTATTAATAGGTGAGTCCATTTAGAGCGTAGTCTGAGGTTTGTGTGCATTGATGTGTTAAGTCAAATATGTTATCGCGATCGATGAGCAGTGTTCTCCAATTGTATTAGCAGTAAACCCATATTCAAGCTTAAAGTCCACAAGCCGTACTTGCCTTGGGCTTAAAATTTATATATATATATATATATATATATATATATATATATATATATATATATATATATATATATATATATATATATATACAACGCAATTAAAATCTAATCATATGTAAATATAGTTATGCAAGATACATATGTATTCCATTGCATTTAGGACGATCACTTCATAAATTTAGATGCTTGAATCTTGTATTTAATATTGAAAAATGTCGACAACTAGGAGTAAATAGAGCATGTAGACATTGTCTATACTGCGAAGATAATGGCTGTGAGATATTGTTCATACTATCTAGGCAATTAATGGGGGGCATTGTCTATATTATCTAGACAGTGAATGGGAGACATTATCTATATTATCTAGACAGTGAATGGGAGGCATTATCTATATTACCTAGACAGTGAATGGGAGGCATTTATATACTGTCTAGACAATGGATGGAAGATATCTTTCATATTGTCAGATGATAGATGTTAGACATTGTTCATACTGTCAAGATAATTAATGTGAGACGCTGTCCATACTGTTTAGACAATGAAAGAGAGACTTTGTCTATACTGTCTAGACAATGAATGGGAGAAGTTGTCTATGAATGGGAGACATTGTTCATACTGTTTACACAATGAATGGGAGACATTTTCATGCTGTCTACATAATGGATGTGAGACAGTGTCCATACTATCTAGACAATGAATGAGAGACATCGTTCATACTGACTTCAGTTATCTATAGGTACTCCACGTATCATTACTGCGTGCTCCACGTATCATCACTGCATGCTCCACGTATCATCACTGTGTACTCCACGTATCATAACTGTATAATCCACATAGCATAATTGTGTACTCAACGTATCATGAAAGGTCCGGTGTGGCCGAGTGGCCTGAGGCACTTGCCTTTACAAATCATTAACAAATTTCACTTCTGTCCGTGTGATTTCTAGTCTCGTCTCTACTAACATGGATGCGTGTGAAAGCTTGTTAGTACTTTCCCTTGGGCAGGTAGTACTTCGCGTGTTTATCCCCCACGACATATACTAGCCGCTATGGATAGCCTATCGTGTGATTAAAGATAGTGTGAAACCCCACAAATCCATGTATCATGACTGCACTCCGCGAATCACGACTGTACTACACGCATAGTAACTATATAATCCATTTATCATACTTATATTTTTCATATCATATTTATACTCCACATATCATTCTTATATTCCGCATAACATTCTCATATTCTACATAGCATACTTATACTTATATATTTAACCATTAGAGTATTTGAAACAGTCTCTATGGATTTCGTACGTACAATCCTGATGAAGAGTGCACCAAAGTCATGTGAACTTGATCCAATTCCAACATCACTGCAGCTTGAGTGCTTAGATCCAGTATTGTCTTCACTAACTGATGTTATTAATACCTCTCTCTCATCCGGGGAATTCCCATCATTTTTCAAAACTGCCATTGTAAAGCCTCTGCTGAAGAAACCAACACTAGACAATAACGATTTTAAGAACTACCGCCCAGTTTCTAATCTCCCATTCATATAAAAAAAATCTTAGAAAAGGTTGTTCTATCCCAGTTTGTATCTCATCTGAATTCAAACAGTCTTTTTAGCAATGTACAATCTGCATATCGCCCTTGCCACAGTACTGAAACTACTCTTCTAAAAGTAATTATTGACATTCTCTCTGCGTTGGATAGCGGAAAGATTACAGTCCTCACCCTCCTTGATTTGTCTGCATCATTTGACACAATAGACCATGATACATTACTTCACTGTCTCCAGCATGTATTTGGCATTCATGATACAGCCTTACTGTGTTTCAAGTCCTACGTGGTCATCAGGACACAAAGTATATCTGCAAATGGAATACACTCCAGCCCAGTTGATCTATGTCGTGGTGTTCCACAGGGGTCTGTTCTTGGGCCTGTTCTCTTCATTATATGCACTCAGCCGATCTCAAGTGTCATAGATCATCATCCAGTGTCTCACCAATTGTACGCTGATGACACGCAAATATACAAATCTAGCCACCAACTGAAGTTGGTGTAGAGAGGCGCATTTCGGATGGAAATCATTGACGAAATGTAACAAGCTGCAGATGAATGATGATAAAACTGAGGTCATTCTGTTCACAACACAAAGACTTTCTCATTCACATCCTTTACCTCAAACAATAAATATCGGCAACATCAACATTAAATTCACACAATCAGTACGAAACCTAGATGTTACTCTGGAAAGTACTCACACATTGCACCAACATGTCATGAACATATGCAAGGCTGCATAGCTTGAGCTGAGAAGCATCAGCTCCATTTTCAAATATCTTTCAGTTGATGCCACTAAAACACTTGTGTGTTCATTAGTACTTTCAAGACTGGACTATTGTAATTCAGTTATGTCTGGTTCATCTCAATATCTACTCCAGAAACTTAAAAAAGTTCAAAACACAGCTGCTCGGATCATACTTAGAGTACCACGATCAGAGCACACCTCCCCCCTGCTCTGTACCCTACACTGGCTATCCATTCGATCCAGAATCAAACACAAAATGTGTTCTCTGTGCTACGTTTCTTTGACGGACTCTAGTCCAACATACCTATCCGACCTCACCCATGTGTACACACCAGCAAGATACTTAGGCTCCTCTTCTGACAATCGTATACCCATTATTCCCCCTATGAAAACAAAGTCATATGGACAGCGTTCTTTTGCATACCAGGGCATACCAGGGCCCAGCAAAGTGGAATGAATTGCCCACTTAACTTAGACACAAAGGCACAGTGATACCATTCAATAGTGCTCTCAAAACTCAGTTATTTCGACTGCAACAACAAACTTAAAGACATAATAATGTTTCCTACCTTAAATATTCTCAGCATGTTTTTTATGTTTTCTAATTTCATGGTGTTTCTTTTTGTAATCATATCATTATATGTTTTTTATCGTATAGGTGTTGTCTAATGTTGTGAAGCGCTTAGAGCTTCTAAAGATTAGGCTCTATACAAAGTCCTCATTATTATTATTATTATTATTATTATTATACTCCACATATCATACTTATAATCCACATATCATTCTTATATTCTATATATCATACCTATACTCCACATATCATACTTATATTCCACATATTATACTTATATTATGCATATCATACTTATACTCCACACATTATACTTATATTCCACATATCATACTTATACTCCACATATAATACTTATATTCCACATATTATACTTATATTCCACATGTCATACTTATACTCTACATATCATACTTATATTCCCCAGATCATTCTTATATTCTACATATAATACTTATGCTCCACATATCATACTTATATTCAACATATCATTCTTACATTCTACATATAATACTTATATTCCACATATCATACTTATACTCCACATATACTTATATTCCACATATCATACTTATACTCCACATATACTTATATTCCACATATAATTTTTATATTCTACATATCATACCTATACTCCATATATCATACTTATATTCCACATATCATTCTTATATTCCACAAGTTATACTTATATTCTACGCATCATACTTATACTCCACATACTATACTTCATTCAAAAATTCATACTATCGTATAAGTAAGATATTAATATAAGCATTTAATTCTCATACGATAATATAAATAAGAAATTGATATCATCATCCCATGCTCATACTATGGTATGAATAAGAGATCGATGTAATCATTTTGATTCCCATAATATATTGTAAAGAGATTAATATAATCATTCGAACTACAGCTTTATTAAGTGATTGATATAATCATATATTCTCATAATATAGTATGAACAAGAGATAGACGTAATCATTCGATTCTCATACAATTTTATGAATGACATTGATATAATCATTCGATTCTCATATAATTTTATGAATAACATTGATATAATCATTCGATTCTCATATAATAGTATGAATAAAAGGCTGATATAATCATTCAGTTATCATAATGTAGTAATCACTGAGTGAAGAAATTCGTGAGATGATTTGTACTCAGAAACAGTGGATAACAAGTAGTTCCAGAAACTTTCGATACAGCAACAATTAAGTAGCTGTCTCCCTGTAAATATTGTAGAAGTCACCGTGTGACACTGTATTATAGTTGGTGTGGTGTGGTGCTGAGGTCAATTGGAATAAAGTGCCTTACTCAAAGACACACCACAGTAGTTGACCCTGACTGGTTTGACGGTGGCATTCGAACCTTTCGGTTATGAGTCCCGTGCGTTAACCAATGGGCCACCGCGGCTCCCGATTTTAGTACGTAACTATTGTATGTTTAATCAGGTTACACATCAATACCATATGTACCAGACTACGTGATAATTTTTTAAAATATATATGTCGCATTTTTCTCTTACATAATTCACGCGAAAATGTGAATATTCGTTTGTGCATGTCCCTAAGTTGTCGCTCTCAGATCTTCGCGTTGGACAGTGGAGATTTGATTTTAATCAGATTATTCAACCTCTAAGCTGCAAAGCATTGGGTAATCTTGGACAATCTACCGAGTGGTGTACTAAGGGTAAATGGTGCCCGGGGCGACCATGATGAACTAAAGGTTTTTTCGCCGAAAGACCAATATCGCCCGTGCTTTTGGTGCCTCAAGAACTCTGGCGTCCTAGGCAAGAGCCCCGTCTACCCCCAAACCCCGTTAGTAAGCTACAAAATTTAACCTTTAAAAGACAATGAAGTGGATAATTTTGGACAACCCATCTCTTCTTTAATTTAGTGATACATTTTGGGAATATGGTTGGAGTATATTTAACCGGAGAAAAATGAAAATATCTACACATTGGAAAATGTGCATATTGATCATTGTCTCAATAATTGAGCTTGAAGGTGTAAAACCATCTTGTATGTATATATTAGATTTTTAAAACGGATTACAAAGCAACACAAGTAGGTAACTTAGTGCTGAGTCAGTTGGAATACAGTACCTTGTCCAAAGGACACACCACGGTGGATGACCCAGTCTGGTTTTATCGTATGATTCGAAACCGCACCCTTGCTGCCATGAGTGCTGTACTCCAACCACTGATCCTCCACAGCTCCGGAGTTACTCTCTGAAACTTATTATTTTTGTTATTATTATTATTATTATTATTATTATTATTGTTGTTTTCGTTCTTGTCATTATTATCATTATTATTGTTTTTGTTATTGTTATTATTATTATGGAAGTAGGTAGGTTTAAACATATATCCTAGTTGAAAAACTCTGCCATGTTTTATACAGACGTAGAAGATGACTTTCACTTTGTTTATAATTGTCCCATATATAATAGTTTGAGATGTGCTTATCTAAGGATGCAAATTTCTGTCGATCTATGAACAGCACATTAAATTGGGCCAGAGAACAATTACTTAGATTTATGGGGACAGGTGCTTGTTAAATCGTTTTACTGCAGTGATTTATAATGTCTGTGTTGGGAGAGGAAGTGCATTCTTAATTAAGCCTTCGTTTACGTAACTGTTAGGCCGACTAGAAAAGGGAAGGTTAACTTCGATTTTATAACGGAACTGGTAGATTTTCTTGAGTTTAAATTGCCCTCATCGAAAATCGAGTCAGTTTGCATTTTTCCTGCAAGAGTGAAAATACCGGATACTCCGAAATTGAATTTGTAAGAAATTCTCTCGTAAACCATTTATCAAAGGGACCGGATTTCTGAAAAGTCAACGGACACAATTCTAGTGGTAGACGTGAACAAAGCTTGAAAGCACAAGGTATTTGCGTCAATGTCATGTAATTTCTTCATCCCAATATGATGAGTTGCTTGCATTTATTTGCTTATATTTGCGTGATTTTATTTGTTTAAATCCGTAGATCAATTCTCTTGATATGATAATAACTGTGTTGAGTTCACCTATCTGAATTCGTTCAATGATCTTTTTCATATAAGTTTGACGAATTGTTTGAATTTGTCGTCTTGATTGTTATAGGAATCTAAGAATTTCATGCATTACTTTAGTTTATATGAGTTACGAGAATCCATGTGAATTCTCTGATCTTAGATGATTTTACTAATGATTTAATAACTGAATGTGTTTATTCGCTGAAAATAACGTAGTTAAGACATGTCATGAATTTCATTCATTCATTTGTGTAATTGAGACGAGAACGGAACTGTTATGTCTCGTGTGATGTTAATGCGAGTCAGTGATTGAATGGCCGTTAGGAAGTACATTAATCTTATGAAACTAGTTTTTTTATGGTCTGCCATGTTTACCTTAACCATATAGACTTTGGTATCTGTTTGAATTCCGATAGAATGATATCTGACATAACGAGAGGGGAGTAATGATCTGTTTCCAGTAGGACAAGAAAAAGAATATTTAGGTTGTTTATCTGTTGTTTTGAAAGAGGGAAATAGTTCCACTGACGTATCTACTGACATATCCACATACCTTCGTATCAAAGTATCTACATATATACGTAGTTACGTATCCACCTACCCACACATGATCGAAAGAGGCGAGACAGTAGGGAGGTTGGAGAAGGAAAAAGCGTTAGGGCCTAGAGGAAAAAACCACAGTGAAGTCGGAGGAGACTGGAATAAGCAGGTTATGAAGTTGAACAAGGCAATGACTTCGATTGTTCACTCGATTATATGATGAACCAATTCTATTATTTAAAACAGATCGGCTTTATATATAAAATATATCTGTGTTTGAAATTCGCTGCAAGATTTATTTCAAAAAGAAGTGTATCTTCCTAATGTAATGTATTATAACAGTTGTTTATGTAATTGATTACATTTTTGTGTGTTGTTTTGTTGTTTTTTCATGTACGAGGGCTCGTGTCATTCTGTTCTATATATCTGCTCAGATCTCTATTTATTCCACCAATAAGTTTCACACTTTATATTAATATTTACTCGATCCTACATAAGTTTGCTCTCTGCCGGGGAAAACACATTAAACTCAGAGTCAATCTGTTGATCCTAGAATTTGTATGTTTCGTTATTGAACCATGTCTTTCATACATGTATATAACCTGAGTCTGCGGCCTATTTTAACAGAAGTATACAGGATTGATTATTATTATTATTATTATCATCAGAGCAGCATCAGCATTCATCATCATCATCATCATCATCATTATCATATTCTTCTTCTTCTTCCTCTTCTTCTTCTTCCTCTTCTACTTCATCTTATTAATATTTTGATTGTTATTATTATTATTATTATCAGAGACGCATCTGCATTCTTCATCATCATTATCATCATCATCATCGTCATCATCATTATCATCATCATCACCGCTTAACCTTTTACAAGCATCCCCTTTTATTTGATATTACACACCTGAAACATCTTACAGGTTATTCTTCTTCCCTAACAGAATTTGTTTAGTCTTATGAAATTAAACAAGAGATATAGGCAATAGTATTTTTTTACCCATCGACAATGGTCGGAATAACGATACAAATATCTCAGAAAAACTTTCGATGGACGATTGGATACATCGACGTTATTTTTGCAACACGAAAAACAGTAATATATTGGACAAAATGTAATTATTCTATAAATAAAATATCTTTATCCTTTAATTCGAAATCCACGAGGCCGCATCGCCGTGTGTCTTGACATTGAAAAAGGTAAATAATAAGAAAAGATAGTCCCGCGAGCCGGATTCGAACCAGCGACCTAAGGATAACAATGAACTATTTCTACAGTCCTCCGCTCTACCAACTGAGCTATCGCGGGGTTCTATATCATTAGAGTCTCTCCAATGGTTTCCTGAAGTATAGTGCTGGTTGTTTGCATCTTTACCGATCAATGAGGCAGCGAAGACCAATCATTATGTCTGCCGATGCCACTAATTGACATTTGATGGACTGGCATTGCCTCGCTAACTAGTGTTCATATACAGTTTTTTTAAGAGATTCTGAATATACTAATACTGCGACAATAACGACGATGACCACCACGATGAGGACGACATCGAAACGACGCTTATCAAAGTGATGCATTGACTGCATAGTTACAACACTAAAAACAAGCCCCACCCTCTTACTATTACAACGACGACACTGTCTTCTACTGTGCAGTTTCCATTACTACTAATGCTTCTGCTGCTGCTACTACTACCGCCACTCCTACCGTCATCACTTTTATTATTATCATCATTATTATTGTCACTATGATCACAAAAATATTCGAGAAGTAGATTTTAAACAGGTGCAATAAATACAATTAGATGTCAATTATTATATCAACTGTGTGAAAAAGGAGAAAGAATAATAACTAATATCGCTAAATAGTCGATACATTGATTGCGCATTTCCCCTACAGCATGTACTGGCCGCATATGAGTCGTTGAGAGCGTTCTGTATTAGTAACTCTAATTTGATTTACTTTATTTTAATATACTTACCGGAGTTTGAATCATCTACACCAGTGGTTCCCAAAGTGGTCTGTATTTCCCTTTTGGGGGCGGTGGGATTACCAATAGGGGCGCTTATGCTGAATAATGCTTGTTACAGGGTAAGGTAGGGTGCTCTGCGGATAACCAAGGGGGAGGTGGCCCGAAAACGCTGGGGAACCACTGATCTACACTTAATGTTCTACGCAGAAAGCGTGAAAAATGTACCTGTTAAAATATTTCCTCCATAATTATCCGCGCCATAGGTTATTGATCTCCTTTCTCGAAGACTATCTTGTCCATTGAGAAAGACAGTTAAAATTTCAGTACATTCATGAATCGAATGAAACACCCAACATGTATGTATGTATGTATGTATGTATGCATGAATGTATGTATGTATGTATGTATGTATGTATGTATGTATGTATGTATGTATGTATAATTTAGGGAATCCGAAAAAAGGCGTACAAAATATTATGAAGGCAAAAAATGTCAAAATCTTTAAAATGCAAACTCAATTTTTTTAATGTGAAGCGCCATTTTATTTTCAAACGTTCATAATCACCTCAGTTTTAACAAGATCACAGGATACATCCCAGTTAAAATGTTGTTTCCGGTACGACATGCAGTAGTGCACACCAGAACACCAAGGCTATTCAACATCTCTAAACCGGCAGGTGGGTCCCCAATAATCTCGCTACCTAGCCACTGAAATCAAGAAAAAATGGTAGACAAGAATGATAACAATCCCAGTGTGCTTTTAGCAATTATGAAATATTCCGTTAATATGTCAAGCAACTTAAATATATCCAAATTATCACCACGAGAGAGACTCCTAGATCGTTGAAAGACCTTACAAAAATGTTGATATTTTGTAAGTTAATCTCGGTTTGAAAGTCTGAGAGGTCGTAATGGAAACAGTTCATAATGAACAGAATGGACAGTAATTCTTAGAATTCATTGGAGAGTGATAGTGTCGGTGGATATGACTCTAGATAGAATATCAGACAAAAGGCCACGAAGCGTATAAACTCTTTTCAAAGATATTGACATAGAAGTACATCTCATTGCAAATTTTTTTTCTCTTTTTTTCGCGCGCAGGGGTATGCTCGACATTTTAAGAGATAAAAGTGTAAACGAAATTCTGCAACAACTTTTTTGTCAGACTTTGATGTTGAGACACGATATGAATTCTCTTGAAAGTTTGCCATTCACATTATTTTAGCATCGATCGATCGACTCCTTTGTTAAAGAAGATTTAAGTTTAATGAAGGGATCAATAAATTAGTCAAGAAATCAAACACTCAATCAAGCTAGTTTGGATTGGATTAATAAACGATGAAAATATGTCGCATAGGTCATAGAGAGTTGAAAGTTCTCTCCAGAGGATGAAACTCCTATCGAAATAAGAGTGGATCACCATACGTAAGACAGTAAAGTAGTTGCAATTTAAATACATCTGCAAGGAATACCTAATAACAACCTACTATCTCTACGGAAACAGTCATCACATTTTTACTAAATTTCTAACTAAAGATGATAATTTGGATATGAACTGCTCCTGTCCAAGTAAAATGAAATGAAATTCGTCGCTATTTTATTCACAATAATAGAAAATCCCACACTCGTACCTAATCCCCTCACGCATAAACATTCCGCCACTCATACCACGTGCAATTGTCTTCTAAGCTTTTTCAAAATTTCTTTCTGGTTTGTGTTTGCTTCTACAAATGTTGAAGTGACCTCCAGTTTCCAAATATATCAAACTAGATGAATTAATTCTTTACGAGTTCCTAAATCTTTATGGAAATGAAATATAACCGATCTGAAGCGACCATTACAGTAATTTTCAGTGATATCAACTCAGCATACATTAAACATTTTTTTACAGATTAAGGGTAGGTGGGGGAATCCCCCAGAAGTATATAGTGCGGTTCTGCAAAGAAATGTTATTACAGGGATATACATTATCCAATTTCGTAAAAAAAAAAGGCTTTAGGGGTTTCAAAAAATGGTAAACAGAAAGAGCGCATATCTACCACACCCCAGTTTATTGACCCCCTTCTTCAAAAAGCAATTAGTTATGTATCTTATATGACATTGAAACTTGGGGCAAAGATAATAGAATGATATAAAATATTTTAAACTAAAACTATTTGAATTGCACTAGCGTAGAAATATAAACACTGACTAAAACATCGGATCTCTCTCACAAGAATACCGCAATGCAAGTTGTCACAAATGATAATTCTAAGTACATACTAACAACTAGATCTGTTAGTAAGCATCTACATACACAATACATCTTACCACCAAGGTGTCATACATGATAGTTCTAAGTGTGTATATTGACAACTAAATCTGTTAGTAAGTATGTACATACAGAATAGATCTCACCACCAAGTTGTCACACATGATAATTATAAGTGTGTATTTTAAAAACTAGATCTGTAAATAAATGAATAGAGAATACATCTCACCACGTTGTCATACATGATAGTTCTAAGTGTGCATGTTGACAAGTAGATCTGTCAGTAAGCATGTACATACAAAGTACATACCACCACCAATTTGTCACATATGATTGTTCTAAGTGTGTATGTTGACAACTAGATCTGTCAGTAAGCATGTACATACAGAATACATCTCACCAACAAGTCGCACATGATAGTTCTAAGTGTGTATTTTGATAACTAGATCTGTCAGTTGGCACGTACATACAGAATAGACCCCACCACCAAGTTGTCACTATTGATAATTCTAAGAGGGCATTTTGTCAGCTAGATCTGTCAGTCAGCAAATGCATCCATAATACACTCAACCACCATCGCAAAATATCAGGTGTGCATGTTGACAACTAAATTACACCCCATCACCAGGTCGTCACAAATAATTGTTTTACTTGTGTATGCTGGCACAATCTTAATAAAAATGGAGACAATACTGTGTTTTATCGCCATACAAAGCATATCAAATTAGGCAGGATATTAAGTAAGCAAAAGTGAGGCAGGCAGACGGAGAAACTAACTCTAGTAGACAATTTGCTGGTGGCGGAAGTGGTTATTGTGGTGCGTAGAGCCATCTGACACTGTTGATTTTGTCACATAATAAGTGCTTTTTCCCATCTTCCAACAAAATTAGGTTTTGTAAATGATACAGTCATACCTGCGTTGATTTTCTACTGTAACTCTGAATACTGAATCTGTAGCTAAAAGTTCCTAACCAAGCTCGTCAGACTTAAAAAGTGAGCGCTTGCCATTAACCTTGGCGAAAATTATGCAAACGCCATTCAAGCAGTGCAACAACTATGAATACTCCCATTCAAGGAAAGGATTTCTAGGACATAGATCTAAACTCATTTACAAAGTATTACTAATTAATATTAATTCATGAAAGTCATCATTGTCTACTGAATGATGTAACTTCAAAGCAAGAAAGTCCAAACTCTAAATTATAACGGTCTGTT
The DNA here is from genome assembly GCA_028554795.2 of Sinohyriopsis cumingii. Lineage (NCBI taxonomy): Eukaryota > Metazoa > Mollusca > Bivalvia > Unionida > Unionidae > Sinohyriopsis > Sinohyriopsis cumingii. The sequence continues at coordinate 144,458,999 of CM068826.1, read as the reverse complement.
TCGACGGAAAATTTAATATTTTTCCAATATCCCAAAAAGAATTAGAATAGAAAAGCATTGGAATTTCTGGCGTCGCTTATGTTCCTTCAGTTTACCCAAATCAGTATGTTCTCTGTATCTCCTCATATTCTCAACTTACAACAAGCAAATCTAAATTAGCATTTCCAAGGAAGAACAATTTAGGAATAGCTTTTAATTTACTGACTCACTTTTCATCAATAGTTTACCATAACCAGTGAAAACAAATAAACACCCCCTCAGCCAATAACCCCCAAGAAACAATAAAAATAAAAAATAAAAAAGTGACAACAAAAAGGACTCGAGGAAGACTGTTGGATTAGGATACGTGACATTCGAGAATCCTACATCTTCGCTAGCCAAGGTTCCGATAACCCTATCTACACCTTGGCGGATCGAACAGCTATATTGGTGCTTTGTCCTAGCGACATCTATTGGATTTCCTGTGTTGCGAACTAACCAATAGCGTGGTCGAATGTACATCGGCCAAACTGGTGGTGGCAATCAACCTAAAAAGGATACTTTGTAAGTTTAACATCGAAACTTGCAATGTTCCCGCTAAGCTGCGCGCGCGTGCAACGCAGCGCAGCATGTTTGATGTCTTAGCGCAGCTAAATGTATTCTGGGCGCAGAGATAATTCTTTTGATTTCTCGTGAAACTCCAGTGAGAACTATGCATGCCGTTCCTAGCTTACACAGTGTGAAAGTTACTCGTGACCCCCACCCACTTTGACGCACCCTGCCTGAGGATACAATTTCCGTAAAAAAATTTGCTCAGTAGGTTTTGCAGTCTGCTCAGTGGCCTTTGCTCGGCGCTCACTAGTGTACATGTCTTATTGGGAACATGTCGATTCCAAAGTATGACTATGTACAAGAGGGAAGCCATTACAGGTGCACTTGAGTGACAGGTATTTGCGCAAACACGGACCGGCACTGGAAAATTGCTTATTTATCAGTCCAATCAGGTTGTGTGCTCCCCTTTTCTCGATCATATAGGAACAGCGTTCAAATTTGAAAAATTTAAATTTTGATTAGATGTGGTGGCTTGCCGTCGCATCAAATGAAATTCACAGACCCAAAGCACAGAAATATCTGCTCGATATGGCAATGTGTAGATAGTGTTTTCGTAGGCTAACGAAACTGATAATCATGACCTGAAGCTGCGGTAAAAATAAGTATCTGAAAACAAACTTCCCACTAGATTTTCTATTTTTTGTTTGTTTTATTTTATTGTCCATACTATATTATTCCATTATCATTTGTTAAGGGAATATATAAGGGACCGTACAATCGATCGTTTCAAACGTCAATATAATTTGCATCTGACACACAAAAAGTAATCCCGCGAGCCGGATTTGAACCAGCGACCTAAGGATAGCAATATTTCTTCTCTACAGTCCTCCGCTCTACCAACTGAGCTATCACGGGATACAGCGGTTACAGTGTCGTGAACTACAGTGTTTATTATTTGTTTCTATTTCGGTTGGCGGCAATAGAGAGTGACCATTACGTCTGCTGTCGCCTATGCCTGACAGTTCATGGATTGGTATTGGTTGCAATATAGTGGACTGAGAGTTTCTTCGATACGCTTAGAATATATTAATATTACTTCTGCGACGATTACAGTTAAGTCTAGGACCACTTCAAGGACGATGACAACGAAACGGCGCACATCGGACTGACACATTGGCTTCAAAATAGAAACATTAATAACAAGCACAACTTCATTTGCGTGTGTTTGTGTGTGTGTGTGTGTGTGTGTGTCTGATTAGGATTTTTAACGTAGCTTTAAAAAATTTCAGTCATATCCCAACTATGTCTGCAGTGTGACAGTTTATAGTGATGTCTAACACTGGGGCATTATGCTGCAGACATGTAGCATGATGTTCCACCCAGTCACATTATCCTGACACCAGGCCGACCAGTCCTAACACTAACCTCTTAATGCTGAGCGCTTAGCGTGGGCAGTTGTTAGTACCATCTTTGTAAGTCTTTGGTATGACTTAACCGGGGATCGAACCCACGACCTCCCGAGGCGGACTCTCTAACCACTAGGCCACCGGAGCGGTGGATTCTTTTTTGCTATCGCGAATGATGACAGTGCACAACCTCTGCTACTGTTAACGCTTCCGCTACTACTTATACTGCCATGACAACCATCATCACATTATTGCCATTATCATCGTTATTGTCACCATCGTCGCCTAGTTATTAAAAACAAATATTTTGAAACTGTGCAATAAATTAATGTAAATTGTCATATCCTGTGTTGAAAGATTAAGAAAGAACGCTATACTGTAATAAAATGCATCTCTGAAATAACGGCTTAACTAAGAGTTGTCGAGTATAATTTGCTTGCATTGTTTATAATTATTACTTTAAAAAAGAAATATTAAAACTATTTCGACCTTTTATAACATTATGCAGAGAGCTTAAAGACGGCCTACGGTCCACTGCTCTTATGTTGCCTGGAGAAATATTAAACATTTCTTTCTTAAAGAGCTCCAAGTTTCGTTCAACAAGTCAAACGTACAAGGGTATCTTTGTGTATGATGTCATCCACAATCACAGTCTGTGTGAATGGAACACCGACAATAAAATATTAAGTGGTACTTGTCCATAATCCATTAGACTTCGAGCGTTTACTCCCTGTAATTGTTGAGGTGGTACTTTAAGAGCACATTGTTTTTCATAAGGTATCTATTGAAACATTGAGTGGGACAAAGGAGTAAAAGTGGCGTAGCAATTACCAATAAAATATTCGATACCAAGATAACTTTTAGCTGTGTAAAGGACATTGTTCTTTGTTGTAGTAACTTCTCCAACATGGTACAAACGTTTGTTATCTGCAGTTTTATCCTTTATTTCTTCCGTGAAGTTATTATTACTCTAGCTATTTTTCCTGGATCAACTCCGGACCTAATTAGTTGAGGTTTGCTGTTTTCCATGTTGTTTTTACTGGGTCTACTGGGTACTTGTTTCTTTCTTTGCAAAATACCCTCCTTCCTCCTAGTTCTGACACCTTTAATAAATTAAAAATTACGGAACAACTGCTCAGAAAAATGTAGATAAAGCAAGATTTGATTTTAAAACGTTCATTTTGATGCTTCTTCTTCCATCTTTGTCCAAAGTCAAAGTCATCGTGTACCTGGCCAGTAACATTCATTTTCGGAACAACATTATGCACAGCTAATATTTCTTTATGAGGGTTAATTAAACATTCAGGTCATTATGAATGGAGGTAAATATGCTTGTTTGGGTCTGGGTCTAGGGTATCAGAATTCCACTTGGACATTCCTAAACTTGTTGATAACTTTGAACGTTTTATAAAGGAAACTGACCTTCATCCTGGCTCTATTATTGCGTCTAAGCTTTTTATATGATTTTATTTACTTGATAAATGACTCCTGAAGAAGAGTCAGTCTTATTGTTATGTCGCAATTTTCATCTGAGTGGATTTATTTATTCAAATTATTATTCACTGGAAATGTAAAGTGCTGAATAATAATATTATTGGCATCGAACATTAATTTGGAATTATTGTGAATTCAGACAAAAACATTTAGATTATATTATTGTGATACATCAAAAGACTCTTAGTATATTGCCACATTCAAGGCCACTGACACATTAGCACATTCGATACGACAGTTACAGCAACACATTCAATACTGAAACTTATTTGGACCTTCACAATTTAAGTAAAACTCGTCAAATATTTTCTTTTGCCTTGAACAAAAAGTCAACATTTAAGACAAAGTATTGTTATTTCAATTCCAAATAATCCTAAATGTCCTTTCATAAATTCAAAAGTATAGGATGTTATTAATTAATTCTAACTGTCTACATTGTCCTGGTGTACGATAACGATATAATCCATTATGTCTTTGAACGAATTCTCAATAATTTCAAACTATTGTCTCAGTCCGAAATGTCAATGAGCACCTTGTAATTCCAAAGAATATATTAAATCAATAATTTCTCTCAAGCTTTACCTGAACACAGCTGCAAACTCTGATCATAGATTTCCAAAGACTGGTACGAAACAGGAATGAACAGTTCTTTTACCAAACCCCCTTTTTGTACAAATATCACTTAACCTGCGACGTAGTAAGACTTCCAACGGAACAAAAACTCACTACCTCGTAAACGAAGTCAGGTCTTGAACTCAGATTTAATTAAACATGTTGTATAATTCTTAAAAGCATGGCAAAAGTAATGTATATATTAATTCCACAGCTCCCAATCACTGGCAAAACTTAAGCACTCTGTATAGATATACGTATCATTGTGACTACATCATTTATGGTTTATTCACATCTATTTATATTGTTTAGTTGGATGATTATTTAATATAACATTTAAATGTTTTGCTATTCAAATTTTGACACATATTTCTATCAGGTATCACTGTTTCAAATATATCTTCTACTAATGTTCATTGTATCCACCCTTTATACCGCAGTCACCACGGCTAAAGTCAGTATGACACTGTATTTTGCTTATATCAATTTTGTTGTAATAAATATGGTAACTGAACATGATTTATAATGTTTCACTTACAAAGCATTCCAATTATACATTATCGCTATTTTCTATTAACTGGCAACCTATTAGCAATCTATTAGCCAATCATGACAACGGATCTTAACATCTATAACCTATTTTCGAGGCACATTTGTGAAAATCTCATGTGTCTATCATTAATAATAAAAATTTTATAGCAATTTAAAGTTGAATCAAGGCTTCCCTGACAGGACATAGAACACAATTAATTTTTCTATATGTTTTCTACATTTGTTTCTCAGTATTGACCTTTCCACTGTGTGACAATCAATACAAATCATATGTTAATCTAAAATACCTTTAAAGATGACTTCACGGTCAAGTTCTCGCCAATGGTTGTCCTGCTCTTTTTTGAGATGCTTGATAGTCAACATAGTAGCATATAAACAGAACACAGATTTCACTTCCAGATCATCACCAAGGCCTTATTACTCACTGTGCACTGTCGCCGAAATACACACAGACAACAACACCCTGAGCTCATATTATCAAGAATAAACAGTTATCTTTAAATCCCTACCAAAAATGCATAAATAAAACTCTTCTATCACCACCAAAATGAGAGAGGAAAAAATGTTCTAAAAATAGACTAGAACTATATTCGTGGGTAGTGAACTGAAGTATTAATTGTGACCCGATTCAATATTCATTCGGCAAACCGTCTTTGAAAAGTTTGTTGTAAACTTTTTAGAGTGTAGTGTTTAGCTTACCTGTTACACATATTATATGCGTATGCTACTATTATTTTTAACTTATCTAAAATACATATATAATCGTGATGAGATGCATCCAGGTATTATCCTTGTAACACGAGGGTATTTTTTACTAGCTCGAGAGTTTTGTATTTGGAGATTTTATAATTTTGAATCTTCCATTATTCTATCCATTGATAGTAGGTACTGATATGTAAGTAATTTGCATGGTTTAGTGATAATATGGTTGCAATACGGTTGTGTAGATTATGTAGTTCATGCTTCGATGCGACAATTGCTTTATCTGCATCAAGTGCATAACCCGCTTCTACATGAATCGGTTCAAATGTTTGAAAATTAAATTATCATCACATAATTTAAGTTCACATACATCTGAGCTCATAAGATAGTTACTGTTTATTTAGACAAGCCCTATAGTACTCCTATACTTATTGGATTGTATCGTATGTATTAATAATTTTCATATGGTATACCATGAAAACGGTGTTGTTTGCAATACAATACGGCAACCATACAAGACACTGATAGGTTACATAGTTTTGCCGTGTCTGCAGCGATTGGTTGAATTGTGACACGTGCGGTCCTGGGAATGTTATAAAATAGAGTGCACTGTCATTATTGGTCATACAACTGACGAGTACAGTCTGCGCCAAAATTCCGAGATACAAGAAAGCAAAGATAGTACACTTGGATATGTAAAAATAGTACATTACAACATCAAATACACAAGAATAATTGATTTATTCCAAAAATAGATTGTAAAAGTTGTCTTCCACCACACCTGACAGCTCCCGTCCCCTGATTTAGTTTAATATTTTAGAGTTACAGAAAACTAGCTGTACATAATAATTACAGCTAGTATTTATTTTCTTATTAATTTTTTTTTTACGATTCATTAAATATTGTTATATTGTTCTCGAGTTTATGTTGATTCTGTAACGTCTCTTCCATCGCCCCACCATAACGTCTCTTCCATCACCCCACCATACTTTTGATCTTTTCTAACACAAGACTCTCTCTTCCTATGTACAAGTAAGCAGATGTAGAACCCTTCAAGACCAATATGTTTCTTACAATACAGTGGTTAGGCCTGGCTCTAGGATGTGCGGGATCCAAGGCAGCATGCGGGGCCCAAGGCAGCAAGCGATAATCGGGACCCAAACAAAAAATTGCAATGTGGATTTGATTTCCTGAAAGCGCGGGGCCCAAGGCGGTTGCCCCGTTTGCCTTGCCCTAGGGACGGACATGACAGTGGTGCAAGTACATTTCAGGTCCTACCGGCAATGTAGTCCTCCCCAGGTCATTATGGTTCGGCGTAGGGTAGGGCATACCCTGACCGTATCGGCTTAATTGTACCACAGCCTATATATATATATATATATATATATATATATATATATATATATATATATATATATATATATATATATATATATATATATATATAATATATATATATATATAAGCTATCGATAGTAAAATATACAATACAATAATCCGAAAATAATATTCCGTTCTTCTTTGGTGAACGAGCTAATTATAGCTAATAAATACTTACTAGCAATTACATAAGACACTGAACGTTGACGTAAAAGTAATTTCATCAACACCTGTATCATCATCTATTCTTCAGCTAAAATTCGTGAATTTGTCATTTTGAAAACGATGAGAAGTATATTGCTATTTAAAATGACATTACCGTTTTATCTGAACTCACGTGAAAAGTCGCAGTCACTGATAAAATCATGGAAGTTTGTGTCGTCATATCCTCATGCGGGTTAAGTCGGGGAACATCACATTTACCGAAATACGAACTGCAATCACTGCTTATATGATGGCATCAGCCTCTTCCATTACAAGATATGAAATGGTATTCTTTTCATCCTTGAACATTTTGCACTCATTCGTATGGGCTTAAACAAGAAAAGCAGGAGTCTATAGCATTTTTCCATCCATTAACAACGGTGGGAAAGACGTCACAAATGAATCACAGAAGAACGATTTATTGATGAAAAGAGATATCAAAACTACTTGATTCGAAGGTTATCAAGTCAGTAATATCAAGTTATATATTCATTATTATTCAATTAATTCGTGCTGGAGAATAATCGATTATTTTACAAATCAGTCGGATTGAGAAAAAAAATTAAAAATCATTCCCGCGAGCCGGATTCGAACCAGCGACCTAAGGATAGCTTTTAACTTTTTCTACAGTCCTCCGCTCTACCACTGAGCTATCACGGGATCAAATAACAAAAACATATAACATAAAATGTATGCCTCAAAATATTTCCTGCATTATATTATTTATTTGATTAATTCTTGCCTTGTCTCCCGAAAACGATCCTTCTAGCTGGTGACACCACTGCTTGACAGTTGATGGATTGGTTCTGCGTCGCTGACTAGTGCTAAAAATGCATTGCCGTATAATGGGCATTATTAGACTGTGTATCTATATTATAATACACAATAGGTATTAAAATCTGTATAAATAACCTCAGGATCTCTCACAGTGTACATGAAGCGACATCACAATGTTTTTGCATCAACCGTTCAGACAGACTCCTAGTAGTGTGGAGGACACATTCTCATGGATGAACTTATTCTGAATTTTGGAAGTTGGAAATCTCTATTCCTGTTGGAGTGAGAACTGATTGGAAATGAATCCTCTTCAACAAAGTCATAAATGAGTTCATACAATTGGAACATTTGACTGGACATTAGTGGTGCCTGATAAAAACATGAACATGTACGTTGGATGGAAAGCAAATGGGCGGCAATTCTCGTGGACAAAGAAGAGGATATATATTGTCGAACAATATTCCCCCAGGAATCCGAAAAATTGAAAACCAGTGACACAAAGGATGCATATGGTGCCTAATGCTATGTGGCAGTTTATGAACCTGTATATGACTCAAAATAATGGTATTTGGACCGAAGCAAATATGGTGTCCATATGCCTTTTTGTGGGGTCACTGATTGGTCCTTAAATAGCCATTCGTTTTTTCAGTGCCATGCAATATGTACAATATTAACCGAATTCGATGAATCTCTTTAGCAGCAGAGGGGGGGGGGGGGAACAGACCAAAACAGTTTTACAAGTAACCCCTTCCAGGAAACTATTCCTCGATAGAGGGCTTATTTCGACGAAATAAACCCTTCTATTCAGATCATAGAATAAAAAAAAATGTCCCAAAAAATTCGGAGAGTCTCTCCTCGAGAAATTTTTCGAATTTCCCCAGGGATGCAATGCATTTCCGCTGGCAACTTGGTTTACTTCAATAAATCTGAAACAGTTTCCGTGGCGGGGTCGTTATTGAAAAATCCATGGGTCGGGTCCAGCCCCCCCCCCCTGCTGCTCTACGAAATGAGTTTCCAAGGAAAAACATTTTTATGTTAACCATACAATGTATCAAGTCCGATACGGTATCGTGTCCGCGGGTCGTGTAAATTTATTGTCACAAATCCATGCGGGTTTCTTTGAGCGCGACTAAAGAAATTCTTAAACTTATTAATATCCATATCGCCGCTACACCAGGTTTGATGAATATTTCTCAGCGTATGAACATCAACTCCATTAAACACAGCAAGAAGATTACAGTTATCCCTGATTACTTTTGGTATTTGTGTGTAACGTTGAGTAACATAAATGACATCGGTGTTTTTATGACGACCCCGGGAAAATATTCTTGCAGGATTTTTTTGCTTGTCCAGCATCACATCATCATACACTACTAGGTTATTTATTTCCCCGTTAAGGTCTTCAACGCTGGGAGCTTCTTCGATATCAGTGATAAATTCAACTACTTCCTCGCCGTCTTCACTCAGCGCTTTTGCACTCTCATTAAAATCTTTTATAACATTATAGCATCGCTGATCATCTACAGATGGTGCTACCAAATACAGCTTATCCCACTTCATCCACTTCATTATCATGTTCAACAGCAGTTGCGTTTTACCCGATCCTGACGGTCCTATGATGATCATTCTGATAGAGTTTGGTAGCACTGAATTATGCTTAACTGGCTCCTTTCTTCGCGTCGCAGAAAAATCTGTAATTTCCATTTGTATATAAGGAATAATAATTATGGATTTATATTGTGTGAAGTGTAAGGCACGAACCCCTACGAATGATCTAACAACCATTACAACAAAAAATAACAGACAAGCACTTTCTGGTAAGTGTACGCGATGTGGCACAAAAAAATTTAGATTTCAAAAAAAAAGCAAGAATTTAGCGGAGGTGACATTGCAGCCAAACTTGGAAAGCTCCCCGGAACTCCCTGGGCAAAGTATCCCGGAGAAAAGCATCTCCCAGGATACAATTACTGCGGTCCAGGGACACGACTAGATATCAGACTTGATGAACAATCTAAACCAAAACCGGGAGAGTATCCGATAAACGCTATCGACGCAGCGTGTCACATACATGATGTTGCTTATCGAAGTAAAGATCTACAAGACAGGCATATCGCGGATGTGAAATTAATTCATGCACTAAGCGCCATAAAAAATAAATCATTTAAGGAGTCACTCGCTAATTGGTTAGTAAGATCAGCGATGAAATCTAAATTAGCATTAGGCGCTGGATAATTAATAACAATGGAAGCATTTCCAATGCAAGCGATTTATTATTCCCCAATCGGATACTGGAGAGGTAACTCAGCAATTAATAAACTCGCCAACGCGGCATCAGTAACACGCGAGGTTGCCAAAAAATGGCTGTCAAAACAAGCAATATGGCAAATCTACTTACCACCACCTCGACAAATCAACTTTGCACATTTTGATGTTAGTGTGCCCAATGAAGTTCATCAGGCTGACATACTATTCCTGCCTCATGATACTGTCCGTAGAAAAACATACAAATACGCGCTAACAGTAGTTGATGTTGCTAGTAGATACAAAGAAGCAGAACCGTTAGCGACTAAAACAGCCGCTGAAGTTGCCTCTGCGTTTAAACGAATTTATCAGCGAGGACCTCTAAGCTGGCCCCGATTATTACAAGTTGATCCTGGTAAAGAATTTCAGGGCGCGGTATCATCACTGACAAAGCAGCATAACGTTGTTATACGACGAGGGCATACTGAAATTCATCGGGATCAGGCAATTGTTGAGCGATTTAATAGAACACTCGCTGAGAGATTATTCGGATACCAGTACGCGAGGGAATTCATTTACGATACGAGATCTCGTGAATGGGTTGCAAGACTGCCAAACGTGATAGCCGCGCTGAATAATGAAATTACCAGAACAACAAACATGAGACCTGTAAATGCAATCACAAAAAAATATATACCCCGCGTCAGTGAACGCGGACATGTTTCAACGCAGCCAGGGACGCTAGCGTCCCCACTGCTGGGTAATGTCACCGTTAGGTATTTATACGAACCAGGCGAACTAGAAGGAGGAAAAAAAAGAGCAACCGATCCCACATAGAGTGTTACTACACATAAGATATCCAGCATAACAAGATCAACTGGGAGAAACGCAATCTACAGATTAGATTCAACTGCTCCTCAGCGTGGATTCACACGCGAGCAACTTCAGGTGATTCCCACGGATACACAATTACCACCCCGATCACTAAAGTGATCCGCACTAAAGTGATCCGCACTGAAGTGATCCGCACTAAAGTGATTCAATCATTTAAATAACTGCAGCAACACCTCTGCGTCGGTTACACTCAAGACAGGTCAACATCACATTTTCACGTGTATGACCGCGACTGCTATCTATTCTATCTACGGTAAATTGTCTTGGGTCGTTTTTCGAATACTGCCACAGCAATAAACAATTACAACTCGCACAGTGATTATTCTGCTGTTGTTGTAATTGTATTACAAATTCAACATCCAAACTTTGTTTGGGATCAAACTCTCTACCATTTTTTTTGTCGCTCTGTTTGTAACCGGCTAATTTCTTTCTTATTGTATCATCAGCGATTGATCTGTTGATGCTGTCGTTGATAACATCATCTAATACAATTCTTTGTAACTGAGCTATCCTTCTTACTCTTGACACGGCTAAATAAACTAAATTTGACCACTCGATGCGATCATCAACAATCCAAACTGTTGTATCTGAAATAGTTAGTCCCTGCGAACTGTGGATGGTCATAGCGTATCCTAGCGTCCACGGGGATTTGCTCATTTTCAGTGCCTGTTCGACAGCATCAACATCAACTGTGACAATATCATTTAATACTAAATTCTGTTTCTCCGGACCCGACGCAGTCAGGCGCCCTGGAATATCAACATCAATATTCTGCAATCGCGTATCAGCTGGTCTATAACACAACGGCACTGGCAACATGGGAAATTTCTTCTGATGTAACTGAAATAACCGCTGCTGAAGTGTGTCCCTGACTATCTTTCTACTTGCCACAATTAAATCACCTGGTTTCCACGTTTCCCAAAAGTCGCTCAGCGAAGTCTCTGGAATTATTTCACGCATTATCTCACACTGGACTTTATTGGTTTGTAGCCTGATCAGTGTCTTAAACTCTTTCAGCGTTTCATCGAGTGCTCTAACATCGTTAGTTATTTCCTCATAATAATCTACAAAAGTTTTCAGCCACTCGTGTGGAGATTCACCTGTAAATGGCGGTGGTTGACCATGATCGCCGCACATCACCACTGCGGTATTTTTCTTTAGCAACCAATCCAGAAACTGTTTTAATATATCTAACGGCACAGTGTCTATCTCATCCCAGATTATTTTCTCGGGAATATATTTCGTTCCCATTCGTTCAGGTGTCCACGTGCCGCCGCTGTATTTGAAAAAACTGTGATACGTGCACGCGTTAACATCCCGTTGTCTCATCTCCCTGGCAAGTCTGTGTGTGGGAGTCAGCACGACCAAGTCAGAACCGCGAAATAATTCAATCGCCCGAGTTGTCTTACCAGAACCACCAGGGCCGTTCAGATAAACTGTTTTGTGTCTTGTAACAGGATCGTGCACCGGCGGCAACAACGAAGTTGCCCCCGACGAAACCGTCGAAGACATTTCTGCGCTGCGATACTCATCCTCGATTTCAACATCAGCCGATTTACAATATCCTTGTAACATTTCATTCTTTATTCTCCACGAGCCCCACGATGGATCATCCGATATAACATTATCCAACAGCGCTGAGTGGTTTTTATCGATATAAAATGAATCCGTTGCAACTCTCACTGCGACAACAGGGAATCTATTAATCATCGACAACAAATTTATGGATACATAAGCTAGCATCGAAGATCTCAAATGCGTGTACTGAGATGATTCTCCGTCGATATAACTAAAAACAGTCCCTAGTTTTTCCCCGTTTGACAGAAACACATCTTCGCGGTTACAGAACATGTTGTTCGTGACTGCATCAGCGACAACAAGATCCAATTCAGTCTTGTCCATGATTAATCGACTGTGATGTTGTTTATGATCATACGCTCCACCTTGAGTGAATTTCCCTATTATTCTTCGTCCTAGATCTTTTGCTGTACTTTCGTCATTTCTGAGTTTGTTTTTAAGTACTTCAGGAGCTTTCTTGATGATAGCGTCGATAGAAGTTTCCGGATGTTCTCGTGACCAATCTTCGATGACTTCTTCTAACGTAACCGGCGTTGGAGTTGGCAACCAAACTTCGGTTTGACGACAATAACATATAATCGCTTCGCTGACCGTCAGCGACAACAGTATTCGACTGTCAAGCATGTATCGCAATAACACTATCGGTGCCCATCGCTTCTCAACGAAATGTCTGCCAAACCAAACATAACACACAGGATGTAAATCCTTAGCGAATTTAAACGACGACACACAAGCAAATCCGGTCAAGTCAAAATCAGGCAATGGTCCGTTTACAGCAACTCTCGTCATCGAGTTTGTAACGTGGCCAAACCGTTTAAAATATTCGCTGCATTCTCCACGCCCAAGGAAACTTCCTGGATAACACGCCGTCATGTCCACGGATATCATACCGCGGTGATCATACTGAGTATTCCACAAACCGCCGTGTCCGTATTCAACACAGCTCTGTTGGATATCCGCAAGAAAACTTTTCGGAGTTGGTCTCCATGACTTTCGTTCCCGGGCTACATGTGCGGCAACACCCGGGACAGTAAAACAGTGTGTCAGTAATGTATCAGTGTTGCCCGCATGATATTTTTCTGCGAGTTTTTTCATTTCCTGCTGTAACGCCGTTGTTCTGTATATTTCCCCGTTGGGTCTCACAAACTGATCATATTCTCCATCTTCACTACTTCTGAATAACCACACAGACACTGGATCGGTTTTACTTATCTGATAAATAAAATCAAACATACCGGTGGAACCGCTAACGGTTCCCATGCTCGGCAATTCCGGATAATACTTCACAACACGGTCTCGCGGGAATATCCTAACCGAGTCAGTCCAGGCGTGACTGTTATGATCGATAATAGTTATTGGTGTTCCACGGGAATTGTATTTACACTCATACAATACCTCACCGGTTAACGATGAAACCGTTATAGGAAATTTTAGTAATCGCTCTAGCTCAGCAACATCATTTATTGACGCTCCTTTATCCGCTACTCGTGTCGCCCACGCTGTTATTTTAGTTTGTCTTAGCGGTGTTAGGCCGTTTCCTCGCATTGCATTTTTAAAATGTTCCATTACTCGCTCAGCTACACAATTCATCTTTGACTCTGTCAACGGCGACACCTTCATCGGTTTGAGTTTATCAACGCGTGGTTTCTTCATCGGATAAATTCCATAAATGACTGCGGTCACAGGATACGCTCTGGCATAATATGGTATATCAATCCCAACAAGTACTCCCGGTTTTGAGTCTTTACTTAACAGAACGGTTTTTCCACGAACGCCTCTGGCATCAAGAACAGGGTCTAGTTTGTCTCTGATAATCCACGTTTCGTCGCCGACTCCAACAATAAATTTTATCCGTATGAAATATCTTCTATCGTCGAGATACCCAATTATGTTACGCGCGATTGTATCGTTCATGGTAGCATCAATGATACGGCCACGAGAAATGCTTTGCATTTCCCGAGAAATGCTCGCGTCGGGGATAATTTTATACGAAGACCACGTGTGTGCGGCACCATCACGACGAAACTCTTCTTTGGCACTCTTGATAACACCAATTACCGTTGCTAACTCTCTTCGTCGTGGATCAGCGGTTAACCGGTCAAGATCGAATCGAGAACCTGATACGGGTTTTATTCTGGATAGTCTTTCAAATTCCTCCATATTATAATTAAGACAAGTATTTAAATAGACAAAAATATTATATATAATGAACCAATGCAAGTGGATTAAACTAAATTCATCAGCGCCGTGTAGCAAACCATGCAGACACGAATACTGTGGACAACATGCTCAACAGGTCCGCGGTGGGAGTCTAGGACCGATACCGTGTATCAGATGCGGCATTGGAGTACGAGGAAAAACGCAATTATGTTCAGCGTGTGGTGGAAAACGCTATCGAGAACTAAAACGGTATTATGATAAAAAATATCCAGACTGTGATAACGCTCTCTCGGAGCGTGATTACATAAATAAGTTTTCAGACAAATTATGAATTAGACAAATGATTTGCTTATAGTATAATGAATCAAGAATTCGTCCGACATCCAACTATTCCAAATTATGAGGCAAACCGAGATGGCATAGTGAGAAACTGCACGCGAAGACGACCAGTTGGTACAGTTGATAATGCTGGTTATTTAAGATTTACTGTTAGGAAAGGGAGGTATTTATGTCATCGTTTCGTCTATGAGGTTTTTAACGGAGTGATCCCTAAGGGTTTTGTCATTGATCACATTAACGGTAACATACTTGATAACTCTATAAACAATCTTCGCGTGGTCACTCAGAGCAAGAACTGCCTACTGGGTAACACAGGGTGTTGTAAAACAGTTGCAAGAAGAGCTATTAAATCTATAAACGCAATTACAGGTGAAGAAATTGTATTTCAGTCAATAAACGCCGCCAGTAGGTATTTCGGTATTTGTCCACCTGTTGTACAGCATGTCGCAGATGGGATCTACAAAACAGCATTTTCCAAGAAGCTCAAACAGAAGATTTCATTCTGTTATATAACTCCTATCATTGACACAAACAACGATATAATATAAGACCAAGAAAAAAAAAATCCTAACAAAGGACTCATGAAGAGTACCCGGTAAGTGATAACCGCTCATCTATCTATGTGTTTTTGTTTTGGCGATGCGAGCATCGCTCAGTAAAGCATTTTTCATGCATTTAAAAATATAAAAATATATAATAATATGAATCACGAAAACATAAATACCATACTTGTTGAAATTAAAGAATTACAACAGCGAGGTTTTAATATTTTACTAGACACTGAAACAATTATGTCAGATTTTGAATCCTTGAATGAGCTATCACGGTTGGGGAAGAACAATCTCCCTGCCAGATATAGGTTCATTAAGGGTTTGCAAGATCGTGTTTACAGATCGCTTGCCACGATAACTGAAAATCAGGTATCTGAATTTATTCCACTGTGCCATGCAGTTGAGAAGATTCGTCTTGGATTGTCATCCGAGTATGAGACTCGAAAATTAATTAACACCAGGGTGAGACTGTTAAAAGGTTATATAAAGAATCTAGACACGGAAATGCCTGAAAATACTAGTATTTGTGACGCCCAAGTATAAATACCACCGCGTGTGACTCACAGCAGGTGAAAGTAGAACCTGAACCACGGGTAAAAAAAAAGTGTATTATTTTTTTTGCCCTTGGAAACTCAAAGAGTTTCTCAAGTGAATGGCGTTTTCAGATTTTGGAAATGTTTTACATTTTCAGGATTAACTCGAGCGCTTCAGCATCAATACAACAATGAGAATAGTTCATAATCTGTTCTCGTTGACACCAAACTATGATCATATGATTTTGCTGTAACTGCGTCAATTGTGACGGAGTTAACAAGAAGTCTTCGTTGCCATACACGTCAACGATTATTTTAACGGGGAAATACTGTTCTCGTGTCTGTCCGAATGCGGTTTTTATTGCCTCGTGAAGAATTTGCTTATCATGAATATGAACTCGTGCATGAATGTACTCGGGTTGATACATTATACACAACCGTTTTTTTTTAAATGCGTGCTAGCACGAGAAACTCGAAAATGGATCAGTGCAGAAAAAAAAACTATTATAGATCCCTTGACTTAGGACTTCACCAGTAAGTTTATACTAACAGTCTCGTCACGCAGGTCCAACAAATTCCCCCTCTGGTCGGTGAGTTTGAAATTTATCGTTGACAACCACGGGTTATGACACCGTAGATAGACCGGATTGATTGGTTCTTGCACAATCAGAAAACCAGGGGGGTCTCTTGGTGTGAACGTATACAGGATAAACCCCTGTTGTGCCGTCGTAGTATCTGATGCGCTGTAACTGCCATCGATGACGTCACATACAAGATTGACCGCAATAACATCTGTGATATTTACGATCCCGGGTGAGATGTGTCTGCCATCGGATGCTGTACTGTTGTCGTGCTTGAGAATAACAGGTTGTGGTTTTGTTCGCGTGTACGTGGCAGAAATATCTTCGAAAGATTCCGCGACAAGATCAGAGACTGATTTTCTCAGCGTGTGCGCGTTATATCCAGGAAGTTTAAAATCTGGAATATCCTTCACGGGAATACCAAATCGGGTTGCAAACTCCGATCTTTTTTGGTTTCCATAATCATCTTTGTAATCCAGTAGACTCTGAATTATTTTTTGATTTATAATTTCCATCGCGGATGCGAGTTTGTTTAGTTTTTCTATGGCTGTGATAATTTTATCGCGAGAACTTGTTAAATCAGAAATATAATTTTGAAAATATACTCGCAACAGTTCTAGCTGTTGTTTATGTGCTTGTTTGATCGGATTAAAAAAATGAGCTTCTATATCTTCTGGAAGGTAAAGACGGTATTCCCCGCCTTTGAAATCTGCCTCTATCATATCCAAGTGGGGTCTACCTGATTTTGCAAACCAGGCTTCTCCTGATTGTAATTGATCTGAAAATAATAAATAATTGCCGTACACGAGGTCGTGTAGTTCTTCCTTATCGGTCATAAAATCCGATTTTTTAGGTTTTGGTGGACCCGGTTCGACCTCGGGTCGTTTTTGTGGCCATCCTAATACTGTTCGGATTGAGCTGCTATAAATATCCACGGCGTATCCCGGTGTTGAGATTTCAATGACCGCAGACAGCGTTGGTTCGTGCGCGGTCACAGATATTTTGGCTTCCTTGCCGGTCATTCGTTTTATTTGGCGTTGTATCTCATTGTTGATTTCTTCGATCTGATAACTCCCAGTGGGAAGTGTAATTGTATTCCAGTCAAGTTCACCCTGTTCGCCGGAGTCGGCTTTGCTTTTCCCGAACACGAACGAATTATTCGGCTGCAGATCACCAAATGATGCCGACCTGATATTGGGCCAGCTGTGATACACACTGAGCTTTGCCAACGCGATTTCACTCACTGGAATTGGAGTTCGAAAATTAATACCGAATTCTGGTGTCGTCGAGGACACTGAGATCATTGTGGTCCTTACCGGTGTTGTGTTTGTGACTATTTGTTGAAGCAGTTCTATTGACATTATTTATTTGTTTAGTTTTCAAATAGTCATTGTACGCATCTGACATTAGTTTGAATTCAGAATCTGATATCGACGCGGCGTCGCTACCTTGCACGTCTAACGATGATGATATCAGTGATGATAATTTCTGATATGCGGTCGTGGCTGTATTTAATTTTGTCGTGTAATCGTGTAATTTTGTGTTAGCACACGAGGATATTTTTTTTGCTATGATGCCAAAAACTCCTGCCGCGGTAGTGGTCGTACAAACAGAGATCGTGGCCGCGACTGCAATTACCGGAGTGACCGCTGATAGTATTACTCCCGCGGATGCAACAACGGCAGATACTGAATAAACCATAATATCCAGCACTGTTATGCGGCGCTTGTATTTTTTTACTTTTTGACTGGTTACTTCGATGACAGTTTTTAACTCAGATTGCCACTCACGGACTTGATTATATCGATATTGTTGAGCATCTAGCGTCGTTGACATTTATTTAAAAATCGCTGCCGATTTTCAATTACGCGGTAACCAATTGAGGCGTTGCAGCGACGAATTCCAAACAAAACCAGTAAGATGTTGCTGTTAAACTATCGTCCTCGGCTTCAAGCATAAATGTTTCCTCGGTTCCGCTGTTTAGTATTACAGTGCAAACCCCGGAATACTTATCGGTGGAATGTCTCCAAGGATATGTTGTGAAGATTTCAAATTTAGCGGCTGAAAACACAGACAACCTGTAAACACCGGTGGCTGTTGCTGTATATTTGATAGTGCTATTTTGTCGTGACCATGTTGCGAATCCCGATGATACCGTGAATACGATGTTGGTGATATGCCCCGGAGTAACTCCAGTGGGAACTTTAATCAAACTGGTTTTGTTAACGATCTCAGGAATACCCGATACGATATCCTGCTGTGTTTGTTTGATCGTGTTAATGTCGGTCTTTACATCAGCGAGTTTTACATCGACGACTGGAGGAGGCCCAAAGAACTTATCCACGGTTTCACTAGTTTTTTGCAAGTTTCTTTGGAGTCTTTTAAACCCGTTCACGTGAACATCATACTCTGACCGCAACGTGGCTAGTTTATCATCAACGGTGTCTACGTATTGTTTGTTTGCGGCATCTTCGGGACCTTCCGGATTTTTTAGAACGGTTATTTTGTTGCCGTTCATGCTGAGTTCGCCTGTCATCGTGTCACCGGCTTTTTTCACACATTTATCAACACCTTTATCAATACTGTCTTTGATGCTTGCGATTGATATATTCGAGTCCTTGATCCGGCCGCCATCACTAAATGCAACGAAGTTATCCTTGGTAGCTCCAAGAACTCTGCGAATTATATCATTCCACTTAATGTTGCTCGTTCTTAGTTTTCCTTGCCTGTCTTGGAAAATAGCAACTTCATCTGGGTCAACTCCGGCTAGATTCAAAAGATTATCGACTTCATCTCGGGTCGCATATTTTGAGAGATCAGCATCTGTGCTTGGTTTACCTCCTCGTGTGAAAGGTCTTCCGTAAATATCCACCATTATTCTTATTGCTGTTTTTCAAATGCTAGCATTTCTCGATGCGGTATATTCATACATTACTTTATGAGGAGGAGTTGCTGGATTTCTTGAGATTGCATCAAGAACATTTAAAACCTCGCTCCCACAAATGGGCGGATCAATTAATGTTTGTGTTGGTAACGTCGACTGCCACACTGGAACATTAGAAAATCTGCTGACATACTTGAGAAACTCAACTGGCGGTGCTAAACCGTACGAATCAAAATAGATAATTCCACGTGGATCGATCGCGTAAGCAACCCAGTGAGTTCCCGGACCATCTTTGTTGTCGAGATTGATAATGCCAGTTTCTGGATTATTCGGCCGCGTCGGTAATTGATCTCGCATAAATACTCCTCTGAAATGTTTTACACGCAATTTTTTAACAGCATCGAGTAAATCAAAATTGCTCATCGGGGACACTTTGTGTTTCAGCGTTAGAATTTTTTTGGATACCATGATGCGGGAGTTCCTGGTAGTCTTAGACCGCGTCCCTTTTTTTTCTTGTATCCTTTTCCCGTTGCCTTTTTTAGTGCCATTCCAGCTGCGGTTCCAACTGCACCGAGTGCTGCGGCTTTTGCTACGGCTGGTGCTGCCGCGGCAATCAACGCCGGTATTGCTGCGAGAAGAGGAAATATTCCACCGGTTTTAGTCATGTCCTTGATAGCTGCAGCAGAGAAATTAAGTCGGACACCGGTTTTTGCTGTTAGTGCCTTATTAAAATGTTTAATCTGAGTATTAGTCAACGACAGCTTGTCTGGACCACCAGTAATCTGATCTCGTTTTAGTGTTATTGATGTCCCGCACGTGCTTGCGTTCTTCGATTGCAATTTCTTTGTCTGACCGGAAGTCAAGGTGACATTAACGTGACTGTATGACATTATATTTCAGAAACTAATCTAATTGTTACATGTTTTCTACTGGAGCGTCAATAACTCTCATTCGTCCGCCAACACCTTCAAGTAGCATTGCTTTATCAGAGAGTATGACAGCGATCGCTCTAAAACCAGCAGGCGGGCCGGGGGGAAACTCACCTACACGAGCTTTGAAGTGTATATCAACGACAGATTGTTTTGTTAGATCCAAATGTTCCAGCGAAAAGTAATAAATCGGATACAGCGTTGTAAAATCCAGTTGTGATATCTGCAACCCGGTATCAATATTTTGATCACGTCCCATAAATGTCATCAAACGATGATACGCACGCGCGACCTGATTGTTTGTATAATCTATCAGTATATCCTCGGATGGTTCCTGATGCCCGTTTATTCGCAGCGAAACCTCAGAGACATTAAGTTTGTCAAATATCATATGACTCTGTAGTTGGGAAGTCAACCTCGCATTTTGCTGGAGTGCAACAAAAATATGTCGCGGCGCTGATATTCCCTGTTGTGATGCTTTGTGCCACGTAAACTGCCCGAGACCGGCACCTTGAATGGAATCTGTTGATGTTGTTAACCACGATATCAGTGATTTACCGCCTGTGTCCATGAAAGAGAGTAATCGTTGCTCTTCAGTGATCGATGGGGACATCACTGGCATCCACAAAGCAAGCTTGAATAATATTACTTTACCGCCAGCAACACCGTCTTCTCGCCAGATGGCGTCAACGTCATCACTTTTTCGGTTAAGTACAACTGTATGATTGGCTCCAAAAATAACCTTTCTGACATGTCTGCAAAATCCAAAGATGTGAGACAGTGGAATTGCGCATGAAAATCTCCTACGTTCACCTGATAACATTAATTTACGCGTAGCAAAACCTAAATTGTACTCTGGACTAGGCCTTAATATTGGAAATGCAGCACCTGGTCTGGCCGCAAATCCAGCCGGTTGCGGGTCCATAGCAGTGCCTTGTGCTGTTTGTACTTGAATAGTAGATCTGTGTTCAGGATGATCAGAATTATCCTTAGCGAACATCATAGTCGGACCAGCTGATCTAGTGTAATCATCTGAGTATCTCGCTAATCCCAGGATTGTTGTAGCAACGTCAACATTATCCTGAATTATTTCAATTTCTCTTCCGTCAATGCTGTATGAAGCACTTTTGAACAGCGCCATGATACCGTTGTTAACAAAACCAACTCGAACATTAGCTTCGTATGCTGTATTAGCGGCAACATCTGTTACAAGTTCACCCGTGACTTCAAGAAATGCTTCAGCGGGCAGGAAATATCTACTTGTATCCTGGACTCGTAATTCAATTCGTCCGCGTTGATTAGGTACTGTTGCCTCATAAGAATAATACTGATAATCGCGCACGGACTCATCTTTTAGTGTTGGTGCATCCATGTCGAACGCTGGATCAGATATAGGTTTAAACATTTTATATAAAATTATTGTCTTCTAAAACGAAATCCGCTTCCTGATATCAAGCTTGTATTTATTTGTTCGGGTGTTTGGGTTACAAGCTCTGCAAGTTTTTGATTGGCAGCCTGATTTATTACTTTACTGACGTCCGCGGGCATAAGTTCAGTACTGGCCAGTTTCACCGGTGGTGGTTTTTTTGATCTACGAGTTAACCGTAACAGTCTATCCTTGATTGACGCGAATGCCTTCCCGGCGAGATCACCAACAGATCCAAGGGCTTTATCCTTGACAACATCAATAGCTTTCATCGACAATTGTTTTGCAATCGGTAACACCTTAGGGGCTATTCTTGAAAACAAACCAGTAACTGTATCACCGAGACCATCTCCGTAGGTTGCTCTGTAGACTGGTAATCGCGAGTTCACTACGCGGACTGGTAACACGCTAGCGTGTCTAGGTTGAGAATTGTGCACGATCATTTTATTTAATTATTGTTTCTCTAACTAAATTTGCTAGTCGCTGTGGTAACCGTCTGCGAGTTCATCAATGAGCCCCCGGTAAACGCCGATATCCATGATGCCACGCTGAAATAGTCTCTGACAGATATCTGCGGCTTCATTTATAATTTCCGGAGAGTTGTTTCCGGCACGTCTTCCTCCGATGAGAACTTCCAACCGTGATACGTCATTGACGATATTGTTAGGACAAGCAATAAAACCGGATCCTAAACCGCTCCCGGATTTCTCTCCAGGGTCACTAAAAAATTCCTCTTCGGTGTCCCCCTCCGAGGATGGCTGTGGTTGTTGTTGTTGTTGTGGTTGTGGTTGTTGTTGTTGTTGTGGTTGTTGTTGTTGGCGTTGTTGTTGTTGTTGGCGTTGTTTATTTACTATCTCTTTCACTTCCGCATTAAATTTTATGTATCCGGGATCGTTTACATCAACGGGTAAATCTTGCATTCCAAAATATACCGCCTTTGCCCATTTCCAGAAGGTATTAATTTTTTGTTCATGTTTTTTTAGTAAAAAATCTTCTCTGTTATTAAAATTTTTTAAAGTAAAAATGGGAAGATTCCCTCTTATTTTTTTAAAACCGGCTTTCGTAAACCACCCCCGAGGTGTTTCTTTCTCGGTCTGCTGCAACGGAGGAGGAAGCCGATATAATTCTTCTGTTTCTGTTGGCGTTGCGACGACTTCCAGTTTTTGTTCTGTTGGCGTTGTGACGACTTCCGGTTCTTGTTCTGTTGGCGCTGTGACGACTTTCGGTTTAGCTGTTTTCCGAGTTGGTTTTTTATGTCGTTTTGTCTGTCGCATTTGGACATCAAATCGATCTGATCCTGACATATACTCTCGATAAAATACATCACTGGTATCTAACCGTTCGATACCCTGTTTTATTTTATAAATTCCATCGAGAAATTGTTGCTTAGATATCTTTTGATTAGGATCTTTTATAAACTTTTCTCGAGAGTGATATGCCCTAGCAGCGTCAGCACCAAAAGCAATTATTTCATCTCTATTTCTGACTGGACGATTTTTAATTTCATCCACAAAACCTTCAAGAAAATCCGTTTTATAATTAAATCCTTTGATCGGTTTCGGTTGAGCCTTCCTAAGTTCTTCTATTGCCTGAAGAAGACTTTGTTGCGGTTTATCAGGATCAGGTTTTCCTATGATAGCAGTTTTTATTGTTTCAGTAGCTTTGGTCACGGGTTTAAATAATTCCTCCGCGGATTCTGCAAAGCCTTCCCGTGCTTGCTGTCTTAGTTGTAATTTTTGTCTGACACTATCACGGACAGGAAGAAATTTCTGAATTGCTTCGAGACGTTCTCGAGCTAATCTAGTAGTAAGTGCTTCTCCGATATTTGCCATTATTTATTTGTCAATGATTTAATTCCGTTAACATAAAAATGTTTTCTTGCAGCAGCACAGGGGGGGGGGGCTGGACCCGACCCATGGATTTTTCAATAACGACCCCGCCACGGAAACTGTTTCAGATTTATTGAAGTAAACCAAGTTGCCAGCGGAAATGCATTGCATCCCTGGGGAAATTCGAAAAATTTCTCGAGGAGAGACTCTCCGAATTTTTTGGGACATTTTTTTTTATTCTATGATCTGAATAGAAGGGTTTATTTCGTCGAAATAAGCCCTCTATCGAGGAATAGTTTCCTGGAAGGGGTTACTTGTAAAACTGTTTTGGTCTGTTCCCCCCCCTCTGCTGCTTCTTTTGCAAGGAAGCGTGTTAGTACTGTATAATATTCTGCAACGAGCATGACGTCACATCATCGTGCAGTTTTACTCTTTAAACATCCAGTCGATTGTAAGTCGAATTGCAATCAATTCTCATGTGTTACGATTGAATTTTGTCGGAATTTGCACAAAATGTAATTCTTATTGTTAACACTTAAATCTTTATTATTTTCAATCAATCTGAATTTGTAGTACTTGAAAAGTACGGAAATTCACATTCTATAAAAATATTAGTGATTCATACTATACTACAAGCTAGGTAAGCGTGAGAGTTTTACAACGATAATCTTACGTCAGCAAATCTCTTCACAACACATATAGGATGAAGACATATACCAGTGGAAGGAAGATCATGAACTCAGGTAGAGGGCGGTACCTTTCACGCGAACACTATTTTGGGAAACGGAATTCGTTATAAAACAAGTCTCGTAACTTTCCATTTCTCCGGAAAACTATTCTTGCGTTCCGTAACTCCGGAAAGAAGGGTTGAAACTATGTGCCTTGTTATTGTGGCCTTGCATGGAGAACAAAGGTGCACATTTCTCGAAACTGTGTATCTGTGTGTCTGTATATAAAACATATGAATTCGGATTTCGTTTTGCAGGTAAGAAAAATGAAATGTATCTCATTACAGTCTAAAGACTTCCTCTTAGTGCCAGAAAGCATTTAATTGTTGTCGGAAAACAAAGTTGAAAAGATTTTATTCTTTCTTGACGCATGCCTTTTTGTTATCCTCTAATATAAAGTATGAACTATAATGTTTTATATCTTGTTTGTACTTTATTATGAATTGTAATGGTAGGTTATTCCTACCAAAAGACTTCCTGTCAACTTCATGCTCTTTGATAGCTAAATTAGAAACAAAATACCTTTAACACATTAACCCCTGGCGACGAGATAACGTGGCAGGAGGTAGTAGCCTACTTCCTAGCTCTGTAGCGTTAAGGTCATGCATGATACACTAAAGTGGGTGGTATTATAGAAAGGTAGACAGATGTAGCTCTACAATGATACCAAATAATCTAACACAACTAGGCATTAGGTTATTGGAAAATCACCTGAAAGTTGATGTCTTAGGATGTATTCAGAAAAAGCTTTCAAAATGTGTTTCCTACTCGAATTTCATGCGAAAAACCTCCAGGGGTTAGTGTTACAAAACGTGATATTTCGGTATTTAAGGTAGAGCTTTTAATCATTTGTCATTACGACCAAATGATTTTGGTATTACTACTATTGCAAATATATTTTGAATATATTTCGATATATTTACGCCATAGTTTAAAAAAGACATAAATTTCAGCACCGTATGAGGTTGGTCAGCTTTGTATGAGTATCAAAATTTTATATGTTTATCTATGTTTATAATATATCATTTAAAGAGTAATTTTCAATAATGTGTGTTGTATGATTCGAAAAAAAAATGTGTTACAGAATACTGAATTCCTCTTGCAGTTCGAGTCATATACCTTTGCACACCAGCGATGTAACCATCGATATCGCAAGGAATGACACATCCGCAAACGTAGGCCGTAATAAATCTTCTCTCTCTCTCTCTCTCTCGCCTTCGATCTGAGTGATTTCCCACCAATAATTGAGACATGAGGAAAACAACTGACCTAAATAATTCTTTACACAAATAACCCTTACATAACTAATAAGTGGGGAAAACATTCTTATCATTAAAGGTCAAATTTTCTCTTGAGACAGGGCAAGGTCAAACTTCTTTGGACACAGAGGAGGTCAAAACTTTCTTCGACACAAGGACAGGTGAAAACTAATCTGGACACTGGGTCAGGTCGAGACCAATTATTTACCATTATAGTCAGTACAATGCGATACATGGCAAATATCGGATATAAGTAAGAGATCGATATAATCATTCGATTCTCATACGATAATATAAATAAGAGATTGATATAACCATTCAAAATTTCATACTATCGTATAAGTAAGAGATTAATATAAGCATTTAATTCTCAAAGGATAGTATGAATAATAAATTGATATCATCATCCCATGCTCATACTATGGTATGAATAAGAGATCGATGTAATCATTTTGATTTCCCATAATATATTGTAAAGAGGTTAATATAATCATTTGTACTACAGCTTTATTGAGTGATTGATATTATTATATATTCTCATAATATAGTATGAACAAGAGATAGACGTAATCATTCGATTCTCATACAATTTTATGAATAACATTGATATAATCATTCGATTCTCATACTGTATTATAAAGAAGAAAATAATATAATCATCCAATGCCCATACTATGAATAAGAAATTGATATAATCGTTTGACCTCATATAATACTATGAATAAAAGGTTGATAGAATCATTCAGTTATCGTAATGTAGTAATCACTGAGTAAAGTAATTCGTGTGATGATTTATACTCAGAAACAGTGGATAACAAGTAGCTCCAGAAACGTTCGATACAGCAACAATGGAATTGTCTCCCTGTAAATGTTATAGAAGTTGTCGTGTGACAGCTGTATTGTAATTGGTGTGGTGTGGTGCTGAGGTCAATTGCAATAAAGTGCCTTACCCAAAGACACACCACGGTAGCTGACCCTGACTGGTCTGACGGTGGCATTCGAACCTTTCGGTTATGAGTCCCGCACGCTAACCATTGGGCCACCGCGGCTCGCCGATTTTAGCACGTAGTGTATGTTTAATCAGGTTAGACATCAATACCATTATGCACCAGAGGGCGTCATGATTTTAAAAAAAATATACGTCGCATTTTTCTCTAAAATAATTCACACGAAAATGTGAATACTCGTCTGTGCATGTCCCTAAGTTGTCGCTCTCAGATCTTCACGTTGGACAGTGGAGATTTGATTTTAATCAGATTATTAAACCTCTAAGCTGCAAAGCATTGGGTAATCTTGGACACTCTACCGAGTGGCGTACTAAGGGTAAATGGTGCCCGGGGCGACCATGATGAACCAAAGTTTTTCTTTTCGCCCAGATACCAAGCCCGTGCTTTTGGTTCCTCAAGAACTCTAACCTTTGAAAGGCAATGAAGTGGATAATTTTGGACAACACATCTCTTCTTTACTTTAGTGGTCAATTTTGGGAATATTGTTGGAGTATATTTTACCGGAGAAAAACGAAAGTATCGACACAGTGGAAAATGATCATATTGATGATTGTCTCAATAATTGACCTTGAGGGTGTAAAACCTCTATTAGATTTGTAAACAAAACGGATTACAAAGCAACACAAGCAGGTAACTTAGTGCTGAGTCAATTGGAATACAGTACCTTGTCCAAAGGACACACCACGGTGGCTGACCCAGTCTGGTTTGATCGTAGGATTCGAAACCGCACCCTTGCTGCCATGAGTGCTGTACTCTAACCACTGATTCTCCACAGCTCCAGAGTTACTCTCTGAAACTTACTATTATTATTATTATTATTATTATTATTATTGCTATTATTATTATTGTTTTCGTTGTTGTCATTATTATCATTATTATTGTTTTGTTAATATTATTTTGGAATTAGGTAGGTTTAAACATATATACCTATGTTGAAAGACTCTGCCATGCTTGATACAGACGCAGAAGATGACATTCGCTTTGTCTATGATTGTCCTATATATAATAATTTGAGATGTGCTTATGTCAGGATGCAAATTTCTGTCGATCTATGAACAGCATATTAAATTGGGCCAGAGAACATTTACTTAGATTTATGGGGACAGGTGCTTGTTAAATCGTTTTACTGCAATGATTTACAATGTCTGTATTGGGAGAGGAAGTGATTCTTAAATAAGCCTTCGCTTACTTAACCGTTAGGCCGACCAGAAAAGGGAAGGTTAAGTTCGATTTTATTTCGGAACTGGCAGATTTGAAATTGACCAGAATCAGGTTTGTAAATCTAGACGTGAGACTGACCGCATGTTTTGTCGCCTAGTGATACAAAGCGGTAAATATATATATATATATATATATATATATATATATATATATATATATATATATATATATATATATATATTCCTGATTGGTTACTCTAACTAAGGGGCGTGGTTCCCACACGACATTTCTTGAATTTAAATTGCCCTCATCGAAAATCGAGTCAGTTTGCATTTTTCCTGCAAGAGTAAAAATACAGGATACTCCGAGATTGAGTTTGTAAGAAATTCTCTCGTAAACCATTTATCAAAGGAACAAGATTTCTGGAAAGTCAACGGACACAATTCTAGTGGTAGACTTGAAGAAAGCTTGAAAGCACAAGGTATTTGCGTCAATCTCATGTAATTTATAGATCCCAATATGATGAGTTGCTTGCATTTATTTGCTTATATTTGCGTGATATTATTTGTTTAAATCCGTAGATCACATCTCTTGATATGAGAATAACTGTGTTTGAGTTCACCTATCTGAATTCGTTCAATGATCATCTTCATACAAGTTTGACGAATTTTTTAAATTTGTTGTCTTGATTGTTATAGGAATCTAAGAATTTCATGCATTACTTTAGTTTATATGAGTTACGAGAATCGGTGTAAATTCTCCGATCTTAGATGATTTTACTTATGATAAATACCTGAATGTGTTTATTCGCTGAAAATAACGTAGTTAAGACATGTCATGAATTTTATTCATTCGTTTGTGTAATTGAGACGAGAACGGAACTGTTATGTCTCGTGTGATGTTAATGCGAGTCAGTGATTGAATAGCCGTTAGGAAGTATATTAATCTTATGAAACTAGGGTTTTTTATGGTCTGCCATGTTTACCATAACCAGATAGACTTTGGTATCTGTTTGAATTCCGATAGAACGATATCTGACATAACGAGAGGGGAGTAATGATCTGTTCCCAGTAGGACAACAAACATAATATTTAGGTTGCTTCTCTGTTGTTTTGAAAGGGGAAATAGCTACACTGACGTATCTACTGACGTATCCACGTACCTACTTATCCAAGTATCTATATATCTTCGTACTTACGTATCCACCTACCCACACAGGACCGAAGGAGGCGAGACAGTAGGGAAGTTGGAGAAGGGAAAAGCGTTAGGACCTAGAGGACAAAACCACAGTGAAGTCGGAGGAGACTGGAAGAAGCAGGTTATGAAGTTGCACAAGACAATGACTTCGATTGTTCACTCGATTATATGATGAACCAATACTATCATTTAAAACAGATCGGCTTTATATATAAAATATATCTGTGTTTGAAATTCGCTGCAAGATTTATTTCAAAAAGAAGTGTATCTTCCTAATGTAATGTATTATCACTGTTGTTTATGAAATTGATTAAATTTTTTATTTATTTTTTTATTTATTTTTCTCATGTACGGGGGCTCGTGTCATTCTGTTCTATATATCTGCTCAGATCTCTATTTATTCCACCAATAAGTTTCACACTTTATATTAATATTTACTCGATCCTACATAAGTTTGCTCTCTGCCGGGGAAAACACATTAAACTCAGAGTCAATCTGTTGATCCTAGAATTTGTACGTTTCGTTATTGAACCATGTCTTTCATACATGTATATAACCTGAGTCTGTGGCCTATTTTAACACAGGGATACAGGATTGATTATCATTATTATTATTATTATCATCAGAGCAACATCAACATTCATCATCATCATCATCTTCTTCTTCGTCTTCTACTTCATCTTATTAATATTATAATTGTTATTATTATTATCATTATTAATATTATTATCATGATCAGAGACGCATCTGCATTCATCATCATCATTATCATCATCATCGTCATCATCATCATCATCATCATCATCGTCTTCTTCTTATTATTATTATCATTATTATTATCATCATCATTATCATCAACATCGTCATCATCATCATCATCTTCTTCTTCTTCTTCTTCTTATTATTATTATTATTATTATTATTATTATCATTTTTATTACTGAAGTAGTAGCAGCTGAATATACCCTTCTCGTACTTTATCGTATGACAATGTGTTATATGCGAGGAAATTACCTGTCGTTTCTTCTGGTAATTTTTGTATACGTGAATCTGTTTCCATGGAAACCACATATGTCACCACTTTGAAATATTCTACCAAACATTTGTCACATTTAACGTTGCCTCTTAACCTTTTACAATCATCCCCTTTTATTTGATGTTACACGCCTGAAGCATCTTACAGGTTATTCTTCTTCCCTAACAGAATTTGTTTAGTCTTATGAGATTAAGCAAGAGATATAGGCAATAGTATTTTTTTAACCCATCGACAATGGTCGGAATAACGATACACATGTCTCAGAAAAACTTTCGATGGACGATCGGTTACATCGACGTTATTTTTACAAAACAACAAACATTAATATATTGGACAAAATGTAATTATTCTTTCAATAGTATATCTTTATCCTTTAATCCGAAGTCCACGAGACCGTATCGTCGTGTGTCTTAACATTATAAAAGATAAATAATAAGAAAACATAGTCCCGCGAGCCGGATTCGAACCAGCGACCTAAGGATAACAATGAACTATTTCTACAGTCCTCCGCTCTACCAACTGAGCTATCGCGGGGTTCTATATCATTAAAGTCTCTCCAATGGTTTCCTGAAGTATAGTGCTGGTTGTTTGCATCTTTACCGATCAATGAGGCAGCGAAGACCAATCATTATGTCTGCCGATGCCACTAACTGACATTTGATGGACTGTCATTGCCTCGCTAGCTAGTGTTCATGGACAGTTTTGTGAAGAGGTTCTGAATATACTAATCCTGCGACAATAAGGACGATGACCAACACGATGAGGACGACATCGAAACGACGCTCATCAAAGTGATGCATTGACTGCATAGTCACAACACTAAAAACAAGCCCCACCCCCATACTATAACGGCGACGACAATGTCTTCTTGTGTGCAGTTTCCATTGCTACTAATGCTTCTGCTGCTGCTACTACTACGCCACTACTACCGTCATCACTTTTATTATTATCATCATTATTATTGTCACTATGATCACAAAAGTATTCGTGAGGTAGATTTAAACTTGTGCAAAAAATAAAATTTGATGTCAATTATTATATCAGCTGTGTCAAAAAGGAGAAAGAATAATAACTAATATCGCTAAATAGTCGATACATTGATTGCGCATTACCCATACAAAATGTTCTGACCTCATCTTAGTCGTTGAGAGCGTTTTGTATAAGTAACTCTAATTTGTTTGACTATTTTAATATACTTACCGGAGTTTGAATCGTCTACACCAGTGGTTCCCAAAGTTTGCTGTATTTCCCTTTTGGGGTCGGTGGGATTACCAATGGGGGCGCTAATGCTGAATAATGCTTGTTACAGGGTAAGGTAGGGGGCGCTGCGGATAACCAAACGAGAGATGGTCCGAAAATGTTTGGGAACCATTGATCTACACTTAATGTTCTACGCAAAAAGCGTGAAAAATGTACCTGTTAAAATATTTCCTCCATAATTATCCGCGCCATAGGTTATTGATCTCCTTTATAAAAGATTATCTTGTCGATTGAGAAAGACAGTTACAATTTAGGTACATTCATGAATCGAATGAAACGCCCAACATGTATGTATGTATGTATGTATGTATGTATGTATGTATGTATGTATAATAGAGTGACATACATGCTTAGGTATCCGAAAAAAAGGTGTACAAAATAGTATGAAGGGAAAAAATGTCAAAATCTTTTAGAATCTCCTCAGCCTTACAAGAACACAGGATACAGCCCTGTTAAAAATGTTGTTTCCGGTACGACATGCAGTAGGGCACACCAGGACACCAAGGCTATTTAACATCTCTAAACCGGCAGGTGGGTACCCAATAATCTCGCTACCTAGCCACTGAAATCAAGAAAAAGACAAGAGTGAGAGCAATCCGAGTGTGCTTTTAGCAATTCTGAAATATTCCGTTAATATGTCAAGCAACTATTAAATATATCCAAGTTATCACCACTAGAGAGCATCCTAGATCGTTGAAAAAAAAATGTTGATATTTTGTAGGTTAATGGCAGTTTGAAAGTTTGCGAGGTGTTAATGGAAACATTTCATAATGAACAGAATGGACAGGAATTCTTAAAATTCATTGGAGAGTGCTAGTGTCGGTGGATATGACTCTAGATAGAATATCAGACAAAAGGCCACGAAGCGTATAAACTCTTTTCAAAGACATTGACATAGAAGTACATCTCATTGCAAATTTCTTTTCTCTTTTTTTCGCGTGCATGGGTATGCTCGACATTTTAAGAAATAAAAGTGTAAACGAATTGCTGCAACAACTTTATCGTCAGACTTTTATGTTGAGACACGATATGAATTCTCTTGAAAGTTTGCCAGTCACATTATTTTAAGATCGATCGATCGACACCTTTGTTAAAGAAGATTTAAGTTTAATGAAGGGATAAATCAATTAGACAAGAAATCAAACACTCAATCAAGCTAGTTTCGATTGGATTAATAAACGATGAAAATATGTGGCATAGATCATAGAGAGTTGAAAGTTCTCTCCAGAGGATGAAACTCCTATCGAAATAAGAGTGGATCACCATACGTAAGACAGCAGTAAAGTAGTTGCAATTTAAATACATCTGCAAGGAATATCTAATAACAACCTACTATCTCTACGGAAACAGTCATCACATTTTTACTAAATTTCTAACTAAAGATGATAATTTGGATATGAACTGCTCCTGTCCAAGTAAAATGAAATGAAACTCGTCACTATTTTATTCACAATAATGGAAAATCCCACACTCGTACCTAATCTCCTCACGCATAAACATTGCGCCACTCATACCAAGCTTTATCAAAATTACTTTCTGGTTTGTGTTTGCTTCTACAAATGTTGAAGTGACCTCCAGTTTCCAAATATATCAAACTAGTTGAATTAATTCTTTACGAGTTCCTAAATCTTTATGGAAATGAAATATAACCGATCTGAAGCGAGCATCACAGTAATTTTCAGTGATATCAACCCAGCATACATTAAACTTATTTACAGATTATGGGTGGGTGGGTGATTCCCCCAGAAGTGTATAGTGCCATTCTGCAAAGAAATGGTATTACAGGGATATACATTATCCAATTTTGTAAACAAAAGGCTTTAGGGTTTTCAAAAAATGGTAAACAGAAAGAGCACATATCTACCACACCCCAGTTTATTGACCCCCTTCTTCAAAAAGCAATTAGTTATGTATCTTATATGACATTGAAACTTGTGGCAAAGATAATAGAATGATATAAAATATTTTAAACTAAAACTATTTGAATTGCACTAGCGTAGAAATACAAATACTGACTAAAACATCGGATCTCTCTCACAAGAATACCGCAATGCAAGTTGTCACAAATGATAATTCTAAGTACATACTGACAACTAGATCTGTCAGTAAGCATCTACATACACAATACATCTTACCACCAAGGTGTCATACATGATAGTTCCAAGTGTGTATATTGACAACTAGATCTGTTAGTAAGTATGTACATACGGAATAGATCTCACCACCAAGTTGTCACACATGATAATTGTAAGTGTGTATTTTAAAAACTAGATCTGTAAATAAGTGAATAGAGAATACATCTCACCAAGTTGTCATACATGATAGTTCTAAGAGTGCATGTTAACAAGTAGATCTGTCAGTAGGCATGTACATACAAAGTACATACCACCACCACGTTTGTCATATATGATGGTTCTAAGTGTGTATATTGACAGCTAGATCTGTCAGTAAGCATGTACATGCAGAATACATCCCACCACCAAGCTGTCACACATTTTAGTTATATATCTGTATTTTAAAAACCAGATCTGTTAATAAGTGAACATAGAATACATTTCATCACCAAGTTGTCACTAATGATAGCTCTAAGTGTGTATGTTGACAACTATATCTGTCAGTAAACATGTACATACAGAATACATCTCACCAACAAGTCACACATGATAGTTCTAAGTGTGTATTTTGATAACTAGATCTGTCAGTTGGCACGTGCATACAGAATAGACCCCAACACCAAGTTGTCACTATTGATAGTTCTAAGTGTGTATTTTGATAACTAGATCTGTCAGTTGGCACGTGCATACAGAATAGACCCCAACACCAAGTTGTCACTATTGATAGTTCTAAGAGGGTATTTTGACAGCTAGATCTGTCAGTCAGCAAATGCATCCAGAATACGCTCAACCACCATCGCAAGATATCATGTGTGCATGTTGACAACTAAATTACACCCCATCACCAGGTCGTCACAAATAATTGTTTTACATGTCCATGCTGACACAATCTTAATAAAAATGGAGTGAATACTGTTCTTTTGTCGCCATACAAAGCATATAAAATTAGACAGGATATTAAGTAAGCAAAAGTGAGGCAGGCAGACGGAAAAGCTAACTCTAGTAGACAGTCACCTTTGCTGGTGGCGGAAATGGTTATGGTGGTGCGTATTGCATTCTGACACTGATGATTTTGTCACATAATAAGTGCTTTATCCCATCTTCCAACATAATTAGGTTTTATAAATGATACAGTCATCCCTGCGTTGATTTTCTACTGTAACTTTGAATTGTGAATATGTAGCTAAAAGTTCTTGACCAAGCTCGTCGGACTTAAAATGCGAGCGCTTGCGATTAACCTTGGTGAAAATTATGCAAACGCTAATCAAGCAATGCAACAACTATGAATACTCCCATTCAAGGAAAGGCTTTCTAGGATATACATCTAAACTCGTTTACAAAGTATTATTAATTAATATTAATTCATGAAAGTCCTTATTATATACTGAATGATGTAACTTCAAAGCAGGAAATCCAAACTCTAAATTATACCGGTCTGTTTCGAGGGAAATTTTAACATTTCTCTAATATCCCAGAAAGAATCAGAATAGAAAAGCATTGGAATTACTGGCCTCACTTATCCTCCTTCAGTTTACCCTAATCAGTATGTTCTCTGTTATCTCCTCAGATTCTCAACTTACAACAAGCAAATCTAAATTAGAATTCCCAAAATCCAAGGAAGAACAATTCAGGAATAGCTTTTAATTTACTGACTCACTTATCTTCAATATTTTACCATAATGAGTGAAAGCAAATAAACACCCCCGCAACCATCCGCCCCCAAAAGAAACAATAAAAAATAAAAAATAAAAAAGTGACAACAAAAATGGACTTCTGGAAAACTGTTGGATTACTATACGTGATATTCGGCAATCCTGCATCTTCGTTAGCCATGGTTTCGATAAAAGTATCTACACCTTGGCTTATGAAACAGATATACCGGTGCTTTGTCCTAGCGACATCTATTGGATTTCATGAGTTGCCTCCCTTGGTATGTAATGCCAGCTAACCAATAGAAATCAGGTCACAATTAGTAGTTCTAGTTCAGTACCCACGAATGTAGTTCTAGTGTATTTTTAGACCAATTTTTCGTCTCTCATTTTGGTATTGATAGAAGAGTTATATTTATGCATTTTTGATATCTATTTCACGGTAATTAATTATTCTTGAGAATATGAGCTCAGGTGTGGTGTTCCGTGTGTATTTCGGCGACAGTGCACAGTGACTAATAAGGCCTTGGTGATGATCCGGAAGTGAAATCTGTGTTCTGTTTACATGCTGCTCTGTTAACAGTCCAGCCTCTCAAACAAATGCAGGTCAACCTTTGAAAGAACTTCACCCTAAAGTCATCTTTGAAGGTATTGTAGATTAACATATGATTTGTATTGATTGTCACACAGTGAGCAGGTCAGTAATGAGAAAAAATGTAGAGAACATATAGTAAAATTAATTGTGTTCTTTGTCCAATAGCGTGGTGCAATGTCCATCGGCTAAAAACTGTGGTGGCAATTGACCTAAAAAGGATACTTTGTAAGTTTAACATCGAAAGTATGACTATGTACAAGATCGAAGCCATTACATGTATATTTGAGTCGAAGGTATTTGTACAAACACAGACTGGCACTGGAAAATTCCTTATTTATCAGTCCATTCATTTTGCGTGCTCCCTTCTTCTCGGTCGTGTAGGAACAGAGTTCAAATTTGAACAACTTAATTTTGATTGGATGCGGTGGATTGCCGCCGCATCAAATGAAATTCACAGTCCCGAAACACATAAATATCTGCTCGATATGCCAAGGTGGAGATAGGGTTATTGGAACCATGGCTAGCGAAAATGAGAATCCTGATGCTGCGGTTAAAAAATGAAAACAAACTTCCCACCAGATTTTCTAATTTTTTGTTTCATTTCATTGTCCATACTATATTATTCCATTATCATATGTTAATGGAATATATAAGGGACTGTAGAATCGATCGTTTCAAACGTCAATATAATTTGCATCTGAAACACAAAAAGTAATCCCGCGAGCCGGATTTGAACCAGCGACCTAAGGATAGCAATCATTCTTCTCTACAGTCCTCCTCTCTACCAACTGAGCTATCACGGGATATGGCGCTTACACTGTCGTGAATTACAGTGTTTGTTTCTGTTTAAGTTGGCGGCAGTAGAGAGTGACCATTACGTCTGCTGTAGCCTATGGCTGACAGTTCATGGATTGGTATTTTTCAGTCATATCGCTACGATGTCTGCAGTGTGGCAGCTTATAGTGATGTCTAACACTGGGGCATTAGTTGGCGGCAGTAGAGAGTGACCATTACGTCTGCTGTCGCCTATGCCTGACAGTTCATGGATTGGTATTTTTCAGTCATATCGCTACGATGTCTGCAGTGTGGCAGCTTATAGTGATGTCTAACACTGGGGCATTATGCCGCAGACATGTAGCATGATGTTCCACCCAGTCACATTATTCTGACACCAGGCCGACCAGTCCTAACACTAACCTCTTAATGCTGAACACCTAGCGTGGGCAGCTGTTAGTACCATTTTTGTTAGCCTTTGGTATGACTTAGCCGGGGATCGAACCCACGACCTCCTGCATCCGAGGCGGACGCTCTGACCACAAGGCCACCGGAGCGGTGGAATTTTATTTGCTATCACGAATGATGACGGTGCACAACCTCTGCTACTGTTAATGCTTCCGCTACTACTTATACTGCCATGACAACCACCATCACATTATTGCCATTATCATCGTTATTGTCACCACCGTCGCCTAGTTATTAGAGAGATATATTTTGATACTGTGCAATAAATTAATGTAAATTGTCATATCCTATGTTGAAAGATTGAGAAAGAACGATATACTGTAATAAACTGCATCTTTGAAATAACGGCTTAACTAAGAGTTGTTCAGTATAATTTCCTTGCATGTTTTATTATTATAACTTTGAAAAAGAAATATTAAAACTATTTCGACCTTTCATAACATTATGCAGAGAGCTTAAAGAGGACATACGGTCCACTGCTCTTATGTTGCCTGGAGAAAGATAAAAAATCTTTCTCAAAGAGCTCCACGTTTCGTTCGACAAGTCAAATGTACAAGGGTATCTTTGTGCATGATGTCATGCACAATCACAGTCTGTGTGAATGGAACACCGACAATAAAATATTCAGTGGTACGTATCCATAATCCCTTAGGTTTCGACCGATTACTCCCTGTAATTGTTGTGGTGGTAAGAGCACATGGTTTCTCATAAGATATCTATTGAAACATTGAGTGGGACAAAAGAGTAAAAGTTGCGTTACAATTAACAATAAAATAGTATTCGACACCAAGATAACTGTTTTGTTGTAAATTCTCCAACATGGTCCAAAAGATTGCTATCTGCACTTTTATCCTTTATTTCTTCGGTGAAGTTATTGTTACTCACGCCATTTTTCCTGGATCAACTCCGGACCTAATTAGTTGAGGTTTGCAGTTTTCCATGTTGTTTTTACTGGGTCTACTGAATACTTTTGTTTCTTTGTTTGCAAAATGCCCTCATTCCTCCTGGCTCTGACATCTTTAATAAACTGGGAACTACGGAACAAATGATCAAAAATATGTAGATAAAGCAAGATTTTATTTTAAAACGTTCATTTTGATGCTTCTTCTTCCATCTTTGTCGAAAATCAAAGTCATGGTGTACCTGACCAGTAACATTCATTTTCGGAACAACATTATGCACAGCTAATATTTCTTTATGAGTGTTAATTAAATATTCAGATCATTATGAATGGAGGTAAATATGCTTGTTTGGGTCTGGGTCTAGGATATGAGACTTCCACTTGGACATTCCTAAACTTGTTGATAACTTTGAATGTTTTATAGAGGAAACTGACCTACATCCTGGCTCTATTATTGCGTCTAAGCCTTTTATTTGATCGTATTTGCTTGATAAATGACTCTTGAAGCAGAGTCAGTCTTATTGTTGTGTTGAAATTTTCATTTGAGTGGATTTATTTGTTCAAATTATTATTCACTGGAAATTTAAAATGCTCAATAACAATAATATTGGCATCGAACATTAATTTGGAATTATTGTGAATTCAGACAAAAATATTTAGATTATATTATTGTGATTCATCAAAAGACTTTTAGTATATCGCCACATTCGAGGCCACTGGCACATTCGATACGACTGTTACATCAGCACATTCAATACTGAAACTTATTTGGTCTTCCACAATTTAAGTAAAACTCGTCAAATAGCATATTTGCCTTGAACACAAAGTAAAATTTTAAGAAACTTACAGTATTATGATTTAAATTCCAAATAATCCTAAATGTCCTTTCATAATTTCCAACAGTCTAGATTTCCCTGGTGTACCGTAACGACATAATCCAGAATGTCTTTGAATGAGTTCTCAATAATCTCAAACTATTGTCTCACTCCGAAATTACAATGAGTACCTTCTAATTCCAAAGAATATATTAAATCAATAATTTCTCTTAAGTTTTACCTGAACACAGCTGCAAACTCTGATCATAGATTGCCAAAGACTAGTACGAAACAGGAATGAACAGTTCATTTTCCAAACCCCCTTTATGTACAAATATCACTTAACCTGCGACGTAGTAAGACTTCCAACGGAACAAAAACTCACTACCTCGTAAACGAAGTCAGGTCTTGAACTCAGATTTAATTAAACATGTTGCATAATTCTTAAAAGCATGACAAACATAATGTAGATATTAATTCCACAGCTCCCAATCACTGGCGAAACTTAAGTACTCTGTATAGATATACGTATCATTGTGACTACATCATTTATGGTTTATTCACATCTATTTATATTGTTTAGTTGGATGATTATTTAATCTAACATTTAAATGTTTTGCTATTCAAATTTTGACACTTATTTCTAGCACGTGTCACTACTTCAAATTCATCTTCTACTGATGTTTATTGTGTGCACCCTTTATACCGCAATGACCATGGCTAGAGTCAATATGACCCTATCTTTTGCTTATATCAATTTTGCTGTTATAAATATGGTAATTGAACATGATTTATAATTTTTCACTTACAGAGAATAACAGTTATACATTATCTCTAATTTCTATGACCTGGCAACTTATTAGCAAACTGTTAGGCAATTCTGACAACCGATCTTTACATGTATAACCTATTTTCGAGGCACATATTCATTCGGAAAACCGTCTTTGAAAAGTTTGTTGGA
The DNA here is from genome assembly GCA_028554795.2 of Sinohyriopsis cumingii. Classification (NCBI taxonomy): domain Eukaryota; kingdom Metazoa; phylum Mollusca; class Bivalvia; order Unionida; family Unionidae; genus Sinohyriopsis; species Sinohyriopsis cumingii. The sequence continues at coordinate 144,419,471 of CM068826.1, read as the reverse complement.
AAGTGTTTAGAGTGTACTGTTTAGCTTACCTGTTACACATATTATATGCGTATGATACCATTTTTAACTTATCTAAAAATGCATATATATTCATGATGTGAGTCATCCAAGTATTATCCTTATAACACGAGGTCCGCCATTTTCGACTAGCTCGAGAGTTTTGTATTTGGAGATTCTATATTTTTGAATCTTCCATTATTCCATCCATTGATAGTAGGGTACTGATAAGTAAGTAATTTGTATGGTTTAATGATAATATGGTTGCAATACGGTTGTGTAGATTATGCAGTTCATGCTTCGATGCGACAATTGCTTTATCTGCATCAAGTGCATAACCCGCTTCTACATGAATCGGTCCAAATGTTCGAAAATTAAAATTATCATCAGATAATTTAAGTTCACATACATCTGAGCTCATAAGATAGTTACTGTTTATTTAGACAAACCCTACAGTACTCCAATACCTTGGATTGTATTTATGATTTTCACATGGTATACCATGAAAACGGTATTGTTTGCAATGCAATACGGCAACCATACAAGACACTGATTGGTTACATAGATTGCCGTGTCTGCAGCGATTGGGTGAATTGTGTCACGTGTGGTCCCGGGAATGTTATAAATTGGGTGCGCTGTCATTATTGGTCATATAACTAACGAGTACAGTCTGCGCCAAAATTCCAAGATACAAGTAAGGAAAGTGTGAAGGTAGTATACTTGGATATGTAAAAATAGTACATTGCATTATCAAATACACAATAATAATAATAACGAGGACTTTGTATAGCGCCTACTCTTTAGAAGCTCTAAGTGCTTTACAACATTAGACAACATCTATAAGATAAAAAACATATATAATGATATGATTACAAAACCCAACACCATGAAATTAGAAAACATAAAAAACGTCCCGAGAATATTTAAGGCAGGAAACATTAGGTCTTTATGTTTGTTCTTGCAGTGGAAATAATCGAGTTCTGAGAGCACTCATGCATAGGATCACTGTGTCTTTGTGTCTAAGGTCTGAGTTCAGTGGGAAATTCATTCCACGTTGCTGGGCCCTGGTATGCAAAAGAACTCTGTCCATATGACTTTGTTTTCATTATGGGAATAATGAGTATACGATTGTCAGAAGAGGAGCGTATCTTGCTGGTGTGTACACATGGGTGAGGTCAGATAGGTAGAGTCCGTCAGTGAAACGTAGCACAGAGAACAAATTTTGTGTTTGATTCTGGATGGAATGTATAGCCAGTGCAGGGTACAGAGCAGCGGGGAGGTGTGCTCTGATTGTGGTACCCTAAGTATGATCCGAGCAGCAGTGTTTTGAACCAGACAGAATTGAGTTACAATAGTCCAGTATTGAAAGTACTAATGAACACAGAAGTGTTTTAGTGGCATCAACTGAAAGATATTTGAGAATGGAGTTTATGCGTCTCAGCTCAAGATATGCAGCCTTGCATATGTTCATGACATGTTGGTGCAGTGTGTGAGTACTTTCTAGAGTAGCACCTAGGTTTCGTACTGATTGTGTGAATTTAATGTTGATGTTGCTGATATTTATTGTTTGAGGTAAAGGATGTGAATGAGAAAGTCTTTGTGTTGTGATCAGAATGGCCTCAGTTTTATCATCATTCATCTGCAGCTTGTTACATGTCATCCATGATTTCACATCAGAAATGCACCTCTCTATGCCTTGGATGGTAGCATCAACATCATTTGTGTGGGTAGATTTGTATGTTTGGGTGTCATCAGCGTACAATTGGTGAGACACTGGACGATGATCTATGACACTTGAGAGCGACTGAGTGTATAGAATGAAGAGAACAGGTCCACGAACAGACCCCTGTGGAACACCACAACATAGATCAACTGGACTTGAACCACAGTAAGGCTGTATCATGAATGCCAAATACATGCTGGAGACGGTGAAGTAATTTATCATGATCTATTGTGTCAAATGCTCCAGACAAATCAAGAAGGGTGAGGATTGTAATCTGTCTACTATCCAACGCAGAGAGAATGTCATTAACTACTTTTAGAACAGTAGTTTCAGTACTGTGGCAAGGGTGATATGCAGATTGTACATTGTTATAAAGACTGTTTGAATTCAGATGAGATACAATTTGGGATAGAACAACCTTTTCTAAGATTTTTTATATGAATGTGAGATTAGAAACTGGGCGGTAGTTCTTTAAAATCGTTATGGTCTAGTATTGGTTTCTTGAGCAGAGGCTTTACAATGGCAGTTTTGAAAAATGTTGGAAATTCCCCTGATGGTTGACGCTCAAATTCTGTATCTCAACTGTATCGTGACGACGATTCAATTGAAATTGTGGTGTCAAGCTTATCTCTAATGGTTTGCACTTTGTCACGGAAGAAATTTGCAAACATGTCAGGAAGGTCGACTGGAGAGAAGGTAGTTGGAAGTGGTGTAGATTTGTTCCTTGACATTAGCTTGTTAGTAATCTCGAAGAGGTATTTGCAGCTGGAACTTTCCATGATCTTAGTAGTGTAGTGGGCTGATTTTGCTGCATGGACTATATTGGAGACATTCTTCTTAATGGCTTCATATATCTGCTTATGAATAGTGAGTCTGGTGGAAAGCCATAGCCACTCAACTTTACGGCGGTCTCCTTTAGCAGTGCGAAGCTGGTCCCTAACACGGCTATACCATGGAGCACATTTTAGGTCATACCGGTAGCCCTCCCCAGGTCATTCTGGTTCGGCCGTACCGGCAACAAATGTCTAAAGGTAGGGCGTATCCTCACCGTCTTGGCTTTTTTGTACCGCAGCCTAAATAAACAAAAGTTACCGATAGTAAAATATACAATACAATAGTCCGAAAATAATATTCCCTTCTTCTTTGGTGAACCAGCTAATTATAGCTAATAAATGCTCACTACCAATGACATAAGACACTAAACGTTGGCCTCTTCTGTTCATAAAAGTAATTTAATCAGCACCTGTATCATCTATTCTTCATTACAAGATATAAAATGGTATTATTTCCATCCTTGGACATTTTGCGCTCATTTGTATAGGCTTAAACAAGAAAAGCAGGAGATTATAGCATTTTTCCATCCATCAACAACGGTGAGAAAGACGTCACAAATGAATCACAGAAGAACGATTTCTTGATGAAAAGAGATATTAAAGCTACTGATTCGAAGGTTATCAAGTCAGTAATATCAAATTATATATTCAATATTATTATTCCAGTAATTCGTGCTGGAGAATAATCGATTATTTTACAAGTCAGTCAGATTGAATTTTTTTAAAAAAATTATTCGAACCAGCGAGCTAAGGATAGCTATTATAATTTTCTACAGTCCTCCGCTCTAAAGACTGAGCTATCACGGGATTCGATAACACGAATAAATCACAATTATTTCAAGATATATGGTACTTGTTGCATGTTTCTTGCCCGATCTTGCTAGAGTGATCATTATGTGTGGTAACGCCACTCCCTGACAGCTGATGGACTGTTACTGAATCACTAACTAGAACACAGATACAGCATCGAATATATTCAAGATAAGATAAGATAAGATAAGATAAGATAAGATAAGATAAGATAAGATAAGATAAGATAAGATAAGATTAGATAAGGTAAGGTAATGTAAGGTAAGGTAAGGTAAGGTAAGAGATAAGATAAGATAAGTATGCAATTGGTGCTTTGATGCAACACGTGTTATTTGAAAATAATTTTATCTCCACGTTTCCTGAAACGGTAAGACGATTCGTAACCATTTCAAGTTGATGAATGAATTGTTTTTTTTTTTTTTTACATTTGTTTATTCATTGCAATAGGAGCTTCAATCCCCACCAATTGCTATAATTTCAACAAATGATAAATAAACTTCATTAATGCATAGTAGTTCAAAATAAACTACATCGTTAGGCTAATTTTTGTTTTATAAAAAGAAATCAAAGTAGCTGGATAACGACAAAATAAAAATAATTGTTCCCTAGTGGTCTTTAACTGTTTTTTTTATATATATTCTATAATAACACTGAAATAGCTTTAAAACTGATCTGAAGCCAATTTTTGCTTTCCATGATTTCTATGAATGGTATTGGACCGAGGCGAATCATGGTCACAAATGAATCAAAGAAGATCGATTAATGGTCGAAAGAAGATATGGAGACTTGCTCCACTTGATTGGAACAAAAAAGAACCCTCAATCAGTTATAGCAACCTGTTCTGGCTCTGCCTTTACAAACATAAAATAAAGACCGATTAATGGCGAAGTTAGATACGAACACATATTTGATTGATTTTAAAATAACAACACAAAAATAAAACCCCAAAACCATAACTTTCCCAAAATTATCCTTTCAATAACATTCACTGATCAATAAAATAATATTCAACTACCCATTTTATATTATGCCAGTAGCTGCACTTCGAATCGAATAAACATCGTATGGTCATTGCCATATTTGCAAAGGCAATGCCAGTTAATACTGCCATTATCGTCTAAGTGTATCAATTCGTATACAAGCTTTATGAAAGTCATTTGACTAGATGTGATCAGAAGTCTGATCGAGTTGCGAGTAAAGTTGCTATTCATTAAGATGACGAAGAGAACGGTGGGCAAAGTGTTTTCCAAATGGTTCGGAAAGTGTATGGAGGATCGATGAAGGTCTGTAATTTGTTGACAGGTAAGCTTTGTTGCCAGGTAAGATTAACTTTGAATGGCTCATATGCTTGTTGTTTTTAACAGAAAAGCATATATATATATATATATATATATATATATATATATATATATGCTCACACACACACATACACACACACACACACACACACACACACACACACATATATATATATATATATATATATATATATATATAATTTTAAAATAATTTTATCTCCACATTTTCGAACCATTAAAAAGAAAGATAGCCATTTCAAGTTGATGACTGTGGAATTCATTCCGTATCATTTGCTAGAATTTCAACAAATGATAAATACACTGGCTTTGATGGATGGCAGGTCAAATTAAAAACTACATCGTTAGATTAAATTTGCTTTAGAATAACGAAGCAGCCCCACACAACAAATGAAATAAATGTCCCCTCGTGGTCTTAAACTGTGTACCTATAATATAATATGCATCTTAGAACTGTGTATCTATATTATAATATTACAGTGGTCCCCTTCTTATACGACCACCCCTTCTGCACCGGGAAAGTGGCCTTATAAGACGGGTGGCCTTTCCAGAGAGGGACTACATTTTTTGCGAGAAGTACATGTAATGTACGTAGTAAGAAAGCTACATACCTCAAAGCATTTAATATCTTCATTTAACATCTTCGTTTAAAGGTAACATTAAGTATTAAAATGTTCTTCTTCTTATAATAATAGACTTATTTCAACTGAATATACATTAATAGTTCTTATTTTTGGCGGAGGCGTAATATGCGAGCGGGTATTTATTGTCATGCATATTGCAAAACCATTCAAATACATTTAAATCTTGGTACAATTCACTTTCCATTTGCTCCATTATCCCACTGCTGCTGAATAACCTCCTTCTCGGTTACGACATTGATTATTCCATTCTTTTCAACATAAAATTATTTTATTTGAGTCTTTTCTACACAAAATTGTTTTATTTGAGTCTTTTCTACATAAAATTGTTCGGCAAGTAACCCCTCCACCACCTCACCCGATATCGTCGAGTAGAATAACCGACTTTCTTCTAAATAATACGTATCCGTTTATGTGATGACATGTTAATGTTTACTAATGATTTATTCAGATGTTGCTAACTTTATGCGATTTAATTTTGGAGGCGAAACTTTTGTCGAGTCGATGAAATGCCTTCTTGGAAAAGGAAGCGATAAATGTGTTGTCACGTGATTTTTCGGTCTTTGTTACCCGTTTTTTGCAGGTCAAGGTTCATTTCTCTCTATGTGTGTGTGTGTGTGTGTGTGTGTGTTAATGCACAAAATCTACTTTTAGCCTATGCTGACCCTGTGATGATCTTGACAATTACGTCCGTTGTACTCATCAACTCGACAGATGTGTGAATCCCAAAACTCTATCATAACATTATTGAGCCCATTTCCTGTAAATATCGGCTTTTATAGACAACGATATATATTAATCTTACTGTTACATGTACTTTAGTCAACACTTCTTTCAGCAACGGAAACTTAACATTGGGAGACATGTATCAACGATATGAATTAATTATTGATTCTGGATACATTTGAAGAAAAAAATGTGGCCGCTCGTGAGGGGAATATTTTTTTTAATACTAATATGCTGACCGCTGGTCGCGTTAGAGGGGTGGCAGTTCTTGAAGGGTACTTTTGAATACAAACCCGTCGGTGACAAGAGATTCTGGCTGTAAGAAGCGGGTGGCCGCTGGTCAGGGGGAAATGTTCAAGAGGAGGACTACTGTATTTGTCGTATAATATATTTAAATAGCTGTCAAATAATTATGTTATCGTTCCTTTACATGATGTGATTAGGTTTTTTTTGGATGGGTGGGTGGAGTGGTGGTTTTGTATTGGTTTTTTTAAATATGGCATACAATTTCTCAATTACCGAAGTCGAGACAAGTCTCAAAGTCGATTAACTGAGAACACATTGTCTACGTGTCAACATAATGGAACTAGTTTGACTGGACATTATCAGTGGCTGAGAGAAACATGTACATATGTGCAGGATGCAAAATAAAAAGGCGACAAAATTCTCATAATTAAAGGCGAAGATACAACGTGTCCAACACTATTTCGAAGAACGTGACAATTAGAGAACCGAAGACACAAAGAAAGGATGCATATTTAAGAAAGCCTGAGAGCCTTAAGTTAGTTATCCATTTAATATTATTCGGTTATAGATTCGATATTGTTCCAGTATATTCCAGTATTCCTTGTTTGCAGGCTTGACATTTAACTAAAAAATTAAACGTAAATCCCGCGAGCTGGATTCGAACCAGCAACCTTTTCTACAGTCCTCCGCTCTACCAACTCAGCTATCACGGCATCGTATAAGAAAAACATATATCATATTAATTATACCTCAGAATATTTCCTGAATTGTGTTACTTATATCACGTTTCTAGCCTTGTCTCGCGAGAACGATCATTTTGCTGGTGACACCACTGTTTGAAAGTTGATGGATTGGTTCTGCATCGCTGACTAATGCTGAAAATGCATTGTCGTATAATGGGACGTATTAGGCTGCGTATCTATATTATAATACAAAATATGTATTACAATCTGTATAAATAACCTCAGGATCTGTCACAGTGTCCATGAAGCGACATCACAATGTCTTTGCATCAACCGTTCAGAGAGACTCCTAGCAGAGTGAATAACATATTCTCTTGGATGAACTCCTGGGTGTTGCAAGTTTGAAATCTCTATTCCTGTTGGAATGAGGACTGATTGTTAATGCATCCTCTTTAACAAAGTCATAAAGGAGTTCATACAATTGGAACATTTGACTGGACATTAGTGGTGCCTGATAAAAACACGAACATATACGTTGGATGGAAGGCAAATGGACGGCAATTCTCATGGTCAAAGAAGAGGATACATATTGTCAAACAATATTCCCCCAAGAATCCGACAAATTGAAAACCAGTGACACAAAGGATGCATATGGTGCCTAGGGTTTTATGGCAGTTTATGAACCTGTATATGACTCCCAATAATGGTATTTGGCCCGAAGCAAATCTGGAGTCCATATGCCTTTTTGAGAGGTCACTGATTGGTTCTTAACTTGCCGTTGGGTTTTTCAGTGCCATGCAATATTTATTATATTAACCGAATGCGACGAATCTCTTTTGCAAGGAAGCGTGTTAGTACTGTATAACAGTCTACAACGAGCATAACGTCATATCATCGTGCAGTTTTACTCTTTAAACATCTAATCAATTGTAAGTCGAATTGCAATCAATTCTCCTGTGTTGCGATTGAATTTTGAGGGAATTTGCACAAAATGTAATTCGTATTGTTAACATTTAATTTTTTATGATTTTGAATCAATCTGAATTTGTAGTATTTCATTATTACGGAAATTCACATTCTAGAAAAATGTTAGTGATTCATACTATACTACAAGCTAGGTAATCAAGAGAGTTTCATGACGATAAGCTTACGTCAGCAAATCCCTTCACAACATAGACAGGATGAAGACATACACCAGTGGAAGGAAGATCTGATGGCAACACTATTTTGGGAAACGGAATTCGTATTGTTAGCAGTTAAATTTGTATGATTTTGAATCAATCTGAATTTGTAGTATTTGAAAAGTACGGAAATTCACATTCTAGAAAAAAATCCACATTCTAGAAAAATATTAGTGATTCATTCTATACTACAAGCTTGGTAAGCAAGAGAGTTCTACGACGATAAGGTTACGTCAGCAGATCCCTTCACAACAAAGACAGGGTGAAGACATACACCAGTGGAAGGAACATCATGAACTCGGGTAGAGGGCGCTACCTTTGACGGAAACACTATCTTGGGAAACGGAAATCGTTATAAAACAAGTGTCGTAACTTTCCATATCTCCGGATGTGTGATGTGATGTGATGTGATTTTGATTTTTAACGTAGCTTTAACAATTTCTCAGTCATATTGCTACGATGTCTGCAGTGTGGCAGTTTATAGTGATGTCTAGCACTGTGGCGTCATGCCGCAGACATGTAGCATTATGTCCTACCCAGTAACATTATCCTGACACCGGGCCGACCAGTCCTAACACTAACCTCTTAACGCTGAGCGCCAAGCGAGGCAGCTGTTAGTACCATTTTTGTAAGTCTTTGGTATGACTCGGCCAGGGATCGAACCCACGACCTCTCGCATCCGAAGCGGACGCTCTAACCACTAGGCCACCGGAAAACTGATCTTGTTTTCCGTAACTCCGGAAAGAAGGGTTAAAACTATGCGTCTTGTTATTGTGGCCGTGTATGGAGCAAAGGTGCACATTTCTCGAAATTGTGTATGTGTGTGTCTGTATGTATGTATGTATGTATGTATGTATATATATATATATATATATATATATATATATATATATATATATATATATATATATATATATATATATATATATACGCAAAGAGTTTGGTAAAAACGCCATAAAACATATGAATTCGGACATCGTCTTGCAGGTAAGAAAAATGAAATGTGTCTCATTACAGTCTAAAGACTTCCTCTTAGTTCCAGAAAGCATTTAATTGTTGGAAAACAAAGCTGAAAAGTATTTTATTCTTTCTTGACGCATGCCTTTTTGTTATACTATAATATTAAGTATGAACTATAATGTTTTATATGTTGTTTGGACTTTATTATGAATTGTAATGGTAGCCTTAGATTATTCTTACAAAAAGACTTTCTGACAACTTAACTTCATGCTCTTTGATAGCTAATTTAGAAACAAAATACCTTTAACACATTAACCCCTGGCGACGAGTTAACGTGGCAGGAGGTAGTATCCTACTGCCGAGCTCTGTAGCGTCAAGGTCATACATGATACACTAAAGTAGGTGGTATTATAGAAAGTTAGACAGATGTAGCTCTACAATGATACCAAATAATCTGGAAGTTCTAGTTGCACTACAAAATACAGAGGGAGAAAGCTTAGTGTTTGGACCCGGCTTTTTTCCACTCAAAATTTGCCCGTTGTCGGAGTCCGATTTTGTGTCCGGATTTTAGACTTTTTGATCTCAGATCTAAGGCAGACCGGTTAGAACTGCACACAGAAAGAGATGAGCCTTTGCAACAAGTAGGATAAGATGGGAATTTGGAATAAAGCGTGGTCTCGATATGAAAAATAATGGGTCCGTTAAGAAAAACAACAAAAAATTCATCTTTTGCCCTTCTGCTCATGCGCGAGCCAAATAGCCAATGCAAAACTAGGCATTAGGTTATTGGAAAATGACCTGGAAGTTAATGTCTTAGGATGTATTCAGAAAAAAGCTTTCAAAATGTGTTTCCTACTCGAATTTCAGGCGAGAACGATAAAATCCTCCAGGGGTTAGTGTTAAAAAACGTGATATTTCAGTATTTAAGGTAAAGCTTTTAATGATTTGTCATTGCGACCAAATGATTTTGGTATTAATATTATTGTAAATATATTTTAAATATCTTTCGATATATTTACGCCATAATTCAAAAAGACATAAATTTCAGAACCGTATGAGGTTGGTCAGATTTGTATGAGTATCAAAATTTTATATGTTTATCTATATTTAGAATATATCATTTAAAGAGTAAATTTATATACTGAGTGTTGTATGATTTCTATTTTAAAAAAATGTGCTACAGAATTCTGACTTCCTCTTGCAGTTCGAACCCTATATCTTTGCACACTAGCGATGTAACCATCGAAATCGCCAGGAATGCCACATCCACAAACGTAGGCCATAATAAATCTTCTCTCTCTCTCTCTCTCTCTCTCTCTCTCTCTCTCTCGATCTGAGTGCTTTCCCACCAATAATAGAAACATGAGGAAAACAAATGACTTAAATAATTCTTTGCACAAATAATCCATACATAAATAATAAGTGGGGAAAACATTCTTTCCATTAAAGGTCAAAATTTCTTTTGAGACAGGGTAAGGTCAAACTTCTTTGGACACAGGGGAAGGTCAAAACTTTCTTGGACACAGGGACAGGTGAAAACTAATTTGGACACTGGGCGAGGTCGAGACTAATTATTGACCATTATAGTCAGTACAGTGCGATACATGACAAATGTCGGATATAAGTAAGATATCGATATAATCATTCGATTCTCATACGATAGTATAAATAAGAGAGAGATATAATCATTAAATTTTCATACTGTCGTATAAGTAAAAGATTAATATATGTATTTAATTCTCATAGGATAGTATGAATAAGAAATTGATATCATCATCCCATGCTCATACTATGGTATGAATAAGAGATCGATGTAATCATTTTGATTACCATAATATATTGTAAACAGATTAATATAATCATTCGTACTACAGCTTTATTAAGTGATTGATATAATCATATATTCTCATAATATAGTATGAAGAGATAGACGTAATCATTCGATTCTCATACAATTTTATGATTTATTATTATTACTGAAGTAGTAGCAGCTGAATATACCCTTCTCGTACTTTATCGTATAACAATGTGTTATATACTAAGATATTACCTGTCGTTTCTTCTGGTAATATTTGTATAGGTGAAACTGTTTCAATAGAAACTACATATGTCACCACTTTGAAATATTCTACCAAACATTTGTCACAGTTAACGTTGCCGATTAACCTTTAATAAACATCCCCTTTTAGTTGATGCTACTCGCCTGAAACATCGTACGGGTTATTCTTCTTCCCTAACATAATTTGTCTAGTCTTATGAGATTAAGCAAAAGATAGAGGGAATAGTATTTTTAACCCATCGACAATGGTCGGAAGAACGATACACGTGTCTCAGAAAAACTTTCGATGGACGATCGGATACATCGACGATAGTTTTACAAAACGAAAAACATTATTTTATTGGACAAAATGTAATTATTCTATCAATAAAATATCTTTATCCTTTAGTCCGAAATCCACGAGGCCGTATCTAAGTGTGTTTTCACATTGAAAAAGGCAAATAATAAGAAAACATAGTCCCGCGAGCCGGATTCGAACCAGCGACCTAAGGATAACAATGAACTATTTCTACAGTCCTCCGCTCTACCAACTGAGCTATCGCGGGGTTCTATATCATTAAGGTCTCTCCAATGGTTTCCTGAAGTATAATGCTGGTTGTTTGCATCTTTACCGATCAATGAGGCAGCGAAGAGCAATCATTATGTCTGCCGATGCCACTAACTGACATTTGATGGACTGGCATTGCCTCGCTAGCTAGTGTACTTAGACAGTTTTGTGAAGAGGTTCTGAATATACTAATACTGCGACAATAACGACGATGACCACCACGATGAGGACGACATCGAAACGACGCTAATCAAAGTGATGCATTGGCTGCATAGTCACAACACTAAAAACAAGCCCCACCCACTTACTATTACGACGACGACACTGTCTTCTACTGTGCAGTTTCCATTACTACTAATTCTTCTGCTGCTGCTACTACTACCGCCACTACTTCCGTCATCACTTTTATTATTGTCATCATTATTATTGTCAGTATCATCACAAAAGTATTCGTGAAGTAGATTTTAAACTTGTGGAAAAAATAAAATTAGAAGTCAATTATTATATCAACTGTATAAAAAATGGAGAAAGAATAATAACTAATATCGCTAAATAATCGATACATTGATTGCGCATTTCCCCTACAGCATGTACTGGTCGCATCTGAATCGTTGAGAGCGTGCTGTATAAGTAACTCTAATTTGTTTTACGTTATTTTGATATACTTACCGGAGTTTGAATCATCTACACCAGTGGTTCCCAAAGTTTGCTGTATTTCCCTTTTGGGGACAGTAGGATTACCAATGGGGGCGCTTATGCTGAATAATGCTTGTTATAGGGTAAGGTAGAGGGCGCTGAAGATAACCAAGGGGGCGGTGGCCCGAAAATGTTTGGGAACCACTGATCTACACTTAATGTTCTACGCAAAAGGAGTGAAAAATGTACCTGTTAAAATATTTCCTCCATAAATTATCCGCGCCATAGGTTATTGATCTCCTTTCTAGAAGACTATCTTGTCCATTGAGAAAGACAGTTAAAATTTCAGTACATTCATGAATTGAATGAAACACCTAACGAGTATGTATGTATGTATGTATGTATTGATGAATGTATGTATGTATGTATGTATGTATGTATGTATACGTTAGTGTATCTTTGTACGTATGTATGTATGTATGTATGTGTGGGTGTATCTTTGTATGTATGTATGTATGTATGTATGTATGTATAATAGAGTGACCTACATGCTTAGGTATCCGAGAAAAAGACGTACAAAATAGTATGAAGGCAAAAAATGTCAAAATCTTTAAAACGCAAACTCAATTTTTTTAATGTGAAGCGCCTTTATTTTTCAAACGTTCAGAATCTCCTCAGCTTTAACAAGATCACAGGATACATCCTTGTTAAAAATGTTGTTTCCGGTACGACATACAGTTGTGCACACCAGGACACCAAGGCTATTCAACATCTCTAAACCGGCAGGTGGGTACCCAATAATCTCGCTACCTAGCCACTGAAATCAAGAAAAAGACAAGAGTGAGAGCAATCCAAGTGTGCTTTAGCAATTATGAAATATTCCGTTAATATGTCAAGCAACTATTAAATATATCCAAATTATCACCACGAGAGAGCCTCCTAGATCGTTGAAAGACCGTACAAAAATGCTGATATTTTGTAGGTTAATGGCAGTTTGAAAGTTTGCGAGGTCGTAATGGAAACAGTTCATAATGAACAGAATGGACACGAATTCTTAGAATTCATTGGGGAGTGAAAATGTCGGTGGATATGACTCTAGATAGTATATCAGACAAAAAGCCACGAAGCGTATGTAGTCTTTTCAAAGACGTCGACATTGAAGTGCATCTCATTGCAAATTTCTTTTCTATTTTTTTCGCGTGCATGGGTATGCTCGACATTTTAAGAGATAAAAGTGTAAACGAATTTCTGCAAAAACCTTTTTGTCAGACTTTGATGTTGAGACACGATATGAATTCTCTTGAAAGTTTGCCATTCACATTATTTTAGCATCGATCGATCGACACTTTTGTTAAAGTAGATTTAAGTTTAATGAAGCGATCAATCAAGCAGTCAATAAATCAAACACTCAATCAAGCTATTTTGGATTGGATTAATAAACGATGAAAATATGTGGCATAGATCGTAGAGAGTTGAAAGTTCTCTCCAGAGGATGAAACTTCCATCGATATAATGGTGGTTCACTATACATAAGACAGCAGTAAAGTAGTTGCAATTTAAATAAATCTGCAAGGAATACCTAATAACAACCTACTATCTCTACGAAAACAGTCATCATATTTTTACTATATTTCAAAATAATGATCATAATTTGGATATGAAGTGCTCCTTTCGAAGTAAAATGAAATGAAATTCGTCGCTATTTCAGTCAAAATAATAGAATAGGGGTTTCAGAAAATGGTAAACAGAAAAAGCGCATATCTACCACACCACTGTTTATTGACCCCCTTCTTCAAAAGGCAATTAGTTATGTATCTTATATGACATTGAAACCTGGGACCCTACCTAACATCTCACTCGAGGAGCTACAAATACTGACGGGAGATCTACCGCTGCACCTCAGACGAGAAGAGCACATATTGAGATATGCTACCAGAAACTCAATACATCAAGACACCAACCCAAGCAAAAGGATGATTATTAAAACGTGTAACATTCCGTTCAGGCAAAAACGAGCTCTAAACCACCCAGAAGGTAAGAAAGTACACACGCTCTGTGATGAAATTCAACTATCCGGAATTCAAGCAGAACAATACAAAATCAAAGATCCTACCCCTTGGAAAAACTGCACGCCCAAAATAAACCTGTCTGCCCACAACTTAGGATCAAAACTACAAAACCCACCAAAAATACTAACAGAAATCCAGAAAATCATCGAAGAAACTTACTCTGGATTTCTTAAAATCTACACAGACGGATCTAAATCGAAAGAAGAAAAGAGAACTGCTGCTGCAATAGTGGTGCCGCAACAACAAGTTGAATTTGGTGCAAGACTCCCGGATGGCTGCTCCATTTACAAAGCAAAATTCTGGGCAATAAATGAAGCCCTCAAATGGATCAAGACCCAAAACCACAGCCAGTACGTCATTATAACAGACTCTCTAAGCGTACTCAAATCCTTAGAGACTAGCACATTAAAAAGTAGAGCAAATATGCTAGAAGACACTATGTTATCCATCAGGGAGATCGAGGATAAACAACAAACCATCGAATTCCTATGGGTACCTTCTCACATCAATCTGATTGGCAACGATAAAGCTGACCGAAGAGCGAAATACAATCTCCTGAACAATGTAACAGAAACACTTAATTACAGTGTGTACGAGATATATAGCCAGATAAGAAGCAAAATGAACAGGAAATGGCAGGAGCTCTGGGACAACACCAAGAAGGGCAGACATTTATACCAACTGCAAAAAGAGGCCACAAGGGTAATCACGACACCTAAAATCCTGGAAATCGTGGACATCCGAATTATCAATAGGATCAAAACAGGAAAAACTTTACTCCGAAACAGCTTTGGGAAACATCTCAGGAAGGAATTGAACCAAACTACTAATTGTCCACATTGCCTTGTTGCAGAAACACTGGACCACGTATTCAACACCTGTCCCAGATACCGTAATCAACGAGTCGGTTTCCAAGATTACCAAAAGAAAATGAATTCCCCTACAACATACCCTGAATTTTTGGACAAGGTACGCAACAAAAACATCGATACCACATACATAAACATAATAAGGTACCTCAAACAAATTAACAAACATGGCAACATATAAATCCAATTATAATAACAATTAATAGAAGGGCTAAAGCAGTAAGGTAAGACTGCTAGCTGAAGCGCACGCCCATGGTTGTTGTTTTGTGTGTCTTTTTTTATATAAATATTTCTTTTTTATTTTTCCCCCTCATGTAGGCATGCAGCTAACACAATACTAACCATCATGGTCTGAGAAAAACAACACATATATTCTCATAACTATGTATACATATTATAAAGGTGGCAAACTCCCGCCATCAGGCCCAGATACACACGACAACAAGAATGTTAGGATACAAATAAACACAAAATATACTTAGGCCCCAACCATCTTAAGACTAATAGGTGACCTAAGCCAAGTCAAGAGGACACACACACACACACACACACACACACACACACACACCACTACGAAACTAAATAAACAATAACAACAACACAGTCCCCAATTATTAACACGACATGTAAATCCAACACTTATACTCAGACCAAACATACTAATTTATACAACAGAAAGGGGCACAATATACCTTCTAAATTCAATATAGCTATTAAACAAAGAATCGTGGCGATAAAAAAAACCAGTCGCAAAATCAAGATCTTAGGCAATGGAAATCGAGTCGAAACAGAACAGCAAACTCTAGCAAAACAGCAAAACACTACAACAGCACGAAGAAGAAAGAAAGAGGGTATCATAAAATGAAGAAGGAGTAAAGAAGAAAACGGACATCGACTTTCAAATTGCCAATTTATATGAGGTTATTCCTTCGGCTATTGAAGACCTCTTTCGATACAAGCTCTATACCCACAACCCTAACTCGATCCTTTGTATACAACCAACAAAATGAAAACCGAAAGTAAATACAGCGTGACCCAAACATGTATAGGGGCCTGACACCCAGCTGATTGTCAACATTTCGGAAAATCAAAAGTACACCATGTACACCAAATTCCAACTTTAATTAAAAATAGTAATGAAATTACACAAATCAAAGGATTAGGAAAATTACACGAGTGACACACCATTGGAACAGATTTCTGTCCACTAGTACAACTGGACTTGAGTCCCGCGGGCCCCTTGTCTCCTTTCCTCGGCCGGACATGTTCATGAATTAAAAAGTGCGACATTCGCACATAAAAGCGGGACTTAGTGGCTCCATTCCTACAGTCCCGATCAATTGAAAATCTCGACCTTCGAGATTTAACCAGTCGCGAAAGCACTAGTTGGGTAGGCCACTTAAATCCTTTAATTGATTGATTGATTGAAACCTGGGGCAAAGACAATAGAATGATATAAAATATTTTAAACTAAAACTATTTGAATTACGCTAGCATAGAAATATAAACACTTACTAAAACATCGGATCTCTCTCACAAGAATACCGCAATGCAAATTTTCACAAATGATAATTCTAGGTACATACTAAAAACTAGATCTGTCCGTAAGCATGTACATACAGAATACATCCCACCACTAAGTTGTCATACTTGATAGTTCTAAGTGTGTATATTGACAACTAGATCTGTTAGTAAGTATGAAAAAACAGAATAGATCTCACCACCAAGTTGTCACACATGATAATTGTAAGTGTGTATTTTAAAAACTGGATCTGTACATAAGTGAATAGAGAATACATCTCGCCAAGTTGTCATGCATGATAGTTCTAAGTGTGCATGTTGACAAGTAGATCTGTCAGTAAGCATGTACATACAAAGTACATACCACCACCACGTTGTCATACATGATGGTTCTAGGTGTGTATATTGACAGCTAGATCTGTAAGTAAACATGTACAAACAGAATACATCCCACCACCAAGCTGTCACACATTTTAATTATATGTCTGTATTTTAAAAACCAGATCTGTTAATAAGTGAAAAGAGAATACATCTCATCACCAAGTTGTCATTAATGATAGTTCTAAGTGTGTATGTTGACAACTAGATCTGTCAGTCAGCAACTGCATCCAAAATACACTCCACCACTCTGGCAAGATATTAGGTGTGCATGTTGACAACTAGATTACACCCCATCACCAGGTCGTCACAAATACTTGTTTTACGTGTGCATGCTGACACAATCTTTATAAAAATGGAGATAATACTGTATTTATCGCCATACAAAGCATATCAAATTAGGCGGGATATTAAGTAAACAACAGTGAGGCAGGCAGACGGAGAAGCTAACTCTAGTAGACAGTTCCCGTTGCTGGTGGCGGAAGTGGGTATGGTGATGCGTATAGCCATCTGACGCTGTTTGTTTTGTCACATAATAAATGCTTTATCTCATCTTCCAACATAATTAGGTTTTATAAATGATAACAGTCATCCCTGCGTTGATTTTCTACTGTAACTTTGAATAGTGAATCTGTAGCTAAAAGTTCCTAACCAAGCTCGTCAGATTTAAAAAGTAAGCGCTTAATATTAATTCATGAAAGTCCTTCTTATATACTGCATGATGTAACTTCAAAGCAGGAAAGTCCAAACTCTAAATTATAACGGTCTGTTTCGACGGAAATTTTAACATTTTTCCTCTATCCCAGAAAGAATTAAAATAGAAAAGCATTGGAATTTCTGGCCTCACTTATCTTCCTTCAGTTTACCCTAATCAGCATGTTCTCTTTATCTCCTCATATTCTCAACTTACAACAAGCAAATCTAAATTAGCATTTCCAAGGAAGAGCAATTTAGGAATAGCTTTTAATTTACTGACTCTCTTATCTTCAATAGTTTTCCATAATCAGTGAAAACAAATAAACACCCCCTCAACCAATAACCAACAAGAAACAAATAAAAATAAAAAATAAAAAAGTAACAACAAAAATGGCCTTCATGAAAACTGTTGGCTACTATACGTGATATTCGAGAATCGTGCATCTTACTAGCCAAGGTTCCGATGACCCTATTTACACCTTGGCGGATCGCACGGCTATACCGGTGCTTTGTCCTAGGGACATCTGTAGGATTTCATGTGTTCCCTCCCTTGAGATGTAATGCCAACTAACCAATAGCGTGATGCAATGTACATCGGCCAAAAACTGTGGTGGCAATTGCCCGACAAAGGATACTTTCTAAGTTTAACATCGAAAATATGACTATATACAAGAGCGAAGCCTTTACAGGTGTATGTGAGTGAAAGGTATTCGTGCAGGCAGGGAACGGCACTGGAAAATTCCTTATTTAACAGTCCATTCAGTTTGTGTGCTCCATTTTTCTCGATCACGTAGGAACGTCTTTCAAATTTGAATAATTTAATTTTGACTGGATGCGGTGGCTTGCCGCCGCATCAAATGAAATTCACAGACCGGAAGCACATACATATCTGCTCGATATGCCAAGGTGAAGATATGAGTATTGGAACCTTGGCTAGCGAAACTGAGAGTCCTGAAGCTGCGGTAAAAAAAAAAAGTAAAAAAAATCTGAAAACATACCTCCCACCAGTTTTTTATTTATACTTTTTTTGTTTGTTTTGTTTCACTGTTCATACTATATTATTCCATTATCATTAGTTAAGGGAATATAGAAGGGACCGTACAATCGATCGTTTCAAACGTCAATATAATTTGCATCTGAAACACAAAAAGTAATCCCGCGAGCCGGATTTGAACCAGCGACCTAAGGATAACAATATTTCTTTTCTACAGTCCTCCGCTCTACCAACTGAGCTATCACGGGATATGGCGATTACACCGTCGTGATCTACATTGTTTATTATTTGTTTCTATTTCGGTTGGAAGCAATAGAGAGTGACCATTACGTCTGCTGTCGCCTATGCCTGACAGTTCATGGATTGGTATTGGTTCCAATAGAGTGGACTTATAGTTTCTTCGATACTCTTAGAATATAGTAATATTACTTCTGTGACGACTACAGTTACGTCTACGACCAATTCAAGGACGATGACGACGAAACGGCATACATCAGACTGACACATTGGCTTCAAAATAGAAACTATAATAACTACAGTGGCTCGTTACAAAGAAAATTTGGAGTATCTATCCATGAATCAAGGGATTGGGGTTCTAACTTGTAACTTGTAACAATATAACACAAGGGAAGATACGGGGCCGCACCCCTCGGTAGTTCCAACACTGCTAGTCTATCCTAATTGCGTCTGCTAATTTCCAACTTAAGTCAGTCGTAATCAAGAATAGTTCAATTTTCAAAACAGCTCGACACACTTCGTTCAGTTTGTGACATAATGGAGAAAATGCAATAATTGTTCGCCGATTTGTACGTTTGGACAAATGCTGGCAAGAATTGCCGTTATGCATTCTGATAGTCTTGGATTTAACCATTGACAAAAAGAATATTGATTTTGGCAAATTTGGTGCTAATTGCTTGTAACATTGTTGTGCAGTGCATTGTTAACTCCTGAAACATGTCAATACTTATTGATTGATTATAACATAACAACACAAACACAAACATAAAACCCCAAAACCATAACTTTCCCAAAATTATTCTTTCTATAACATTCATTGATCAATAAAATAATATTTTATGGATATTGTCATATTTGCAAAGGCAATGCCAGGTAATACTGCCATTATCGTCAAAGTGTGAATTCGTTTACAAGCTTGAAAGCAATTTGACGATATGTGATCGGAAGTCTGATCGAGTTGCACGTAAAGTTGTTATTCATTAAGATGACGAAGAGAAGGGGGAGCAAAGTGTTTTCCAAATGGTTAGGAATTTGTACGGAAGATTGATGAAGGTCTGTAATTTGACAGGTTAACTTTAAATGGCTCATATGGTTATTAACATTGTTATTTTATATACCAGAAAAGCATACACACACACACACAATTTCAAAATAATTGTATCTCCACATTTTCGAACCATTAAAAAGAAATAAAGCCATTTCAAGTTGATGAATGTGGAATAATTCTTTATTAAGTTAATTAGTAATTGCCTTAGTAATTTCATTCCGTATCAGTTGCTGGAATTACAACAAATGATAAATAACCTGCATTAATGGATGGCCAGTCAATTTAAAAACTACATCGTTAGATTAACTTTGTTTTAGAAAATATCGAAGCAGCCCCATGATAGCAAATAAAATAAATGTCCCCTTGTGGTCCTAAACTGTGTACCTATAATATAATGGGTATCTTAAAACTCTGTAACTATATTATAATATTACACTGGTCCCCTTCTTATACTACCACCCCTTCTGCACAGGGAAAGTGACATTATAAGACGGGTGGCCATTTCAGAGAGGGAACTACATTTTTTGTGAGAAGTATATGTAATGTACGTAGTAGGAAAGCTACATACTTCAAAGCATTTAATATCTTCATTTAATATCTTCATTTAAAGGTACAATTAAGTATTAAAATGTTCTTCTTGTTATAATAATAGACTTATTTCAACTGAATATTCATTAATTGTTCTTATTCTTGGCGTAGGCGTAATATGCAAGCGGATATTGTTGTCAGGCACATTGCAAAACCATTCAAAAACGTCATTTAAATCTTGGTACATATATTATTCACTTTCCATTTGCTCCATTTTCTCACTGCTGCTGAATAAACTCCTTATCGGTTACGATGTTGTTTATTCCATTCTTTTCAACATAATTTTTTTTATTTGAGTCTTTTCTACATAAAATTGTTCGGCAAGTCCTCCCTCCCTACCTCACCCGATGTCATCGAGTAGAATAAAAATCTTTATTCTAAAATAATACGTATCCGTGTATGTGATGATATGTTAATGTTTACTAATGATTTATTCAGATGTTGCTAACTGTATGCGATTTAATTTTGCAGACGAAACTTTTGTCGAGTGGACGAAATGCCTTCTTCGAAAAGGAAGCGATAAATGTGTTGTCACGTGATTTTTCGGTCTTTGTTTCCCGAAATGTAGCCGCTCGTGAGGGGAACAATATACATTTTTGTACTAATATGCTGACCGCTGGTCGCGTGAGAGGGTTGGCCGTTCTTGAAGGGTACTTATGAATACAAACTCGTCGGTGACAAGGGATTCTGGCTGTAAGAAGCGGGTGGCCGCTGGTCAGGGGGAGCCGTTCAAGAGGTGGACTACTTTATTTGTATTATACTATATCTAAGTAGCTGTCAAATTATTCTGTTGTCGTTCCTCCACATGATGTTTTTGGGATCTCCGCTTTGTACAGATTCGTTGTTGTATTGTTGTGGGTGGGTGGGGATGGTTTTGTGATAGTTTATTTTTTTAAAAATGGCACACAATTTCTCAACGAACGAAGTCGGGACAAGTCTCAAAGTTGATTAAATGAGAACACATTGTCGACGTGTTAACATAATGGAACAAGTTTGACTGGACATTATCAGTGGCTGAGAGAAACATGTACATATGTGCAGGATGCAAAATAAAAAGGCGACAAAATTCTCATAATTAAAGGTGAAGATACAACGTGTCTAATACTATTTCCAAGAACGTGACAGTTAGAGAACCAAAGACACAAAGGATGCATATTTAAGAAAGCCTGAGAGCCTTAAGTTAATTATCCATTTAATAATTTTCGGTTATCGATTGATATTGTTCCAGTATATTCTAGTATTCCTTATTTCCAGGTTTGATACTTACAAATTACTAAAAAACGTAAATCCCGCGAGCCGGATTTGAACTGGCGACCTAAGGATAGCTTTCAACTTTTTCTACAGTCCTCCGCTTTTTTTTTTTTTCTTTCTTTATTTAAAAAACGCTTTGTACAGTATATAAGTTAAAAATATACAGTCAGTATGTACATAGTAGTTTGTAATGCTATATTACAAAATAATGGTTCTACAATAGTATTTTGTAATGCTATATTACAAAACAATGATTCTACAATAGTATTTTGTTAAGCTATATGACAGAACAATGATTCTAAAATTTTATTTTGTAATGCTATAGTACAAAACAATGATTCTACAAAGTAATAAACACTTTATCCTCTTCTATTCTCATTAAAGGATTATCTTTTACAAAATACTTCGTAATCAAAGTCTGATTTTTGTCTTTGTAATGTTGATACGCATATAATATATATTTTCTAGTCAAATATTGGAACAATCTTTCTATGTCTATTTGTTTCCCTAATAAAGACATAATGTTTCTTCTTTTGTAAATGCACAATCGAGCAATGCTCAGAATGTAGTTCAAAAAATAACTATTTACTGATTTTGTTTCTTTGTTATATCCTATCATGAGCATTTGTTCAAAAGAAGTGCTATTGAGAACACCAACTCTACAATTTTTAAAAAGAATCTCAACTATATATACAATATAATTCTTAAAAGAGCTTAATTCAGGACATTTCAAAAACATGTGAAATAAATCTTCTGTTTCCAACTGGCACACTGGACATAAGTCATTATCAATTTTGCCATAGTATTTTAGTCTCTCTTTTGTAAATATTCGATTGTGCATTATTCTGTAATCCAAATCTATACAATCTGGGGTCTTGAAAGGTAGGTGTATCAATTTCCAGTATTTATGCTTTTCCAAACTAAATATCTTACTCCAAAAGGAAACAGAAGCTGGTTCTTGAAAATTCAACGTACATAAAAGCTTGTAAAATAGTTGTGTTGTACATAAACAGAGGTCATATAATTTTGTATCAACTCTGAGAAACATATTTTTTCTCCCATTGGTTACAGTGGGTTTTGACTCTGTTGCAACAATATTTCTCCAGCCTAATGGTATACTTTCTATTATGCAATTATAGTCTTTTTTTATCTTATCTTTTTTGATCTCAGAATTTGATTTGTATATCATTTCTTGAATAGCTCTATAAGGTAGTATTCCAGGTACAAATTCATATGTAATATCCTGAACACGAACAATTCCTGCTTCTATAAATTCTGCGAAAAACAACGTTTTACCAGCACATGTAATATTAGGATTTAAAAAGAGAGGTTGTTCAAAAACATTCCTCACATCAATATTTGTATCGATATTATTTCTAAGTTTTTCCCATGCATGAAACATTTCTCTGTAAAATATAGGTAGGGTATTCAATTGTTGCTTATTTAAAGACATGAGAAACAACTCTTTGGTCAACCTCATGTTCAGGACAGTAGATAAAAAGTGATCAAAGGTATTTTTCAACATAGCATGGCAATTCACATCAAAGTATCTTTTTAAAAATTTTAGTCTGAATGCATACATTTTCATCTTTATATCAGTTAACTGTAGTCCGCCATTTCGCTTATCACCAATTATTGTATAATAGTGAACCAAATGGGACTTTCCTGACCAGATAAATCTGAGAAATAATTGCTTCAATTCATCAGCAATCATATCAGGAAGAGGCTGAACTGACACTATGTACAATACTCTAGAAACTAATAAGTTATTAACAACTGTTACTTTTCCTTGTATTGTCAAATATCTCTGTGACCACAGTTGCAATAAGTTTTTAATTTTAGACAATCTATCATTCCAGTTCAGTTGCTCACATAACTTTGCACATTTTCCCACATAAGCTCCCAAAATTAAGATGACTTGATCACACATTTGAATTTGTAATTGTTTGCAATAATCATCAGTAAGTTTACCAGATCCAATACACAGAAGTTCTGTCTTTTCCTTGTTCACCTTTGCACCAGATCCTTTACAATACAAGTCAAGTACATTAAAAGATTGATTAATGGATTGTGTGTCCGCTAATGTCAAGGTTGTATCATCTGCATGTTGAAAAACTTTACTTGTATTACTAGACAGTGGGAGTGGAATACCTTTGATAGTGGGATTTGCTTTGATAGCGAGTCCTAAGGGTTCTGCTGCTAATACATATAACATTGCTGATATAGGACAACCTTGTCTGACTGAATTTTTAATTAAAAAGGGTTTCGTTAGATGACCATTGCATTTAACACTACTTTTAATTTCATTATAAAATATCTTTATCCACTGAATAAAATTGTCACCAAAACCGAACTTTCGTAAAACAGAAATCAAATATGAGTGGCAAACTCTGTCAAACGCTTTTTCTTGATCAATTTTTAAGATATATCCCTCAAGATTGTCTCTCTCAACCATATCTATAATATCTCTTACAGTGACTATAGTATCAGCAATATCTCTCCCAACTATACAACATGTCTGAGTTTGAGAAATAATTTTGGGTAATACCATTTTTAAACGTGTAGACAAAATCCTTGCCAAAATTTTATAATCTACATTAAGTAAACTGATAGGACGCCAATTTTGCAATCTTCTATTATCCCCCTTATTTTTATAAATAAGTGATATAACCCCAAATCTCATTGATCTCGACATAATATTGTCATTCTTAACACTCTGAAAGATGTGCAACAGAATATCATATATACAATCATAAAATTTACAATACCACTCTACTGTCAATCCGTCCGGGCCGGGGCTTTTATTTTTAGCCATCCCTTTTATAGCTGTATGTATTTCATCAACTGTTATTATGGCATCACACATATCTTTATCCTCATCAGATACAGAACAGTTTACAAAATTTAAAAGTGAATCAGTACAATTATCATCAACAGTTACCGAAGAATATAAATGACTATAAAACTGATGTATTTCATCTAAGATTCCGCTTGTATTTGAAATAATTACACCATCATCATCAATCAATTCATTGATTACATTTTTGTTGTGTCGATATTTCTCAAGATTTAGAAAATATTTAGTATTTCTATCGCTTTCAATTGCCCATTTGGCCTTAGATCTCAATATAGCACCCCGACAAAAATCAGTTTCATAGTCACTTAGCTGATGTTTTAGTTCTTCATATTTGTTAATGTCATATGATTCTTTATTTGCGACTTTTTCTGAAAATGATTTTAATTTATTTTGCAATGTAAAGTATTCTTGTAATCTTTCCTTATTTCTTCTTGTACAGTATACTTGGGAAAATTTTTTAATTTTGTATTTTACATTATCCCACCAAATGAGTGGTTCACTGAAATACATTTCGTCAGTTTTTCCCTCGGTAAGAATTGATTTCACTCTTTGTACATATTTTTCCTCAAAAAGAACATTGTTATTTAATATCCATAATCCGGGCCCTGTTTCCACTTTGCAGGTATTTAGTTTAAGGTATACAAAAGAATGATCACTAAAGGATGTATCTGCATAATAAATATTTTGCACATTGGAGTGCAATTTTGAGGAAATCAAAAAATAATCTATTCTACTCTGCTTCATTTCGCCTAGTACAACTTGTTTTCTGGAGAAACTACGAGTACTAGGATTTCGTGATCTCCATAAATCGGTAATATTCCTATCATGAATAATTTTATAAAGTTCACGCACTGCTACATCATCAATATGTAAGGCTTTGTTATGTCGATCAATACCTGCTAAAGTTGTATTAAAATCACCAGCCAGGATAGTGCTATCACTAGTACTGTTATGTAAATATGTATTTAGCTTCATGAAAAAGTTAAACCTTTCCTTCACAACATTTGGAGCATAAATATTGATTAAATCAATCACTTTATCATCAATAGCTATTTTAAGATGTAAAATCCTACCCTTTTCAATCATTTCTTGTGTCACCTGATTTCTCAATTCTCTCACTACTAAAACAGCTACACCTGCCCTCCTATTGTCAGCATTACTATAAAATATGTCACCATTCCAAATCTCATTTTCTCTAATACTTTCAACAAACTCATCATCCCAAAAGGTTTCTTGCAATAATAAAATATGGCCTCTTTTCTCTTTAAATATTTCTAAAACAGACTTTAGTTTATTCAAATTACGCAAGCCATTTACATTTAGAGATACAATATTTAAAGCCATGATTATGATGAGTGTATTGAAAGTATTAAAAAATGT
Organism: Sinohyriopsis cumingii; assembly: GCA_028554795.2. Lineage (NCBI taxonomy): Eukaryota > Metazoa > Mollusca > Bivalvia > Unionida > Unionidae > Sinohyriopsis > Sinohyriopsis cumingii. The sequence continues at coordinate 144,393,225 of CM068826.1, read as the reverse complement.
TGAGTGTTTGATCATTTCTTCATAGGTGTTCGTCGCATGCTATTCATCTTCATATTAGGTACTGGATTAAACCTTCTCCTTCTCCTTTGTACTACTTTGAAATTTTCGATATTAGTACCGTTTTCTTGACATGTACGTGATTCGTTTGATCTTTCAACAACGTCTGCAGCCATCTTCCTGTCATCATCTGAATCTGTCCCCGATCCATCTCCAATTGTATGATTGTTGTTTACTTCCTCAGATTCTATTTCTACATTGGTCATATCAACTCCAATTCTTTCTTTTTCTTCCCCACTTTCTCCACTCTCATTATCTTTTTTTGCATTCTCAATTTCTTCTTTATCATCTTCGTCACTCTGTAACTGCAATATGTCTTCCCTCATATCATCATCAACTTGCGAATGAATGCCTGCAATGGCCTCTCTGTAACACATACATGTTTGCGCCTCTTTGTGGCATTTGTCGCATATCCTGCATGTACACATAAGAGGAAAACTTCCACAACTTTCACATCTTTGCCTTGTGCACTTTTTTGCTACGTGGCCTTGCTCCCCACACTTGTAGCATACAAAATCAGGGCAGTCTTTTATAACATGTCCCGGATCAAGACATCTAGAACATACCTTAACTTGATTATTGTGTAATACTCTAAAGTATTGTTGACCATTGACAGTCTGAAATTTCAGACTGTAAGGCAAGGATTTTACCTGCTGTGGAAATTTACATTTGACATAACGAGTCCCATCAGCCACACTAGTTCCAGGATAATATCTGCGTTGAATGGGAGAAAGAAGTTCTACTCCGTATTCACCGAGCTTCATACTTATATCATCATCTGTGATGTATGCTGGTAAATGAAGAATTGACACAATAATAGTGTCTGAATATAAAAGAGTACAATCAAAGTGTTCACTTCCAATATCAATTCCACACAAGGTATTATATGCTACTTCCTTACTCGGTAGTTTGACCTCATACAAATTTGCACCTTTGGGCACAACTGCATAGACCGACATATCTCCGGTTAATTCTTCTACACTTCTAACAATATCACTTGCCTTTATTTTCTTCACATCCTTTACATCAATCACCACGGTACATTCTTTCCCAAAACGACGAGAAGCTCCTGTCTGTCTATCGATGTTACTCGACATGCCATTCTTATTGTTAGCTATTCCACTGGTGTCATTAGAGTGTGAGTCAGCTCCTTGTGCTGCACGTGCAGCACGACCAGGCTTTGTATTCATTGTCACAGAAAATAATATTTTGTGTGGTGGATAAAGTTATCCACACACTCAAAATATATCTCACTTATATATGAATGCGATCAAACAAATCTTATCAACGTACCTGTAACAAATTAAAACAGCAAAAATGTCTATTAAAGGAAAAAAACTTGAAAATTCACGGAGCGATCATCAAACGTGTTTTCCTTCTGATGTCATAACCGGAAGTCTCGTATAATGGGCATTATTAGACTGTGTATCTATATTATAATACAAAATAGGTATTACAGTCTGTATAAATAACCTCAGGATCTGTCACAGTGTCCATGAAGCGACATCACAATGTCTTTGCATCATCCGTTCAGACAGACTCCTAGTAGAGTGGATGACACATTCTCTTGGATGAACTCATTCTGGGTGTTGCAAGTTTGAAATCTCTGTTCCGGTTGGAATGAGGACTGATTGGGGATGCATCGTCTTTAACAAAGTCATAAATGAGTTCATACAGTTGGAACATTTGACTGGAGAGTAGTCGTGCCAGATAAATACATGGACATGTACGTTGGATGGAATCCAAATGGGCGGCAATTCTCATGGTCAAAGAAAAGGATACATATTGCGAACAATATTCCCCCAAGAATCCGACGAATTGAGAAGCAGTGACACAAAGCATGCATAAGGTGCCTAGGGCTTTATGGCAGTTTATGAACCTGTATATGAATCCCAATAATGGTATTCGTACCGAAGCAAATCTGGAGTCCACATGCCTTTTTGAGGGGTCACTGATTGGTCCTTAAAAAGTAATTGGGTTTTTTCAGTGCCATGCAACATTTATTATATGAACCGAATGCGATGAATTTCTTTTGCAAGGAAGGGTGTTATTACTGTATAACATTTTGAAACGAGCATGACGTTACAGAATCATCGTGCAGCTTTACTCTTTAAACATCCAGTCGATTGTAAGTCAAACTGCAATCAATTCTCTTGTGTAATGATTGAAGTTTGTGGGAATTTTCACAAAATGTAATTCGTATTGTTAACATTTAAATTTTTATGATTTTCAATCAATCTGAATTTGTAGTACTTCAACATTACTGAAATTCACATTCTAGAAAAATATTAGTGTTTCATACTATTCTACAAGCTAGGTAAGCAAGAGTGTTTCATGACGATAAGCTTACGTCAGCAAATCCCTTCACAAAATAGATAGGATGAAGACATGGGGGGGGGGGGGTTTCCACGGTTGCAACGGAGTTACTAATTGTAGTACCTAAAATTACCTCCCTTAGCTCCAATGCGCAAGCCCACAAAATATTTCCAGTTCCGGATAGTTAGCGAGACATAGTCAACAAAGGAAGGAATGTAATCTGTACTACAGATCATTATGTTTAAACCAATGAATCAATTATATATGCCAAACATCTTTGGTTCATACTAGAAGAATAATTATAGACATTAAATCAGATAATTAGAATCAGTGTCCATACTTACATTATATCAGAGAATTCAATATTTACTTTCCATACTTAAATGATATCAAATAATTAAATTAGATACACTGTCCATACCTGATAATATAAATTAATTATCCATAATTTCAGTTACATTTGTTGGAACATTTCACTCTGCTCTTCGATTTTAAACATTTATTGCAAATTTTTGGTCATAAATCTTTAACGAAACCAATATCAACAATTTGCATTTTACCTATGTTGATATATCCTTCTTTCTCAGTTATTTTCGCAAGGCTTATAGTTCGTTTATAACACTTATTAAGAAAGTTATAACACAATTTCGATAAGAAAATTATAACACGAATTCGATACGTCAGCTGATTTGTAATGCTGAATATTTTGAACCAGAAATTTTTAATTTTTTTTTTAAATGGAACACAGTATTCAGAGGAACTTAAGAAAGCAATAATTACATTAGCTATCATAACGATAAATGAGTGTAATTAATGCAGACGAAATATGTATTCATATTTGGGTCTAAATATCGTACAATATTCAGAATAAATAACATGCCCAATGACGTTCTTTTGTTGTTTCATTTTCTTTTTAACTTTTGAAACATCAAATATCGGACGGAAATGCAATAACTTTCAGCATGATTTTTCTTTCCTTATGCTGACACGTAATAACTCTCAAATTTGCTGGGTCTTTAGACAACATTTCTGATTGCCACCAGCAAATTCATCTAGAACAGCCTTCTTAAAATTAGTTTAATTCTGTTTAACGTTCCTTGCATCAAATATGTAAGTTTTAAAGATCCAATTATTTCACAGATTCCGTCATATTACTTTGGTTCGCCTTTGAAATCAATATTGGTCCACGTGACCGGATGTAAAATTGCAAACAGTATGATTTAACAAAAAGAGACTGCTTGTAAGAACATGCTCTACAAGTAAATAATAAATGAATACTCACAAATATTCATATTTGTTGTCTTTATCTATCAGTCACTCTTTCTATCTTAGCATCATTTTATACTCGTTTTTAACCAGAAGTATGTTTATGTAATATACATATGCAAACACCCATTCATTCGAGGATATACATACCCATGCACCAGATGAAAGAAGACAGATATACAGGCATACAGATAGGCGAGAGCCACAAATGTCCTATACATACATAGTGTGTCTAACATCGATATTTCTCCAAATTGTATACTCTAAAATTTCCACCCGTTCAAGGAAATAAAATTAAAATAATCATCAAGGAGACTCGTACGTGCGCCTGTCTGTTTAAACGTGGTTGACATTTGTGCATTTTGAAAAAACTCAAGTTATTTCATGAAAAATATAACGAACATTAATAGAAATGCAACAGTCTAAATCAATAATAAAAAATCCTTAAGAAGTTGGAATTTTTTCTCGTTGTCGTTCAACCTCCATTAACTGCTATGATTGAATCTGTACAAAATAAACATATTTTCATTATTGTTCAAGCGAGATAAATTGCAAGAACTTTTTACGCAGCCATACACATTCGCACAATCAAATAATACAAACTAAAGCATAAGGTAGTAATGGAAAGATAATGAAGTTCTGAAATGGGCAGTTAATATTTATTTGAAAGCTGGGAGCAGCGCAAGGTAGTGAAACAATATAAGATGTAAAAAGAAATTAATCAAATATTGATAGAATTTCTTTTTAAGATAGTGCGATATCGATCCTCGTTGCATAATGTGAGTGGTCTATCACATTTTATTGATCCACATCTGCCATTTTCATTGATTGAACTATCCGGAAGTGAGTTGCACCTATATGCCCTCTGGTGTTTTCAAAGGGAGATACTAACCGTAAAAACCCTTATACCAGTGGAAGGAAGATCATGAACTCAGGTAGAGGGCGCTACTTTTGACGGGAACACCATTTTGGGAAACGCAATTCGTTGTAAACAAGTCTCGTAACTTTCCATATCTCCGTAAAACGAATCTTGCTTGAAGGGTTAAAACTATTAGCCTTGTTATTGTGGTCTTGAAACTGTATATATATATATATATATATATATATATATATATATATATATATATATATATATATATATACTATTATTTAAGGTGGGTCGTGGGCAGTTTTGTCGTCCTCAGACGGTTTCGTGGGCAGATAAAAGTTCGTGGGCAGATTTCCATCTGCCCACGAAGCACGTCGTCCTTTTCTGCACTCTTGCCACAAATATCAATAAAATAAATGCATATTTACGCTGCTGAATGTTAAATATTCGATAAATATTCATCTGCAAAATAAATAATTGCCTTTTTACCTATTTATTTCCATTTTTTCATTAATGAATTGAATTGAATAGCACAACTTGAGTTACCTCCCATTATGTACTAGTATATATTGCACCTTAAAAATAGATTGACCCGGAAGTAGTATGTTTCAAATTTACTGCCCATGATGACAGGGGGTCGTTACAAAGAAAATCAAGGGATGGGGTTCTAACCTGTAACAATATATTATGTTAATAGTGTTACAGGTTAGAACCCAAATCTGTTGATTTTCTTTGTAACGAGCCACTATGCCCGTGATTATTATTGTGAGAGATCAAAACTGCCCGGGAACCAGGATGTGGAGTGAATAATCTGCCAATGTCGCCAACAAGCACCATACATATATACTATTTATTTTGATATCTAAGAGAAGTTTTCAATAATGCTAATTAGTAACATTATAATGAGTGAGCTGTTATATGTCTTTCGAAATACCTCTATTCACTATTGCTGGTCTTGAGCCCAAACTAAGAGGATTGTGGCTGTCATTAGAAATACAAGTGATACCATTTATTTAAATCCAGGCTTAGTAAGTTCATAACTTCACTTAAGTTCATATTATATGCTGCTGCATTTTCTTCTCTCAGTCTACCATTAACAACGACAACAAAAGAAAAATGGTGTTTACTCAGAATTTGTTCCTATATTTATCAAAAAATTTGTTTTGGAACAGATATTTTGTTGGAAAAGCTGAAAGAATAAAATTGGGGGAAAATCATGATGGTATAATAATACAATTGTTTACTTATAATAAAAGAATACTGGATTTAGTGTACAACATCCTTGCAATAATTAAATGGCATTGTGAATATGCAGAACCCCATTTCTTTAATGTACATGTACTGTTTAAGGTACAAAACTGTTTTGCATACTTCATAACTTATTTCTCTAATAGTGCAAATAATAGGAGACAGAAGACATTTAGAAAGAATTAATTTGTCAAAATAAGTTAAATATCAAGATTAGTTTAATGGACGTTTGAAAATTTACTATTAAAGTAAAATTGCCTATTTTTGAGAGAAAAATCCTAATAGTAATACACGTAATTTTATTTAAATTAGCAGTAATGTAGAGGATGCTGATTTATTTATGAAATATACTATAAACGTGTGTTTCATGTTCATTACTCCAAAGTAAAATACCCAAGAACCACCTCAGAAAATCAGTAATGACATATTCACGTAAAACACAAAACACAATTCTAAAAAAGTGATGGAGATGCAGTTATCAGCTGTGAGTCACATAGCTAACACATGTTGAGTAGCAGACTGGATGATTGGTATGGAACGAATTGTATTTGCCTTGTCAGAATAGTTGGTAAAGATTTTAAGAGGACTTCCTGGTTGGAAAAAAGTGAATTGGAGAAATGTATTATTTTTTTCATCGTATGTGTCCTTGTTTCACTTCATTAATAATAATGATATGACTTTTGACAAATCTTTTTGTCCGAGTGACTCAATGCTGATAAGTGTAAAAAAATGTCGAGGCTGCGACAGATGTGTCCTCTGTAGAAATGGGTGTTTATTAAACTAGGTCAAAATTAGGTAGTGTAAAAATAGGAAGTGGAACAATACACAATATGGAAAACGCTCGCTGTGGAAGACATTGGGCGGACATACAGACACATCAAGATGTATTTAATAAGATTCATACACATATTATATACTGTTGTATAGCTCTCCTTGTATGCTTCAGATTTATACTATAAACATTGAAGTTTGTGATACCGAGACAAACGGCAATGGAAGATGCACGTATCAAGGTTATGAAGATTGTTAAATTCACAAGCGATACAGAGTCAAATATACCAAAACTTTCATATTGCATTTTCTTACATTTCTACTATCACAGATCGATTTAGACTGATGCGAAACCTATCAATTTATATCAAATTTGTCAAAATCGGGCTTTATTTACTATTGTTATGAGTTATTCACCTGTATGGAAAACGATCGTATAGGAAGACATTAGGCGAAATGACAGACAAAGGAAGATATACTTAATAAGATACATACACATACTATTTACAGTTGTACGGCTTTAATTATATGCTTTAGATATATAGCAATAGCATCGAAATATGTAGTACGATCGCAAAACGGCAAAAAACGGCAATGGTAGATTCACGTAGCAAGGATATGCAGATCGGTAAAGTCGCACCCGATATTCAGTAAAAAGAACAAAACCTTCTATTTTGCATTTTCACACATGTCTATTGGCACAGATCGATTTAGTATGATTAGAAACATATCAATTAAAATCAAATTTGTCATCTGATATCAAATGTGTCAAAACCGTTGTTTTTGCGATTGTTATGACTTATTCGCCCATATGAAAAACTTTCGTATAGGTCGGATCTAGGCGCACGGACAGACAAATAAAGACGTACTTATTAAGATATATACACACATTTTATAATATTGTATAGTTTTAATTCTATACTTCAGATCTCTAATATTAGCATCGAAGTATGTGCTACAATCACAAAACGGGAAGGGTGTATTAAAGTAGCAAGCATATGAAGATCGGTAAAGTCGCACCCGATATTCCGTAAAAAGTGGAACTTTTTTATTTTGTATTTTCACACACGTCTATTGGCACAAATCGATTTAGGCAGATGAGAACCTATATATTAATATGAAATTTGTCAAAAGCTGTGTTTGTTTACTATTGGTATAAATTATTCACCTATATGGAAACCGTTCGGATAGGAAGGCATCGGGTGCACAAACAGACATATGAAACCGTACTTAATAAGATACATACACATATTATTTAATGTTGTACATTTAAATTATATGCTTCAAATCTATAGTATTAGCATCCAAGTATGTGCTACTATCGCAAAACGGGAAGGGTAGATGCACATATCAAGGATATGAAGATCGGTAAAGTCGCAAGCAATAATGAGTCATAAATACCAACTTTTTTATTATTAATTTTCTCGACTTTTTTTGGCACAGATCGATTTAAACTGATGAGAAACCTATACATTGATATTATATATGTCGAAATATATGGTTGTTTAAGATTGGTACAACTAATTTACCTATATGGAAAATCTTTGTGTTGGAAGGTATTTGGCGCACGGAAAGACAAATGAAGACGTGCTTAATAATATATGTAAACATGTTATATGCTGTTGTTTAGCTTTAATTTTATGCTTGAAATCAGTAGTATTAGCATCGAAGTATGTTGTAACCCCCCTCCCCTTAGTACGCTACTGCAAGCAGACTTTGTTAAATGCTAAGAGACACTAATTGCTCGAAAATTATAATTTAAAAAATATTTATGTATTTATGGACTCGTATATTATAACCTTATAATGTGCCTTCATTTTCCATCAGGTAGGTCTCCAGGTCGAGTTGTCATGAAAAACAGGAACCAGTATCGTACATTCTTTACTAAGCGACTTCTCCGATGGTGCAATGTGTCTATAGAGCGTCCGCCTCGGATGCGAGGGGTCGCGTATTCAAACCCCGGCCGAATCATACTAAAGACATAAAAATGGTACTAGCAGCTGCCTCTTTTGGTGCCGATCATTAAGAGGTTAGTGTTCGGATTAGTCGCCTGGTGTCAGGATAGTGTGACTGGGTGGGACAAGTTTGTCTTATGTCCGCTAAAATGCAAAAGCCTACTGAACCAAGTCGAACAGGTTACGTATTATACAACTTATTTTCGAGGTTTCAGCGCCCCCCCCCCCCCCTTAAATGCGTACATATATTATCAGTATACCTCCATGCTCAAGCCTATGCATTTGGGTTACCCCCCCCCCCCATGCGTACATACTAAATGGACGGCCCCTAACCATTCATGAGATGGCATTGATTCAAATTTACGAGTGCGATTGTGATGTACGCATTTCCCTACACAAACACGGGATGGTATTATTCAACTGTACATGTCCACAAAACTATATATATTTATAGATATATGTATACAACCATGGTACATCAATTAGGTATCTAATTACATAATGACAGTGTAGTGGTTAGCAAATTTGAGAAATATACTTTTTTATTCAGACACCATGCCAAAAGGAAAGAACTAACTTACAGTTTACGCTGAACTAAATTAAATTTACTATTTTTGTTTCCAGCATGGTCGGAATATGTTTACATGTTTCATATTAGGAAACAATTTGCATTATGGCTAAGTATATCTAAGAAGGAAATAAGATGTTCTTACAAACTCTTATTTTGTTGGTGTATTGGTTACCTCTCAACATATGAACCATTCTTTGCCATCTCACGATTATAATCCGTATGTACTTAAGCGTTGTCTCATTTGTAGTGTTAATTTTTAAATGTATACTTTGCTTGTAAAATGATCCCACTTTATATAAATGTACAAACACCGCAATCGTGATGTGCTTACAGGAATACATTCTTCTGAGTTCTACTGAAGTCAGTTATTCAGTATAATTTGTAAAACGATATGGACTGATTGATAAAAGTGACTGTTTTCTTTACTTTGGTTTGTCGCAATATTTTTCTAACACAGTACTAATATACACTGGTCACACATGACGCCCCAAAGAAGCAGTTGTAGTTAATTCTTTTTTACCTGTAGTAATGGGATTTTTACAATATATGGCTGTGGCAGATGTACGTCGATTATCAGACAATGGTCGGCTTTTGCACTATTCGCTTATTTCCCTACTTCGAGTGCGGACTGATTGACCGTTAAGCAAAATCTCAATTAATCTCTGCGATTTATGTGCAACGTACGATATTGTCCCCAGTGTTTATTTAATTCCATCATCGTTTAACAAAACTTCTTTTCTTATCCTCTCTAAATCAACTTTTGTTGACCAAAGACAATACATTTTATAAGCAAGGCAGAACGCAAAATCATATTACCCATCCACGAGTACAATGAAAATATGTAAACAAAAATGGTTAATAAAATTCCAAGGTATGTATAATATTGTAATATATTTTGGAGTATGCGCATTTGTTTACCGCTCTCCATTTTAAGGATTCCTTATATACTTGCTTGAATATGGGAAGTCGGTGCTGGGATTATAGTCTTTAGACCAAAATAATTAGCCAATTACTAGGGGCAAACGTTACGGAGTGAAGTGTAAGTGAGTTTCAAGATGACATGGTTTACTTTTGGTGAATTCAGGTAAGAGCCGCATGAGTATCCCTGTCACTCAGTAGTCCCTATTCAAATCTAATTGCGTGAATTGATCGTGTGACTCCAGGTGCAGTATTTATGACTGGAGATTGGTAAATTATACAATGGAATCAACAGAAAAGGACTGTTCCGCCGTCGGCGGGCGCCATTTATTGTTGCTGTGGTGGTAAATATGTTACAAAGTTACAGGCGAAATGAAGCTAAAAATCATGATTTAAAAGGCCTAAGGTGGCGTAGTAAAAACGGTTCCCTGTATTAGGTTGTTGAGTTGTATAGTTTCACGGCGTGAAATACTGGCGGTAAGTTACGGAAAGTTAACGAAGAGAAGCTTTGCAGTTGTGACATTGACATACAATTGGGAAGTTGGGATTTGTGGTCATGTATTAATTAGAGTAACATTACTGATAGATTGGACGCGTTGGACTTTCCAGTTTGCAGAAGTAGTTGTACAGGATTCCTTTGAATCGGGGAAACCTATGACTCGTAGCGGGATTCGCGCAAGGGCTTGACATCGCTCGGTCAAGAAACCCATTTGGTTGATACAATATTTCTTGCGTGAGCATAATGCAAATGTGTATATTGGCTTGCACTGTTTGCAGCTATGATGTACGATGTTAAGATCTCAGTCGGTCAGGATATTCTTTAACAACGGTATCTTTTATCCTAACACGTCTTTCAATACGGTACCATTTACCCCTTGCAATAAAGTATATCAGTTGGAGGTTGAGGATGAACTAATCGATACTGAATTTCTCTAAGTACTGTTTGGTCAATGTTCGGATCTCATTATCTTGTTATTGCAAAAAATATATATTGGTTATAATCAGTTACACCTTTAGTTTTATGATTATTTAGACATTCTATATAAATCCAGCATGGTATCAGTTAATATTTCGACGATATTGTTATATGTGACCAGTACATTTGAACATGTATGATTATAAACAGTAAAATTAGGCATTTAAACTGTAGGAAAAAAAATTCTACTGAAAAATGTTTCATCAGCATAAAAAACTAAGGCTTGTCAAATCCGAGACTAGCAATATTTTATAGTACCTATATTTGCTCTTTTCAGGCCAAGTTCTCACGTAATGGCTTGTTTTAGTAGATTGCTTGTTTTTGTGTGGGTTTTTTTTTGGTGCTCCCACACAAAATGCGCATGCGCGGAATTTATTTTCCGTTGCCATGACGTATAAAAGTTACCGGCCATGCACCAACATTTTTCTTTATACATCAGATTTGCATAACATGATTAAAAGTAGTTATACTTGAACAAAAAGAACCAAAAAAAACCTATAAAGTGTACAGAAAAAATAATTTAATTTCTCGAAATAAAAGTATACATCACTGTTACTTAGATACGATTTTCCACCTATAGAGGACGCCAGCAGGAAATGACGTACATTTATCCCCACAAGACGAAGTACTGGGGGGGGGGGGGCCGGCACCAGACAGACCCCCCACCCCACTTTTCCAAAAAATTATAGTGTTTTATGTGTATTTATCCCCCCCCCCATGTGTTGTATGTTTTATATTATGCAAAAGAATTTAGGTCAAAAAAATTTAATTCTCCTTTTTAACGGGGTATTTCTTTTAAAACCTAGTTTTATCTATAGGGTTGTTTTTCCGAATAGGTTTCCATCTTTCCATCACCTGACTTGAAATCCCTTCCCTATACTCTTGGTTGACCTTGGCTAGAGGTCGCCTATATCCCGTGTGTGCTATATATATATATATGCTATAGTTTGTGTATGCTATATTTTGCTTCCATGTTGGGATAGCCTTTATTTTTTCCCAAATCTCCCCAGTAATCTTAGGACCTTATAATCGGATCAAGAAAAGGTTTATTTTTATTTATTTAATATATTTTTGAGTTTTGGCTAAGTAACGGTGTATTATAATTTAATTAAGAAAAAAAAAACTTGATGTGTTCTGTGTGCAAATATATTGTGTCATTATTCACATATTGGATTTGTAAATTGAAATCCGCTGTACTCGAGTTGGAGTCCATACACTTTTTTATTTGCTTGTATTTCTCCCACCTAGAGTTAGGCCGTCTCAAATTATTTATTGGATTTCTGCCAAAATCTCTAAAAATGGTTGTTCTTCCCACACACACACACACACACACACACATACACACACACAGTGGGGATTTACCGTGCAGTGCGAGAGCTGCACATTTTGAGCAAATAGAATTAGAAGAGAGACTTATTAGATCCTTTGTTTTCGTGTATGTATGTAAAGTTTCCTATATGAGGTGTTTTTCCCGACTCTTTCATAGCCCCATGACGTCATTATCTCGTTCTTTTCCCATATAGTTTCTCTGTCCCGATAATTAGGATTTGTGATAGTTTACGTAATATAATTAAAGTCTATTTAATTATTTAATTTTAATTGTAATGGATAATAAAAAGAAACTGAAGCTGTTTAGGAAAATTTATAAGAATCTAAAAGGGTGGCGGCTACAGCAGATTCCAATCCGGGGTGGGGGTATGAGGGCAAGGGTTCACTTTGTGATGGTCCCCTTTAAGGGGAGATTATCCATTGCCCCATCTCCCTCCCCTTCTTTTCACCCTTTGCAGCCCCGTCCCTCCCATTCACAAATCTTCTTAGAAGTTCTTTTTTCTAATTAATTTGAAAGGATTACAAAAAAATTTGCCTATTCATTTTTTTTTATGTTTATGACTTGGTCACACGCCATCATGGTTTTAGTTATGTTATCTGTTATTTTTCCTATTAAAGTTTTGTTAAAGTTGCCGTCTTGATATAAAACTTGGTTTCTTCTGTATTTTTATTTCTTGGATATCTCCATAATTAATTGTATCCTGTCTTGTTTCCTAAACTCGCACTGTGCCATCGCATGATATTTTGTGAAGTTCGCACATTTGCACATGAGATAATTTACATGTATGCATATGTCGTGTAGATATTTGAATATCAAGCTTTGTATTTTTGGAGAGCCGATGTTGGTCCAGTACCTCTAAGGTCTGTCCCAATTAACCGAGATATTTCCTCCTCTACTTTATTTTTAATTTTAGAGGTTAAATTTTCCCTTATCCAATTATATGTTTCCTTAGTTTCAATTCCCCAAAGTTCCTCATTTTCCCTATATTTACATAAAAGTTCCTTTATACTTCTAAAGGTCCTTGTTGTTTCTAGTCTTTTTACCAGTTTATTATTTTTGTAGATGTCACTTATGTTTTTCATGCTAAAACCAAACCAGTAAATGTATAAAGCTTCCTAAGGGGTTTTGGGTTGGATATTTACTTCTTTTACATTATAAATTAAATACTAGAGAGGAGGCCTAACTCGAATCGGGAGAAACACAAATAAATAAAGAAAGAAAGTGCGGACCCTGACTCGAATACAGCCTACCTCATTTTGAAAATAGACTTTAATGTGAGAAACACCACACCATAGTCAATCACATAAAACAAAAGGTTTTATTTTAATTTCAAATGGTAGTATACCGTTCATCTCGCCGGAATTCTAAATTGCAAATTAATTCAAAAGCAACTAAATTTATACCAGGACAAACAAATAAATTTGAAAAGTCCATAGAAAAATATATATTAAGACAACAGAGACAAATTTGACATAGTATTGCTGTCCCTACACACAGACTATATAGCATACACACACCATAGCATTGATACACATAGCATACACGGAACATAGAAAATTCTTGACAAAGATCACTAAAAATCAAGGATATGAAATCTGAAAATGGGAATAAGACCCATGTTTCAGACTACTACCCTTTAGAAAACACTAGGACTAATTATAAACTAAAAGTTTGATCAAAATTCCTTTTTTAAACTTTAAACAAGCACACACATCTTGGGGTATACAAGAGTACATGAAAACACTTTATTTTTTGTGTGGTGGGGGTCATCTGTCTGGTGCCCCCCCCCCCCATGATACTTTCGTAACTCATACCTGCGAAAGATTATCATTTGCACTCACATTGTATGTTCTTTAAAATAATGATTTTTTTTTTTATTTGCGAGATATCGTCGTATAGTTAACCTGGATACAATATAATCTTGGTCCGTTTGCACCTTGAAACTTATCATGCGTGAATGGCAGGCGCCTTCAAGCAATCTGGTGATATTTTCGTCTCTTTTGCGATATTTTTTTTATCTGACATTAGCGATACACACACAGTAAGGATGCATACGCATGCCGGCATCCGCTACATTTACGGAGTTCGTTGATATATTTTGTTCTGTAAATTTCGCATGATGAAAAAAGAAGGAATACATTATAACAATGCAAGGTTAGTTTCTTTTATTTTATTTTCAATCAAGTGTTTGTTTATTGTACCGTGCCGGGGCGGGGTGGGATGGGGGGGGGGGGGGGGGGGGCACAAATTCAACACAAAATTAGTTCCTTTCTTATCTGCATGGAATAATGGAGCAAATATGATTGACGATATTGACTGGTAATAACAAGCTTTCAATTTACGCGCGCACACACGAAGACAACTTGAAAAATAGAAACAAACAATAAAATTAACTGGTAACTTCGCACTTGCTCAAGGCTTTGTAGTTACAATGGGGGGGGTCTGTGCTATTATCTGGTTAGGCATGACTATTTCGCAGAAATACAAACAAATCTTTTGAGATGAGCATAAAATACAATTATTTCTTTTCCTCCATACATTTACGATGCTCTCAAAGGACCCACATATTTAGGTAAAAGTATGACCGTTACCAGGCGTTACCGAGTTGAAAATATGCCGAGTAAACTTACGAATTACGCCACGTACAATGTATAAACAACACTTGGCAACTTTTAATGATAAAAGATGGTGTTTTTATTTATTTACTTATTTATTTAGTTATCAGAACTCTTTCAGAATAACAATGTAACTGCCGATTATACAGCTCGCCTCTAAGAAGATTTTCGTAGTTTCCAACTGCCATGCATAAAATAAGTTTATGCCAAAGTGATCGTGACCTACAAAATGTTGGCCATTGTCACAGGGCATAAAATTCATAAAACAATAAAGAACATTCCTTTTTGTTCTACCAAAGCAGCGGAACCATAATGAGTTGATAAAACACAAGGATATTTGTTGTTATTTTGCAAACCATTGCTAATAAAATCAGCTTCAGAAACTATTATTATTGTCCGCCCTAGAGGAAAGATTTTACAAGGTGGAAATCACTGACTGTCAGTATCCCTGGAATGACAACCAGTATGACAACTATAACTAGTTTGTGCATCAGTAAATAATCTTGAGTAGCCACTGCACCTGAAATGCGTGCAGTCCATTCATCGAATACCTCCTATTCATTCATTGTATAATACACATTTTACTTACTAAGAATACCCTATCACAGTATAAATGTTTAGTCATAAATCGGGAAAGTTTACAACTGTATATGCATATTTATTTCTATTTTAACCGTACTGTCATAAAGGTACTTCTGTGGAGGCTAGTGTGTATATGTCATGATGAAAGCTTATGTCATTAATAGTTTTCTTTCTTTGCTCTTTACAAAAAATCAAAATAATAAGACTTTCGTTATCTTTTGTCAGATTTCATATTTTCTTGAGAATTTTTTTAAAAATGTATCTGGAAAGTAAACATAAAAAATACGATAATTTAAAAAATGAAATTTGGGTCTCCATCTAAAGAATTTATATATTCTTAGTTACTACTCAGTAATTTTTAATTATTCATAAATGATTGTAAGATAAATTAGTTTTACAGTGTAAAAGTGCGAGTTTGCTCCATTTACAGAAGGGTTTACTTGCTATTCTCTTTGTATAATTCTCCCAGCTTTAAACTACAGATACAGAACATTACATAAGACAGCGAATTTCAGTCTTAACCTAAAGCTCGAGGCTGGAGAAGAGGTCACTAAATTACCGTTTCCATAGTTACACACTGGTCAGATAGAGCAGTCTCCCGCAGGTATCATTCCCTATAGATGAATTAGAGGCCAAGTAAACTGCCTTCATTTCATGAGCTATACTAGTGTAGTATAGATGAAATAAGTTTTAAATTGCAAAAGTTGTCTCTTTTGTAACCAAAGTGCAAATCAATAAAGAAATATAATGACATGTAAAATTATATGAACAGCAATGAAGGATCTTTTCACGAGAGTCGCAAAAGATTGAAACTATTTAACGAATTTCATAAATTTCATTTTAAATAAACTTAAATGTAAGATTATGTTATGTGTATCACATGACAGAAATGATATTCAATAAAAAGCATAAAAATAGGTTACATAATTGACTTTAAATTACATTCGTCATTACACCTTCAATTCATATGTCGTCATGCCGGCATTTGCTGAGTTACTGGGTGTTATTAAACGTATCATATAGTTACGTATGATACTGGAAAATATCATATGGGTATATTAATCTTAAGAGGAGCAACATTGGCTCAGTGGTTAGCGTCTCAGACCTGTGACCGAAAGGATGCAGGTTCAACCCCTGCCATCGGATCAAATCCTCGACCTTATTGGAAAATAATGAGATAACAAGTACATTCTACAAAGACATGGAACCTATTACCTCCACTGAAACGTACGAAATGATCATCTAAATTTGCAACAAGTGATCAGGAGAAGTGCGACCTGTTGAACTCGGAAGTTTGATATGTTACACGTTTAAAAAATTATGATAAACAGTTACCGCATTTTGAAGTTAGAAATGAAACTTTTATTTCTGCCATCATTATATATAAACAAGAAATTATAGATGTAGTAACTAGTCTTGACCTAAACAAAACCGCTGGAACCAATCCAATAAGTAATAAACTTGTACAAGTATAGTTGAAGAAATGTATGTTCCATTGCAAATACATTTAAATAAATCACTCCCAGCCAGCGTGTTCCTAACACAGTGCAAGCTAGCGTATGACATACCGATGTATAAGAAAGGAGATAAAACACTACCGTCTAAATGCAGACTAATTGTTGACTTCAGCTAAATTATATACACTATTCATAAGTCCAACCTTAGAATATACTTCTGGAGTCTGGGATAATTGTTCTATTGAAGATTCGGAAAGATCAGAATAAAGGGGGGAAAATCAGATGGAAGATGCACGGATCGTTCCAGATCTATACCCATTAATTCTTCTAGATAGTCTCTTTATGCGGAAACTGCTTGGTTTGCACAACGAAGGAAAAGGAAGAGATTATGCATTATGTATTCGATTATAAATACTCAAGTACCTAACTATTTAAACGAACTTCTTCCACAAAGGAGATATGAGGCATCTAATTATCGTCTACGTTACTCTCAAAGTATCACACCAATCTCAACCAAACTTTATATTTTCACACGACCTTTTACCATATACGATTCGTCTTTAGAACTCTCTGCCTGATGATATCCGAAATCCTCCAAATCTTTCTATTTTTAAGAAACGTTTCTCTAATTTAACTAACGGGTCATCACACAAGCAGAAAGACATCTTATTGTAGGTGAGTAGTCACGTCACTTTTCAATGATAAATCTAGACTTAACCAAGAAGTGTATTGAAAGGTAGAGCGAAAGAGCTGGGATCTTTGGCATTAGGTAAGGGGCAATAGACAAAGTGTTCAACTTCTTCATTATCATAAGCACATGCACACGTGAAAGAGTTAACTAAATTCACCATGTAAAGGTCGGATTTCAGGAGACTACCTGCTTGTCTAAGTTTAGTATGTAGGATATTAAGGTGACATTTGTCAGTAGCGTAATTTTAGCGTGATGACCCGTTAGTTGAATTAGAAAAACGTTTCTTAAAAACAGAAAGATTTGGAGGATGAGAAACCTATAAACTAATATCAAATGTGTTAACATCGGTGGTTCTTTACAATTGGCATGACTTATTTGGTTATATACAAACCATCAAAAAACGGCAAGGGTAGAAGCGGGTAGCAAAGATATGAAGATCGGTAAGTCGCAAGCAATACCGAGACAAAAAAGGCAACTTTCAAGGTAGCATTTTCACACATTTATATTGACACGGGTCGTTTTAGACTAATGAGAAACCAATGACTGGATATCAAATAGGTCCAAATCTTTGTAGCTTTTTTTACGATTAACATGACATATTTAGCCTTATAGAAAACGATCATGTTGCACGGATATAGGCGCACGGACAGAGAAATGAAGATGTACTTAATAAGATACATACACATAATTTTTACTGTTTTATTGCTTAAGTATATGCTTCATATCACTAGTATCAGCATCGAGGTATGTGATACCATCGCAAAACAGCAATACTAGAGGCACGTAACAAGGATATGAAGATTGGTAATGGTAAAGTCGCAAAGGATACTGGGTAAAATATATAAACTTTTCTAGGTTGCATTTTCACACATTTCTGTAGGCATAGATCAATTTAGACTGATGAGAAACCTACCAAATAATACCAGATTTGTCAAAATCTGTGTGTGCTTACGATTGGTATGACTTATTCGACTCTAAGATAAACGTTCGTGTTGTAAAGATCTAGGAGCACTAACATTCAAATGATTATCATCGAATTATATGGTACCATCTCAAAGCGGCAAGGGTAGAGGCACGTAGGTAGAATATAGAATATGATGATCCGTTGATGATCCGTAATATCGCAAGCGACACCAAGTAAAAAATATCAACTTTTTTACTTGCATTTTCACACATTTATATATTTCACAGATCAATTTAGACTGATGAGAAACCTATCAATTGATATCAAATTCGTCTAAATCGCGTTTTTAAAAAATTACTAATGTTATAACTTATTTGCCTATATGGAAAACGCTCATTGAGGAAGACATTGAGCGGACATACAGACACACAAAGATGTACTTTATAAGATGCATACACATATTATATATTGTTGTATAGCTTTCCTTATATGTTTGAGATCTATAATATTAAAATTGAAATATGTGGTACCGTGGCAAACTGCAATGGTAGAGGCACGTATAAGTCGCAACCGATATCGAGTCAAAAATACAAACTATTTTATTTTCATTTTCACACATTTCTGTTGGCACATATCGATTTAGACTGACGAGAAACCTAACAATTGATATCAAATTTTGCTAAATCGGTGTTTATTACTATTGTAATGACTTATTCACCTGTTTGTTAAACGATCGTATAGAAGACATTAGGAGAAAAGACAGACAAATGAAGACGTACTTAATAAGATACACACACATATTATTTACTGTTGTACAGCTTTAATTATATTCTTCAAATTTATAGTATTAGCATCGAAATATGTGGTACAATCGCAAAACGGCAATGGTAGTTTCACGTACCAAGGATATGAAGATCGGTAATGTCGCACCCGATATTCAGTAAAAAGAACAATCTTTTTTATTTTGCATTTTCACACATGTCTATTGGCAGAGATCGACTTAGAATCATGAGAAACGTATCAATTGATATCAAACTTGTCAACATCGTTGGTTGTTTGCGATTGGTATGACTTATTCGCCTATATGGAAAATATTCGGTTAGGAAGGCACTAAACGCAAGGACGTACAAATGAAGACGTACTTCATAAGACGCATACACATTATTTACCGTTGAACAGCTTTTATTATATGTATCAGGTTTATAGAATTAGCATCGAAAAAATGTGATACGATCGCAAAACGGGAATGGCAGATGGACGTAGCAAGGATACGATGACCGGTAACGTTGCAAGCGATACTGAGTGAAAAATACCAACTTTTCTATTTTGCATTTTCACCCATTTATATTGGCACAGATCTATTTAGACTGATAAAAATTTATCAACTGATATCAAACGTGTCAAAATCGTTCTTTGCGATTGGTATGACTTATTCGCCCATATGGAAAACTTTCGTATAGGTCAGATGTAGGCACACGGAAAGACAGATAAAGACGTGCTTAATAAGATACATACACATATTTTATAATTATGTACAGCTTTAATTCTATGCTTCAGATCTATAGTATTAGCATGGACGTATGTGCTACCATCGCAGAACGGGAACGGTATATGAACGTAGCAAGGATATGAAGATCAGTAAAGTCGAACCCAATATTCAGTAAAAAGTACACTTTTTTGTATTCTGCATGTTCACACATGTCTGTTGGCACAGATCGAGTTAGACAGATGAGAAACCTATATATTAATATGAAATTTGTCAAAATCGGTGTTTATTTACTATTGGTATGACTTATTCGTGTATATCGAAACCGTTCGTAGAGGAAGGCATTGGGCGCACGAACATACATTATGAAGACGTACTTAATAAGAAGATACATAAACATATTATTTACTGTTGTACAGCTTTAATTATATGCTTCAAATCTATAGTATTAGCATCCAAGTAGGTGCTACCATCCCTAAACGGGAAGGATGGAAGCATCAAGGATACGAAGATCGGTAAAATCGCAAGCGACAATGAGTCGCAAATAGCAACTTTTTTATTATTCATTTTCACACATTTTTTTTAATTATTTTTTTTTTTTTTTTTTTTTTTTGCACAGATCGATTTAAACTGATGAGAAACCTATAAATTGATATCATATATGTCGAAATCGGTGGTTGTTTACGATTGGTACAACTTATTTACCTATATGGAACATGTTCGTGTAGGAAGGCATTTTGGCGCACGGAAAGACAAATGAAGACGTATTTAATAAGATATATAAACATGTTATGCTGTTGTTTAGTTTTAATTTTATGCTTCAAATCAGTAGTAAACTCCCCCTCCCCTTAGTATGCAACTGCAAGCACACTTTGTCAAATGCTAAAAGGCACTAACTTTCTTGAAAATTATAATAATCAAAAAAAATTCCGGATTCGTATATTATAACGTTATAATGCGCTTTCATTTTCCGTCAGGTGGGTCTCCAGGTCGAGTTGTTATGAACAACAGGAAACAGTATCGTACATTCTTTGCTAAGCGATCGCTCAGGTGGTGCAGTGTCTGTACAGAGCGTCCGCCTTGGATGCGAGAGGTCGCGGATTCAAACCCCTGCCGAATCACACTAAAGACATAAAAATGGTACTAGCAGCTGCCTCTTTTGGCGCCCATCATTAAGATATTGGTGTGAGGATAATGTGATTGGGTGGGACAAAATGCTGTATGTTTGTGGCATGATGCCACATTGCTAGACATCATTATAAACTGTCACAATGCAGACATGGTAGCGATATGATTGCATTTTTTTTTAAAGCTACGTTAAAAATTACACACACACACACACACACACACACACACACACACACACACACTTTGCTTAGTTATTTGCTATTTGAAGAGATGGAATATTGTTCATATTTCAACCGCTTTTTATTAATGATCATCGATGTGACCAACATATACGATAATAATACTCCCGATGATGATGATGATGGTTGTTGTTCTGATTTCTGTATTACTACTGCTCCATGGGTATATATCGAACTTGAAAACAGAAGCACTACCAGCAATAAAGCAGCTTTGAAAACAAATCGCACTTAATCGATATCAATATATATTGACATCAAAATGAACGTCAAATGCTCTGTGCAACTGTATCGAAATGAACTATTACATGCTGGGTTTTTTTTCTTTTCTTTTTGGGACAGTTTTAGACCGAAAAAAGTAGTACTTCAAGGCTCTGTCTATGGTATAAATATGTTCATGTACACTTTTCCATTGTAACTTTAAGTGTATAGACTGCAAATACGATGAAGCACAAATCGAGGACGTCGAGTGTTAGCATTGGAACAATGTTACTACTTCGGTCGAGAAGGATAACGACCTATATATGTATTCCTGCCCACTACCATGTAGGATGTATCAAACTGTATATTACTCAAGCGCTCTTTGTCGAGCGTGCTGGTGTGTGTGTACAAAAACAAATGGAATATAATAACTTTAACTGAAATATATACAATTAAATTCTATATAAAAGTGATGCGGCACCTGGGAGTAAAGCAAAAATGGAAGAAACAAATTTCCGGATCGCTACTATCAACAGCAATGGGATAGACAAAGCGAAAGCAGACAAAGTAGCCAAAGAAACAAACTTTGGTGTAATAATGATACAAGAAACACACTATAGAATTAAGCCAGAGTTCGAAATTTTAGTAGAAGACAAACTTAACGCAATAAAGATATGCAACAATTTTGCAAATAATGATATTAGAGTTGGTTGCAACAATAATATTTTTAAAAAGCTGGGAAAGGTTTGAGGAGGGGGGAATTTTTTAAGGGACGGTTGCTACGTGTTAAAATGTTTAATTGGCATATTATAAATGTGTACATGCCAGCTAATAGAAATAAGAAACTAATTTTAAAGAAAACTTATACACCTACCTACAACAATATTCGATGGAAAATCTAATCATAGGGGGAGATTTCAACTGGGTAACTATAAATTAAACCTGTCTAGCAGGATTGATAAATTTTACGGAAATTTTTATGATCCATTAATATATATTAATACTGCAATAACCAACCAAAAGCTATCAGACCATTTCATGCTCACTATTGACCTAAAAATGAAAAAAATAGAAAAATGTGGGTCAGGACTATGGAAACTAAATAATAAGATTTTAAATGACAAAGAATATGTCGAAATAATAATTAAAAAAAGAAATTGAAACCGTCAAAAATGAAGAAAATATTAATATAATAATTGATTGGGATGTTTTAAAAAACAAAATAAAAGGAATAAATATTCAGTACTCAAATAGAGGGCGGAAAAACCCCAGAAAAAAAAGACAAACACGAACTCAAATTAGAACTAAGCAAAACAACAAACGACGATGGAGAAAGAAAAAAAAAAAAACGATTGACAGACAAAATTAAAATCGTTGAAGAAGACGAAAATCAGGGGAGAATAATAAGGGCGGGAAAATTTACAAAGATCTACAACGAGGCAAAAAACGTATATAAGCGAGAAGAATTTAGAAAAGGGGGTGATACAATTTTAAACAATATCAAAATAAACAATGTAACCCATACTGTAAAAGAAGATATCCTAAATAATATTTCCAGATATTATAAAGAACTATACACCACACACCACACAGAACATATACTTCAGCACAATCGACAGCTACTTAAAAAATGTCGACTGTGAGATGACATCAGCAGTACATAGAGACCAATGTGATGATGTCATCTCAGATGAAGAAATCACAAAAAGTATATCAACACTCACAAAAGTCACCAGGGAAAGAGGGACTCATCGTGGAATTCTACCAAAAGTTCCACGGTGAACTGACGCCGATCTTAAACGCTTTGTATAATAATATAGTTTTAAGTAAAAATAAAATGACTAAATCTATGAGGGAGGGAGTTATCACAATTATATACAAAGGGAAAGGGAATAGAGACGAGATTAAAAACTGGAGGCCTATATCACTTTTAAACACGGACTATAAGATTTTAAGTAGGATTTTAACAAATACAGTAAAGGGTAGGATAAACAAGATAATTAATGTAAATCAAACTTGTGGGGGAGGGATATACAAAACAATATTTTAAACATTAAAACTATAATTAACTACATAAATGAAACTGGTATGATGAGTGCTATGGTACTCTTCGACCAGGAGAAAGCTTTCGACTGATTTGAACAAAACTGTATAAAGAATGTTTTTAAAAAATTTGGTTTCGGACCCAATTTCCAAAATGGACCAAAATCCTACACACTGGGATAATTAAACGGGAAATGCACGAAAGAATTTGAAATACAACGATCAGTGATACAAGGATGTCCACTATCAATGCTAGAATACGTAATGGCAATATAAATCCTACGTCACACGATAAGAAACAACCCAGATATGCAAGCAGGGGCGTATTAACCATTAAGCAGACTAAGCACGTGCATAGGACACCAGGGCCAAAGGGGGCACCACAAAGTTGAGAAAAGGGTGAAAAGAAAGAAAGAAAAAAGAATGAAGATTTGTAAAAAAAACTGATACAACTAGTGCAAATTGATCATGATGTTCTGTTTCTTGATCATGCACCCTAGGGTTATCTTCTCAGGTGTACGTGGAAAAGAGGGGGGCACCAAGATTTGTCAGTGCTTAGGGCACCAGTGAGCCTTAATCCGCCCCTGATTATACAAGGCATACAAATACCAAACCTAAAAAAGAATTAAAAAATGCTCTAACATGCATATGATTGCAACATCTTTATAAGAGAGGGGAAATGCTATAAGCGTCGGGTTCCAAAATAAACCACAACAAGCACGAAATCTTAAAAATAGTTAACTGGAGGGGCAACCACCCTGGATTATCGCCCCCCCCCCCCACACACTTACTGAGAGACACTGTAAAGGCTCTAGGGGTTTACTTTGGTAATAAAAAAAAAGAAGCTTTAGAAAATTATGAACATATTATCAATAAAATAAGAGAAAATGTGAAAATCTGGCCATGGCGCCATTACCTATCATGGAGCGGGCCCAAGTGGCCAAGACTTATTTATACTCAAATATTAACTACATAATTAAATCCATAGATATGGATAATACAATTTTAAACAAAACAGACAACGAAATAATAGATTATATATGGAATCATAAAATGCATCATGTAAAAAAAGAGACATTATATAGGGCCAAAAGTAGATCTGTCAAAACACAAAGTATAATTTTTAAATACCTGCACAACACCTGGCTAACAGGCCAAGAAACAATCAAACATCGTATGCTGAGGATAATGCCGAAATGCCCTTTATGTAAAACAGCGAACTTCACCAAACTACATACGATTGTCCAATGTGATAAAACTAAACATAATAGGATAAAGTTAATAATGAAAATTTGCAAAAAATATAAGTATAACAAAAATAACATTTTATTCATAGATTTAGACTACGAAAACAAAATCGTTCTAAAATGTATAGACTATATAGTAACTACGATGATATCCTGTGGACAGGTGATAAAGATTTTTAAATAAGATACGTGGTAAAAATAAGAATATTAACCACAACAAGAACTCAGTACGTCTTACGACGAATAGATACTTACCGTCAGGTTGATATAACGCAATTGATGTTGGAATTGGGGGAGAGAGGGGGAGGGAGGAATAGGTATTACAGACCGAAGGGTCGCGTAGCGCAATTGCGAGCTGATGCCATACCCATACCCCCTCCTCGCACCCCACAACAGCCATATTTCAAAGAAAATTTCAAATTCTATTTCAAATATTTCAAAGAAACCCATATAACTTTTTTTTTTTAAAAGAGAAAAGGGAAGAAAGGAAGAAAGAAAAAAATAAAAGAATTTTGTAATTTAATTTTTTTTCTTCTTTCTCTGAAAGAAAATTCTAAAGACATATATAGGAAGGGATACAGGGAAAATATAAGGGGGAAGTAAATGGCGATGACATCATGGGGCTAAGTCACAGGGCTCAGTGAAGTGCATAGGCCCATCATGAGTCTTTGAAAACACCCAATGTAGAACATAAACAGACAAAATAAAGACACAAATACATACTGTATAACACTTAGTTTAAAACCCTACTAACTTCTCCCGCACTGCATGGTTGACCACTATAGAATAATGTGGTCTCATAAATACGTTTGGATCTTTCAATAAAGCATAATCAGATAAACTAAATAAAGGAGGCCTAACGCGACCCAGGAAAAACACATAGAGAATAAAGAAGCGTGAACCTTGGATCGAGCGTAACCTACCTATCAACATCTTTAAAGACTATTATGAGGAACGACACATATTATCACTCGAATAATAAAATAGGAAATTATTTTTTTTAAACAAAATCTAAATAGTACACCATTCCATCGTCAGAATTAGAAAACCATAAAACAAATTAAAAGATACAATATAACATCATAAAGGAAGAAATACAACTGGGAAAGATATTTGATCTATACTTGCTGTCTCAAACATAAAGAAAATATAGCATACACACAATATAACACCATTACATATAGCAAACACTGAGACCTAGGCGACATATAGCAAAGGTTACAAAACATTTCAAGGGAATGAACTTCGAGCAAGGTGAGGGAAACCAGACTCGGACGAACAACCCTTTAGATAACACTATGGAAACAAAAATACCCCATCAAAAATTCTAAAAACTAAATTTTTTATATAAAATTTTGTTTTAATAAAACGTAGAACACATCTGAGGGGGAAATACAAAAATATAAAATACTTTTTATTTTTTTTGGGAAATGGGGGCATCTGTCCGTTGCCCCCCCCCCCCCACTCCCAAAAAAGTGTGTGTGTGTGTGTGTGTGTGTGTGTTATTATACCCATTACATTACTTGCAAAATATATATGGTGCTGACATTTTCGGCAAGAGGGAGACCTACCGATATTCTGCATATAATTATTTTAATGTTTTTCAGAGCGAGAGTATTGGGGCCTGATCTGTTCAATATATTTCTCAACTGATACAGCAGGTATAATCAGAGGCGTAGCTGGGGGGGGGGGGGGGGGGGAAGGGGAGTACATATGTCCCCGGGCGCCAAGGTACAGGGGCGCCAAAATGAGGCTTACAACGTTACATTATAATAAGTAAACAAGGGTAATATTCAAAAATATGATTAAACGGGGAGGGGGCTGGGCGCCAATTTTATAGTTCGTCCCCGGGCGCAAAATATCATAGCTACGCCTCTGGGTATAATAGAGACCCCCCCCCCCCCGAGTTTGCCACAGAGCGCTCGTGTAATATACGGTTTAATACAAAATACATGATTGTGGGCAGGAATATACAAAATTTGGTCGATATACATGATCGTTGGTATCTATTCAAACGAGGGCCATGAAATACATTAGCAAATTCCTACAGTATTTTAAGGCAGGCGATTACGAATTATTTAAACCACGTTTTTCATCTGTCACAGATTTTATAATCATTTTGAAGTGGCTGCTTTATCTCGAGGAAAACGAGCGGTAAGTGTTATACAAAACAAAATCTTAATAGCAATTTGATCACTTTTGCGTCATTTGACAGTAAGAATAGTAATAAATAGAGGATAATTTCTTTTCCTACGTTAGGCCTAATACCTGGTATGTTTTTTAGTGTGGTACACACACAAAAAACAACCCCAAAACAACACTAACAACATTTTAAAAAACCCACAAAAACGAGTGCCGTGCCGAAGCCACGGGCTAAAATGCTTTATTATCATTTTTTTTTATTTATAGCATCAATCACAAATTGAAATATATACAGTATTAGCGTTGGAAAAGAAAGTTTTCTTTTTGTTATATTTTTTTTTCTCACCCTAGCGAAACACTTTCTGCAAATGACCTTAATAAAGAAAAATAATAAATTAACCTAAACCACTTTGAATGTCGACCGTATCTTTTATTTACACGGCATCATGCGCGGAAGAAAATACCAACTGAACCGGAATTTCAGACAGCAGATGAATTGAAGTTAATTCATTGAACATCATTAGCAATTTTACAATCAAACAGATGCAACAATGAAAAGTGGAACTATGAAAAATCGAGAATGTTAGATTTGCGAAGGATTTATTCCGAATCATTGTCTGCTAATAGAGAATTCATGTCAGTTGCTGTGTCGGCGATGCCCACACAGCGCGCCGTCCAAATGTGAAGTTGCGTTTTGCTGACAGACATAACACTGTGCCATAATTTATCTGATGGCATGTAAAGAAGCTGCTTAAATTATAGTATTTAAAAGTTTCTTCATTTTGTAAGAGCTCAAGAAATTAATTCTGGTTTGAAAGACAAGATGACGGTAAAACTCAGAAGACGTAGCTGTACAGTACCGTTGGTGTTGGAGACATCATAATAAAGGTAACTGCGTTAACTTCGCTTTTTGTTTGGTAATTTGTTGGATATTATCTTTTGCTGATCTTCTTTGAGCTTGGAGTAAATTTTACATTCTGAACATTTTTATTTGCACTTATCTGCTTAATATGTATTGCTGGGATATCATATAGAATATGAAGTCAGTATAATGGTACTATATTACATATTTGAATGATAAAAGACTGGTAAATGATATAATGATAAACTACAAAATAAATAATTTGCCCAATATCCCAAATATGTTAATTAAAACAAACATTGAATGTAAATTCAGATATAATGAGCAGTTGTAAGAAGTAAGAAATAACATTTTATCCATTGAACCTGTTATGTGTTATCATCATCAGTTTTAAAATAAACACATGGAGACAAGTTTGCTTAAATTCTAAAATTAACACACACACACACACACACACACACACACACACACATATGGTATTTTAATCTAATACAGAAATGGTGACATTGATATATGCAGACCAATAGTTTTTTTCTTCTACAGATATAAATTAAAAAGCCTAATTCTGAGAGTTTCACCAACAACATTCATGATGGGAAAGGGCCACTAATTAAGAGCTGACATATGTGGAAGAAAAATACCATCCATGTTGAAAAGGGCTAGAGGTAATGTGAGAAAACATAATTTATCAATCTTATTTAACATTATTGTTGATATTTTATTTCAACTGGTCAAAAGGCTAAGTGGGTTTATGTAATGGTCCAGAGTGTGTTATTTATTTCACATCCCCTTCTGTCTTTCAACAGTAAGAAATTAGCTACTTTGGAGTCCATAGTTCTGATCAATTTGTTTATATAAAACTTGGTTTTGGGCTTAAATCAACATCTTGGATAAATCTAATAATGAGCAAAATCCAAGTATATACATGTGATCATGTATAAGATTAGTTGAGTTTTTTAACCAGCCTAAAAGCCATACTTCCACAATATAGGCTAAAATCATTAAGTTGTCCTTGAAGTTTGATGAGTGTTAACCATTAATAATAATAAGGTGATCTTTCATCTGAGTATGTTACCACCGCATGCAATATTTATACATGTAGTGCAGTTTTTACTAAACGTAGAATACATGCTTATATAAATGAGATCTCGATTGAAGAAGTGAAGATGCATACAAATACATGAGGTTATAACCACTACTGCTGATTCAAGTTTGATCATGCTTGGCCATTGGGCTTATAGAGTCAAGTTTCACAATGATGCTTATTATGAGTGTGATAAAGGTATGGTAGTGAAGTGACCTTGCATCTGATTGGCAGAGTTTCTTATGATTTGCACAACAGTGTTTATGATCCAATTTAGATCTGACTTGTTTAATTATTTGCTTGTATGTCTGAGGCTATAAGCAAAATCTATGCATATAATGTGGTGGTTCTACATCTCACTAGCCATTCTTGCTACTGCTCTTAAAACTATTTCTCATTAATTTCATCAGACTTGGTGAATAGATTTATCTCATCAAGATATAGCAAAAGATCAATTTTGTAAAAAAAATATTCATTCATATTAAACTCAAATTCTGCATCTGATTGGTTGACCTTGCAAATACTATAAGGGCTCTATTTCTGACAAAAAGGTTATTTTGATCTAATGTAGCAGAAATGCTTATATGATCAAAACATTGAACATATTTGATGACAAATAAGAAATAGTTTTTCATGCAAATTTGATAAACATTGATAAATCGGTTCATATCATTAAAAGCTTGGAAGAGTTTGATTACATGCGAGACCATCACATATTAATCATTCTTTATTTAGAGAATTATTTTTGTCAGGATTTAGTAAAATATGTAAAATCAATATGGACTGGTTTTGTTATGTACAGCAACACTAGTTGTTTACTGAGTACTGAGGGAATTGGAGTAAGGCAAGGGTACATTGCAGTAGGTAACCTGGTTGACTTGATAACAGGATTTTAACACAAACATTTTTATCAGGAGTCTAGCATACTAACCATTGATTCACTGCAGATCCTGCCCCCATTAGTTACCTTTTAATACATAAAGCATTTGGGTTTTTTATGTCACAAATCCCATAGGGATTAAAATTAACATCATAGGTCTCACTGGATAGTTTCGTATTTTGACATCCCTCTAATTTTTAAGGTAGAAGGCATGAACCTAATTATCACAAGCCTAGCATTTATAAATTTACACATAAGCTAAATCTATAATGTGGTTCAGATTTACTTTGAGTTAGGCATGGAAATAGGTTGGCTTGTTGGTGACTGCCTGTCACAGTTAGATGAGCATTGGAGATCATATGCGTAACTTAGTCTGCAAATGAGCTGCCGACTTTTATTTGTGTCTGCTACAGAGGTAAATATAAAAAAATCTTGATGGTAGAGGGGTGATGAAAAGTATGCTAATTTGTTATAGTACTAGTGAACTTTATTCATGCATAAGGCACATACTGATTCTTTTAGTTGCCTTGTCACAGAAAAATATTGAAAATAGCTATTTCTAGTAAAAAATGAATGTAAAATGTACCTGCATCCTTTGACCCTACCAGAACCAAACTAAAAGCTCAAATTTGTGCAGCTGCTTTTGCTCATCACAAACATAATTGGGAGTATAACTGCTAACCCTACCCTCTAGCACACATTTCATTCATTCATTGGATTAAAGTCACGTGCACCTTTCGGTATGTGCAACTGTTTAGTTTGTACACGTTTGTGTACTTTTTGAATTTAGCGATTAACTTATACAATGCCCCCAAGCAAGCAAGCCGAAGCCCAGGTGCCCCAAAAGGTCCCGCCCAGGCTCTCGTCGCTGCAACCTTCTCCATCGTTGTACTCCGTTGGTGGTCTGTTTCTGCATCCTGCATCTCCTTCCTCTCTCATTTCAGGCAGTAACCGAAGCACACCAACAGCAGTATTATTAAATTTTCGTTGCAATCAATGCCCAGTTCCCTATATTTATTGGGCTATTCCTGTACTATCTTGCCAAACATGTGATTGTCACATACGCTTCAGATATTCCTGAGTTGTGAATTTTCCTATCTTTTGTAAGGTCTATTAAATTTTGTGTACTTTGCGTACTTGAATTTTCCGAAAATTTTTTCACATCTAGTAGGCTTTTAGTAGCCCTTTATTTTGTTTTGGAGATCTCAATTTGGTTAAGTATTTCATACGTGTGGCTTTAAACCAATCAGTGTGTTTCAGGGCCAGTAAGTTGTTGGTCAAAAGAGGGCTTTCGTGGGTCAGAATGAAAGCCCTATGTGGTAAAATTTGTTTGTAAAAAAGAAAAAAAAAAAGAAAAGAAAAAAAAAAAAGGTGGGTAGGGAGTGTGTATGCTATATTTGTGTGATGGCTATAGACATTTTTGTTCGTTTTTCTGCTTTTCCCACATATCCCGACAACAGACATTCACGCTCACTTTCTCATTCACACTTATAAGTAGATGTGGGGGGGGGGTGGCCTTATTTCTTTTGTTTGATTTCGGGAAGGCAATTCTTTTCATACTGGGGGGTGGGGGTGGTTTGATTATTTGAGGCATACTCTTTTCATTGTTTCTGCCTTCATTCCCCAAGGTCTGCAAGTGTCCTGTTCTTTCTTCTTTTACTGCCTTAGGACGTTTAACTTCATTCTGTGCCTTTTCCTGCTCTTCTTTATTTCAGCTCTTTCTGCCTTATCCCGTGTCCGTTTCTGTTTTGGTCTTCTAGTCCTTTTGATACTGCCATGTTCGCCGTGAGATGTTTTCTTCGAGGGAGGTGGTTTGATTGCCTTTGTTTCCCTTCGCTTTGACCACTTGGCTATTTACCTGTTATTTTTGTTTAGCTTAGCTATTTGTGATTTATTTTAATGTATATTTTTTTTATTTTTATTTTTTTATATTTTTTTTTTTTTTTTTGAACCTACGGGGGCCTAGCATGCCATTATAATTCCAAAACAGTGATTTTGTAATATTCGTCCTTATCTGGTTTTTATTGTTCGGGTTATGAGCGGCGGTGTCAGTCTGTGAACCCACTAGCCCGAGCCGGCCGTCACAATTCCCAAACAGTGATTTGTAATATTTTGATTGGTTTTTTTCTTTTTTGGTTCGATCTTTTAGGTTTATTGGTTTTAATTTCTTTACATGGTCTCTCTTTATACCCAACCCTTCATTCGGTTTAGATTTGTCCCCTTTTGCCTATTTTGTTAATGAATGTCATGATGTTATTATAGGTCATTCCTATGTTATTGTTTTTTGCCACAAGTAACTCCGGGTATGTCCACCGTTCTCCTATTTGTTCCTGTTGAGATTTTAGTTCGGCCCTTTCCTGGTTGTATTTGGGGCATATATTTATTAAGTGTGCAATTGTTTCTGGAGTTGGGCAGTAGGGGCAGTTTTCGGTTGGTCCCCTTTTTATGTGTTTCCCTGCGCATCCTGCCAATAGTGTTTTACCTGTTCTTATTCTATTTATTATTGTTATATCGTATGGATTTTTGAAGGTCGGACTTTCGACTTTTCTACTTACTTTTTTCATCATCGTGTGTATTAGACTGTTTGCATCCTATTTTTCCCATAGCTCTTGCCACATGTCATTGATCTTGTCCCATGTTATTGATTTCAGTGACGCTGTATGCTATATTTTGGGCTTTTGGTTCGTTTGTGGCGTTTTTTGCTTCTGCATCTGCTTTGTCATTGCCTGGCATTATGGATGTGAGAGGGTATCCATACGAATTCAACGTGTTTGTTGTTTTTTTCAATCTTTTTAAGTAGCGATCTTGCATGATTAATCATATTAGGTCTGCTCTTGGATTGGTCCGTTGCTAACGATTGTAGTACACTGTAAGAGTCGCTTAGAATGACTGCCTTAGTTGTGGGGTATGTTTTGACGTATGTTAATGCCATTAGTATTGCCATGAATTCTACCGTGTATATAGCGCATTGGTCTGGGAGTCTTTTTCCAACGGCGACATCTAATTTTGGGATCACTATCCCTGCTGCAGTTTTATTTGGATTTTTGGTTTTTGATCCATCTGCGAAGATTTGCGTGTATGTCTCGTATTTGTTGTCAATGTACGTTAGTATTGATGCTCTTAGTCCTATCGGGTCATTTTGTTTTTGTCCTAGTTTACGTAAGCTAAGATCTATTTGTGGTGTGGGACAGGTCCACGGGGGGTCTGGGTAGTACCTTATTTTTTCTGGGTTGATATTTGCGATTTGAAATTTCCTTTTTAATTCTATAATTATTTTCCCACTAGGTATTTTTTTATTTTTTCCTTTTGTATCGAATGGTTTGTCGCATGCTAAGAGGGCTTGTAGCGTGAGGTGGTTGGGTTGGTGTATTGATATTCGAGTCGAGTATCGCAGCATCAATTCCTTCCGCCTTAGGTCTAGCGGGGGTTCTCCTACTATTATTAAGATATCTTGTGTGGGGGTACCATTTAGGACGCCGGTGCATACCCTTAGCGCTTTTGATTGGACTGTGTCTAGTTTCTTTAGTAACGTGGCGTTCGCCGCTCCATATACCTGGCAACCGTAGTCCAATTTTGCTCTTATAAGTGCTCTATATAGGGTAACGAGTGTTTTTTGATCAACCCCCCAATTCACCCCTCTGAGGTTTCTGTGGAGGTTGATGTCTCGTTTGCACTTCGTTACGAGTTCTTGGATATGAGCTGCCCACGTGAGTTCGTGGTCGAATACCATACCTAGGAGTGTCGCTTGTTTTTCGAATTTGATGGGTACCCCCTTTAGGGTTAAGTTTGGAGTGGGTGGGGGGTGGCCACCTCCTGGATTGAAAACTATGCCTACTGTTTTTAGAGGTGACAATTTAAATCCCCATTTATCTGTCCAATTTCCTATATTGTTTAGTCCTTTTTGTAAGTGCTTGGTCGTTTCTCTGCTGGCCGGGTTGCCAGTTTTCCATACGGCGCTGTCATCGGCGAATTGGGATAAGTCAAGGTGGTTGGGTTTTACCGCTGTTTCCAGGTCGTTTATCATTATATTAAATAAAGTTGGGCTGATTACGCTTCATTGTGGCATGCCATTTTCCAGTTTGTATCGTTCGGAGTAGTCTTGTCCTAGTCTGACTTGTATCTTTCTATCGGTTAGGAAGTTAGCAATAAATTTGTATATATTGCCAGTTATTCCGTATGGTTTAAGTTTACTTATCAGTCCCTTAGTCCACATTAGATCATATGCTTTTTCCATGTCTAAGAAGATGGCTGTAACATATCTGGATTTTTAAAATTTTTCTCTAGATGCTAATTTGACAGCGGTTTCTAGTCTCATGAGTTGGTCTATTGTGCTTCGGTAGTTGCGAAACCCGCTCTATGTATTAGCTAGTAGTCCTTTGCTTTCTAAATGGTATTTCAGCCTGTTGTTTACCATAGTTTCCATTATTTTACATATATTGTCTGTTAGTGATATGGGCCTGTATGATTTTATATCGCTTGAGGGTTTTCCAGGCTTAAGAATCGGAACCACTACTGCCTTTTTCCATCTTATAGGTATGGTACCGGTTTCCCATATTTTATTAATGAGGTTAAGTGCAATTGTGACAAGTTTTTTGGGTAGGTTCTTGTACATTTCATACCCCAAAGTATCCTCCCCGGGGGATGTGGTCTTTTTGCCGGCGAGGGCCTTTCTCCATTCGGCTTCTGTAAACGGAAGGTTTAGTGGGCCGTCATTATTTCCTGCTTCCTTTATGTTGTCAGAGTTGCTTTCCTCAAATTGCCTTTTATGATTTTTAAACTTATCCTCTAAGTTGGTATTGCTACACATGTTGGCGAAATAGTTTGCGAATAATTCTGCCTTATGTTTGTTGTTTTGTCCAGGTATGTTGGGGGTTATTGATTTAGTTTTGCCTCTCATTTTTTTAATTCTTTGCCACACCTCCTTCGATTTTGTGTTAATATCTAGTTTTGAGCAGAATTCTCTCCATGAGTTTTGTTTAGCTATCATAATAGTTTGTTTGGCAGTTTTTTCCTTTTCCTTGTAGTAGTTAAAGTCCCTATTATTTTTAGTTCTTTTGAATTTGTTTAGAGCTCTTTTTTTCTCTTTAATTGCTATTTTACATTCATTATTCCACCAGGGCACCGTGGGTTTGGGTGCTACTCCTTTAGTTTTAGGAATTGTTTCTTGGGCCATTGTGTTAATGGTTTCTATTAATTTGTCATTAAAGGTGTCAATGTCCCGGTGATATATGGTTTCTGGGTCGATTGAGTCACCTATCTGTTTGAACCTAATCCAGTTGGCCTGTTCGTATTTCCATCTTGGTGTGAAGGACGCTTTATTTTGAGGTATTCTAATTTGTATTTCTATATTTATAAGGTAATGGTCACTTCCCATAGGGTCGCTTTCATCAACTTGCCAATCAGAAATGCCTGCTAATCTTGGTGTGCATAGAGATAGGTCTATTGCTGATGTGTGGCCTGTTCTGTCGTCTATCCGGGTGTGCATTCCGTTGTTTAGAAAAACTAAGTTGCATTTTTGTGCCCATTTTTCTACAATTTTTCCTTTAATGTCCGTCTTTTGACTCCCCCATAGTTCATTGTGCGCATTGAAGTCCCCGCATATTACCACCCATTCTCCACAGTCTTTAATCATTTTGATTGTTTCGTCTGCACTTAAATTGCGCTGCTCATTTGTTTCATAGAGGTTAACGATTAGTACCTGCTTAGTTTGAGCGGTTATTTTGACTATCTGTATTTCGAAGTCATTGGGCGGTCTACTATCTGTTAATTTATGCATTTCTGATGTAATTCCATCTCTAACAAAGGTTGCTAACCCCCCTCCTCTTGCTGTGGGGGATCGATGCTTTAGGTATTTGGTGTTGTAGCCTATGATGTTTGGGATACGTGAGGTATCATTTAGATGGGTGTCCTGTATGCATATAACATCTGGTTTTCTTTCCTGTTGAAGTATTTTGTTATTTAGTTGGTCAGCGTGGGCCCTAAGGCCGCGTGCATTCCATTGCCATATTTTGATTTCTGCTCTGGAATCCATCTCTAGTGCAAAAAGTCTTAATAGTTTGTTTAATTTACTGTTGTTTTCGTTTTATGCGTGTTTCCTACCAGTGAGGGTGCTACCTATTTATTTTGTTTTTGGTATCCTGATTTTTGTTTTGGCCTGCTTATAGTTTACCCCATGGGAGATCATATATTCGACTATTAGGGCTTCTCTAAGAGCCCTGGGGCATTCTGCGTGGTTTGGTTTGTGGTTACCACTACAGTTAGCGCAGTGCTGATTGGTGGCGCTACATGTTTTCTGGTCTGGGTGGTGAAGACCACATTGATTGCACCGGAATAGGTTTCCGCAACTCTTAGAGTAATGCCCCCAATTTTTGCAGTTGCCACAGAACCGTGGTTTGTTTTTGAAAGCAAAAATTTTTTTAGCCTCGAGTTTTTCGGCTATTTTGATAGTTTCTGGGGTGGCGCCCTTAAAAAAGAGTACCACTGCAGTGCTATCCTTTCCCCTTCTTGTTTTTAGGCGGATTGCTTTCTCTACTTCCTGTCCTTTACTCCTTATGTAGTCTACTATTTCATTGGTTTTATTTTGAGTTGATACGTATATGACTCCTTTGTTGTGTGTTTTTGGGGGGTTTGGGTCTATGTGTTGTTTTGTTCTGTTGTGTCTAGTGACCTGAACATTTATTTGGCCTATTCTTTCAATTTCCATATATTTGGCAATCTGTTGTTCAGTGGTGCATTTGATTATCAGCAAGTCGTCTCTAGTGCTTTTAAGCGTGAATTCTCCTTGGTGATGTTTGTTCAATTGCCATGCTATGGTTTTAAAGGCTAACTTCGTTATTTTGGAATTTACTCCCTTGACGAAGAGAGTCAGTTCAGCGGGGTGTTTCTTGTTTTGGATATTTTGCAGACTGGTCTTTTTTCCCCTGGTGTTTGTCTCTTTAGCTGACTTTGTTTCGTTGTCCATAACCGGCTTGCTGGGTCTTGTATTCTGACAGTTAGTGTGTTCCTTATTCTTTCTAACTGGTATTTGGGATTTGGTTTTCCTATTATTCTTACCTTTTGTTGAGTCGTGTGTGACTGCTTTATTTGTGGTAGGGTGAGGGCGTTCTGTTTCATCTAGTAGGTTCTCAGTTTGAGTCCCCTGGCTGCTAGTGTTTTTAACCAGCGTGGTCTGGGTTGTTTTTGTGCTTGTTGAGTATTGTTCCTCAGTTTGGGTACTCATGTCGGATGTAGTTTTGCGGTTACTCGGTAGATTGTCCACATTCTCGTTTACGCTTGGTGACAGGTAGAGTCTACTCATCGAGTCAGTTGGGGTCGAGTTGAAAATTGGCGTTAAGAACTGTATCTGTCGTTTTTCTCTTAGGGGGGATGAGACTGCTTCGGAGTAAGTTTGCCTTAGTTTATCTGCCTTTAGGTTGACCAGGCAGCTGAGATAACTATTTGATGATGTGACATTAATTTGGTTGTTATCCATCTTGAGTTTCTTTATTTGATGTAAGGTATATATGACGGGATATTTCTTTAGTTTTAATCCTGGGTTTGTTTTGATTTCTTGCAATTTATTTGAGTTTAATTCTAGCTTAAAGCTATCTGTCTTAACTATACTTTATTCTACTTAGTACTATGAAAAAGCAACAGCTGTAAGGGGATATGCAAATAGCTTTTATTCTGATTTGTGTAATTAATTATTATATTACTATTATCCAATTTAAACTTATTGAAAATTATTTTCTAGCCAAATGGTCAAAGTAAAAGGTTTTACTTACCCCGATCCAATTTTCTTTTTAAGATCTTTAGAGTTTTTAAATACAGCCTTCTAATTATACAAGTTTCATTACATTGGTCAATAATTAGTCACATGTGATGACACTTGTAACTAATCAAACCACAGCAACTGAG
This sequence comes from Sinohyriopsis cumingii, assembly GCA_028554795.2. Lineage (NCBI taxonomy): Eukaryota > Metazoa > Mollusca > Bivalvia > Unionida > Unionidae > Sinohyriopsis > Sinohyriopsis cumingii. Next base: position 144,355,495 of record CM068826.1, on the reverse strand, counting down.
AGCAGACTAAGCACTGATATTTATATGGTACAGTGGCAATATACAGTCTGTCTGCCGCAACACATGAAACAAACTGGACAAATCTGAAAGCCTTGAATTTGACTTTATTTATCTGTATGGTAGAACAGAACCTGAGTTGAAAAGCTTTTAAAGAAAGACCTTGATATCAAACCTAATAATAACTGCAGGAGTTATATTATGGATAATTAACCATTCTCTCAGTTTCAAACTGGGCATTCCATCCCATGGGGTTCTAAATGTAAACCAAGTGTAACTGATATCCTAATGAACTGTAAAGACCATAGCAGCACAACAGCAGGGGACCAGGTATGTCCAGATCCAGAAATCACAGACCAGTTTCAAACTGATGATGAACCACATAAAAATTACACATCTGCTAGAACTTATGTTATGAAGATAACTTAAATTGCATTATTATTAATCCTCCTCCTCACATTCATCATAATTGAGATGCATCATATATGTTTTATTGTAAAATAGTTTATGCAACATAATTCAGTGAAGACCTTTGCTGCCAATTTACCAGTGAACCATTTGTTTCAATGAACATATTTTATGTTGTAACAAGGAGCATCATTTAAACATTATGATACACTTATCATACCTGTATATGAAATCTTAATACTAACACTTATACTTGCAATACTACTACTAATAAAAACACCTGCATTGATAATTTGATTATGTTCAATTGGACTTGTATCTAAATGATCACCAGCTGTATGAAAAGACATATTTTAATATATAGATATTGGATGGAATACTAGTTACCACAATTGAATAGTCATATGATAAATGATATATTATTTTAAACAATTTATATTTGCAGTGAAACATACTTTTACATTATTTTCACTTAAATTTCATTTATAGAGCAGTATACTCTGCATTCATTAAATTACTGAAATGGTTATAATACAACAACAAATACTGCAACTTCCAGAATCACAAAAATCAAAAGATATAAACAAAAACTTCCCTACATGTATCAACAGTTGTCACTTAATAGACAGAACTCTGAAGATTTAGAATAGGATGTTAACAAATTAGGTATTCAAGTTAAAAAGAAAAAAATACCAAGTAAGCTTACTACCAAAAAATCAAACAATAACAGTGAATTTTAGTACATTCCCAGGAAACAGAATATATGATTTTTCTTAACTTGATCTGATACATCTTAAATCTATAGAAAATGATTCATATTGTATGACTAAAATATTATGTAAACAAAAATTCCATCACTTTTTTCAGATGCAACATGCATACCCCAACCCATCCTTCTTGATCATAAAGTATACCAGCATTCCACTATAAGATGGGGAGCTGTAGTGGCTCAGTGGTTAGCTTTCTGGACCTGTGAAATAAGGTAGGTTCAAATTCTACCATCAGACCAACCTGGGTTAGCTACCATGGTGTGTCCTTGGGCAAGGCACTATACTTAAAGTGCCTTGGCACTAAATAACTTACTTGTGTTGGTTTACCATAAAAGGCCAAACCAAACACAAAAAAACAACAACTTTAAAATATGAGTTTTGTCAATACTACGTAATTGAAAATCATACTGAAGAAATGTTTTTGTTAATACAGATTAATGGATCTAAAAAATCTCTTTCTTCTGCAGGAGTTTAAAATGTTAAATTAAAAAGGTCATGGTACACATTGCTTTGTTCGTACACATCAGGCTCCGTAACCCATATCCAACTAAAAATTTTAGTAGAGTCTGAATAAAACATATTTTAATCTGGATGATAATATTCTTTCTCCATTCATATATTACACCACCAAGATTGATCCAAATAAGATTACATTTTACTATAACACTGAGGATGAGTATGCCTCTTAACAACTTACAAATGTGGAGAGAATGGAGTTAAACTGAACTTTGATTTCTTTTCAACCATAGCACAAGATGATCATTTATTATGAAAAAACCTGAATAAAGTTGGAGTTCATAACCATGACAGTCTTGATACAATATAAATTCAATATATTATTGTTGTCTTGAGGTATAGTTCTGTATATTACAATCTCACACAAGATCAGGGTATATTTTAGTACCATACAGTTAATTCGGGATTGTATTAATACCTATTCTGGTGAATGAACATTAAATAAGATTTACTATTTTGGAACCAGTTGCAATAAAGTTTACTAAACAAGAGAAAATATGACTTTACTATAATATCTAAAATGTAAAATCTGCAAACAGAATACTTGCTTGACTTTACACTTCAGCTATATCATAATATTTATTTGAAATGAATTTATACAAATGGCATTAAATTGGGTTTCAGGCTGGTAATGACAATGGTAGTAGTGAATAGGGACGGTCTAGGGACTAGGGAACTTCCATGTTAAAAAGGGTATATCCACTCTGGGGACTATGTAATTTAACATGGGAGGAAAAAAAAAAATATCCATTCTAGGGACAAGGGGAATTTAACATGGGAGAAAGAAAAAAAACTATTCACTCTAGGGACAAGGGAAATTGAACATGGGGAATAAATCGTGGGACTGTCTTGGGACTAGGGGAAATGGAACAGGGTCGGGACCCTATTTTAATAAGGTCCCGACCTGATGGGTCTATGAAAATGGAACAGGCGAAAATTGAAACAGGGAGGGGTCTCTATTTTTTTATTATTTTTTTAAACAAAAAAATAAAAAAAGGGGTAGGCAATTGAAAGTCAAGATCTTTTCGAGAGATAGGAATGGCCCTGAAAAGGGCCTTTGGTTTTATGTTAATATACCCTTAACATAAAGGGCATCTGTGACATCTTCTTCTTGACCTTAGGCTGTGCCTGACTGCAGGACCATAGATTAAGACTCTTTTGAGGCATCCTTGATGCTCCACATAAGATTCTTCGCATCCACAGGCTGGTGTCTGTCCTGTGGATAACTGTCCAGTTGGATCGGACATACATTGATATGTCCGTCCGGAACATCATCGAAGACACAAGCGTTGAAGATTGTACATCGGTCCACATGTTGGGGTGCTGAGTAACAGGTGAAGGAATGCAGTGAACTGTACTTATTTATAGGGGGAGGAAGGATTGAAACGGATTGAGTTTGTTGACCAATCCAAACACGCGTTACAAAATTCAGTCAGCCCACGTCCAATCCGAAGAGAGCAGTCTGTGACGTCACATAGTCTATATAGATTCGCTAGCGCCTGTGCGTAGTCAATCTAAGCGACAGTTTTTCAACATGACGGAAACTCAGAAAACGATCAGTTTGGGTGCACTGATGGTGGAGACTACCCAAGGGAACCCAGACTTACTTTCAGAAGAGGTGAATTGGGATTTTGTGGATTTTTTTACCTTGCAAGAATTTGTTCCTGAACCTTCGTCACCTTCTCCTTCATTACCGCACATGGAAAATTTTAGACAGAGACAGAAAGAAGAATTGGAGAAATTTATACAACAGCAAAAGGAAGCGGAACAAGCTTTTCTCCTACAGCAACAGCAGCAAGAAGAAGAGGTAAGAAAAAAACAAGAAGAAGAAGACGCAGCAGCAAAGAAACAAGGGTGTCAAAATCAAACGGTCACGGTACTGTTAGACATTTTAGTTAAGAAGTCTGAAACAGATGTATCAGACTTCTTTATTACAGCCGAAGAGAATACGACCTTCCCAAGCTAAACACTCCAACCCTGTGACTACGCCTACTGCACCATCCTTAGTGATTTCAGCGAAATCATCATCAACAGTACGCAGTCCAGAAGTAGGCCTTGGCCATGGCAAAGGCTTAAGACAGTTAAAGTTGATTGTTTAAACTCACCCCTTACACCAAAAAAGGCCCTTTTCAGGGCCATCCACGTCTCTCGAAAAGAGATAGGCTTTCAATTGCCAATAACTAATAAAAACCATTTTACCCAATAGTACCTGTCTGTGTATGAGTGTGTGTGAGTGTAGGTTCTTATTTTACAATCAAAACCCAAAGACACTTACCTTTTATAATTAATTTATTCTTTTATAAATATTTACAATTCACCATTCACAACAGAGCACTTTAAAAAGTTCATAGACTTATTCTGTCTCATTGTTCACTCTCTGTTTTTTTAATTTCTTCACCGTCATAGTCTTTTCCTCCTCTTCCTCCTCACTTTCTTCCCTTCTTTTCTTCTCCTGTTTCTTTTTCTTCACCTGTCTGTTTTCTTCCTCTTCTTCTTCCTCTTCCTCTGAAGAATCCCTCTCTTCTTCTGACTCCTCTTGTTTCTTTTTTGGGCAGTCTGGTGACCAATGTCCTTTTTCTTGACAATAATAACAGGTATCTTGACTTTTGTCTCTTCTAACCCCTTTTTTTTCTTTTTTGACGGTCAGGACACTCTGAAGACCAATGCCCTTTCTTCTGACAGATATAGCAAGTATCTTGACTTTTATCTTGAAAGGAAGGAGAGTAGTCCCTCGGCTGGTCTGAAGAGAATTTTCTAATGACCCCTCGCAAAGCTCTGATGAAACGTTCGATCTTGGTAGTCTCTTCCATTGTTGTGCTCAGTTTGAGAGTGAAATGAATAGTGAAAGGACAAGACACATACCCTTTATATACACTGGTCTGCTATGACTATAAATTAATCCATGGTGTTTAAACTTTAGTCATTTGACTTTTTGCTATCGAGATGAAATGATCCAATTCATTTGAGAAGAAAGAAGAAGAAAGTAAGAGGCAGAAACGTGATCTATCGCCTCGTACTAGGGCTGAAGTCTTGGCACAAATTCATGCCAGTGATTTTGAAGAGGACATGAGTGAACCAGAATCCAAACCCTCTAAACAAAGTTTACCACCCTTAGTCAACACTGAAAAGTACTATGACATTCGAGAGACGGAAAAGCGTCCCTCTAGAAAATTTAGAACTACGGCTTACAAATACACAGTGAAGTTTAAAGATTTCAAGTCTGAAGTACTGTTAGAGAAAGCAAAAGGGTTCATCACCGACATGTGGGATTCTTTGCTCACCACACTCAAGCGACAATGTCAACCCAAAGAAGATGATCGCTTGAGACTTTCCATACAACATGACGGCTTGAAATCCCCTGTTTGGATCGAGTTTAGCAGCCCTGCAGAATTGACCACTTCCAAAGTCATGGACAAGATTCAACACGTGCAACAATCTAATGACCAGTTTGACATCACCGATGGAAAAGCCACACTGGACATGACCCACGTCTCTCCTCCTCAAGGGACCGGACAATGCAGAAAGACCTTATTGGTCAACAAACTTCGCATTACCAAAACAAGTCTTGTCCAAATTAACAATTTTCAAGACCACATGTGTTTAGCCCGAGCCATCGTGGTGGGATGAACCTATGCCGACAAGAACGACACGGTAGAATGGAAAAGAGCCTGGGAGAACATTCGAAAATCGAACCGAGCCAAACAACGAAATGAAGCAGAACTTCTGTTACAACAAGCATGCCTGTCCAAAGACACATCCTGTGGCATTCCTGAGATGCAAAAATTGCAAGATGCCCTAGCTCCACGATACACCTTGAAAGTGCACCCTCAAGAAGTGCGCGGGTCTCTGTTGTTTCGAGGGAAAGACTTTAAGGATGGAAAATACATTCACCTCTATCATCACGATGACCATTTCGATACCATTACCACTATCACTGGATTCCTGGGATACAAATATTACTGTGAGAAATGTGACTTATGATGGTTATAATAATCGAGAGCAACACAAACATTGTGGATCGAAATGCTCAGGATGTTTGGCCTCTCAACCCTGTCTGAGCGAAGGGCAAGAACCAGTGCATTGTCCTGCTTGTCTGCGCACATTTGTCAGCCCTGCCTGTTACCAACAACATCTGAAGATGCAAGGTTCACAGAAGAAATGTGCTTGTCAACTCCTGAGATTGTGCCCAATGTGTGGACAAGGTCTATGTATCAACAGTACCAAGGCACACGTATGTTCAGGAAAGAAAAAATGTCACATTTGTCACTGCATTGTGGACTTGGAACACCAATGCTACATAAAAAAATACCAATCCCAACCAGAGAAAGAGGATGGTCACAAGAAGAAGAAAGGCAATTTCATCTTTTTCGATTTCGAATGCATGCAAGAGACCAGTATTCACATTCCTAATTTCTGCGTGGCTCATCGAGCGTGCGAGAAGTGATTCAAGAACCTATCTTGAGTTATTGCCCTCACTGCAGTAAGATTCCTGGAGGGCGTGAAAAAATCTTTCAAGGACCGAACACACTAGCCGATTTCACACAATGGGTCTTAGACCCCATCGACAAGACGTGGAGCCAAGAGGACATCGAACATTATTATGGAGATTGTCATCACCATGCCACGGTGATGGCTCACAATTTCTCCGGATACGATGGACAGTTTCTTTTGAGATGTTATACGGAACGTGGCATCGAGCGTCCTAAAATCACTTTGAACGGAGCCAAAATCATTTTCATGCAAGTGGGACAAGTGCAGTTTAAAGATTCGATGAGCTACTTAGCCATGCCTTTGAGTCGAATGCCTAAAATGTTTGGAATGACAGAAATGGCTAAAGGGTACTTTCCACAATTTTTCAATACAAGCCAATCAACACGCCGTTCTACCCCATTTGCCTCAGGCTCACTATTACGACCCTGACAACATGCGTACCGAACGAGAAACTTTCTACGCTTGGTACCAGGCTCACGCCTCCGACCCTTTCGACTTTCAGGAAGAAATGCTAAAGTATCGTCGTTCCGACATGGACATTTTACGGCGATGCTGTGGAAAATTTCGAGAACTGTTCATGGAACACGGAGGGGTTGATCATTTAAAAGAGGCTTGCACCATTGCCAAAGCGTGTTCCTTAGTCTACCGACAACGATTCATGCTTGAAAACACTGTGGCTGTCATCAGTCCTCAAACGACCAACTATGTCAAACGTCAATACTCGGTCAAAGCCCCATGCTGGTTGCATTACTTGTGCGACAAGGAAGACAAATGGATTCAGCATGCCCGCAACGGACAGGGCGAAAGATCATCGGAATGCATTCGGTCAATGGCTGGGACTTAGAAAACCCCAAGATCATGTACGAGTTTAACGGTTGCTTATTTCACGGATGTCCCGTCTGTTACCCTGACCACGGCACTAAAAATCAGTTCTTACAACGAACCATGGAAGACTTGTACCAGGCCATTTGTCAGCCACGCCTAAAGTTAGAACAGAAAGGATACCAAGTGGTGGAAATGTGGGAACACAAATACAATCACCGTTTGAACAACGATCCCGAGTTTAAACGCCTCATGGAAAGTTACCAGTTCATGGACCCCCTGAACCCAAGTAATAGTTTGTACGGAGGAAGGACCAATGCCACCTGTTTGCTGTACCAAGCTGACGAAGAGAAAGGAGAAGAAATCAAATACTTGGACGTGTGTTCACTGTATCCCTACGTGTGCAAATGTTGTTGCTTTCCTGCAGGGCACCCACAATTGTTCACCGAACACATCGACCTAAAAAACATTCGACAATACGAAGGCTTGATCAAGTGCAAAGTTTTGCCTCCCACGAACCTATACCATCCCGTCTTACCTCGCCATTGCCAAGGCAAACTTATGTTTCCTTTGTGCCGTACTTGTGCTGAAACGTGCAACCAAGATCAACCTTGTCATCACACCCAGGAAGAACGGGCCTTGACGGGGACATGGGTCAGCGTAGAATTGTTCAAAGCTCTGAACATGGGATACCAACTGTTAGAAGTGTACGAAATTTGCCACTTTCCCAAGACACAATAATTCCACAAGGGTGACCCCACGCAGAAAGGCATTTTCGCAGACTACGTGGATGCCTTTTTGAAACTGAGCAAGAAGCCAGTGGCTATCTGTCCTGGTGTCACACTCCCGAAGACCAAAAGACATTCAGAGAGAAATTCTGGGCACAAGAAGGCATTACTTTACATCACATTGAGAAAAACGAAGGCAGGCGATCGTTTGCCAAAGTGATGTTAAATTGCTTGTGGGGTAAAATGGCACAATGACCATGTTTACCCAAGACGGAGTATTTGACCGAACCTTCCCGCTACTTTCAGATGATTCACGACAAAGCCAAATTCATGAAACACGTGGACGTCGTTCGTGAGGATTTGATCTTGGTGAATTACGAAGAAGATCTGAACTTTGTAGAAGATGACCCCTTTGGAAATGTCATCATTGCAGCTTACATGACAGCTCATGCTCGCTTAAAATTGTACGAAGCTTTAGAACTGTTAGGGGAACGTGTCTTGTACTTTGACATGGACAGTTGCATTTATATCGATCACCCGAGTCAACAGCACCCTGACATCGAAGGAGACCGTTTAGGAGCCTGGACAGACAAGCACCCCGATGACAAGATTCTAAGTTTCGTTAGTGGTGGTCCCAAAAATTACGGCTACGAATACTGGGACAAACAAGAAGTGCACACGAAGTGTAAAGTGAAAGGACTTACTCTTAATTATCGTACCAGTCGAGTGGTCAACTTTGGCATATTGAAAGAAGCCTTGCAGTCTAGAGAAAGTGACCACCTATCAACCCAACAAGATTGTACGTTTACCCACACACCACATCGTCAGTCGACCCTTGGAAAAAGTCTATCAAATTGTGTAGCAGAAGCGAGTGCGGCTTCCCACCCACTTTACTTTGCCATATGGACATGTCGGTATAAAACATTGGTTGTAAGAGGATAGCCACCCACCAGAAGGATGACTTCGCCGCAGCAAGAATCGAGTGAGAAATCCAGTGAGAACTCCAAGTTCAAACCCTACCATTTTCCAGTCTTCTTACCTGACTATTGTGATTGTGCCCGTCGATTGGACACGTTTCAAAAATGGCCTACGGATAGGGAAGGATTACCTTCTTCGTATGTTTTAGCTAGAACAGGATTTGTCTACTTCGGACCTGAGTCAGGATTGGGATACGAAGTACAGTGTTTCGCTTGCGGACTGAAGTTACGAATGGATCTATGTATCTACAAAGATTCAGCTATTCTGGAACATACTCGATGGTCTCCGCACTGCCCTTACCTTTCAATGGCCTTTCCACCCATTAAACTACGGTACAATTATGACGGTACCTTAGAGACGGTACCTTCCAAAACTAGACGTAAACACATTGCATCCTATTTCATTGTTGTTTCTTTTCCACATAATAGCTTATTTTTTATAAAATGTTAAACTTTACTAATCTTTTTTCAAGATCACTTTAGTTTGCAAAAATATATCTTGTCATTTATTGGCATTCTACATTGAATTTTGTAAACTAGCTATAAACCTGACCTAATTACTCAACTTAACTGCTGACAGAAACAGTCTACAGTAAATGTATTTCATTTCTATAGCTCGATGGATAAACATTACATCTTTTAAAGCTGTGCACAGAATAGGCCGACATATCACGAGTCAGGAAAACATGGGGGTGGTATCCCCTGTGTCCAAAATTAATATCATTTTGAATAGAATATTCTAGTGACAATTGCCTCTTTTCAAATGGTAAGCATTGCTTTTTTTTATTTTCATCAATCTGTCAAATTCGGTATGCATTTTGCTTTAATATTTGAGATGGAAACCTTAGGTGCATAGAAATGTCAGACAGCATTGTACATCATGGATGGTGTCCAACATACTTTTATGATCATAAAACAAAATCCTATTTTTTAGTTATGGCCACTGATTTAAAAAATATTCATCCAAGCTAAATATAATAATAATAATAATGAGGACTTTGTATAGCGCCTAATCTTTAGAAGCTCTAAGCGCTTTGCAACATTAGACAACATAAAAACATACACAATGATATGATTACAAAAACAAACACCGTGAAATTAGAAAACATAAAAAACATGCTGAGAATATTTAAGGTAGTTAACATTATTAAGTCATTAAGTTTGTTTTTGTAGTCAGAATAAGTAGTTTTGAGAGCACTCTTGAATGGGATCACTGCGTCTTTGTGTCTAAGTTCAGTGGGCAATTCATTCCATGTTGCTGGGCCCTGGTATGCAAAAGAATGCTGTCCATGTGACTTTGTTTTCATAGTGAGAATAATGAGTATATGATTGTCGGAAGAGGAGTGTAAGTATCTTGCTTGTGTGTACACATAGGTGAGGTCGGATAGGTATGTTGGACTAGAGTCTGTCAGTGAAACGTAGCACAGAGAACTAATGTTGTGTTTGATTCTGGATCGAATGGATAGCCAGTGTTGGGTACAGAGCAGCGGGGAGGTGTGCTCTGATTGTGGTACTCTAAGTATGATCCAAGCAGCTATGTTTTGAACTTTTTGAAGTCTCTGCAGTAGATATTAAGATGAACCAGACAGAATTGAGTTACCATAGTCCAGTCTTGAAAGCAGTAATGAACACACAAGTGTTTTAGTGGCATCAACTAAAAGATATCTGAGAATGGAGCTGATGCGTCTCAGCTCAAGATACGCAGCCTTGCATATGTTCATGACATGTTGGTGCAATGTGAGAGTACTGTCCAGAGTAACACCTAGGTTTTGTACTGATTGTGTGAATTTAATGTTGGTGTTGCTGATATTTATTGTGTGAGGTAAAGGATGTGAATGAGAAAGTCTTTGATAAGTAAGTATGGCTTGATTTAAATTGTGTTTTTCATGTGACTTGCCAGAGATTTTTAAATGAATTGATAAAGTAACTTGAGACACATTTCAAAGTACATGTTTGAAAAATATTCCATTGATTATTGCTGGCATTTAGAAAAATGCAATGCATCCTTTGTTGTGAAACTTATTTTAAAACATTGTATTACTCATGCAGAAGCCTGCTTGAAAACTAATGGCAAAGCAAAGGCAAGTGGAATGGAAGAGACCATATCAGAGACCCTCAAATATGCACCCAACCAACGCAGAATGATAAAAAACAAGGTAATCCAAATGACTCTTATTTCATCAATATTGGATTCAGTTTCGTCTTTTAAAGCATAGTATTTGCAAAGCGGATGCATTTCTAAACTGATAACAAAATCAGCTTATCCTATTGCCCAGGACTATCAGAGCTAGAGTCCAGCTAACTACAATATGCATATATCTTGTCTGATCGGACAAGTGCCTCCATTTGGAATTTTTATTCACATGAAATATTTGGATGAAATAAATTCATCTTTGTGCAAATTGATTGCACCATCCACTTGCCAGAAATGACAAGTAAGTGCAAAGTTATCTTGTATCATGGCTTAACGATAGTAAGGGAAGCACAAGTGCAGTGAAGAAAATTTCATACATTTTTATAATGCTGATTAACATGACTTCTGCATATGTAACTAGTGCTGAGATGATATGACTTTATTTAAGCATTACAATTTTGTTTTAATTTGCAGGTGCCTGAGCAGAAGAAGTAATAGATAAACTTTACAGTGGAGTTGGAGACTGATTCTGATTCATAATCTTAATTAAATCTAGAAAATAAACATTAAAGTCATATTAAAATATCTGTTGTATTGTTTCCTTCTTTCATTTTTCTCTTAAAAACAAATGTCTGAACCTTTAGTCTGTAAATTCAGTGGATTCCTTATCAGCCCATCTACTTTTACTTTACACCATGCTACTTTAAAAAAAAAATGAATTATCCCCATTGGGGTAGGTCCCCCCAACCCCCCACCCTACTTTGTCAACTTACCTGCCACATTTAAATCTAATGGAAGGCCCTGCTGTAAAGCCTGTTAGTAAAACTACCCAACAAGAGGATTTCGTACATTTGCAACTCCTAGATGGATGGTAATGTTTTCATTTTTGTAATGTAGATTTGGACATTCTTGCCACCAGTATGGAATATGTGTTTCAGAAACACAAGCAGCTTTCATCAGATTTGCATATAGGTTTTATATGTTGTGAGTATGTTGTAGGAAGTTTTTTTAAATAACATCATATGAGATGATGCCAGTGGAAATGGCAGAAAAGTGTCTGTATTGTTCACCAACTACACCTTGTTCTTACAAAATGTGGCTGTTACACATTCCCATGATGATGTCACTGACAGCCATCAGTGAGGAATGCCCCAACAAGCATAATACAAATTGCTTCCATTGTAATTGTTACAATTCCATTCTGACCACTCCGGTGTCCTAGTGGTTAGAGCGTCCGCCTCAGAAGCGGGAGGTCATGGGTTCAAACCCCAGCCAAGTCATACCAAAGACTTACAAAAATGGTATTAACAGCTACCTCTCTAGACGCTCAGCATTAAGAGGTTAGTGTTAGGACTGATTGGCCTGGTGTCAGGATAATGTGACTGGGTGCAACATCATACTACATGTTTGCAGCATGATGCCCCAGTGCTATACATCACTATAAACTGCCACACTGCAGACATCGTAGCAATATGACTGAAAAATTATTCAAGCTACGTTAAAAATCCAATCACACACACACAATTCCATTCTACGATCCAGAACCAACACTAATTCTGTACTACAGTTCTTGCATTTCAATCCAATTTTGCTTTTGAAATGTAGTGCCACTCAATTCATAATGAACCCATTCATTTCAAACACTCGCAAATACTTATTATTCCTGTCTACAACTGAAAAATATCTATATAAAAAAACGTGTAACTGTGTTTTATGCAAGGGCATGGAGATGCACAAAAACTTGCACCTGAAGCTTGAATAAAACCCCGACTGTGGATAAGACTTTACCCATCGATTACCCCAGCTTGGGGATAAATTCCGACCGTGGCGATTTATTATATATCCTATGACTGCTCCAGCTTGAGGGCAAAATCCAAGCACATCCCTAAAAAGATAACAAGTATAGCGGCTCTTTACCTTCTGTAAATGCCACTTGAGCTTCCTGATGCTGTTGTATCTGCCATTTGACAGAATCACGAATGTGGATATATTTCTTAATTGCCTCTAGTTGTTGAGCTAGTTTAGCTGTATGAAATTCCTTTGTGCAGACTCACTCATTATTAATATTACAACAGTGATTTAATTACACATCACCTGTCAGCACACCGATGATAAGTCAGTTATTTTATAACACACCAACAAGCTTGCCCCTTGCACCCCCCCCCTTTTTATTTTATTTGGGCAACTGTGGACATGAATCTGCAAGGCTCAAATTGTCATTTTTAATATAAGATCTCAACATTTTTAAGGCCTTAATTTTAAAGACATCCTTAAAACCCCCAAAAGGTTATCAACTGGATCACCAGCCTTCGTTTAGAGTAACAGCAAGTATATATATATATTTAGGTCTAAGGAAACACAATAAAAATGTTTGATTTAACAATGACATATTTGCCTCAGGTCTGTGATCCTGAAGTGAATATTAACTGTCCATTTATTTTCGTGGCTTTTCTTTACTAGGAAATTGATTATAGAGATTTCTGCAATGGTGAAGGCAATGTAAAAATTGGTTACTATAACATACTTTTTACGCCATGTTTGAAAAAATAAATCCAATGGAAAGGTTATAGTCTGAAAATCTTCATTAAATTAAGTTAATATAGGGGAAAAAACTTTAAGAGTTCATAAATATTTTTCAGTGCTGAATAAAGATATAACACTTTCTGCTGTGATTTTAATAGTTTCTGAGAGCATGAAAAATTTCTAGAACTATAATGTATAAATGTTTTCAAAAGATTATATTAATATGAGGGAAAAATCTGTTATGAAATAAACTGACAAGACCTTGTATGAATTCATGTTATCTTTAAATATGATATTTGTGTGAAAATATCTGGAAGAAAAAACAAGATGGTGCCACTCACACATACAATGTGGTTGCCACAGTAGCCATATTAAGAAACTTTTTATCGCTACTTCTGAATGGATAATTGTGTCAGCATGTCAACATGTGTACAAAATACTTATGTTGATGTCTAGCAGGTCCTGAATGAGAATTATGGTGCTGTACAGACATCCTATAAGGCCACCAATGTGGCCATCCTGAAAATCTTGGTATAACTACTTCTCCTGAATGAATCGTCATATCAGTGAAAGACTTCTTATGTCTAGTTGGACGTAAATGAAAATAGTGCCAATCTAACCTCCAATATGGCTGTTTTAATGGGCATCTGGAAAACCCCTTCCTTGCTACTTCTCCTAGATGGCTGGTCATTTTGACATTGTGCTTTCACTAGATGACCTATTTGATGTCTGGTTGGCCGTAAATGGAACTCTGCATATGGTTTTGATGTCTAGTTGGTCCTAAATGTGGTTTTTGCTGCTCATAAACTTCTAATGGTATTATAGTTGGTTCCTTAATGAAACTGCTGTACAAAATTAAAAGGCCTTCTCACTTTCTGTCAAGTTGGATACAATTATCTTTACCAGCTAGGATTTCTTGATCCTCTTTTTTATACATCAACCCTTCGCATATGTAGTTAGCTAAAACAGTATTTTGAACAATTAATTGCCCTCTTGCAAATACAATCCCAACTGCATGCTTTTACCAGTGTGAGAGCTCCTTATATAAGTAGCTAAGTATTCAGTAACTGAATTTCCACATCCACATGCATCAACTCAGAATTAAAAGTTGCAAAACATATACAAATTTGAAAATCTTGAGACATGTGTCACTTTGCATGGTGGGTGTTATGATTTAAATGCAACAAGGAAATTGAATTAGGGTTAATTTCTTTAAGCTGTATTCAATCATGGGGCCCTGGATTATAGAATGGTCTAGGCATACACATCACTAATCAACTCTCTCTAGTCCAACCAATGTGTGTATATGAGAAAGCTTGCCAGTAGCGTTATGTGTGTTGATTTCTTCCAATAAATATGTTGGCTGCCATGTAAAGTCTATGATGTCCTGAAAAATGGTGTTAAGCTCCATACAAGCAAGCTAAACAATCAATGATATAATGGAACAGTAGACACCATTTTAGCTAAATATGCCAAGAATTGATTTAGAGACTTGGTTAGTGATGATGACTTAAAATTGGCAAGGGATTAAAAAGATAAAAGAAATGACCTTTCATGGCACTGTAATATAACAAATGAGGAAAAACAAAAGTTTATTGCATTTGAACCTTTTGTTTTTTCACAGTTTCAATTTAAGTCATAAGGCCCCTTATTTTGCCTTACCAAACATATAGCAAGTTATTACCTCAAGCCCTAGCACTAATAATGCCTCACAAGTAAGCAGTCTTTTATGAAGTCTCAGGTCTGAGTATATGTCTAGCAATACTTATGTCCAGTTTGTTTATAAAATTCTTTCTCACATGGTACAGTTTTCAGAGAGACACGATAAATTCAACAAGTGTGGTAATGAAGGGACAGGCATTCTTTATTTATGCACACATCCCAAAGGGACATTGCTATGTTTGAATCAACACTGAACTGAAGAATGGAGCATCAGCTGCATCAATTAAAATATTGTGGCCCACACAAAATGCTGCAAGGACTATAATCAATTTATGAGTGCAATGGGCATGAATTACTGTAGCAGACTGGAGGAAGTAATCCGAATTTATTAATATCTTGAAGCTAAATATAGTAAAGTTTTCATCTATAATCTGTGGAATCATTTTTGCACACAGTTTGCAGGATTTGTCTTTGGGTCATCGTTTTTCTTTTTCTTCATCTTTCTAGCTTATGGTATCTTGATAAGTCTTATGGTGCCGTGCAACTGCACTTGATGATTACCACAGCCAGTGACATTGTATCAAATCTTCTGGGATCAGATGATTCAATGCAAATTCCACATAACCTATCACCATCCTCATGTTTGCCATCTGACTTACTAAGTTATTTTGCCTAAATAATAATAAAAACAATCTGGTCTGATGTATTGATAGCGTTCTGAATGACCATAATATATTCTCTGTATCTATCCTAGAAAATCCTGAGTGGATTGCTGTTTGGTTTTAATAAACCAAAGTAATCCAATGAAAGGCATTTTACAGACACAAGTGTCTGTTTCCTGTATGCAGTGATTAAATGATAGTATTATGTCTTTATTTTTTTAAAACTGATGATACATATGATCACCTTCAATGTGCAATATTAGTTATGTTAATTAACGAGTGGGCAATATTTGA
The DNA here is from genome assembly GCA_028554795.2 of Sinohyriopsis cumingii. Classification (NCBI taxonomy): domain Eukaryota; kingdom Metazoa; phylum Mollusca; class Bivalvia; order Unionida; family Unionidae; genus Sinohyriopsis; species Sinohyriopsis cumingii. The sequence continues at coordinate 144,339,511 of CM068826.1, read as the reverse complement.
ATTTCAAAGATAAAAGTGTATGCCATGATCACTTTAGTAGGATGATTTGTCAAGTGAGGTTATCTTTTCTGTTTGAATAAATATTGTTAACTAAGCTATTTTCGCAAGTTATGACATAAGAATGATTCAAAGAAAGAAAATTCATTAAATTGAACATATAAAATGTAATACTGCAACAGAGTCTAGATGAACTATTTCTTCAGAGACACAATCCAGACTCTGTGGCAGCAAAATTATCAAATAGGACACAACTAAGAGACAATCACATTTTCAGTCACAATGGTTTGACAATTATCAATGGCTTGAATTCATTGACTGTGAAGGCAAAGTGATTTGCAGTTACTGCAAAAAAAGTTCCCAAACTGTCACAGATTTTAAATTCTACCAGTGGACTTGTAAGTGTAACTGACAAATTCAGGATTTAATCAAGCAAGTCTCATGATAGTATTATACCTAATAAAGCAAAATGTAGCACAGTATATTCATGACACTTAGGCCAGCATGTACAAAATATTCCTCAAGTTACAGTTGCTAGCACTCCACTAAGAAATGTCATTTTATAATAAATAAAAATGTAATGGAAAAAAAAATCGATAAAGTGATTGCACTCTTTAACATAGCCTACTACCTAACTCAATAATGAAAATGATTTGGTTCATTATATCTTTGTGTTTTATGGAATAAATGCATACATCTGATTGAATTTTAGGCAAGAGACTGAACTTTTGGGTTAAGTTAAAATGTATGTGGAACAAATGCATTTTCTAAAACTACTTGTATCAGTGTGCATTGTGACTTTTCTTTAAGATAACTCTAAATGGTACTGGGTATATATCATTTTCTTCAACTGCACACTGTTGTCTTCCATTTGATTTGATGACTTACAGCTATACTGTCTACACAGTAGGCCTCAACGTCAGGAAAAATTCTGTATACTTCAGTTACAGCTGAAATAAGTTTTGCATTAGTACCTGAATCAGACAAAAAAGGTTGTGTTCTGGTGTGTGAATAGAAATGGCTAAAAGTAATATAGACAAAAGCCATAAGAGTACACAAGTTACATATGAAAACCACCAATTCACTTGCATGTGTGGCATACAAGTTCAAAGATTTGCTTCATGTTTATTTGTGTACACAGATTGTTCAACTCATAAGATATTTTAAGAGCTATTTCTCTATTGTATGCATAATTCATTTACAAATGTGATTAGTGGGCCACACCGAAGGCCATACTATTAGTTCACTTGGCAATATGGTAACGTCAGCTGAAAAGCATAATCATCCATTAAAAGAGCATTATGATATGAACATTAGGTATTTAGGACATATAGATTTTTCTTTTCCAAATGGAGTCCAAGTAATTATTGCCCAATCCAGGTATAATTTTGTACACAAGTAAAGAACAAAATAAGATAAATCTTCATTTATTTGCAATTGACAATACACTTCTTAATGAATATACACTTTTGCATTTATTTTGTATCACTTGAATAAACAATATTTCTTTCAGTTCATTTTAAACTTTTATTTTATATCACTTGAGTAAACAATATCTCTTTCGTTTCATTTAACACTTAGAAACAGGTTCTTCCAGTTACAATAATCAACTCTGGAAACAATAAACAAACTGGAACTTTTGACCTAATTATATTACATTTACTAGGGTTAAAACAATAAATTCCTTAACATAATAAATTAACAGTTCCAGTTAATCAAACACAAAATCACCTTTTATACAGGGTGTGAACTGTTAATATTTACAGGATAAAGCTTATAGTTTCCAAATTGATTGAAGCTTACATGTTGCAGTTGCTGGCACATATCTATTTCCAGCATGGTTTGCATACATTCCACCTTTAATAATTTTGTTACTTCCCTACCCCACCCCATTCAGTAACAAGTATCAAAAATCAGGCTCATTCTAAGGCAAAGTCTGTAACTTGTGTACCACAGTCATCAGAGAGACAAAGATGCAAAACTTTATGATGCCTGTCAAAGGAAGAAAACAGTTTGTTGTTTACCCAAGTTTTGAACCAGTTAACTTGAATTCTCAGACCATCAATTGCTACAGCCCCACTAATTACAATTGTTAGGGAATAATGAGAACTCACCTTCAGTTATCTGTGTATATATATAATTTTAATAACCAAGAATACCGGATGTCTGGGAACATTATAGCATTCAATGGTAACGTCAGAACTGAGATGAGAGAATTAAACAAGCATAGTACATGACATAATATATCCATAAACTATTGACTGGGAAAAATACTACAGAACACCATTTCTGCTGGCAGTAAGATGTTGAACCTATATGTCATAAATATCAGGTTGGACATCTAGGACCAGTAATATTCATAATGGGCAGTACCCACCCCCCCAAGTGAGAAGGGCCTGATTTGTAATCTAAGCCACCCAACCTATCACAGCCTTTATAGTACTTGAAACAAATATTGAGTAATAGTAAAACAAACTCTGAAAGTTATTAAAACCAATTTGTTATATTTCCATAACTCTGCATAGTTAACTGTGCAAGCAGACTTAAACATATCAGTGTATGACAGTTAAATTGAGCTATAGCATCGATTAACAGAAGCTACGAATTCATCAACAAGCAGTGAACACTCATCTTCACAATAAATGTCAAACATTAGCATCCATAAGCTGTCAAGACAAGTTGTTACACTGGATATATAATCATCCATTTATTTCAAGCAAGCTGTGAAAAACGAACCTCACGTCCGCTATATGTACGCTGGCCATTGCAAAGGATGCTTTAATAGATTAATGTTTATCGTCGTGTCTTGACAACCATTTTGCGCGCGCACACCGGAAAGTCATGCTATATATTTGTTACTTGTGAACGTATTCGTGGGCAGTACGCTATATATTGTTCCCGTAGCCGTATTCACGGGCAGAATGCTATATGTTTGTTCTTCGTGAACGTATTTTTGGGCAGTTACTTTGTCATCTTCAACCTAAAGGTCAAAACTGCCCATGAAATATATATATCTGCCCACGAACCGAAAACATGAATAGGACTATAACATAAGTGTATATACTTATTTTCAACATATACATAATTACTATGTAAGAAATACAACCTATGTATATGGATTTTGATTTGAAATGTAAACTATATCATGTCCTTCCCGTAAACCCACTTTCGGGATGACTGCCCACAACGCACCTAAAACGTGTATATATATATATATATATATATATATATATAAACAAAGAACTTGGTCAAAACGCTATAAAGCATATAAATTCGGACATCGTCTGTTAGGCAAGAAGAATGAAATGGTTCTCCTTACAGTCTAAAGACATCCTCTTAGTGCCAGAAAGCATTTAATTATTGTTTGAAAACAAAGCTGGAAAGTATTTTATACTTTCTTGAAGTATGCCTTTTTTATACTATAATATTAAGGGTGAACTATAATGTTTTATCAATTGTTTGTACTTTATTATGAATTGTAATAGTAGATTATTCTTACCAAAAGGCCGAGTGGTCTAAAGCGCTCTCCGTTGCGGATCACTGCCATCTCATCTCTATCTGCGTGGGTTCGAGTCTCGGATTCGGCCAATGTGGGTATGTGATAAAGCTTGCCAGTAGGTTCTCGTGGGTGGGTGGTTCTTCCCGGAGTTTTCTCGGGTTCTTCCTCCACCATTAATACTGGCCGCCAAGTATAGCCTATCGTGTGCTTAAAAATGGCGTTAAACCCAACTACAACAACAACATCTTGCCAAAAGGCTTCCTGACACCTTCATGCTCTTTGATTCCTAATTTAGAAACAAAATACCTTCAACACATTAACCCATGGCGACTAGTTAACGTGGCAGAAGTTAGTAGCCTACTTCCGAGCTTTGTAGCGTTAAGGTCATGCATGATAGACTAAAGTGGGTGGTATTATAGAAAGGTAGACAGATGTAGTACTAAAATGATACCAAATAATCTAACACAACTAGGCATTAGGTTACTGGAAAATCAACTAGAAGTTGATGTCTTAGGATGCATTCAGAAAAAGCTTGCAAAATGTGTTTCCTATTCGAATTTCAGACGAAAACGACAAAGACCACCAGGGCTTAATGTGTTAAGGTTACAAAACGTGATATTTCAGTATTTAAGGTAAAGCTTTTAATCATTTGTCATTACGACCAAATGATTTTGGTATTAATACTATTGTAAATATATTTTGAATATCTTTCGATATATTTACGCCATAGTTTAAAAAGACATAAATTTCAGAACCGTATGAGGTTGGTCAGCTTTGTATGAGTATCAAAATAGTATATCTATATTTAGAATTTAAAGAATAATTCTCGATACTGAGTACTGTTTTAATTCAATAAAAACAATGTGCTACATAATTCTGACTTCCTCTTGCACTTCGAACCCTTTACCTTTGCACACCAGCAATGTGACCATCGAAATCGCACACGTAGGCCGTAATAATACTTCTCTCTCTCTCTCTCTCTCTCTCTCTCTCTCTCTCGATGTGAGATCAGTCCCACGAATAATTTAGACATGAGGAAAAACCGGACCTAAATAATGCTTTGCACAAATAACCCTTACATAAATAATAAGTGGGGAAAACATTCTTGAGATTAAAGCATGTTTACACAATAACAATAATTGGCACGATAATTGGAAGATTGGTAGAAAAATCTCATCCATAATAACTAGTGAAAATGTCATTAATAATGACCTTAACCTTTGACCCCTTCCCATACATTATGAAGCGTTCGTAGTTTTCTTCTTTGACATTTTGTGATGATTCTAATGATGTGTAAAAAGAGAAATAGCCAACAATACTATTTTTCATTCCTCGACAATGATGGGAAAACTCCACAAATGAACCAAGGAAGAGCGATCGATGAACGAAGGAAGTTATCGAGACTCCATTGTACTGAATAGAAAAAGCCATAACGTTCCACATTAATTTAATTCAATTACCCATTCATTTAATTATCCATTACACTATAGACTATTATCTAGCCAGTAACATTTAATTATCTATTTCATAATATATTCAAAACTATTCAGTAATCGATTCTACATTATTTCAATTTTCTCTGCTTCCAAAGAATTGATTGCTTCCCAGATGAATATAACCAGACTTAAAAAAATTAAAACGTAGCTCCCGCGAGCCGCATTCGAACCAATGACCTAAGGTTAGCCATCAACCTCGTTTATCGTCCTCTGCTCTACCAACTGAGCTATCACGTGAATCTATTACAGAAGTATGTCAGAAATCATTTCTTAAAATATCGTACTTAACGCTCGTGTCTTGCCTTTTTTTGACAATGGATGGATTTGTATTGCATCACTGCCTGATACACATATACGGCTTGTTGAATAGGCGTTGAATATACTGCTATGACAACGAAGACGAATGTCACGCTTAATACACTGTTCAATACGTCATGCTGAAGAAATGTAGCTAAGTGTCTGTCCCACGAACACACGTATGCAGTCGATTCCGGCTGGCTTTGGTGGGTAACGAACCCACAACTATTGGCTTACGAGTCAAAGGCATTGACAACTCAGTTACCACGGCAGTAGTTTATTGGGGGCTGTTTACGGACAATGGAAAATACATTACAAATCCCCTTGCGGCTGTTTACGGACAAGGTTTTTCAGATTACCCTGGGGCTGTTTACCGACTGACAACAATGTGGCAGGGGTATAACCTGAATACGCGCTACTCTAGAGAGAGAGAGAGAGAGAGAGAGACATAGACATATATAACACATACATAGATTGATGAACATCAATCTATCATACCTTAACTATAAAATCGACAAAAAATATTTAGGCAAGAAAGCAAATCTTTTTTTTCTTCTTTTTTTTCTTCTTTTACTCCACCATCTTCTTAGTATTGTAATCACTGTTGTCTTCTTCTTTTTTCATTTTTTCCTCCTCCTGTTTCTGTTTCTTCTCTTCTTCGTTCTTTCTTTCATTTTTTCTTCCTTTTCGTTTTAATCATTCGTATCTCTCATCCTCTGTGTGTCCTCTTCATTCTCCTTCTCCTCCTTTTCTTCTTTAATCAGCTCTCTTAACTTATCCTTAAAAATGTCATGGGCCACTATTGCGTCAAGGGGAATTTATCATGGTGAATTTGATTGGGCTACTATAGCGTCAAAGGGGAATTGAGCATAGGGAAATTGAATGGACCATTTTGGTGTCATGGGGAATCGAACATGGGAATATTGGGGTTGTATGGTCGTTAGGTGTTAGCTTAAAATGTATAGCTACAACTGGTGGGAAATTCCTTTGGAAAACCCCACTATTTCTAGCCTCAACTTGTATGACGTTCCTGTTCAAAAATCCTAGTATCTATTTAGAGCTACAACCTGTGGAAAAACCCAAGTCTATATTTATAGTTTCCAAAATTCCAGATTCAATGCTGTCACTCTACTGGACACTAGGGGAATAATGGCAACAGTGTTGCAAGAGGCTGACCTGAATATGCGCTACTGTAGGTAGGTAGGTAGGTAGGTAGGTCGGTACAATACATTTCCTAGGTATGAAGGGAGTTTTATAGGGAAAGACAAAGACAAATACACACACACAAACAAACGTACGCTCGCACGCATACAAACAAAAACAAACACACAAAAGCAAACGCACGCGTGAACACAAAAACATACACACACAAACGTACGAATTCGCTCGCACACACACACACTACACAGAGGGAAGAAGAAACACAAACCCAAAATATACTATCCGCACAGAAGGAAGATGAGAAAAAACACAAATATACTATCTGCTATCCACACAAACGTACGTAAACGCATACAAACCCCAAATATACTATCCACACAAACGTACGCGAACGCATACAAACAAACACTATAACATCTACACAAACGTACGCAAACGCATACAAAAAACAGACTCTACTATCCACACAAACGTACGCGAATGCATACAAAAAACACTATAATATCCACACAAATGTACGCAAACGCATAGAAAACACACACTCTACTATCCACACTGACGGGAAGAAAACAAACCGAAAATATACTATCCAAACGGGAAGGAGAAAAAACAATCCCCAAAATATACTATCCACACAGAGTAGAGGAAAATAACCCTGCTATCCACATAGAAGGATGTAGAAAACAGAAACCCAAATACACTATCAACACAGAGGGAATATGAGAAAAACAGTTAAATATACTATCCACACAAACGTACGCGAACGCATACAAACACACAATCTACTATCCACACAAAAGTAGGTGAACGCATTCAATCCCCAAATATACTATCCGCACAAACGTACGCGAACGCATACAAACACAATACTATCCACATAAACGTACGCGAACACATGCAAACACAATATCTATTAACCACACAAACTTACGTGAACGCATACAAACCCCAGATGTACAGTACACACAAACCTACGTGAACACATACAAACACTGTCTCATATCTACACAAACGTACGTGAATGCATACAAACCCCAGATATACTATTCACACAAACGTACGCGATTGCATACAAACACAATATATACTATCCACACAAACGTACGAGAACGCATACAAACACAATATCTATTAACCACACAAACTTACGTGAACGCATACAAACCCCAGATGTACAATCCACACAAACTTACGTGAACACATACAAACACAATATCTATTATCCACACAGGGAAGGGGAAAACAAAACAAACCCCAAATCTGCCATCCGCTCAGAGGTGAGAACTAAAAAACAAACCTCATTTCTACTATGCACACAGAGGGAAGAAGACAAAATAACCTAATATACAATATCCACACAGAGGAAAGAAGAAAAAACAAATATATACCATCCACACAGAGTGAAGAAATAAACCATTATATATACTTTGCACACAGAATGAAGGAGAAATGATAACCCAATATACACTATGTGAAGAAAATAACCCATTATTCGATCAGCACAGAGTGAAGAAGAATTGTTTTGGAAAGCACCTAAGCCCTCAGCTACAATGACCAACTCTATCAAACACCCACACCGGCACAGATACTCCAAAACCCATTTAACCCGTTATTCTATGGCGTCAGTGTGTGATTTTAGACAAATTCCAGTCTCAAAATGATGGATGGACAGACTGACTAGTTTGTTCCCACTTGCATGCCTAAAGTGGGTGCGTGAAGGAAAACATCCCTTGAAATTTAAAGTCTAACTAAACATGATGCAGAGGGATAGAGAGAGGTGAAAGAGCACATATTCATATAATGTCAATAAAAACAAAATACACCATCCTTATTATAAAAAGTCAAGACCAAGAGACACTTACGTTTTCTTTCTGGTCAGGTCTCTTTTAGAAGTTAGTATGAAATTTCACATCAGGGCCAACGCATCGGCTCAAATTGTCATTTTGTTCCATTTCCACCTCTTCACTGGCACAAGTTCTTTCTCATCAATGTTTTCTTCTTCCTAACCCCACTCTTGGGGCCTGAAGTTCCGAATGTATCGATGTATCTATAAAGATTCAGCTATTTTGGAACATAATGGTCTCCGCACTGCCCTTACCTTTCTATGGCCTTTCCACCCATCCAGAGAAAGTTAGAGGGTTACAAAGATATTTTACACAAACGTTAACTTAGTTCAAGAGGAATCTTCAGAACGGTTTGTGATGTGCAAGTTAGTGACTAAACCATTTACATTCGCCACCGGGATACGATCAGTTTTGTGCAGAAAGTACACTTATTGCCGCCAACAAAAAGAGGTATACAAACGGGCTAGCGGGCAACGACTTTTTCAATAGTGATACAACAGGTTCCGTGGAATGAAATCAATGACAGTATTCAGACTATGGAGGACTACAAAATCTTATTACAAGAACTATGGATGTCATGTGTTGCCTCCCTTGGTATGTAATGTCAACTAACCAATAGCGTGACGCAATGCACATCGGCCAAAAACTGTGGTGGCAATTGACATCTAGAGGATACTTTGTAAGTTTAACATCGAAAATATGACTATATACAAGAGCGAAGCCATTACAGGTGTATGTGAGTGAAAGGTATTTGTGCAGGCAGGGACCGGCACTGGAAAATTCCTTATTGATCAATGCATTCAGGTTGTGTGCTCCACTTTTCTCGATCATCGTTCAAATTTGAACAACTTAATTTTGATTCACTGCGGTGGCTTGCCGCCGCATCAGATGAAATTCACAGACCAGAAGCACATAAATATCTGCTCGATATGGAATCGGTTCACAATTAATACTTCCAGTTCAGTACCCACGAATGTAGTTCTAGTCTATTTTTAGAACATTTTTTCCTCTCATTTTGGTGGTGATAGAAGAAATTTATTTATGCATTTTTGGTAGGGATTTAAAGGTAACTGTTCATTCTTGATAATATGAGCTCAGGGTGTTGTTGTATGTGTGTATTTCGGCGATAGTGCACAGTGAGTAATAAGGCCTTGGTGATGATCTGGAAGTGAAATCTGTGTTCTGTTTACATGCTGCTATGTTGACAGTTCAGCATCTAAAAAAAGAGCAGGTCAATCTTTGACGAGAACTTCACCGTAAAGTCATCTTTGAAGGTATTTTAGAGTAACATATGATTTGTATTGATTGTCACACAGTGGAAAGGTCAGTACTGAGCAACAAATGTAGAGAACATATAGTAAAATTAATTGTGTCCAATGTCCTGTCAGGGAATAATTGATAATAGTTTGTGTGTGAATGTGGATCATCTGGTTCTAGAGCGTCATTCCATTAACAATAATAGGCAATATTGCAAAGGTTATGGTCATTGCATTGGCCATGGTGACTATCTAGACTGCATGATAAAGTTGAAATTGTAATATGGAATAAATTCAGGTATCATGATATATCCTTTACACCCACCCACATCCATATCAAATGTATGTCTGGCATGGAAGGAAGGATGGATGGATGTGTTGAGTAATAAGGAGAAAGGAAAGAGTGTGGTCATTATTTTAGTAGACCATGCTGGTATGACAGTGCTTTCTTAAATACATTCCTCCCTTCCTTCCTTCCTTTCATTTCTTTCATTCATTCATTCATTCAGCTAGTCTAGCAAGTCATGTCTTGTCATGGCATGTTATTTTAATTTTGATTTTTTAAATCTTTATTTATTTTGCTTTTAAATTTCTTTATTTGTGTCTTCATATTCAGAGAAAACTGTTTCGACCTCTCCATAGGTCTCATCAGGTGGTAGTAAATAACACAACTGCACATAACATGCGTTGTGTTACCTACGGATTTCCCCACTTCAGTTTTCCCTTCTGTACAATGTGTTCTTCATGGTGTATTTGAGCACTTTCATTTTGTACATGGAATCAAGATAACCTTTTCTGTCTGCAGTGTCCATTGGCTCCTGCTAAAACTTTGCATAGGAGTGATCGCCCTTGGTATCTAGCAGTCCTTTGCAGTAGTCAGACTTCCTATTGCCTTGCTGTGTCCTGTACCTCAGACGGGCCTGTATCATATTTCCTCGTCTTGCTAGAATACGTTTCCTGGTTTGGGGATGCTTTTGATACAACTGATGGTAAGTGCAGTTTTTATCCATTGTCTCCAGTGATCTCAGAGTCCTTGTTGAAAGTTTTCCTCTCAAGTGTGTCACTTTTATTTTCAGTGATGATCCCAGGCTGATCGCATCCACCAGCTGTTAGTACTTCCTCCCCCACAGACCTTTGAATAATGCCGGCATTTGGAGCAGTCCCCTGAATAACAGCGCAGAGTGACATCCAATACTTGGGGAAGTTGACATTTAATTTTTGTAACATCACCACTATTGTCCTCCATCATTCGCTTGAAGATTAAACCGCAACGTGCTTTAATGTCTTGGCTGACAATTTTCTGTTTGAGCCTTTTTCCTTCTCTTGTTCTTATTACTGGAAATATGTTTTCACTAAATATTGCAGAATTACACCGTTTGAACTGTAAACGACCCAAATGGATGGGATCCGACAGTCTTTCTATTTTCCACATTGGATGGAGAATGGTGTAAGCATTTTGGAAGCCAGCGGCAGCCTGTGCATCTCCATCTGTTGTTGCATGTCTAATGAGAATCTCTTGCAGAACAAACTTGTTTCCCATTTCTCTTGCCATTTCATACTCTGAATGTGGTGCAACTGGTGACAGATTTGCTGTGCAGTCAACATGGCCTCCTGGACATTTCACAGCAAAACCTTTCCCCTTCAGCCATGCTCCAGTCCAACACAGCTTGTTTTCTACTGTAGTTCCCACAATGTATTGCTTCTCTGTAACAGTTTCGCAGGCAATTCCAACAGCTTGTGATGAACTTTGACCAGGTTTCTTTTCATGTCCAAAGCTAATGGCATTGTATCTTGCATCAAAAGCAACATTTATTTGCTCAGGTTGCTGAACACCACGCATAACATTAACTTGTCTGACTAGTTTCAGCTTGTCTTTCATGTCTATTTCATTGAGCTCCACAGTTGCTTTGCCTACAAGGTTGGAGGCCCTTTGCATAGATGTTCTGCTAGGTGGCGGAATGTCAGTGGCTGCAAGCAAGTATCTAGCCCTGGTGTTTTCCATTGGTGTATCTTGTAGTCCAGCTTGAAACATCATATTTACAGCAGCAGGATTTGGCCCAGGTTTATTTGTTTTTATCTCATCATACAACTTATACTCTGGTGACTTAAAGCTGCAGTTTTTACACATCATAGTATGCTTCCAACCAAGTCCCCATTTTATTTCATTTGCAATTTGGAACTCTGGTCTACCACATATGTTCACTTGACTGCCATGGCGATGAATGATATCATTCCACATTTTAACATTTTTTTCATACAGATCATACGTGCCCCATCGTACTCATTCAAATTAATCTCTTTCAGGTCCAGTTTTGCTTTGGATGATGGTCGTAGAATTTTTGCAGACGCAGCTGTGCCATTACAGTCTGGTGCCTGAACTGACTTGAGACCCCCATTTGTCGGCTTTGTCACCGCTATGAGAGAGAACTTGTCTGCATCAATTCTTCTGGTCACTGGAACAGATGCAGCACTGGAACGTGGTAGAGTATCATCAGTCAGATATGTGACTCCTTTGTTATGTGGAATATATCCAGGTTTAAAAAAAAGTTGTCTTCCTCTTCCTCTTCTTGTACCCTTTGATGGTTTCAGTTACAATAACTGCATGTAAAATACAAGAATTATCCTCTCTCTCTCTCACTTATATAGCTAGGAGAAGGCATGCTAGCTTGGTTTCAGACTACTTCACCAACTCTTCAATACTACTGGAAGCCTGACATCTGAAGGCTCCTCCCCTTTATGGGTGGAAATGATGTCATGTACTTGGTTAGACCTAGCTTACGTATTTAGATGCTACCAGATTTCAGGTGTTACCTTTCATTGACAAGCTTTGGTTTAATTGCTTCACATCTGATAAGGAAAACCATTGATGTTTATGACAAAGAAATGGAGAGACTTTGCCATAGAACAAAATTTGTCAACTTCAGGTTTGAAATTTTCATTAAAATTTAAGTTAATTTTAAATTTTCATATCAAAATATGTATTATTTTTTAAAATTGAATTTTCTAAGAAAGGTAAAGAGTAAGTTTAAGTTCTAGTAATTTCCAGATTGGTGTTAGAACTAAAATCTAATTACAGTTTATTTGAAGTGTTTATCTTGATTAGCAAAATCACAATTAAACTTTAAGTTTTGTGCATTTTTGAAATTCGGCCATTTGGAATTGGGTTGGTTGTGCTTGTGTTACAGTGGTGTCAGCTTAAAGCCTGTATCTGTCCTATTCATGAATGAAAGTCCTGAAAACTTTGCAGCAGTATTTAAGAGACATTGATTTGATCACGGATGGAAGTTTTGTCGATGGAGGTGAAATTGTCTAACCCTGTCATCTTTGAAGGTATTTTAGATTAACATATGATTTGTATTGATTGTCACACAGTGGAAAAGTCAGTACTGAGAAAAAAATGTAGAGAACATATAGTAAAATTAATTGTGTCCTATGTCAACATGCGAAGGTGTAGATATGATTATTGGAACCTTGGCAAGCCAAACTAAGATTCCTGAAGCTGCGGTAAAAATATCGGATTCGGCTAATGTGGTTATGTGAGAAAGCTTGCCAGTAGCTTCTCGTGGAACGGTGGTTCTTTCTGGGGTTTTTCCGGGCTCTTCCTCCACCATTAATACTGGCCGCCATGTATAGCCTATCTTGTGCTGAAAAATGGCGTTAAACCCTACAATAACAACAACAACAACAACAGCGGTAAAAATAAAAAAAACTCTGAAAGCAAACTTTCCACCAGTTTATATATATATATATATATATATATATATATATATATATATATATATATATATATGTTTGTTTGTTTGTTTGTTTTATTTTATTGTTCATACTATATTATTCGATCATCATTTGTTAATGGAATATAGATGGGACCGTACAATCGATCGTTTCAAATGTCAATATTATTTGCATCTGAAACACAAAAAGTAATCCCGCGAGCCGGATTTGAACCAGCGACCTAAGGATAGCAATATTTCTTCTCTACAGTCCTCCGCTCTACCAACTGAGCTATCACTGATCTGGCGATTGCACTGTCGTGAACTACAGTCTTTATTATTTGTTTCTTTTTCGGTTGGCGGAAATAGAGAGTGACTACTGCGTCTGCTGTCGCCTATGCCTGACAGTTCTTGGATTGGTTTTGGTTCCAATACAGTGGACTGATAGTTTCTTCGATACGCTTAGAATATATTAATATTACTTCTGCGACGACTACAGTTAAGTCTAGGACCAATTCAAGGACGATGACGACGAAACGGCACACATCAGACTGACACATTGGCTTCAAAATAGAAACTATAACTTCTTATACGACCACCCCTTTTGCACAGGGAAAGTGGTATTATAAGACGGGTGTCATTTCCAGATACGGACTACATTTTTTTGTGAGAAGTATATGTAATGTACGTAGTAAGAAAGCTACATTCTTCAAAGCATTAAATATTGTCATTTAATATCTTCGTTTAAAAGTAAAATTAAGTATTAAAATGTTCTTCTTGTTATGATAATCGACTTATTTCAACTGAATATACATTAATTGTTCTTATTCTTGGAGTAGGCGTTATATGCAAGCGGATATTTTTGTCATGCAAATTGCAAAACCATTCAAAAACGTCATTTAAATCTTGGTACATACATAATTTACTTTCCATTTGCTCCATTTTCTCACTGCTGCTGAATAACCTCCTTATCGGTTATGATGTTGTTTATTCCATTCTTTTCAACGTAATTTTTTTTTTATTTGAGTCGTTTCCACATAAAATTGTTCGGCAAGTCCCCCCCCCCCCTCACCTGATATCATCGAGTAGAATAACCGACTTTCTTCTAAAATAATACGTATCCGTTTATGTGATGACATGTTAATGTTTACTAATGATTTATTCACATGTTGCTAATTGTATGCCATTTAATTTTGCAGACGAAACTTTTGTCGAGTGGACAAAATGCCTTCTTGGAAAAGGAAGCGATAAATGTGTTGTCACGTGATTTCTTCGGTCTTTGTTCCCCGATTTTTTTAAAGGAAAAGGTTAATCTCTATATGTGTGTGTGTGTGGGGTGTTACTGTTACATGTACTTTAGTCAACACTTCTTTCAGCAAGGGAAACTTAAGATTGGCAGACATGCATCAACGACAGAGTGAATCTGATTACTTACCTTACGTCACGATATGAATTAATTATTGGTTTTGGATACATTGGAAGAAAAAAAATGTGGCCCCTCGTGAGGTGAACATTTTACGTTTTTGTACTAATATGCTGGCCGCTGATCGCGTTAGAGGGGTGGCCGTTCTTAAAGGGTATTTTTGAATACAAACTCGTCGGTGCCAAGAGATTCTGGCTGTAAGAAGCGGGTGGCCGCTTGTCAGGGGGAGCCGTTCAAGAGGTGGACTCCTTTATTTGTATTAAACTATATTTAAGTAGCTGTCAAATTATTCTGTTGTCGTTCCTCCACATGATGCTTTTGGAATCTCCACTTTGTACAGATTCGTTGTTGTATTGTTGTGGGTGGGTGGGGATGGTTTTGTGATAGTCGGGACAAGTCTCAAAGTTGATTAAATGAGAACACATTGTCGACGTGTCAACATAATGGAACAAGTTTGACTGGACATTATCAGTGGCTGAGAGAAACATGTACATATGTGCAGGATGCAAAATAAAAAGGCGACAAAATTCTCATAATTAAAGGTGAAGATACAACATGTCTAACACCATTTCC
The DNA here is from genome assembly GCA_028554795.2 of Sinohyriopsis cumingii. Classification (NCBI taxonomy): domain Eukaryota; kingdom Metazoa; phylum Mollusca; class Bivalvia; order Unionida; family Unionidae; genus Sinohyriopsis; species Sinohyriopsis cumingii. The sequence continues at coordinate 144,324,252 of CM068826.1, read as the reverse complement.
AAGAACGTGACAGTTAGAGAACCAAAGACACAAAGGATGCATATTTAAGAAAGCCTGAGAGCCTTAAGTTAATTATCCATTTAATAATTTTCGGTTATCGATTGATATTGTTTCAGTATATTCCAGTATTCCTTATTTCCAGGTTTGATGCTTACAAACTACAAAGAAAAACGTAAATCCCGCGAGCCGGATTTGAACCGGCGACCTAAGGATAGCTTTCAACTTTTTCTACAGTCCTCCGCTCTACCACTGAGCTATCACGGGATCATATAACAACAGCATATATCATATTAATTATACTTCATAATATTTCCTGAATTATGTTACTTATTGCTTGTTTCTTGCCTTGTCTCGCGAGAACGATCATTTTGGCTGGTGACAACACTGTTTGACAGTTGATGGATTGGTTCTGCATCGCTGACTAATGCTGAAAATGCATTGTCGTATAATGGGCATTATTAGACTGTGTATCTATATTATAATACAAAATAGGTATTACAATCTGTATAAATAACCTCAGGATCTGTCACAGTGTCCATGAAGCGACATCACAATGTCTTTGCATCATCCGTTCAGACAGACTCCTAGTAGAGTGGATGACACATTCTCTTGGATGAACTCATTCTGGGTGTTGTAAATTTGAAATCTCTATTCCTGTTGGAATGAGGACTGATTGTTAATGCATCGTCTTTAACAAAGTCATAAATGAGTTCATACAATTGGAACATTTGACTGGACATTAGTGGTGCCTGATAAAAACACGAACATATACGTTGGATGGAAGGCAAATGGGCGGCAATTCTCATGGTCAAAGAAGAGGATACATATTGTCGAACAATATTCCCCCAAGAATCCGACAAATTGAAAACCAGTGACACAAAGGATGCATATGGTGCCTAGGGCTTTATGGCAGTTTATGAACCTGTATACGACTCCCAATAAAGGTATTTGGACTGAAGTAAATCTGGAGTCCATATGCCTTTTGAGAGGTCACTGATTCGTCCTTAAATAGCCATTGGGTTTTGCAGGGTTATGCAACATTTTTTATATGAACCGAATGCGATGAATCACTTTTGCAACGAAGCTTGTTAGTACTGTATAACAGTCTACAACGAGCATAACGTCATATCATCGTGCAGTTTTACTCTTTAAACATCCGATCGATTGTAAGTCGAATTGCAATTAATTCTCCTGTGTTACGCTTGTATTTTGAGAGAATTTGCACAAAATGTAATTCATATTGTTAACATTTAATTTTTTATGATTTTGAATCAATCTGAATTTGCAGTATTTCATTATTACGGAAATTCACATTCTAGAAAAATGTTAGTGATTCATACTATACTAGAAGCTAGGTAATCAAGAGAGTTTCATGACGATAAGCTTACGTCAGCAAATCCCTTCACAACATAGACAGGATGAAGACATACACCAGTGGAAGGAAAATCTGATAGGAACACTATTTTGGGAAACGGAATTCGTTATAAAACAAGTCTCGTAACATTCCAAATCTCCGGAAAACTAATCTTGCTTTCCGTAACTCCAGAAAGAAGGGTTACAACTATGTGTCTTGTTGCTTTGGCGTTGTATGAAGCAAAGGTGCACATTTATCGAAACTGTGTATGTGTGTGTCTGTATGTATGCATGCATGTATATATATATATATATATATATATATATATATATATATATATATATATATATATATATATATATATATATATATAACACGCATGCCTTTTTGTAATTGTAATATCAACTATGAACTGTAATGTTTTATGTTGTTTGTACTTTATTATGAAATGTTATTGTAGTCTTCGATTATTCTTACAAAATGACTTCTGACAACTTCATGATCTTTGATAGCTAATTTAGAAACAAAATACCTTTTACACATTAACCCCTGGCGACGAGTTAATGTGGCAGGAGGTAGTATCCTACTGCTGAGCTCTATAGCGTTAAGGTCATGCATGATACACTACAGTAGGTGGTATTATAGAAAGGTAGATAGATGTACCTCTACAATGTTACCAAATAATCTGGAAGTTCTAGTTGCACTACAAAATCCAGTGGGAAAAAACTCATTTTTTTGGACCCGTTTATATCCACTGAAAATTCGATCTTGGTTGGAGTCCCATTTTGTGTCTGGATTTTAGACTTTTTGATCTCAGATCTAAGTCAGACCAGTATGAACAACACACAGAAAGAGATGAACCTTTGCATAAAGTAGGATAAGATGGGCATTTGGAATAAAGAGTGGTCTCGATTCGAAAATAATGGGTCCGTTAAGAAAAAAAAAATCATCCAACTTTTACCTATCTGCTCATACGCGAGCCAAATAGCCAAAGCAAAACGATGTTTCTAACACAACTAGGCATTAGATTATTGGAAAATCACCTGGAAGTTGATGTCTTAGGATGTATTCAGAAACAGCTTTCATAATGTGTTTCCTACTCGAATTTCAGGCGAAAACGACAAAAACCTCCAGGGGTTAATGTTACAAAACGTGATATTTCAGTATTTAAGGTAAAGCTTTTAATCATTTTTCATTATGACCAAATGATTTTAGTATTATTATTACTGTTAGTATATTTTGAATATCTTTCGATGTATTTACGCCATAATTTAAAAAGACATCAATTTCAGAACCGTATGAGGTTGGTCAGCTTTGTATGAGTATCAAAATTTTATATGTTTATCTATATTTAGAATATATCATTTAAAGAGTAATTTTATATACTGAGTGTTGTATGATTTCTAAAAAAAAACAAAAACAAATATGCTACAGAATTCTGACTTCCTCTTGCAGTTCGAACCTTATACCTTTGCACACTAGCGATGTAACCATCGAAATCGCAAAGAATGTCACATCCGCAAACGTAGGCCGTAATAAATCTCTCTCTCTCGACCGATCGATCAATCAATCTGAGTGCTGTCCCACCAATAATTGAGACATGAGGAAATCAACTGACCTAAATAATTCTTTACACAAAACAATTTACATAAATAATAAGTGGGGAAAACATTCTTTCCATTAAAGGTCAAAATTTCTCTTGAGACAGGGCAAGGTCAAAGTTATTTGGACAAAGGGGAAGGTCAAAACGTTCTTGGACACAGGAACAGGTGAAAAGTAATTTGGACACTGGGCCAAGTCGAGACTAATTATTGACCATTATAGTCAGTACAGTGTGATACATGGCAAATATCAGATATAAATAAGAGATCGATGTAATCATTCGATCCTCAAACGATAGTATAATGAGAGAGATATAATCATTAAATTTCACACTATCGTATAAGTAAGAGATTAATATAAGCATTTAATTCTCAAAGGATAGTATGAACAAGAAATTGATATCATCATCCCATGCTCATACTATGGTATGAATAAGAGATCGATGTAATCATTTTGATTTTCCATAATATATTGTAAAGAGGTTAATATAATCATTTGTACTACAGCTTTATTAAGTGATTGATATAATCATATATTCTCATAATATAGTATGTACAAGAGATAGACGTAATCATTCGATTCTCATACAATTTTATGAATAATCATTATTACTGAAGTAGTAGCAGCTGAATATACCCTACTCTTACTTTATCGAATAATAATGTGTTATATACTAGGAAATTGCCTGTCGTTTCTTCTGGTATTATTTGCATAGGTGAAACTGTTTCCATGGAAACCACATATGTCACCACTTTGAAATATTCTACCAAACATATGTCACATTTAACGTTGCCCCTTAACCTTTAATAAGCATCCCTTTTAGTTGATGCTACTCGCCTGAAACATCGTACGGGTTATTCTTCTTCCCTAACATAATTTTCTTAGTGTTATGAGATTGAACAAGAGATAGAGGCAATAGTATTTTTTAATCCATCGACAATGGTCGGAAGAACGATACACGTGTCTTAGAAAAAACTTTCGATGGACTATCGAATATATCGGCGATATTTTTACAAAATGTAAAACAAAAATTGCTTAGGTATCTGAAAAAAAGCCGGATTCGAACCAGCGACCTAAGGATAACAATGAACTATTTCTACAGTCCTCCGCTCTACCAACTGAGCTATCGCGGGGTTCTATATCATTAAAGTCTCTCCAATGGTTTCCTGAAGTATAGTGCCGGTTGTTTGCATCTTTACCGATCAATGAGGCAGCGAAGACCAATCATTATGTCTGCCGATGCCACTAACTGACATTTGATGGACTGGCATTGCCTCGCTAGCTAGTGTTCATATACAGTTTTGTTAATAGGTTCTGAAAATACTAATACTGCAACAATAACGACGACGACCACCATGATGAGGACGACATCGAAACGACGCTAATCAAAGTGGTGCATTGACTGCATAGTCACAACACTAAAAACAAGCCCCCCCCCTTACTATTACGACGAAGAAAATGTCTTCTACTGTGCAGTTTCCATTGCTACTAATGCTTCTGCTGCTGCTACTACTACCGCCACTACTTCCGTCATCACTTTTATTATTGTCATCATTATTATTGTCAGTATCATCACAAAAGTATTCGTGAACTAGATTTTAAACTTGTGGAATAAATAAAATTAGATGTCAATTATTATATCAACTGTGTAAAAATGGAGAAAGAATAATAACTAATATCGCTAAATAATCGATACATTGATTGCGCATTACCCATACAAAATGTTCTGACCTCATCTTAGTCGTTGAGAGCGTGCTGTATAAGTAACTCTAATTTGTTTGACTATTTTAATATACTTACCGGACTTTGAATCATCTACACCAGTGGTTCCCAAAGTTTGCTGTATTTCCCTTTTGGGGGCAGTAGGATTAAAAGTGGGGGGGGGGGGCTAATGCTGAATAATGCTTGTTATAGGGCAAGGTAGAGGGCGCTGAAGATAACCAAGGGGGCGGTGGCCCGAAAATGTTTGGGAACCACTGATCTACACTTAATGTTCTACGCAGAAAGGAGTGAAAAATGTACCTGTTAAAATATTTCCTCCATAATTATCTGCGCCATAGGTTATTGATCTCCTTTCTAGAAGACTATCTTGTCCATTGAGAAAGACAGTTAAAATTTCAGTACATTCATGAATTGAATGAAACACCCAGCGAGTATGTATGTATGTATGTATGTATTGATGAATGTATGTATGTATGTATGTATGTATGTATGTATGTATGTATGTATGTATGTATGTGTGAGTGTATGTATGTATGTATGTATGTATGTATGTATGTATGTATGTATGTATACGTTAGTGTATCTTTGTACGTATGTATGTATGTATGTGTGAGTGTATCTTTGTATGTATGTATGTATGTATGTATGTATGTATGTATGTATGTATAATAGAGTGACATACATGCTTAGGTATCCGAGAAAAAGACGTACAAAATAGTATGAATTCAAAAAATGTCAAAATCTTTAAAACGCAAACTCAATTTTTTTAATGTGAGCGCCTTTATTTTTCAAACGTTCAGAATCTCCTCAGCTTTAACAAGATCACAGGATACATCCCTGTTAAAAATGTTGTTTCCGGTACGACATGCAGTTGTGCACACCAGGACACCAAGGCTATTCAACATCTCTAAACCGGCAGGTGGGTACCCAATAATCTCGCTACTTAGCCGCTGAAATCAAGAAAAAGACAAGAGTGAGAGCAATCCAAGTGTGCTTTAGCAATTATGAAATATTCCGTTAATATGTCAAGCAACTATTAAATATATCCAAATTATCACCACGAGAGAGCCTCCTAGATCGTTGAAAGACCGTACAAAAATGCTGACATTTTGTAGGTTAATGGCAGTTTGAAAGTTTGCGAGGTCGTAATGGAAACAGTTCATAATGAACAGAATGGACACGAATTCTTAGAATTCATTGGGGAGTGAAAATGCCGGTGGATATGACTCTAGATAGTATATCAGACAAAAGCCACGAAGCGTATGTAGTCTTTTCAAAGACGTCGACATTGAAGTGCATCTCATTGCAAATTTCTTTTCTATTTTTTTCGCGTGCATGGGTATGCTCGACATTTTAAGAGATAAAAGTATAAACGAATTTCTGCAACAACCTTTTTGTCAGACTTTTATGTTGAGACACGATATGAATTCTCTTGAAAGTTTACCATTCACATTATTTTAGCATCGATCGATCGACACTTTTGTTAAAGTAGATTTAAGTTTAATGAAGCGATCAATCAAGCAGTCAATAAATCAAACACTCAATCAAGCTAGTTTGGATTGGATTAATAAACGATGAAAATATGTGGCATAGATCGTAGAGAGTTGAACGTTTTCTCCAGAGGATGAAACTTCTATCGATATAATTTTGGTTCACTATACATAAGACAGCAGTAAAGTAGTTGCAATTTAAATAAATCTGCAAGGAATACCTAATAACAACCTACTATCTCTACGAAAACAGTCATCATATTTTTACTATATTTCAAACTAATGATCATAATTTGGATATGAACTGCTCCTTTTGAAGTAAAATGAAATGAAATTCGTCGCTATTCCAGTCAAAATAATAGAATAGGGTTTTCAGAAAATGGTAAACAGAAAAAGCGCATATCTACCACACCACTGTTTATTGACCCCCTTCTTCAAAAGGCAATTAGTTATGTATCTTATATGACATTGAAACCTGGGACCCTACCTAACATCTCACTCGAGGAGCTAAAAATACTGACGGGAGATCTACCGCTGCACCTCAGACGAGAAGAGCACATACTGAGATATGCTACCAGAAACTCAATACACCAAGACACCAACCCAACCAAGATGATGATTAAAAAGTGCAACATTCCGTTCAGGCAAAAACGAGCTCTAAACCACCCAGTAGGTAAGAAAGTACATACACTCTGTGATGAAATTCAACTATCCGGAATTCAAGCAGAACAATACAAAATCAAAGATCCTATCCCTTGGAAAAACTGCACGCACAAAATAAACCTGTCTGCCCACAACTTAGGATCAAAACTACAAAACCCACCAAAAATACTAACAGAAATCCAGAAAATCATCGAAGAAACTTACTCTGGATTTCTTAAAATCTACCCAGACGGATCTAAATCGAAAGAAGAAAAGAGAACTGCTGCTGCAATAGTGGTGCCGCAACAACAAGTTGAATTTGGTGCAAGACTCCCGGATGGCTGCTCCATTTACAAAGCAAAATTCTGGGCAATAAATGAAGCCCTCAAATGGATCAAGACCCAAAACCACAGCCAGTACGTCATTATAACAGACTCTCTAAGCGTACTCAAATCCTTAGAGACTAGCACATTAAAAAGTAGAGCAAATATGCTAGAAGACACTATATTATCCATCAGGGAGATCGAGGATAAACAACAAAACCATCGAATTCCTATGGGTACCTTCTCACATCAATCTGATTGGCAACGATAAAGCTGACCGAAGAGCGAAATACAATCTCCTGAACAATGTAACAGAAACACTTAATTACAGTGTGTACGAGATATATAGCCAGATAAGAAGCAAAATGAACAGGAAATGGCAGGAGCTCTGGGACAACACCAAGAAGGGCAGACATTTATACCAACTGCAAAAAGAGGCCACAAGGGTAATCACGACACCTAAAATCCTGGAAATCGTGGACATCCGAATTATCAATAGGATCAAAACAGGAAAAACTTTACTCCGAAACAGCTTTGGGAAACATCTCAGGAAGGAATTGAACCAAACTACTAATTGTCCACATTGCCTTGTTGCAGAAACACTGGACCACGTATTCAACACCTGTCCCAGATACCGTAATCAACGAGTCGGTTTCCAAGATTACCAAAAGAAAATGAATTCCCCTACAACATACCCTGAATTTTTGGACAAGGTACGCAACAAAAACATCGATACCACATACATAAACATAATAAGGTACCTCAAACAAATTAACAAACATGGCAACATATAAATCCAATTATAATAACAATTAATAGAAGGGCTAAAGCAGTAAGGTAAGACTGCTAGCTGAAGCGCACGCCCATGGTTGTTGTTTTGTGTGTCTTTTTTTATATAAATATTTCTTTTTTATTTTTCCCCCTCATGTAGGCATGCAGCTAACACAATACTAACCATCATGGTCTGAGAAAAACAACACATATATTCTCATAACTATGTATACATATTATAAAGGTGGCAAACTCCCGCCATCAGGCCCAGATACACACGACAACAAGAGTGTTAGGATACAAATAAACACAAAATATACTTAGGCCCCAACCATCTTAAGACTAATAGGTGACCTAAGCCAAGTCAAGAGGACACACACACACACACACACACACACACACACACACACACCACTGCGAAACTAAATAAACAATAACAACAACACAGTCCCCAATTATTAACACGACATGTAAATCCAACACTTATACTCAGACCAAACATACTGATTTATACAACAGAAAGGGGCACAATATACCTTCTAAATTCAATATAGCTATTAAACAAAGAATCGTGGCGATAAAAAAAACCAGTCGCAAAATCAAGATCTTAGGCAATGGAAATCGAGTCGAAACAGAACAGCAAACTCTAGCAAAACAGCAAAACACTACAACAGCACGAAGAAGAAAGAAAGAGGGTATCATAAAATGAAGAAGGAGTAAAGAAGAAAACGGACATCGACTTTCAAATTGCCAATTTATATGAGGTTATTCCTTCGGCTATTGAAGACCTCTTTCGATACAAGCTCTATACCCACAACCCTAACTCGATCCTTTGTATACAACCAACAAAATGAAAACCGAAAGTAAATACAGCGTGACCCAAACATGTATAGGGGCCTGACACCCAGCTGATTGTCAACATTTCGGAAAATCAAAAGTACACCATGTACACCAAATTCCAACTTTAATTAAAAATAGTAATGAAATTACACAAATCAAAGGATTAGGAAAATTACACGAGTGACACACCATTGGAACAGATTTCTGTCCACTAGTACAACTGGACTTGAGTCCCGCGGGCCCCTTGTCTCCTTTCCTCGGCCGGACATGTTCATGAATTAAAAAGTGCGACATTCGCACATAAAAGCGGGACTTAGTGGCTCCATTCCTACAGTCCCGATCAATTGAAAATCTCGACCTTCGAGATTTAACCAGTCGCGAAAGCACTAGTTGGGTAGGCCACTTAAATCCTTTAATTGATTGATTGATTGAAACCTGGGGCAAAGACAATAGAATGATATAAAATATTTTAAACTAAAACTATTTGAATTACGCTAGCATAGAAATATAAACACTTACTAAAACATCGGATCTCTCTCACAAGAATACCGCAATGCAAATTTTCACAAATGATAATTCTAGGTACATACTAAAAACTAGATCTGTCCGTAAGCATGTACATACAGAATACATCCCACCACTAAGTTGTCATACTTGATAGTTCTAAGTGTGTATATTGACAACTAGATCTGTTAGTAAGTATGAAAAAACAGAATAGATCTCACCACCAAGTTGTCACACATGATAATTGTAAGTGTGTATTTTAAAAACTGGATCTGTACATAAGTGAATAGAGAATACATCTCGCCAAGTTGTCATGCATGATAGTTCTAAGTGTGCATGTTGACAAGTAGATCTATCAGTAAGCATGTACATACAAAGTACATACCACCACCACGTTGTCATACATGATGGTTCTAGGTGTGTATATTGACAGCTAGATCTGTAAGTAAACATGTACAAACAGAATACATCCCACCACCAAGCTGTCACACATTTTAATTATATGTCTGTATTTTAAAAACCAGATCTGTTAATAAGTGAAAAGAGAATACATCTCATCACCAAGTTGTCATTAATGATAGTTCTAAGTGTGTATGTTGACAACTAGATCTGTCAGTCAGCAACTGCATCCAAAATACACTCCACCACTCTGGCAAGATATTAGGTGTGCATGTTGACAACTAGATTACACCCCATCACCAGGTCGTCACAAATACTTGTTTTACGTGTGCATGCTGACACAATCTTTATAAAAATGGAGATAATACTGTATTTATCGCCATACAAAGCATATCAAATTAGGCGGGATATTAAGTAAACAACAGTGAGGCAGGCAGACGGAGAAGCTAACTCTAGTAGACAGTTCCCGTTGCTGGTGGCGGAAGTGGGTATGGTGATGCGTATAGCCATCTGACGCTGTTTGTTTTGTCACATAATAAATGCTTTATCTCATCTTCCAACATAATTAGGTTTTATAAATGATAACAGTCATCCCTGCGTTGATTTTCTACTGTAACTTTGAATAGTGAATCTGTAGCTAAAAGTTCCTAACCAAGCTCGTCAGATTTAAAAAGTAAGCGCTTAATATTAATTCATGAAAGTCCTTCTTATATACTGCATGATGTAACTTCAAAGCAGGAAAGTCCAAACTCTAAATTATAGCGGTCTGTTTCGACGGAAATTTTAACATTTTTCCTCTATCCCAGAAAGAATTAAAATAGAAAAGCATTGGAATTTCTGGCCTCACTTATCTTCCTTCAGTTTACCCTAATCAGCATGTTCTCTTTATCTACTCATATTCTCAACTTACAACAAGCAAATCTAAATTAGCATTTCCAAGGAAGAACAATTTAGGAATAGCTTTTAATTTACTGACTCTCTTATCTTCAATAGTTTTCCATAATCAGTGAAAACAAATAAACACCCCCTCAACCAACAACCAACAAGAAACAAATAAAAATAAAAAATAAAAAAGTAGCAACAAAAATGGCCTTCATGAAAACTGTTGGCTACTATACGTGATATTCGAGAATCGTGCATCTTACTAGCCAAGGTTCCGATGACCCTATTTACACCATGGCGGATCGAACAGCTATACCGGTGCTTTGTCCTAGGGACATCTATTGGATTTCATGTGTTGCCTCCCTTGGGATGTAATGCCAACTAACCAATAGCGTGATGCAATGTACATCGGCCAAAAACTGTGGTGGCAATTGCCCGACAAAGGATACTTTCTAAGTTTAACATCGAAAATATGACTATATACAAGAGCGAAGCCTTTACAGGTGTATGTGAGTGAAAGGTATTCGTGCAGGCAGGGAACGGCACTGGAAAATTCCTTATTTAACAGTCCATTCAGTTTGTGTGCTCCATTTTTCTCGATCACGTAGGAACGTCTTTCAAATTTGAATAATTTAATTTTGATTGGATGCGGTGGCTTGCCGCCGCATCAAATGAAATTCACAGACCGGAAGCACATACATATCTGCTCGATATGCCAAGGTGAAGATATGAGTATTGGAACCTTGGCTAGCGAAACTGAGAGTCCTGAAGCTGCGGTAAAAAAAAGAGTAAAAAAAATCTGAAAACATACCTCCCACCAGTTTTTTATTTATACTTTTTTTGTTTGTTTTGTTTCACTGTTCATACTATATTATTCCATTATCATTAGTTAAGGGAATATAGAAGGGACCGTACAATCGATCGTTTCAAACGTCAATATAATTTGCATCTGAAACACAAAAAGTAATCCCGCGAGCCGGATTTGAACCAGCGACCTAAGGATAACAAAATTTCTTCTTTACAGTCCTCCGCTCTACCAACTGAGCTATCACGGGATATGGCGATTACACCGTCGTGATCTACATTGTTTATTATTTGTTTCTATTTCGGTTGGAAGCAATAGAGAGTGACCATTACGTCTGCTGTCGCCTATGCCTGACAGTTCATGGATTGGTATTGGTTCCAATATAGTTGACTGATAGTTTCTTCGATACTCTTAGAATATAGTATTATTACTTCTGTGACGACTACAGCTACGTCTACGACCAATTCAAGGACGATGACGACGAAAAGGCATACATCAGACTGACACATTGGCTTCAAAATAGAAACTATAATAACTACAGTGGCTCGTTACAAAGAAAATTTGGAGTATCTATCCATGAATCAAGGGATTGGGGTTCTAACTTGTAACAATATAACATAAGGGAAGATACGGGGCCGCACCCCTCGGTAGTTCCAACACTGCTATATCTATCGTAATTGCGTCTGCTAATTTCCAACTTAAGCCAGTCGTAATCAAGAATAGTTCAATTTTCAAAACAGCTCGACACACTTCGTTCAGTTTGTGACATAATGGAGAAAATGCAATAATTGTTCGCCGATTTGGACGTTTGGACAAATGCTGGCAAGAATTGCCGTTATGCATTCTGATAGTCTTGGATTTAACCATTGACAAAAAGAATATTGATTTTGGCAAATTTGGTGCTAATTGCTTGTAACATTGTTGCGCAGTGCATTGTTAACTCCTGAAACATTCTGATTGCTTGAAAATACATGTCAATACTTACTGATTGATTATAACATAACAACACAAACACAAACATAAAACCCCAAAACCATAACTTTCCCAAAATTATTCTTTCTATAACATTCATTGATCAATAAAATAATATTTTATGGATATTGTCATATTTGCAAAGGCAATGCCAGGTAATACTGCCATTATCGTCAAAGTGTGAATTCGTTTACAAGCTTGAAAGCAATTTGACGAGATGTGATCGGAAGTCTGATCGAGTTGCACGTAAAGTTGTTATTCATAAAGATGACGAAGAGAAGGGGGAGCAAAGTGTTTTCCAAATGGTTAGGAATTTGTACGGAAGATTGATGAAGGTCTGTAATTTGACAGGTTAACTTTAAATGGCTCATATGGTTATTAACATTGTTATTTTATATACCAGAAAAGCATACACACACACAATTTCAAAATAATTGTATCTCCACATTTTCGAACCATTAAAAAGAAATAAAGCCATTTCAAGTTGATGAATGTGGAATAATTCTTTATTAAGTTAATTAGTAATTGCCTTAGTAATTTCATTCCGTATCAGTTGCTGGAATTACAACAAATGATAAATAACCTGCATTAATGGATGGCCAGTCAATTTAAAAACTACATCGTTAGATTAACTTTGTTTTAGAAAATATCGAAGCAGCCCCAAGATAGCAAATACAATAAATGTCCCCTCGTGGTCTTAAACTGTGTACCTATAATATAATGGGTATCTTAAAACTGTGTAACTATATTATAATATTACAGTGGTCCCCTTCTTATACTACCACCCCTTCTGCACAGGGAAAGTGACATTATAAGACGTGTGGCCATTTCAGAGAGGGAACTACATTTTTTTGTGAGAAGTATACGCAATGTACGTAGTAGGAAAGCTACATACTTCAAAGCATTTAATATCTTCATTTAATATCTTCATTTAAAGGTACAATTAAGTATTAAAATGTTCTTCTTGTTATAATAATAGACTTATTTCAACTGAATATTCATTAATTGTTCTTATTCTTGGCGTAGGCGTAATATGCAAGCGGATATTGTTGTCAGGCACATTGCAAAACCATTCAAAAACGTCATTTAAATCTTGGTACATATATAATTCACTTTCCATTTGCTCCATTTTCTCACTGCTGCTGAATAAACTCCTTATCGGTTACGATGTTGTTTATTCCATTCTTTTCAACATAATTTTTTTATTTGAGTCTTTTCTACATAAAATTGTTCGGCAAGTCCTCTCTCCCCACCTCACCCGATGTCATCGAGTAGAATAAAAAACTTTATTCTAAAATAATACGTATCCGTGTATGTGATGATATGTTAATGTTTACTAATGATTTATTCAGATGTTGCTAACTGTATGCGATTTAATTTTGCAGACGAAACTTTTGTCGAGTGGACGAAATGCCTTCTTCGAAAAGGAAGCGATAAATGTGTTGTCACGTGATTTTTCGGTCTTTGTTTCCCGAAATGTAGCCGCTCGTGAGGGGAACAATATACATTTTTGTACTAATATGCTGACCGCTGGTCGCGTGAGAGGGGTGGCCGTTCTTGAAGGGTACTTATGAATACAAACTCGTCGGTGACAAGGGATTCTGGCTGTAAGAAGCGGGTTTCAGCTGGTCAGGGTGAGCCGTTCAAGAGGTGGACTACTTTATTTGTATTATACTATATCTAAGTAGCTCTCAAATTATTCTGTTGTCGTTCCTCCACATGATGCTTTTGGGATCTCCGCTTTGTACAGATTCGTTGTTGTAATGTTGTGGGTGGGTGGGGATGGTTTTGTGATAGTTTTTTTTTTTAAAATGGCACACAATTTCTCAACGAACGAAGTCGGGACAAGTCTCAAAGTTGATTAAATGAGAACACATTGTCGACGTGTCAACATAATGGAACAAGTTTGACTGGACATTATCAGTGGCTGAGAGAAACATGTACATATGTGCAGGATGCAAAATAAAAAGGCGACAAAATTCTCATAATTAAAGGTGAAGATACAACGTGTCTAATACTATTTCCAAGAACGTGACAGTTAGAGAACCAAAGACACAAAGGATGCATATTTAAGAAAGCCTGAGAGCCTTAAGTTAATTATCCATTTAATAATTTTCGGTTATCGATTGATATTGTTCCAGTATATTCTAGTATTCCTTATTTCCAGGTTTGATACTTACAAATTACTAAAAAAACGTAAATCCCGCGAGCCGGATTTTAACCGGCGACCTAAGGATAGCTTTCAACTTTTTCTACAGTCCTCCGCTCTACCACTGAGCTATCACGGGATCGTATAGGAACAACATATGTCATATTAATTATACCTCAGAATATTTCCTGAATTGTGTTACTTATTGCACGTTTCTTGCCTTGTCTCGTGAGAACGATCATTTTGGCTGGTGACAACACTGTTTGACAGTTGATGGATTGGTTCTGCATAGTGACTAATGCTAAAAATGCATTGTCGTATAATGGGCATTATTAGACTGTGTATCTATATTATAATACAAAATAGGTATTACAGTCTGTATAAATAACCTCAGGATCTGTCACAGTGTCCATGAAGCGACATCACAATGTCTTTGCATCATCCGTTCAGACAGACTCCTAGTAGAGTGGATGACACATTCTCTTGGATGAACTCATTCTGGGTGTTGCAAGTTTGAAATCTCTGTTCCGGTTAGAATGAGGACTGATTGGGGATGCATCGTCTTTAACAAAGTCATAAATGAGTTCATACAATTGGAACATTTGACTGGACAGTAGTCGTGCCAGATAAATACATGGACATGTACGTTGGATGGAATCCAAATGGGCGGCAATTCTCATGGTCAAAGAAAAGGATACATATTGCGAACAATATTCCCCCAAGAATCCGACGAATTGAGAAGCAGTGACACAAAGGATGCATATGGCGCCTAGTCCTTTACGGCAGTTTATGAACCTGTATATGAATCCCAATAATGGTATTCGGACCGAATCAAATCTGGAGTCCATATGCCTTTTTGAGGGGTCACTGATTGGTCCTTAAATAGCCGTTGGGTTTTTTCAGTGCCATGCAACATTTATTATATTAACCGAATGCGATAAATTTCTTTTGCAAGGAAGGGTGTTATTACTGTATATCATTCTGAAACGAGCATGACGTTACATAATCATCGTGCAGCTTTACTCTTTAAACATCCAGCCGATTGTAAGTCAAACTGCAATCAATTCTCTTGTGTAATGATTGAAGTTTGTGGGAATTTTCACAAAATGTAATTCGTATTGTTAACATTTAAATTTTTACGATTTTCAATCAATCTGAATTTGTAGTACTTCAACATTACTGAAATTCACATCCTAGAAAAATATTAGTGTTTCATACTATTCTACAAGCTAGGTAAGAGTGTTTCATGACGATAAGCTTACGTCAGCAAATCCCTTCACAAAATAGATAGGATGAAGACATATGGGGGGGGGGGTTCACGGTTGCAACGGAGTTACTGATTGTAGTGCCTAAAATTACCTCCCTTAGCTCCAATGCAGAAGCCCACAAAATATTTCCAGTTCCGGATAGTTAGCAAAACATAGTCAACAAAGGAAGGAATGTAATCTGTACTACAGATCATTATGTTTAAACCAATGAATCAATTATATATGCCAAACATCTTTGGTTCATACTAGAAGAATAATTATAGACATTAAATCAGATAATTAGAATCAGTGTCCATACTTACATTATATCAGAGAATTCAATATTTACTTTCCATACTTAAATGATATCAAATAATTAAATTAGATACACTGTCCATACCTGATAATATAAATTATCCATAATTTCAGTTACATTTGTTGGAACATTTCACTCTGCTCTTCGATTTTAAACATTTATTGCAAATTTTTGGTCATAAATCTTTAACGAAAACAATATCAACAATTTGCATTTTACCTATGTTGATATATCCTTCTTTCTCAGTTATTTTCGCAAGGCTTATAGTTCGTTTATAACACGTATTAAGAAAGTTATAACACAATTTCGATAAGAAAATTATAACACGAATTCGATACGTCAGCTGATTTGTAATGCTGAATATTTTGAACCAGAAATTTTTAATTTTTTTTTTAAATGGAACACAGTATTCAGAGGAACTTAAGAAAGCAATAATTACATTAGCTATCATAACGATAAATGAGTGTAATTAATGCAGACGAAATATGTATTCATATTTGGGTGTAAATATCGTACAATATTCAGAATAAATAACATGCCCAATGACGTTCTTTTGTTGTTTCATTTTCTTTTTAACTTTTGAAACATCAAATATCGGACGGAAATGCAATAACTTTCAGCATGATTTTTCTTTCCTTATGCTGACACGTAATAACTCTCAAATTTGCTGGGTCTTTAGACAACATTTCTGATTGCCACCAGCAAATTCATCTAGAACAGCCTTCTTAAAATTAGTTTAATTCTGTTTAACGTTCCTTGCATCAAATATGTAAGTTTTAAAGATCCAATTATTTCACAGATTCCGTCATATTACTTTGGTTCGCCTTTTAAATCAATATTGATCCACGTGACCGGATGTAAAATTGCAAACAGTATTTTTTTAAAAAAAGAGACTGCTTGTAAGAACATACTCTACAAGTCAATAATAAATGGATACTGATAAATATTCATATTTGTTGTCTTTATCTATCAGTCACTCTTTCTATCTTAGCATCATTTTATACTCGTTTTTAACCAGAAGTATGTTTATGTAATATACATATGCAAACACCCATTCATTCGAGGATATACATACCCATGCACCAGATGAAAGAAGACAGATATACAGACATACAGATAGGCGAGAGCCACAAATGTCCTATACATACATAGTGTGTCTAACATCGATATTTCTCCAAATTGTATACTCTAAAATTTCCACCCGTTCAAGAAAATAAAATTAAAATAATCATCAAGGAGACTCGTACGTGCGCCTGTCTGTTTAAACGTGGTTGACATTTGTGCATTTTGAAAAAACTCAAGTTATTTCATGAAAAATATAATGAACATTAATAGAAATGCAACAGTCTAAATCAATAATAAAAAATCCTTAAGAAGTTAGAATTTTTTTCTCGTTGTCGTTCAACCTCCATTAACTGCTATGATTGAATCTGTACAAAATAAACATATTTTCATTATTGTTCAAGCGAGATAAATTGCAAGAACTTTTTACGCAGCCATACACTTTCGCACAATCAAATAATACAAACTAAAGCATAAGGTAGTAATGGAAAGATAATGAAGTTCTGAAATGGGCAGTTAATATTTATTTGAAAGCTGGGAGCAGAGCAAGGTAGTGAAACAATATAAGATGTAAAAAGAAATTAATCAAATATTGATAGAATTTCTTTTTAAGATAGTGCGATATCGATCCTCGTTGCATAATGTGAGTGGTCTATCACATTGTATTGATCCACATCTGCCATTTTCATTGATTGAACTATCCGGAAGTGAGTTGCACCGATATGCCCTCTGGTGTTTTCAAAGGGAGATACTAACCGTTAAAACCCTTATACCAGTGGAAGGAAGATCATGAACTCAGGTAGAGGGCGCTACTTTTGACGGGAACACCATTTTGGGAAACGCAATTCGTTGTAAACAAGTCTCGTAACTTTCCATATCTCCGTAAAACGAATCTTGCTTGAAGGGTTAAAACTATTAGCCTTGTCATTGTGGTGTTGAAACTGTATATATATATATATATATATATATATATATATATATATATATATATATATATATATATATATATATATAAACAAAGAGCTTGGTCAAAACGCTATAAAGCATATAAATTCGGACACCGTCTGGGAGGCAAGAAAAATGAAATGGTTCTCCTTACAATCTAAAGACATCCTCTTAGTGCCAGAAAGCATTTAATTATTGTTGGAAAACAAAGCTGGAAAGTATTTTATACTTTCTTGAAGTATGCCTTTTTTATAATATAATATTAAGGGTGAACTATAATGTTTTATCAATTGTTTGTACTTTATAATGAATTGTAATGGTAGATTATTCTTACCAAAAGGCCGAGTGGTCTAAAGCGCTCTCCGTTGCGGATCACTGCCATCTCATCTCTATCTGCGTGGGTTCGAGTCTCGGATTCGGCCAATGTGGGTATGTGATAAAGCTTGCCAGTAGGTTCTCGTGGGTGGGTGGTTCTTTCCGGAGTTTTCTCGGGTTCTTCCTCCACCATTAATACTGGCCGCCATGTGTAGCCTATCGTGTGCTCAAAAATGGCGTTAAACCCAACTACAACAACAACATCTTACTAAAGGGCTTCCTGGCACCTTCATGCTCTTTGATTCCTAATTTAGAAATAAAATACCTTTAACACATTAACCCATGGCGACGAGTTAACGTGGCAGAAGGTAGTAGCCTACTTCCGAGCTTTGTAGCGTTAAGGTCATGCATGATAGACTAAAGTGGGTGGTATTATAGAAAGGTAGACAGATGTAGTTCTAAAATGATACCAAATAATCTAACACAACTAGGCATTAGGTTACTGGAAAATCACCTGGAAGTTGATGTCTTAGGATGCATTCAGAAAAAGCTTGCAAAATGTGTTTCCTATTCGAATTTCAGACGAAAACGACAAAGACCACCAGGGCTTAATGTGTTAAGGTTACAAAACATGATATTTCGGCATTTAAGGTAAAGCTTTTAATCATTTGTCATTACGACCAAATGATTTTGGTATTAATACTATTGTAAATATATTTTGAATATCTTTCGATATATTTACGCCATAGTTTAAAAAGACATAAATTTCAGAACCGTATGAGGTTGGTCAGTTTTGTATGAGTATCAAAATAGTATATCTATATTTAGAATTTAAAGAATAATTCTCGATACTGAGTACTGTTTTAATTCAATAAAAACAATGTGCTGCATAATTCTGACTTCCTCTTGTACTTCGAACCCTTTACCTTTGCACACCAGCAATGTGACCATCAAAATCGCACACGAAGGCCGTAATAATACTTCTCTCTCTCTCTCTCGATGTGAGAGCAGTCCCACGAATAATTGAGACATGAGGAAAAACCGGACCTAAATAATGCTTTACACAAATAACCCTTACATAAATAATAAGTGGGGAAAACATTCTTATCATTAAAGCATCTTTACACAATAACAATAATTGGCACGATAATTGGAAGATTCGTAGAAAAATGTTATCTATGATAACTAGTGAAAATGTCATTAATAATGACCTTAACCTTTGACCCCTTCTCATAAATACATTATGAAGCGTTCGTAGTTTTCTTCTTTGACATTTTGTGATGATTCTAATGGCGTGTAAAAAGAGAAATAGCCAACAATACTATTTTTCATTCCTCGACAATGATGGGAAAACGCCACAAATGAATCAAGGAAGAGCGATAGATGAACGAAGGAAGTTATCGAGACTCCATTGTCCTGATACATAGATTGATGAACATCAATCTATCATACCTTACCTATAAAATCGACAAAACATATTTAGGCAAGAAAGCAAATGGTTTTTTTTCTTTTTTTTCTTCTTTTACTCCACCATCTTCTTAGTATTGTAATCACTGTTGTCTTCTTTTTTCATTTTGTCCTCCTCCTGTTTTTGTTTCTTCTCTTCTTCGTTCTTTCTTTCATTTTTTCTTCCTTTTCGTTTTGATTATTCGTATCTCTCATCCTCTGTGTGTCCTCTTCATTCTCCTTCTCCTCCTTTTCTTCTTTAATCAGCTCTCTTAACTTATCCTTAAAAATGTCATGGGCCACTATTGCGTCAAGGGTTATTGAAAGGTCGTGGGTCACTATAGCGTCAAGGGGAATTTATCATGGTGAATTTCAATGGGTTACTATAGCGTCAAATAGGAATTGAACATAGGGAAATTGAATGGACCATTTTGGTGTCATGGGGAATCGAACATGGGAATATTGGGGTTGTATCGTCGTTATGTGTTAGCTTAAAATGTATAGCTACAACTGGTGGGAAATTCCTTTGGAAAACCCCACTATTTCTAGCCTCAACTTGTATGACGTTCCTGTTCAAAAATCCTAGTATCTATTTAGAGCTACAACCTGTGGAAAAACCCAAGTCTATATTTATAGTTTCCAAAATTCCAGATTCAATGCTGTCACTCTACTGGACACTAGGGGAATAATGGCAACAGTCTTGCAAGAGGCTGACCTGAATATGCGCTACAGTAGGTAGGTAGGTAGGTCGGTACAATACATTTCCTAGGTATGAAAGGAGTTTTATAGGGAAAGACAAATACACACACACAAACAAACGTATGCTCGCACGCATACAAATAAAAACAAACACACAAAAGCAAACGCACGCATGAACACAAAACCATACACACACAAACGTACGAATTCGCTCGCACACACACACACACTACACAGAGGGAAGAAGAAACACAAGCCCAAAATATACTATCCGCACAGAAGGAAGATGAGAAAAAACACAAATATACTATCTGCTATCCACACAAACGTACGTGAACGCATACAAACCCCAAATATACTATCCACACAAACGTACGCGAACGCATGCAAACAAAATATCTACCAAGCACACGAACTTACGTGAACGCATACAAACCCCAGATGTACAGTACACACAAACTTACGTGAACACATACAAACACTGTCTCATATCTACACAAACGTACGTGAAGGCATACAAACCCCAAATATACTATTCACACAAACGTACGCGATCGCATACAAACACAATATCTATTAACCACACAAACTTACGTGAACGCATACAAAACCCAGATGTACAATCCACACAAACTTACGTGAACACATACAAACACAATATCTATTATCCACACAGGGAAGGGGAAAACAAAACAAACCCCAAATCTACCATCCGCTCAGAGGTGAGAACTAGAAAACAAACCTCATTTCTACTATGCACACAGAGGTGAGAAGTAAAAAACAAACCCCATATCTTCTATGCACACAGAGGGAAGAAGACAAAATAACCTAACATACAATATCCACAAAGAGGAAAGAAGAAAAAACAAATATATACCATCCACACAGAGTGAAGAAATATATCATTATATATACTTTGCACACAGAGTGAAGGAGAAATGATAACCCAATATACACTATGTGAAGAAAATAACCCATTAATCGATCAGCACAGAGTGAAGAAGAATTGTTTTGGAAAGCACCTAAGCCCTCAGCTACAATTACCAACTCTATCAAACACCCACACCGGCACAGATACTCCAAAACCCATTTAACCCGTTATTCTATGGCGTCAGTGTGTGATTTTAGACAAATTCCAGACTCAAAATGATGGATGGACAGACTGACTAGTTTGTTCCCACTTGCATGCCTAAAGTGAGTGGGTGAAGGAAAACATCCCTTGAAATTTAAAGTCTAACTAAACATGATGCAGAGGGATAGAGAGAGGTGAAAGAGCACATATTCATACAATGTCAATAAAAACAAAATACACCATCCTTATTATAAAAAGTCAAGACCAAGAGACACTTACGTTTTCTTTCTGGTCAGGTCTCTTTTAGAAGTTAGTATGAAATTTCACATCAAGGCCAACGCATCGGCTCAAATTGTCATTTTTTTCCATTTCCACCTCTTCACTGGCACAAGTTCTTTCTCATCAATGTTTTCTTCTTCCTAACCCCTCTCTTGGGGCCTGAAGTTCCGAATGTATCGATGTATTTATAAAGACTCAGCTATTTTGGAACATAATGGTCTCCGCACTGCCCTTACCTTTCTATGGTCTTTCCACCCATCCAGAGAAAGTTAGAGGGTTACAAAAATATTTTACACAAACGTAAACTTAGTTCTAGAGGAATCTTCAGAACGGTTTGTGATGTGCAAGTTAGTGACTAAACCATTTAGATTCGCCACCGGGATACGACCAGTTTTGTGCAGAAAGTACACTTATTGCCTGCAACAAAAAGAGGTATACAAACGGGCTAGCGGGCCACGACTTTTGTCAATAGTGATACAACAGGTTCCGTGGAAGGAAATCAATGACAGTATTGAAACAGTGGAGGACTACAAAAACTTATTAGAAGAACTATGTATGTCATGTGTTGCCTCCCTTGGTATGTAATGTCAACTAACCAATAGCATGACGCAATGCACATCGGCCAAAAACTGTGGTGTCAATTGACATCCAGAGGATACTTTGTAAGTTTAACA
This sequence comes from Sinohyriopsis cumingii, assembly GCA_028554795.2. Taxonomy (NCBI): domain Eukaryota; kingdom Metazoa; phylum Mollusca; class Bivalvia; order Unionida; family Unionidae; genus Sinohyriopsis; species Sinohyriopsis cumingii. Next base: position 144,301,742 of record CM068826.1, on the reverse strand, counting down.
TCGAAAATATGACTATATACAAGAGCGAAGCCATTACAGGTGTATGTGAGTGAAAGGTATTTGTGCAGGCAGGGACCGGCACTGGAAAATTCCTTATTTATCAGTGCATTCAGGTTGTGTGCTCCACTTTTCTCAATCATGTAGGAGCATCGTTCAAATTTGAACAACTTAATTTTGATTCGCTGCGGTGGCTTGCCGCCGCATCAGATGAAATTCACAGACCGGAAGCACATAAATATCTGCTCGATATGGAATCGGTTCACAATTAATACTTCCAGTTCAGTACCCACGAATGTAGTTCTAGTCTATTTTTAAAACCTTTTTTTCCTCTCTCATTTTGGTGGTGATAGAAGAGTTTTTTATGCATTTTTGGTAGGGATTTAAAGGTAACTGTTTATTCTTGATAATATGAGCTCAGGGTGTTGTTGTATGTGTGTATTTCGGCGACAGTGCACAGTGAGTAATAAGGCCTTGGTGATGGTTCGGAATTGAAATCTGTGTTCTGTTTACATGCTGCTATGTTGACAGTTCAGCATCTAAAAAAAGAGCAGGTCAATCTTTGACGAGAACTTCACCGTGAAGTCATCTTTGAATGTATTTTAGAGTAACATATGATTTGTATTGATTGTCACACAGTGGAAAGGTCAGTACTGAGCAACAAATGTAGAGAACATATAGTAAAATTAATTGTGTCCAATGTCCTGTCAGGGAAGCCTTGATAATAGTTTGTGTGTGAATGTGGATCATCTGGTTCTAGAGCTTCATTCCATTAACAATAATAGGCAATATTGCAAAGGTTATGGTCATTGCATTGGCCATGGTGACTATCTAGACTGCATGATAAAGTTGAAATTGTAATATGGAATAAATTCAGGTATCATGATATATCCTTTACACCCACCAAAAATCCATATCAATTTATGTCTGGCATGGAAGGAAGGATGGATGAATGTGTTGAGTAATAAGGAAAAAGGAAAGAGTGTGGTCATTATTTTAGTAGACCATGCTGGTATGACAGTGCTTTCTTAAATACATTCCTCCCTTCCTTCCTTCCTTCCTTCCTTCCTTTCATTTCTTTCTTTCATTCATTCATTCATTCATTCATTCATTCATTCAGCTAGTCTAGTAAGTCATGTCTTGTCATGGCATGTTATTTTAATTTTGACTTTTTAAATCTTTATTTATTTTGCTTTTTAATTTCTTTATTTGTGTCTTCATATTCAGAGAAAACTGTTTCGACCTCTCCATAGGTCTCATCAGGTGGTAGTAAATAACACAACTGCACATAACATGCGTTGTGTTACCTACGGATTTCCCCACTTCAGTTTTCCCTTCTGTACAATGTGTTCTTCATGGTGTATTTGAGCACTTTCATTTTGCACATGGAATCAAGATAACTTTTTCTGTCTGCAGTATCCATTGGCTCCTGCTAAACCTTTGCATAGGAGTGATCGCCCTTGGTATCTAGCAGTCCTTTGCAGTAGTCAGACTTCCTATTGCCTTGCTGTGTCCTGTACCTCAGACGGGCCTGTATCATATTTCCTCGTCTTGCTAGAATACGTTTCCTGGTCTGGGGATGCTTTTGATACAACTGATGGTAAGTGCAGTTTTTATCCATTGTCTCCAGTGATCTCAGAGTCCTTGTTGAAAATTTACCTCTCAAGTGTGTCACTTTTATTTTCAGTGATGATCCCAGGCTGTTATTGAGTCTGTGTATTGTTGAATGCACTCTTGCCTCAAAGTTTCTGGAATAGTTCACATTTTTAGGTAATGAAACACTCATTGATCTGTTCATTGCCTCACATTTCTGTGTTTGTGTTCAGTCGCAATCTTTCTACAACATCACAGGAGAGTTTCATTTTCAGAACTTCTAGCAGGATGTTCTTATCATTTTCCGTCATGTTGAGATGAGTCATTTGATGAGGGCCCAGGTATGCTGATCGCATCCACCAGCTGTTAGTACTTCCTCCCCCACAGACCTTTGAATAATGCCGGCATTTGGAGCAGTCCCCTGAATAACAGCGCAGAGTGGCATCCAATACTTGGGGAAGTTGACATTTAATTTTTGTAACATCACCACTATTGTCCTCCATCATTTGCTTGAAGATTAAACCGCAACGTGCTTTAATGTCTTGGCTGACAATTTTATGTTTGAGCATTTTTCTTTCTCTTGTTCTTATTCCTGGAAACATGTTTTCACTAAATATTGCAGAATTACACCGTTTGAACTGCAAACGACCCAAATGGATGGGATCCGACAGTCTTTCTATTTTCCACATTGGATGCAGAATGGTGTAAGCATTTTGGAAGCCAGCGGCAGCCTGTGCATCTCCATCTGTTGTTGCATGTCTAATGAGAATCTCTTGCAGAACAAACTTGTTTCCCATTTCTCTTGCCATTTCATACTCTGAATGTGGTACAACTGGTGACAGATTTGCTGTGCAGTCAACATGGCCTCCTGGACATTTCACAGCAAAACCTTTCCCCTTCAGCCATGCTCCAGTCCAACACAGCTTGTTTTCTACTGTAGTTCCCACAATGTATTGCTTCTCTGTAACAGTTTCGCAGGCAATTCCAACAGCTTGTGATGAACTTTGACCAGGTTTCTTTTCATGTCCAAATCTAATGGCATTGCATCTTGCATCAAAAGCAACATTTATTTGCTCAGGTTGCTGAACACCACGCATAACATTAACTTGTCTGACTAGTTTCAGCTTGTCTTTCATGTCCATTTCATTGAGCTCCACAGTTGCTTTGCCTACAAGGTTGGAGGCCCTTTGCATAGATGTTCTGCTAGGTGGCGGAATGTCAGTGGCTGCAAGCAAGTATCTAGCCCTGCTGTTTCCCATTGGTGTATCTTGTAGTCCAGCTTGAAACATCATATTTACAGCAGCAGGATTTGGTCCAGGTTTATTTGTTTTTATCTCATCATACAACTTATACTCTGGTGACTTAAAGCTGCAGTTTTTACACATATAGTATGCTTCCAAGCAAGTCCCCATTTTATTTCATTTGCAATTTGGAACTCTGGTCTACCACATATGTTCACTTGATTGCCATGGCGATGAATGATATCATTCCACATTTTAACATTTTTTTCATACAGATCATACGTGCCCCATCGTACTCATTCAAATTGATCTCTTTCAGGTCCAGTTTTGCTTTGGATGATGGTCGTAGAATTTTTGCAGACGCAGCTGTGCCATTACAGTCTGGTGCCTGAACTGACTTGAGACCCCCATTTGTCGGCTTTGTCACTGCTATGAGAGAGAACTTGTCTGCATCAGTTCTTCTGGTCACTGGAACAGATGCAGCACTGGAACTTGGTAGAGTATCATCAGTCAGATATGTGACTCCTTTGTTATGTGGAATATATCCAGGTTTAAAAAAAGTTATCTTCCTCTTCTTGTACTCTTTCATGGTTTCAGTTACAATAACTGTATGTAAAATACAAGAATTATCCTCTCTCTCTCACTTATATAGCTAGGAGAAGGCATGCTAGCTTGGTTTCAGAGAACTTCACCAACTCTTCAATACTACTGGAAGCCTGACATCTGAAGACTCCTCCCCTTTATGGGTGGAAATGATGTCATGTACTTGGTTAGACCTAGCTTACGTATTTAGATGCTACCAGATTTCAGGTGTTACCTTTCATTGACAAGCTTTGGTTTAATTGCTTCACATCTGATAAGGAAAACCATTGATGTTTATGACAAAGAAATGGAGAGACTTTGCCATAGAACAAAATTTGTCAACTTCAGGTTTGAAATTTTCATTAAAATTTAAGTTAATTTTAAATTTTCATATCAAAATATGTATTATTTTTTAAAATTGAATTTTCTAAGAAAGGTAAAGAGTCAAGTTTAATTTCTAGTAATTTCCAGATTGGTGTTAGAACTAAAATCTAATTACAGTTTATTTGAAATGTTTATCTTGATTAGCAAAATCACAATTAAACTTTAAGGTTTGTGCATTTTTGAAATTCGGCCATTTGGAATTGGGTTGGTTGTGCTTGTGTTACAGTGGTGTCAGCTAAAAGGCCGTATCTGTCCTATTCATGAATGAAAGTCCTTAAAACTTTGCAGCAGTATTTAAGAGACATTGATTTGATCACGGATGGAAGTTTTGTCGATGGAGGTGAAATTGTCTAACCCTGTCAGGAATCGGTTCAGTATTAATACTTCTAGTTCAGTACCCACGAATGTAGTTCTAGACTATTTTTAGAACATTTTTTTTCCTCTCATTTTGGTAGTGATAGAAGAAATTTATTTATGCATTTTTGGTAAGGATTTAAAGGTAACTGTTTATTCTTGATAGTATGAGTTCAGGGTGTTGTTGTATGTGTGTATTTCGGCGACAGTGCACAGTGAGTAATAAAGCCTTGGTGATGATCCGGAAGTGAAATCTGTGTTCTGTTTACATGCTGCTATGTTGACAGTTCAGCATCTAAAAAAAGAGCAGGTCAACCTTTGACGAGAACTTCACCGTGAAGTCATCTTTGAAGGCATTTTAGATTAACATATGATTTGTATTGATTGTCACACAGTGGAAAGGTCAGTACTGAGAAAAAAATATAGAGAACATATAGCAAAATTAATTGTGTCCTATGTCAATATGCGAAGGTGTAGATATGATTATTGGAACCTTGGCAAGCCAAACTAAGATTCCTGAAGCTGCGGTAAAAATAAAAAAAAACTCTGAAAGCAAACTTTCCACCAGTTTACATACACACACACATATATATATATATATATATATATATATATATATATATATATATATATATATATATATATATATATATATATATATATATATATATATATTTGTTTGTTTGTTTTTTATTGTTCATACTATATTATTCGATCATCATTTGTTAATGGAATATAGAAGGGATCGTTTCAAATGTCAATATAATTTGCATCTGAAACCCAAAAAGTAATCCCGCGAGCCGGATTTGAACCAGCGACCTAAGGATAGCAATATTTCTTCTCTACAGTCCTCCGCTCTACCAACTGAGCTATCACGGGATATGGCGATTGCACTGTCGTGAACTACAGTATTATTTGTTTCTATTTCGGTTGGCGGCAATAGAGAGTGACCACTGCGTCTGCTGTCGCCTATGCCTGACAGTTCATGGATTGGTATTGGTTCCAATACAGTGGACTGATAGTTTCTTCGATACGCTTAGAATATATTAATATTACTTCTGCGACGACTACAGTTAAGTCTAGGACCACTTCAAGGACGATGACGACGAAACGGCACAAATCGGACTGACACATTGGCTTCAAAATAGAAACTATAACTTCTTATACGACCACCCCTTTTGCACAGGGAAAGTGGCATTATAAGACGGGTGTCATTTCCAGATACGGACTACATTTTTTTGTGAGAAGTATATGTAATGTACGTAGTAAGAAAGCTACATTCTTCAAAACATTAAAAATCGTCATTTAATATCTTCGTTTAAAAGTAAAATTAAGTATTAAAATGTTCTTCTTGTTATGATAATCGACTTATTTCAACTGAATATACATTAATTGTTCTTATTCTTGGAGTAGATGTTATATGCAAGCGGATATTTTTGTCATGCAAATTGCAAAACCCTTCAAAAACGTCATTTAAATCTTGGTACATACATAATTCACTTTCCATTTGCTCCATTTTCTCACTGCTGCTGAATAACCTCCTTATCGGTTATGATGTTGTTTATTCCATTCTTTTCAACGTAATTTTTTTTTATTTGAGTCTTTTCTACATAAAATTGTTCGGCAAGTCCCCCCTCCCCCACCTCACCTGATATCATCGAGTAGAATAACCGACTTTCTTCTAAAATAATACGTATCCGTTTGTGTGATGACATGTTAATGTTTACTGATGATTTATTCACATGTTGCTAACTGTATGCCATTTAATTTTGCAGACGAAACTTTTGTCGAGTGGACAAAATGCCTTCTTGGAAAAGGAAGAGATAAATGTGTTGTCACGTGATTTCTTCGGTCTTTGTTCCCCGATTTTTTTAAAGGAAAAGATTAATCTCTATATGTGTCTGTGTGTGGGGTGTGTGTGTGTTAATGCACACAATCTATTTTTAGCCTAAGCTTACCCTGTGATGATCTTGACAATTACGTCCGGTTGTAATCATCAAAGAGAAGAAGTCGACAGATGTGCGAATCCCAAAATTCTATCATAACATTATTATTGAGCCCATTTCCATTAAATGTCGGCTTTTATAGACAATGATATGATATTAATCTTACTGTTACATGTACTTTAGTCAACACTTCTTTCAGCAAGGGAAACTTAACATTGGGAGACATATATCAACGACAGAGTGAATCTGATTACTTACCTTACGTCACGATAATTAATTATTGGTTTTGGATACATTGGAAGAAAAAAATGTGGCCTCTCGTCAGGTGAACATTTTACGTTTTTGTACTAATATGCTGGCCGCTGATCGCGTTAGAGGGGTGGCCGTTCTTAAAGGGTATTTTTGAATACAAACTCGTCGGTGCCAAGAGATTCTGGCTGTAAGAAGCGGGTGGCCGCTGGTCAGGGGGAGCCGTTCAAGAGGTGGACTCCTTCATTTGTATTAAACTATATTTAAGTAGCTGTCAAATTATTCTGTTGTCGTTCCTCCACATGATGCTTTTGGAATCTCCGCTTTGTACAGATTCGTTGTTGTATTGTTGTGGGTGGGTGGGGATGGTTTTGTGATAGTTTTTTTTAAAAATGGCACACAATTTCTCAACGAACGAAGTCGGGACAAGTCTCAAAGTTGATTAAATGAGAACACATTGTCTACGTGTCAACATAATGGAACAAGTTTGACTGGACATTATCAGTGGCTGAGAGAAACATGTACATATGTGCAGGATGCAAAATAAAAAGGCGACAAAATTCTCAGAATTAAAGGTGAAGATACAACGTGTCTAACACTATTTCCAAGAACGTGACAGTTAGAGAACCAAAGACACAAAGGATGCATATTTAAGAAAGCCTGAGAGCCTTAAGTTAATTATCCATTTAATAATTTTCGGTTATCGATTGATATTGTTCCAGTATATTCCAGTATTCCTTATTTCCAGGTTTGATACTTACAAACTACAAAAAAAACGTAAATCCCGCGAGCCGGATTTGAACCGGCGACCTAAGGATAGCTTTCAACTTTTTCTACAGTCCTCCGCTCTACCACTGAGCTATCACGGGATCATATAACAACAGCATATATCATATTAATTATACCTCAGAATATTTCCTGTATTATGTTACTTATTGCACGTTTCTTGCCTTGTCTCGCGAGAACGATCATTTTGGCTGGTGACAACACTGTTTGACAGTTGATGGATTGGTTCTGCATCGCTGACTAATGCTGAAAATGCATTGTCGTATAATGGCATTATTAGACCGTGTATCTATATTATAATACAAAATAGGTATTACAATCTGTATAAATAAACTCATGATCTGTCACAGTGTCCATGAAGCGACATCACAATGTCTTTGCATCATCCGTTCAGATAGACTCCAAGTAGAGTGGATGACACATTCTCTTGGATGAACTCATTCTGGGTGTTGTAAATTTGAAATCTCTATTCCTGTTGGAATGAGGACTGATTGTTAATGCATCCTCTTTAACAAAGTCATAAATGAGTTCATACAATTGGAACATTTGACTGGACATTAGTGGTGCCTGATAAAAACACGAACATATACGTTGGATGGAAGGCAAATGGGCGGCAATTCTCATGGTCAAAGAAGAGGATACATATTGTCGAACAATATTCCCCCAAGAATCCGACAAATTGAAAACCAGTGACACAAAGGATGCATATGGTGCCTAGGGCTTCATGGCAGTTTATGAACCTGTATACGACTCCCAATAAAGGTATTTGGACCGAAGCAAATCTGGAGTCCATATGCCTTTCGAGGGGTCACTGATTCTTCCTTAAATAGCCATTGGGTTTTTCAGGGTTATGCAACATTATTTATATGAACCGAATGCGATGAATCACTTTTGCAACGAAGCTTGTTAGTACTGTATAACAGTCTACAACGAGCATAACGTCATATCATCGTGCAGTTTTACTCTTTAAACATCCGATCGATTGTAAGTCGAATTGCAATTAATTCTCCTGTGTTACGCTTGTATTTTGAGAGAATTTGCACAAAATGTAATTCATATTGTTAACATTTAATTTTTTATGATTTTGAATCAATCTGAATTTGTAGTATTTCATTATTACGGAAATTCACATTCTAGAAAAATATTAGTGATTCATACTATACTGCAAGCTAGGTAATCAAGAAAGTTTCATGACGATAAGCTTACGTCAGCAAATCCCTTCACAACATAGACAGGATGAAGACATACACAAGTGGAAGGAAGATCTGATGGGAACACTATTTTGGGAAACGGAATTCGCTATAAAACAAGTCTCGTAACATTCCAAATCTCCGGAAAACTAATCTTGCTTTCCGTAACTCCAGAAAGAAGGGTTACAACTATGTGTCTTGTTGCTTTGGCGTTGTATGAAGCAAAGGTGCACATTTATCGAAACTGTGTATGTGTGTGTCTGTATGTATGCATGCATGTATATATATATATATATATATATATATATATATATATATATATATATATATATATATAACACGATGCCTTTTTGTAATTGTAATATCAAGTATGAACTGTAATGTTTTATGTTGTTTGTACTTTATTATGAAATGTAATTGTAGTCTTCGATTATTCTTACAAAATGACTTCTGACAACTTCATGATCTTTGATAGCTAATTTAGAAACAAAATACCTTTTACACATTAACCCCTGGCGACGAGTTAATGTGGCAGGAGGTAGTATCCTACTGCTGAGCTCTATAGCGTTAAGGTCATGCATGATACACTACAGTAGGTGGTATTATAGAAAGGTAGACAGATGTACCTCTACAATGTTACCAAATAATCTGGAAGTTCTAGTTGCACTACAAAATCCAGTGGGAAAAAACTCAGTTTTTGGACCCGTTTATTTCCACTGAAAATTCGATCTTGGTTGGAGTCCCATTTTGTGTCTGGATTTTAGACTTTTTGATCTCAGATCTAAGGCAGACCAGTATGAACAACACACAGAAAGAGATGAACCTTTGCATAAAGTAGGATAAGATGGGCATTTGGAATAAAGAGTGGTCTCGATTCGAAAATAATGGGTCCGTTAAGGGAAAAAAAATCATCCAACTTTTACCTATCTGCTCATACGCGAGCCAAACAACCAATGCAAAACGATGTTTCTAACACAACTAGGCATTAGATTATTGGAAAATCACCTGGAAGTTGATGTCTTAGGATGTATTCAGAAACAGCTTTCATAATGTGTTTCCTACTCGAATTTCAGGCGAAAACGACAAAAACCTTCAGCGGTTAATGTTACAAAACGTGATATTTCAGTATTTAAGGTAAAGCTTTTAATCATTTTTCATTACGACCAAATGATTTTAGTATTATTATTACTGTTATTATATTTTGAATATCTTTCGATATATTTACGCCATAATTTAAAAAGACATCAATTTCAGAACCGTATGAGGTTGGTCAGCTTTGTATGAGTATCAAAATTTTATATGTTTATCTATATTTAGAATATATCATTTAAAGAGTAATTTTATATACTGAGTGTTGTATGATTTCTAAAAAAAACAAAAACAAATATGCTACAGAATTCTGACTTCCTCTTGCAGTTCGAACCTTATACCTTTGCACACTAGCGATGTAACCATCGAAATCGCAAAGAATGTCACATCCGCAAACGTAGGCCGTAATAAATCTCTCTCTCTCTCGACCGATCGATCGATCAATCTGAGTGCTGTCCCACCAATAATTGAGACATGAGGAAATCAACTGACCTAAATAATTCTTTACACAAAACAATTTACATAAATAATAAGTGGGGAAAACATTCTTTCCATTAAAGGTCAAAATTTCTCTTGAGACAGGGCAAGGTCAAAGTTATTTAGACAAAGGGGAAGGTCAAAACGTTCTTGGACACAGGAACAGGTGAAAAGTAATTTGGACACTGGGCCAAGTCGAGACTAATTATTGACCATTATAGTCAGTACAGTGTGATACATGGCAAATATCGGATATAAGTAAGAGATCGATGTAATCATTCGATCCTCAAACGATAGTATAATGAGAGAGATATAATCATTAAATTTTCACACTATCGTATAAGTAAGAGATTAATATAAGCATTTAATTCTCAAAGGATAGTATGAATAAGAAATTGATATCATCATCCCATGCTCATACTATGGTATGAATAAGAGATCGATGTAATCATTTTGATTTCCCATAATATATTGTAAAGAGGTTAATATAATCATTTGTACTACAGCTTTATTAAGTGATTGATATAATCATATATTCTCATAATATAGTATGTACAAGAGATAGACGTAATCATTCGATTCTCATACAATTTTATGAATAATCATTATTACTGAAGTAGTAGCAGCTGAATGTACCCTTCTCTTACTTTATCGGATAACAATGTGTTATATACTAGGAAATTGCCTGTCGTTTCTTCTGGTATTATTTGCATAGGTGAAACAGTTTCCATGGAAACCACATTTGTCACCACTTTGAAATAATCGACCAATCATTTGTCACATTTAACGTTGCCGCTTAACCTTTAATAAGCATCCCCTTTTATTTGATGCTACAGGCCTGAAACATCGTACGGGTTATTCTTCTTCCCTAACATAATTTGCTTAGTGTTATGAGATTGAACAAGAGATAGAGGCAATAGTATTTTTTAACCCATCGACAATGGTCGGAAGAACGATACACGTGTCTTAGAAAAAACTTTCGATGGACTATCGGATATATCGACGATATTTTTACAAAATGTAAAACAAAAATTGCTTAGGTATCCGAAAAAAAGCCGGATTCGAACCAGCGACCTAAGGATAACAATTAACTATTTCTACAGTCCTCCGCTCTACCAACTGAGCTATCGCGGGGTTCTATATCATTAAAGTCTCTCCAATGGTTTCCTGAAGTATAGTGCTGGTTGTTTGCATCTTTACCGATCAATGAGGCAGCAAAGACCAATCATTATGTCTGCCGATGCCACTAACTGACATTTGATGGACTGGCATTGCCTCGCTAACTAGTGATCATAGACAGTTTTGTAAAGAGGTTCTGAATGTACTAATACTGCGACAATAACGACGATGACAACCAAGATGAGGACGACATCGAAACGACGCTTATCAAAGTGATGCATTGACCGCATAGTCACAACACTAAAAACAAGCCCCACCCCCTTACTATTACAACGACGACATTGTCTTCTACTGTGCAGTTTCCATTACTACTAATGCTTCTGCTGCTGCTACTACTACCGCCACTCCTACCGTCATCACTTTTATTATTATCATCATTATTATTGTCACTATCATCACAAAAATATTCGTGAAGTAGATGCATGTGCAATAAATAAAATTAGATGTCAATTATTATATCGACTGTGTAAAAAAGGAGAAAGAATAATAACTAATATCGCTAAATAATCGATACATTGATTGCGATTTCCCCTACAGCATGTACTGGTCGCATCTGAATCGTTGAGAGCGTGCTGTATAAGTAACTCTAATTTGTTTGACTTTATTTTAATATACTTACCGGAGTTTGAATCATCTACACCAGTGGTTCCCAAAGTTTGCTTTATTTCCCTTTTGGGGGCAGTAGGATTAAAAATGGGGGCGCTAATTCTGAATAATGCTTGTCATAAGGTAAGGTAGGGGGCGCTGAGGATAACCAAGGGGGCGGGGGCCCGAAAAAGTTTGGAAACCACTGATCTACACTTAATGTTCTATGCAGAAAGCGTGAAAAATGTACCTGTTAAAATATTTCCTCCATAATTATCCGTGCCATAGGTTATTGATCTCCTTTCTAGAAGACTATCTTGTCCATTGAGAAAGACAGTTAAAATTTCAGTACATTCATGAATCGAATGAAACGCCCAGCGAGTATGTATGTATGTATGTCTTTATGTCTGTATGTATGTATGTATGTATGCGTGCATGCGTGCGTGTGTGTGTGTGTGTGTATGTATGTATGTATGTATATATGTATGTATGTATGTATAATATAGTGACATACACTGGTCAACAGTGAAATCATTACTGACTTGAAAAGGCCCTAATCTGTAGTATTTTGGTGTGCCGAACACGAATATAACCGTGAAAAATTTGTATTGGCTCTCGTTTTGAAGATATTCATATACCTCATTTTCTATGTTTCACTGTGTAAATTTCTCCAGTAGGACTGCAGCAACATCCGGAATAATGATGTAACATTGCATAATACCATCATGCTCACATCATCCACAGTTGATTGCATCATTTTCTGATGCAATGCAATACTAATGCCATGCGGCTGCTGAAGTAAGTTGACGTCAGCAGTGTACTATACATGTGTAGGCCTATTATACTAATGCCAGGCGGCTGCTGAAGCTGACGTAAGCAGTGTACTATATAAAGCCCAATCAGATAGGTTCAGCATTTAAAATATTTTAGACGTTGTGCGAGACAGTTCAAGCTACTGTTACATAAAACTTATTATTTTATCCATTTATGTACAATAAAGAACAGTAATGCCTCGAAAGTGTGTTAATACCGCGGACAATTTTTGCTATATTTGTGGGGAAGTGACATTTGCCAACCAGAAGAAAAGTATAAATTCTCAAGTGAAGAAGGCATATCATCTTTACTTCGGATGCAAGGTTGGTGACCAAGACAAGCCTTGGGCTCCGCATATATGCTGTGCTACATGTACAACACAGCTTTCACAGTGGTTGAATTGCAAAAGGTCATCAATGCCGTTTGCAGTCCCAATGGTGTGGAGAGAGCCAAGCAACCACCTAAATGACTGTTACTTCTGCTTGGTTCCTCCTCTTTCCGGCGGAATAACGAAGCGAAAGAAGTCGAGAATAGTCTACCCAAACATTCCGTCTGCATTGAGACCAGTTCCACATGGTGAGGGACTTCCTATTCCAGAACCTCCAGCAGAATATTCTCTTGATTCATCTGACGAAGACAAAGGTGAGTCGACCTGTTCTTCTCCTGGTCCATCAGCATGCAGTGATCCAGATTTTCACTGTGGTGCATCATCAACCCCACACAGAATAACACAGGAAGAACTAAATGACCTGATTCGTGATTTGGACTTATCAAAGAACAAGGCAGAATTGCTAGGATCAAGACTCCAACAATGGAATCTTCTAGAAGAAGATGTCACAATTACTGCATATCGAAAGCGCCACCAGCAATTGGAGCCTTTCTTCAGAAAGGAAAGTAATCTGATATTCTGTTCCGATATTGAGGGCCTCATGAATGCTTTAAAAATCACTCATGACCCACAAGAATGGAGACTATTTGTGGACTCTTCGAAACTGAGTCTCAAGGCTGTGCTTTTGCACAATGGAAACATTCTTCCATCTATTCCAGTAGCGTATGCTGTCCACATGAAAGAGACATACGATAACTTAAGGCAGCTACTGAATTCCATTGAGTATAACAAGTACAGCTGGCACCTCTGTGGTGATTTGAAGGTAGTTGCCCTTTTAATGGGACTGCAGCAAGGATATACAAAATACATGTGTTTCTTATGCGAGTGGGATAGCCGAGCAAGGGAAATGCACTACATGAGGAAGGAATGGACTCACAGGCAGAATGTAGCCATTGGAGAGAAGAATATCCAACACCCAGCTCTGGTTGAGGCTCAGAAAATCTTGCTACCACCCCTTCACATCAAACTAGGTTTGATGAAGAACTTCGTGAAAGCCATTGACCGGACTTTGCCAGCATTCCGATACCTGCATGAAAAATTCCCTCGACTCAGCGAAGCAAAGATTAAAGAGGGAGTTTTTGTGGGTCCTCAGATTCGAGAGCTTTTCAAAGATGACCGGTTCAACAACTTGCTGGAAGGTGACGCGAAACAAGCATGGAATGCTTTTCGCCTAGTTTCTACAAACTTCCTCGGAAATGTTAGGGCAGAAAACTATAAGGAACTAGTAGAAGACATGTTGATGAAGTATAAGAAACTTGGCTGCAATATGTCTCTAAAGATTCACTTCCTTCATTCCCATTTGGATTTCTTTCCTAGCAACTGTGGTATTGTTAGTGATGAACACGGCGAACGTTTTCATCAAGATATCGCAACAATGGAACAAAGATACCAGGGAAAATGGTCCACTACAATGCTGGCTGACTACTGCTGGACACTCCTCAGAGATGCTCCCGAACAACTGTACAAGAGACAGGCGAAGAAATCTAAGATGTAGTCAATGACTTGATTTTTTATAGGTAGGCTATTACAGTTGACCTTTTACTATTGGAATGCATTTCGTTATGTAAACATTAATTTCTTGCAGATTACAAAAAAACTAGAGCCAATTTTGCAATTTGACTGTCATATTCGTGTTCAGCACATAAAAATTGATAAGAATTGACTAATTTTATTTCAGTAACATGACTTTTGTAAAAATTTGTTGTCCAGTGATACATGCTTAGGTATCCGAAAAAAAGGCGTACAAAATAGTATGAAGGCAAAAAATGTCAAAATCTTTAAAATGCAAACTCAATTTTTATTTACGCAAAGGTCCATTTATTTCAAACGTTCAGAATCTCCTCAGCTTTAACAAGATCACAGGATACATCCCTGTTACAAATGTTGTTTCCGGTGCGACATGCAGTAGGGCACAACAAGACACGGAGGCTATTCAACATCTCTAAACAGGCAGGTGGGTACCCAATAATCTCGCTACCTAGCCACTAAAATCAAGAAAAAGACAAGAGTGAGAGCAATCCCAGTGTGATTTTAGCAATTATGAAATATTCCGTTAATATGTCAAGCAACTATTAAATATATCCAAATTATCACCACGAGAGAGCCTCCTAGATCGTTGAAAGACCTTACAAAAATGCTGATATTTTGTAGATTAATGGCACTTTGAAAGTTTGCGAGGTCGTAATGGAAACAGTTCATAATGAACAGAATAGACAGGAATTCTTAGAATTCATTGGGGAGTGAAAATGCCGGTGGATATGACTCTAGATAGTATATCAAACAAAAGGCCACGAAGCGTATATATTCTTTTCGAAGACGTCGACATTGAAGTACATACCATTACAGATTTATTGTCTTGTCTTTCGCAGGCAGGGGTATGCTCGAGATTTTAAGTGATAAATGTGTAAGCGAATTTCTGCAACAACTTCTTTGGGAGACTTTTCTGTTGAGACACGATATGAATTCTCTTTAAGTTTGCCATTCACATTATTTTGGGATCGATCGATCGACACCTTTGTTAAAGTAGATATATGTTTAATGACGCAATCAATCAAGCAGTCAATAAATCAAACACTCAATCAAGCTAGTTTCGTCTGGATTAATAAACGATAAACGATGAAAATATGTGGCATAGATCGTAGAGAGTTACCTAATAACAACATACTTTCCCTACGAAAACAGTCATCATATTTTTACTATATTTCAAACTAATGATGATAATTTGGATTTGAACTGCTCCTGTCCAAGTAACCGCTCATACCACGTGGGGAATCCCCAGAAGTGTATCGTGAATTCTGCAAAGAAATATTAGTACAGGGATGTACATTTTCCAATTTCGTAATAAAAGGCTGTAGGGGTTTGAAAACATGGTAAACATAAAGAGCTCATATCTACCACACCCCAGTTTATTGACCCCCTTCTTCAAAAAGCAATTAGTTATGCATCTTATATGGCATTGAAACTTGTGGCAAAGACAATAGAATGATATAAAATATTTTAACTAAAACTATTAGTTACACTAGCATATTAACACTGACTAAAACATCGGATCTCTCTCACAAGAATACCGCAATGCAAGTTGTCATAAATGATAATTCTAAGTACATACTGACAACTAGATTTGTCAGTAAGCATCTACATACACAATACATCCCACCACCAAGTTGTCATATATGATAGTTCTAAGTGTGTATATTGTCAACTAGATCTGTTAGTAATTATGACAATACAGAATAGATCTCACCACCAAGTTGTCACACATGATAATTATAAGTGTGTATTTTAAAAACTGGATCTGTAAATAAGTGAATAGAGAATACATCTCACCAAGTTGTCATACATGAGAGTTCTAAGTGTGCATGTTGACAAGTAGATCTGTCAGTAAGCGCGTACATACAAAGTACATACCACCACCAAGTTGTCATACATGATGGTTCTAAGTGTGTATATTGACAGGTAGATCTGTCAGTAAGCATGTACATACAAAGTACATACCACCACCAGTCTGTCACGCATGATGGTTCTAAGTGTGTATATTGACAGCTGGATCTGTCAGTAAGCATGTACATACAGTATACATCCCACCACCAAGCTGTCACACATTTTAATTATGTGTGTATTTTAGAAACTAGATCTATTAATAAGTGAACAGAGAATACATCTCATCACCAAGTTGTCATTAATGATAGTTCAAACTGTGTATGTTGACAACTAGATCTGTCAGTAAGCATGTACATACAGAATACATCTCACCAACAAGTCACACATGATAGTTATAAGTGTGTATTTTGATAACTAGATATGCCAGCTGGCACATACAGACAGAATAGACCCCACCACCAAGTTGTCATTATTGATAGTTCTAAGGGGGTATTTTGATAGCTAGATCTGTCAGTCAGCAAATGCATCCAGAATACACTCAACCACTCTGCAAGATATTAGGTGTGCATGTTGACAACTAGATTACACCCCATCACCAGGTCGTCACAAATACTTGTTTTACGTGTGCATGCTGACACAATCTTAATACAACATGCTGACACAATCTTAATACAAATGGAGATAATACTGTGTTTTATCGCCATACAACGCATATCAAATTAGGCGGGATATTAAGCAAGCAAAAGTGAGGCAGGCAGACGGAGAAGCTAACTCTAGTAGACAGTGGTGGCGGAAGTGGTTATGGTAATGCGTATAGCCATCTGACGCTGTTGGTTTTGTCACATAATAAATGCTTTGTCCCATCTTCCAAGAGAATTAGGTTTTATAAATGATACAGTCATCACTCCGCTGAATTTCTACTGTAACTTTGAATAGTGAATATGTAGCTAAAAGTTCCTAACCAAGCTGGTCTGACTTAAAAAGTGTGCACATGTGATTAACCTTGGTGAACATTATGCAAACGCCAATCAAGCAATGCAATAACTATGAATACTCCCATTCAAGGAAAGGCTTTCTAGGACATAGATGTAAACTCATTTACAAAGTATTAATAATTAATATTAATTTATGAAAGTCCTCATTGTCTACTGAATGATGTAACTTCAAAGCAAGAGCGTCCAAACTCTAAATTATAACGGCCTGTTTCGACGGAAATTTTAACATTTTTCCTATATCCCAGAAAGAATTAAAATAGAAAAGCATTGGAATTTCTGGCTTCACTGGCCAACAACCCCCAAGAAACAATAAAAATAAAAAATAAAAAAGTTACAACAAAAATGGACTTCTTGAAAACTGTTGGCTTACGATACGTGATATTCGAGAAACCTGCATCTTGCTAGCCAAGGTTCCGATAACCCTATTTACACCTTGTCGGATCGAACAGCTATACAGGTGCTTTGTCTTAGGGACATCGATTGGATTTCATGTGTTGCCTCCATTGGTATGTAATGCTAACTAATCGATATCCTGATGCAATGTACATCGGCCAAAAACTGTGGTGGCAATTGACCGACAAAGGATACTTTGTAAGTTTAACATCGAAAATATGACTATATACAAGAGCGAAGCCATTACAGGTGTATGTGAGTGAAAAGTATTTATGCAGGCAGGCACCGGATCTGGAAAATTCCTTATTTATCAGTCCATTCAGGTTTTGTGCTCCACTCTTCTCGATCATGTAGGAACATCGTTCAAATTTGAACAACTTAATTTTGATTCGATGCGGCGCCTTGCCTCCGTATCAAATGACATTCACAGACTGGAAGCACATAAATATCTGCTCTATATTCCAAGGTGCAGATATGATTATTGGAACCATGGCTAGCGAAACTGAGAATCCTGAAGCTGCGGTAAAAGAAATTATTTTTAACTGAAAACCAACTTCATACCATTTTTTATAAAAAGTTTCTGTTTGTTTTATTTCATTGTTCATACTGTATTCTTCGATTATCATTTGTTAATAGAATATATAAGGGACCGTACAATCGATCGTTTCAAACGTCAGTATAATTTGCATCTGAAACACAAAACGTAATCCCGCGAGCCGGATTTGAACCAGCGACCTAAGGATAGCAATATTTCTTCTCTACAGTCCTCCGCTCTACCAACTGAGCTATCACGGGATATGGCGATTGCACTGTCGTGAGCTACAGTGTTTATTATTTGTTTCTATTTCGTTTGGCGGAAATAGAGAGTGACCATTGCGTCTGCTGTCGCCTGTGCGTGACAGTTCATGGATTGGTATTGGTTCCATTATAGTGGACTTATAGTTTCTTCGATACGCTTTGGAATATATTAATATTACTTCTGCGACGACTACAGTTAAGTCTAGGACCACTTCAAGGACGATGACGACGAAACGGCACATATCAGATTGACACATTGGCTTAAAAATAGAAACTATAACAATTACAGGGGCTCGTTACAAAGAAAATTTGGAGTATCCGTCCATGAATCAAGCGATTGGGGTTCTAACTTGAAACAATATAACACAAGGGAAGACACGGGGCCGCACCCCTCGGTAGTTCCAGCACTGCTAGTCTATCCTAATTGCGTCTGCTAATTTCTAACTTAAGCCAGTCGTAATCAAGAATAGTTCAATTTTCAAAACAGCTCGACACACTTCGTTCAGTCTGTGACATAATGGAGAAAATGCAATAATTGTTCGCCGATTTGGACGTTTTGGACAAATGCTGGCAAGAAGTGCCGTTATGCGTTCGGATAGTCTTGGATTTCACCATTGACCGAAAGGTAAGATCCGAACAGCCCAGAGCCCGCAGTAAATATCGTTAATGTACGTTGTGATGCGTTTTAATTTTGGTGACAAAAACAAATATTCATTTTGGCAAATTTGGTGCTGATTGCTGGTAACACTGTTGCACACTGCATTCTTAACTCCTGAAACATTCTGATTGTTTGAAAATACATGTCAATACTTATTGATTTATTATAAAATAACAACACAAAAATAAAACCCCAAAACCATAACCTTCCCAAAATTATTCTTTCAATAACATTCATTGATCAATAAAATAATATTCAACTACCCATCGAGTGGTCTAAAGCGCTCTCCGTTACGGATCACTGCCATCTCACCTCTGTCTGCGTGGGTTCGAGTCTCGGATTCGGCTAATGTGGGTATGTGAGAAAGCCTGCCAGTAGCTTCTCGTGGGTCGGTGGTTCTTTCCGGGGTTTTCCCGGGTTCTTCCTCCACCATTAATACTGGCCGCCATGTATAGCCAATCGCGTGCTGAAAAATGGCGTTAAGCCCTACAACAACAACAACATCAACTACCCATTTTATATTATGCCAGTAGCTGTACTTCGAATCGAATAAACATCGTATGGACATTGCCATATTTGCAATGCCAGATAATACTGCTGTTATCGTCTAAGTGTATCAATTCGTATACAAGCTTGATGAAAGCAATTTGACGAGCTGCGTGTAAAGATGTTATTTATTAAGATGAAGAAGAGAAAAGCGGACAAAGTGTTTACCAAATGGTTAGGAAAGTGTACTGAGGGTTGATGAAGGCCTGTTATTTGATAGGTAAGCTTTATTGCCAGGTAAGGTTAACTTTAAATGGCTCATATTCTTCTTAATATTGTTTTTTATATAACTGAAAAACATATATATATGCCCCCCCATATATATATATATATATATATATATATATATATATATATATATATATATATATATATATATATATATATATATATATATATATATATATAATTTCAAAATAATTTTATCTCCCCATTTTCGAACCAATAAAAAGAAAGATAGCCATTTCAAGTTGATGAATGTGGAATAATTTTTTTTATTAAGTTAATTAGTACTTGCATTAGTAATTTCATTCCGTATCAGTTGCTGAAATTTCAACAAATGAGAAATACACCTGCTTTAATGGATGGCCGGTCAAATTATAAACTACATCGTGAGATTAACTTTGCTTTAGAAAATATCGAAGCAGCCCCAAGACAACAAATACAACAAATGTCCCCTCGTGGTCTTAAACTGTATACCTATTGGGAGACATGTATCAACGATAGAGTTAATCTGATTACTTACCTTACGTCACGATATAAATTAATTATTGATTTTGGCTACATTTGAAGAAGAAATAAATGTGGCTGCTCGTGATGGGAACATTTTATATTTTTGTACTAATATGATGGCCGTTGGTCGCGTTAGAGGGTTGGCGGTTCTTTAAGGGTACTTTTGAATACAAACTTGTCGGTGAGAAGAGACTCTGGTACTAAGCAGCGGGTGGCCGATGGTCAGGAGGAGCCGTTCAAGAGGTGGACTACTTTATCTGTATAATACTATATTTAAATAGTTGTCAAATTATTCTGTTGTCGTTCCTTTACATGACATTTTTCAACCAGCGACCTAAGGATAGCTTTAAAATTTTTCTACAGTCCTCCGCTCTACCACTGAGCTATCACGGGATCATATAAGAACAACATATGTCATATTAATTATACATCAGAATATTTCCTGAATTGTGTAACTTATATCACGTTTCTAGCCTTGTCTCGCGAGAACGATCATTTTGGCTGGTGACAACACTGTTTGACCGGTGATGGATTGGTTCTGCATCGCTGACTAATGCTAAAAATTCATTGTCGTATAATGGGAAGTATTAGTATGGGCATTATTAGACTGTGTATCTAGATTATAATACAAAATAGGTATTACAATCTTTATAAATAACCTCAGGATCTGGCACAGTGTCCATGAAGCGACATCACAATGTCTTTGCATCATCCGTTCAGACAGACTCCTAGTAGAGTGGAGGACGTATTCTCTTGGATGGACTCATTCTGGGTGTTGCAAGTTGGAAATCTCTGTTCCGGTTGGAATGAGGACTGATTGGGGATGCATCGTCTTTGACAAAGTCATAAATGAGTTCATACAATTGGAACGTTTGACTGGATATTAGTGATGCCAGATAAATACTTGGACACGTAAGTTGGATGGAAACCAAATTGGCGGTAATTCTCATGGTCAAAGAAAAGGGTACATATTGCGAACAATATTCCCCCAAGAATCCGACGAATTGAGAACCAGTAACACAAAGGATGCATAAGGTGCCTAGTCCTTTATGGCAGTTTAGGAACCTGTATATGACTCCCAATAATGGTATTTGGACCGAAGCAAATCTGGAGTCCATATGCCTTTTTGAGGGGTCACTGATTGGTCCTTAAATAGCCATTGGGTTTTTCAGGGCCATGCTACATTTATTATATTAACCGAATGCGATGAATCTCTTTTGCAAGGAAGCGTGTTAGTACTGTATAACAGTCTGCAACGAGCATAACGTCATATCATCGTGCAGCTTTACTCTCTAATCGTCCAATCGACTGTAAGTCGAATTGCAATCAATTATCTTGTGTTACGATTGCAGATTGTGAGAATTTTCACAAAATGTAATTCGTATTGTTAACACTTAAATTTGTATCATTTTCAATCAGTCTGAATTTGTAGTACTTAAACAGTACTGAAATTCACATTCTAGAAAAATATTAGTGATTCATAATCTACTACAAGCTAGGTAAGCAAGAGAATGACGATAAGCAGTATAGAGGATGAACAACCTCTAATTGGTTCACTCGTATTTCGCCAAAATAAGCCTTCCTGGAAAATCGGAAAAAAACCCACAAAAAAACCCCGCGATATCCAGCGTAAGACAACCGTGTCAACGACAAATTGGCTTACCCATCCTATCGCTGATAGGTTTTCTAATCGCGATACGTCGAAGGAAAATACGCGATTTTGTCGGTGCTAAGTTGGAGGCGCACCCTCTCTTCCGCTATAAATTAAATCATCATTATATCAATAATGGCAAACATTGTAGAAGCACATTCCGCTAGATTAGCACGAGAACGACTAGAAGCAATCAAAACATTTCTTCCTGTTCGTGATTCTGTAAGACAAAAACTTCAAGAACGTCAAGAAGCACCAGTTTAATTTGCTACGGGTACCGAACAGTTATTTAAACCCATCACAACCGCTGATGAAAAATTGCATCGAGTACTGAAAGAGCTATATTGGGAGATATTAAAGATGAGGAGGAGAGGAAGAAGGGTATTCTTCCAGTATTAAATTAAACTGCTGAGCAGACTGAAAAAATATCAGCGAGAACTAAAACAAAAACAAAAAAGATTTTACGAGATCTTCCAACTGTTATAGCTGCAGCTCAACCTCTACCCGTCGATAAAGAAATACTTGAAGGCATCAACGAAATTCGTACTGAAGTCTCCGACTTGAAAAGGGGGGAGCCTGCGCCTGAACCCAAGCCAGTAAAAGAAAATGTTGAACTGGTTACAAAATTTAACGAAGGTGTTATTGAGCAACTTAAAAAATAAAAAAGAGGACTTACCCGTTAAAACATTAGCCAGTAGGACTGAAAGAAACAGGGTTTTAAAACCAAAATATACTACCGTAAACAATGACAATTTTATAAAATGAATATATCGCGTGTATTACGACAAAAAACAAGCCACATATGATCATCGAAATTTTGTGAGATTTGTGAACGAAATACAAATACTTTATAATAAATACGCAGCCACCACCTCCCTATTCGCCACCTGGGCAAGAGTCTTATCGACTTTCTCCACCTCTGCAACAAATAGAGCGGCAAAAATCTCAACCCGAACCTCAACCTAGGCTCATGCCAGCATATCCTGCAAAAATATTTACCGATAAAGCTCTTAATACTTTTGCTGACCGGAATAAATTAATCAATATGGCCGTGCGCGGATATCGCTCTAAAGAAAAATATCTGAAACCTGAATACGTTAAAATAGTAAACATGAAAATTGGGGTCCTTTGTATTTTGCCTCCCAAAATTCGCGTGTTGATGCAAATGATCCCGGGTATATAAAATTTAAACAAGATGTAACCGAAGCGATGCAACAACAATCTATAGAAAAAGTACCCGGTGCTACTGGCAGTGGTTTGGGAAGTGGTCTTAATGCTTGTCCTAATAATATCCTCTATGACGTGCAACGGTTAGAAGTTCTCATATGAGGAAAACGAGCTGGAAATAACTCACCAGAAATAATTAATGAAGCGGCTGATATCTGTCTACGATTATTTCAAGGCGGTATCATGGACATTAATGTTTATCATGGGCTCATTGATGAAATCGTTGATGATTATCATAGCGACTAGTTGTTAGATAAATGAATAATTAGCTAAAAATGATCGTACACATTTATCATCGTAGACCAATCATGGTCAAGGTGGTAAATTCACAATTACCAGTATACAGGATGGCTTATGGAAATGGATTCGGTGATGTTGTTCGGGATTTATTCACAAGGATGGCCAATAAAGCAATGCCAATTGCAAAACAATTATCGATGAAAGCAATGGATATTATTCGTGATGAAGCTCCTGGTGCTATTGGTAAGCGTTGCCAGTAAAGCGTTTTTGGCAATCAAGGACAGACTAGCACGATTAATACGCAGACCGCCACAGTCAAATTACCAAGCACTGAAGTGTTGCCTGCAAATGTCAGTAAAGTAATAAATCAAGCGGCAATTCAAAAACTAGCAGCGCTGATGAATCAGGGGACTGAACAAATAAATGCAAGTCTGATATCAGGAAGTGGTCTTCGTTTTAGACGATAGCAAATTATAATAAAATGTTTAAACGTGAATCCGACACAGCGTTTGACATAGACGAACTGGTTCTTAAAAATGAATCTGCATGATTTTCAATATTATTCTTATGACGCACGAAATCCAGATCAGCGAGGACGAATTGAATAACAGGTTCAATATACAAGCAGATATTTCTTACAGCTGAAGCATTTATTGAAGTAGTAGGTGAAGTTATAAAAACAGATGATACACCATATGGAGATGATGTTAGAGTCGGTTTTGTTAATAATGGAATTATGGCCTTGTTTGAAAGTGCTACGCATATGATTGATGGAAAAAAATTTAATCAATTGAAAATAATGTTGATGTAGCTACAACAATAATAGGTTTGGCAAGATATTCCGATGATAATACAAGATCAGCTGGTACATCAATGATGTTTGCTAAAGACACTTCTAATTTTCCTAACAATGATCAACACAATATAAGACGACCAAGAAATAATTCCAACAACGCTGACGCTGATGTATTTCCGGTGGTTCATGGTGCTAATCCAGAATTTAATTTAGGATTTGCAACGCGTAAATTAATGTTGAGTGGTGATCGTAGAAAATTTTCATGTGCAATTCCTATTTCGCATATATTTGGTTTTTGTAGTGATGTTAGAAAAGTAATTTTTGGAGCAAAACAAACAGTTGTGCTTTTTAGAAAAGCTGATGATAATGATGCTTTATGGCAACCCATATGTGACGCTGGTAAAGTAGCGCTGACAAAACTTTCGTTGTGGATGCCGGTAATGACTCCGGCAATTGCTGAAGAACAGCGATTACTTTCTTTTATGGATCAAGTGGTAAATCGTTGTTATCATGGCTTACGGTAACCACAGATGGTGCTCAAAGTAATATTAATGGTTTATTTACATGGCATATAGCATCGCAGCAGGGGGTTTCTGCACCGCGACATATTTTCATATGATATTTGATAAGCTCGGTGTTTCTGAAGTTTCCTTAAGAATAAACGGACATCAAGAACCATCTAAGAATATACTGTTAGATTTTGATAATAATCATGTTGCACGTGTATATCAACGTTTGATAAAATATCTAGGACGTGATATAAATATAGATACTGGCTTGCAAATATTACAATTGTATTTTATGACATATTATCCAATCTATTACTTTTCACTAGATCATCTTGATTTAGCTAATCTGTCGTTGATTACACTTTTGAGCTCATGTGGTAAAAGAAGCTATAGATAATTACAGAGCAATCGTGGTCATACTCAGTGACAAAACAATGTTACTTGAAGGTGTTGGTGGACGAATGAGAGTCATTGATGGCCCAGTGGAAAACATGTAGACAATTAGACCAACCGCGTTAATTATAAAAATGTCATATAGTCACGTTAATGTCACTCTGACTCCCGGTCAAGTGAAACAATTACAATCGAAAAACTCGAGCGCAACAGGGGCAACGATAACACTAAAGCAAGATCAAATTGCTAATGGTGGCCCAAACAAGTTATCGTTGACTAAAACTCAACTAAAACATTTCAATGAAGCGAAGCAAGCAAAAAACGGAGTTCAACTTGATTTCGCTCCAAGAGCTATCAGCGACATGATTAAAACCGGTGGTATATTTCCACTTATCGCAGCAATACCAGCATTAATTGCTGCTGCTCCAGCTGTCGCAAAAGCAGCTGCGTTAGGTGCTGTTGGAACCGCTGCTGAAATGGCATTAAAGAAAGCAACTGGGCGCGGATACAAAATAAAGGGAGCGGGTCTAAGACTTCCAGGAACCCTGCCCTCATAGTAACCCAAACGCCGTTAACGCCGATGTCAAATTTTGATTACTCGATGCCGCTAAACAATTAAATATAAAAAATGTCAGAGGTGTTTTTATGCGAGATCAGTTACCGCGTGAACCAAATAATCCAGAAACTGGAATTATTAATCTCGATAACAGCGATGGTCCAGGAACTCATAGGGTTGCTTACACGATACATCCACGTGGAATTGTTTATTTCGATTCGTACCGGTTAGCACCGCCAGTTGAATTTCTAAAATACGTACACAAGGTGCAAAGCACTCCCATTCCAGTTTGGTACTCACGCTTCCAACACAAACATTAACCGATCCACCAATATGCGGCCGTGAAGTAATTAATTAACCAAACCACCTCACAAAGTCGTGCATGAGTATACCACGGATAAATTAAACAATCCCTAAAGAATAATGGTTGATATTTACGGAAGATCTCTCAACACGAGTAAAAATAAAAAACGCGACGACGTAGATTTATCAAAATATGCGACTAAGGATGAAATCGATAATAGTTTAACCCTCTCCGGGATAGACCCAGATGAGGTTGTTATTTTTCAAGACCGATATGGCAAGCCAAAAACCAGCGATATCAATTGGTATTGCATAGTTCGCATGGTTCTTGGAACTATTCCGGGTAACATCCCTGTGTTCACTGACAGCAGAAAAATCAGAGACTCGAGTATGTCAATCGCCGGCATCAAACATGAAATTGAAAAAATGTTGCTAATCGCTTAAAAAATACAGGTGACACAATGACAGGTGAACTCAGCATGAATGGAAAGATGATAGTGGTTTTAAGAGTTTCAACATCCGACGAAGATGCCGCAACAAAAACGTATGTTGACGTTAACTACAGCACCGTTGATGGTAAATTATCCACGTTGTGGGCCGTGTATGACGTTCACGTAAACGCGTTTACAAATCTCCGTAGAAACTTTAGAAAAATTAATGAAACCGCAGAGGAATTCTTTCGTAAGTGTCGTAAGTGGAATTCCTGAGATCGTTAATAAAATTAGTCTGATTAAAAACCCACCCGGAGGTACTCCCGGGTATATTACCAACATCGTATACACGGTGTCATCCGGGTTCGCAACATGGTCAAAACAAAATGATACTATCAAACATACACAGCAGTTACTGGTGTGTACAGGCTGTCTGTGTTCAGTGTTGCAAAATTTGAGATATTTACAACATATCCCTGGCGACATTCCACCGACAAGTTTTCCGGGGTCGTGACTATCATATTAAATAAAGGAACCGAAGAAACATTTATACTGGAAGCAGCCGATAAGAAATTAACCGCAACATCTTACTGGTGGTGTTTGGAATTTGTAGCTGAAACACCTAAATTGGTTACTGCGTAAAATAATAATGGCATTGACAAAAACGGACTCAACGACAACATTAAATGTCAAGCAATATAGATACGATCAAGTACGCGAATGGCAATCAGAGTTAAAAACCATCATCGACAAATACACAACAAAAGTAGAAAAATATAAGCGACGAGCAGTCATTCTTGACGTTGTAGTATACTCAGTATCCACGTTAGTTGCTTCCACCGGAGTAGTATTATCAGAGCTGACACTAGTAACAACTGCAATCGCAATAACAATATGCGTTTCATCATCGGCTGCGTTCGCTGGTGTTTTTAATATTATCGCGAAAAAGATATCAACGTGCACGAGCACAAAATACCATGACGCGGTTACACGATTAAACACAGCAGCAACAGCATACTCAAAATTATCGTCGCTGATATCATCAAGCTTCAACGATGAAAAAATATCAGATTCCGAATTCGCGTCAATGGTTAAGACATACAATGAAGTCCACCATTTGAAAACAACAAAAATGAATAATGACAGAATTACTTCAGTAGATAGCGGCAAATACAACTTCAGCAAGGACCACAGTGATATCAGTGAGCTCAACCAAGCCTGAATTCAGTATTAAATTTCCAACTGCGATTCCGGTAAGCGAGATCGCGTGAGGACAGTTGCGAGTATATCACAGCTGGCCAAATATCAGATCAAAATCATTTGGCGGATTATCAGCAAATAATTTGTTTGTGTTTGCAAATAAAAGTAAACCACATGGTACAACCGACTGGAACGTTGTTGGAATAGCAACCGGGTGCTACCAAATCGATGAAATCAATGAGGAATTACAACGTCGAATAAAAAATATCACAGGAAAAGAATCCAAAATAGCAATAACCGCTCACGAACCAACGCTGTCATCAGCAATCGAGATAAACTCAAAGAACGTCTACTTAACATAAAAAGCTCGACTTTGGGCAGTTATCTTGATATATACGGTAATGACCATTTAAGCTGGTTTTTTTATTTATGAACGAAATTCCAGAGGAAAAGAAACTTCATCTTTTTATATTCGCCTAGATGAAATTATTAAATATTTTAAAATCATTAATCAAGAACATAAAACACAACTAGAGCGACTGCGGCAAAGTTTCCAAGAACATCTTTTTGATATATCAAGCTCACGAGGCGAAATCATCAAACAAGTAGAAATATTAAATCAACTTGTATCCGACATGGAATATATTAACCAGCGAGTTATCCAGGCAACAATTGATAACAACGACGACATAAATCGCTATAAACAACGTTTCTTAAATGAATATAAAATAACAGAAGCTACGCTGCCAAATTTTAAATTTCCCGGGTATAACGCAGACGAACTAAAAAAATCCACCACCAAAATCATCGACGAGTTCTTCTCTGATATAGTTACGTAGTGGAAAAAAACACTACCACCGGCAACTATTCTCAGGCACAATAATGATCCACAAGGGCAAGTACGACATGTATTCCCGGAAATCGTAAATATAACCCAAGTGGTCGCGGTCGATCTTGTGTGTGATGTAATTGATAACAGCTACAGCACGGACACAACAATGTCAAATCAAGCCCAGCAAGGATTCATTCTTTATTCGTTCACGCCAAAAGATCCACCTGGAATTTTGATTGTGCAAGAGCCGATCAATCCGGTCTATCTACGATGCCATAATCCACTTTTATCAATAATAAATTTCAAACTAACAGACCAATCAGGCCACTTGTTGGATTTGAGAATTAAACGATAAATATTAATTTACTTGTGAAATCGTGAAAATTTTCAGGGATTTTCATCGTAAAATAAACAACACAAAAAAGATAATTCTCCTGACAATAAGGTGGATATTTTTTACTGACTGTCACTCAGAATTACAAAAATATTATAAGAAATTTTCTTCTTCTGAAAATCTGTCGAATTTTACAATTCTGAAGGGTATTTAGGTAGTCAAAATCGTGTAAATCGACTGATTTGTTCATTCTGAAGGGTATTTAGGTAGTCAAAATCGTGTAAATCGACTGATTTGTTAATTCTGAAGGGTATCTAGGTAGTCAAAATTGTGTAAATCGACTGATTTGTTCATTCTGAAGGGTATTTCGGTAGTCAAAATCGTGTAAATCGACTGATTTGTTAATTCTGAAGGGTATCTAGGTAGTCAAAATCGTGTAAATCGACTGATTTCACAAGCAAGTATAATAATTTTATTTTTGTGCACGGGCAACAGTAAAAATATTTTATTTTTTATATATTTTGTGCACATCGACTGATTTGCTAATTCTGATAGGGTATTTACTAGTAAAAATCATGGAAATCATTCGATTTGCTAATTCTCATAGGGTATTTACTAGTAAAAATCGTGCAAATCAAACATTTCAGTGAAAAACTAAAAAAAATTATTGAAATCTGTTCAGTGAAGAAAAAAAAAATTCTCCTAACAGTCAGGGACATGCTTTCACTTTCATTTCCACGTACTTGATAAAACCCTTGATGTAAATCAACGAGTCTAACTTTCGTTTTCACGATCTGACATAATTTTTCTTAGTTGCCTCGCACGAGAATTAATTATCTTCTTTGCTTCATATTCAAGAGATAATTCCGACCTATTTTTTTCGATTTTTTTCGATTGCAAGAGAGAGACTGACAAATTCTCTTATCCGCGTTTCTTCTACTGTGGCTAGTGATTGACACATATCCGTCTGAATCTTCTTTATAAATCTATATTGACAGGGTAAAATATATCTTCCTCCTGCAGTGTTTCAAAATCAAAAATAATTTTTTCAGCATTTAGTTCATCAGATACATTTATACCGTTCTAATTTTTTAATAGCAACAATTACATCATTGATATTTTCGTAGCTGTGATGAGAGGTTATCATTCATGGGTTATCCTCAGTGGCCTGTCTCTTTCATGGGAGATATTTGTCTTTCTTTGAGACTTTTGTTTCTTGAGACTATTTTTGTCTTTGTTTGAAACCGTTCTTGCATCCCATGATCGTTTCTTTTTGGCCAACATTTTTTCTGAATGGTTTTTTTGTTTGTACTCATGTGACTTAGAGCTTATGCATCCACGCTACAGTTTATTTTGGGAGCGAAATACATTCGTGTACACATCCCCCAAGATCAAATCCCGGGGTAAGTGCAAAAGGCGCACTCACCAGGTATTTGACGTGATGAGAGAGATGTACACGGGCTGCTGGCGCCCCCACTATATAGAAAAATCCTATAAATCGGTACCGTCGACAATTTGCCTGTTACGAGATTCGAACCACTGACCCACAGAACGAGAATCAGCCGCTCTACCACTGCGGCATGGCTCTAATCTACTGGTATATGATTTAAAAATTATTATGTAGTTACCCCATGAGAAGTGTAATACAGACAACATTGAGCAAAATCACTAATTTTTGCACTGATAAAATAAGATTAGTCCATACCTCCGAGTGTTTCCGAAAAAATACGTTGTATATTTCTGCACGGATCTAAAAATAACCCAAAAAATACACTGTATATTTCTGCAACGGATCTAAAAATAACTCACTGTTGTGCAATGTGTTACCGTATTTTTTCTGTTTGTAAGTTAGAAACATAAATATCCTTAAGTACGACGTAGATAGTTAATTAATTAATTACGACGTAGATTGTTAATTACGACTACAACTACGGAGAAAGCTACGTTACAGAATTATCTCTCTTGTTTCAGGTCGAAAAAGAAGTGTATGTAAATAGGAATTTCTGGCCAAAAAATTAAATAAGTAGTTAATAAATACTACACGTTTATTTCTCTTAATGATATTTACAAATAATTTTTTGTTATATTTCTTTGAGAATGTGCATTTCTATATATTTTCTGCGACATTTCGTACTGAAGGCGTGCAAATGTCAAAATATTTGCCAGCCGAATTCATTGATTGAATATTCTTTCTTCGCTGGTCTCTAAATTTATGGATACAACTGCTTTGGCGCTCTTATCATTACAGCCAGTATTACCAGACTTACAATTCTGACTTTTCGTGACAGCTCTCAGATTGGATAAATAATTATCGATTTTTATACTGTTGATATGCTCGATCACAAGACCATCTTTGATCACCCAAAGAAACACTCGTATACAAATCGATGACAGAGATATTTTTCTTCCCAACACCAAACATTAGATAACCGTGATTGTTAAACAAAACCAACTGGTTTTTTCGACCTACAATTTCTAACTTCGCCATCACGAGACGCTTCATAGTCCTTGATGATAGGATTCTGACAAATTCTTTTTGCTCCATTTTATATAATGTATTTGTCTCAATCATAATTTGTCTGAGAACTTATTTAAATAATCCTCTTCACGTTTTATAACTATGTCACTGTCATTAATTTTTTTATCATAATATCTTTTATGTTCCCTGTATCGCTTACCGCCACACTGCGCACATAGCCGTGTTTGTCCACGGACTCCGACACCACTTCGCAGACATGGTATTGGTCCTAAGCTTCCATTACGAACGCACTGCAAATGTTGTCCGCAGAATTCTTTTATACAGGATTTGTTACAAGGAGTCAATGAACCCACCATAAACCATTTACACTGATTTCTTACTTGATTCATTATATATAATATTTTGTATTTAAATGTTTGTCTTAATTATATATGGACGAGTTTGAGAGATTATCTGTAATCAAGCCCTGGAAAGCTTCTAGATTCTATCTTGACAGACTAACTCCTGACTCGCGAAGGCGAGCTCTGACTGATCTGATTGATATTATCAGGGATACCAAAAAATAATTTCGTGATGATGGAGCATCTCACGTGTGGTCTACATTCAAAATTATACTCGACGACTCTGTCATTGATGCTACAATGAACGATACACGTGCGAAAGCGATTATCGATTACCTTAATCAGAAATATCTTCTCAGAATACAGTTTATTGTGCAAGCAGATTCCGATACGTGGATTATCCGTGACGAACGTGATCCTGTCCTTGCTGATGGAAAAACTGGTGTGTTAAGTACAGATTCCAAACCAGAAATGTTAGCTGGGATTGACAGACCATATTACGCTCGATCGTATCGTGTGACTGCGGTTATTGATGGAATTATCAACTAAATGATAGACCTAACATTAATGATCTTGCCCCGATGAGATTTTCAAAGTTGAATTGTGTAGCCGAACGATTAACAGAACATTTTAAAAACGTGAAACGTGGAAACGGTTTAATCGATTCTGCGACGTAAAAAAGTAGCGAAATGGGCTGAATCGGTCATGGATACCGGAGCGTCAATAAACAATGTCGCTGAGTTATCGACTAAATGAAAATTTCCAATAACTGTGAAACCGTTAACCTGAGAGGTTTTATATGAATCAGCGAATAAAGGAAAGGGAACACCAATTGAAATTATTGATCATAACGCTCACGCTTGAACCTCCGCGGTAACAATATTTCCACGAGATCGTGTCGTGAGATTTTACCCCCCAAGAAAATATGTTTGATTTTATTAAACGGATAAGTAAAAACGATCCCGTGTCAGTATGGTTGTTTAAGAGTTCCGAAGATGGAGAATATGATCAATTTGTAGGACCTAACGGCGATTTATATCGTAAAGAATCTCTCCAACTCGCAATAAGAAAACTCGCGAAAAGATATTCAGAAAATACTGAGCAATTATTAACTAATTGTTTTACAGTCCCGTCAGTTGCTGACCACGCCGCGAGAGAGAGAAATTCATGGAGACCAACACGCGCTGAGATCCTCGAAGATGTTCAGTTAAGTTGTATCGAATATGGACATGGCGGTTTGTGGAATACCGAATATAACCACAAGGATGTCATTTCGGTGGATATGGTCGCGTGTTATCGGGAAGTTTTCTCGGGACGGGTGAGTGTGTTGGATATTTTAAAAGATTCGGACATCCTACAAACGAGATGACACGAGTGGCGATTAATGGTCCATTACCCGATTTTGACCTAACAGGATTCGCTCGTGTACTGTCGCTTGAATTCGCTAAGAATCTTCATCCGTGTTGTTATGCTTGGTTTGGTAGACACTTCTCGGAGAGACGCTGGGCACCAATAGTGTTATTATGATATATGCTAGACAGTAACGTATTATTATCGTTGACGGTAAGTGAAGAAATTATATCATATCGGACGCAGACCTCGGTTTGGTTACCAGCACTGGAGCGTATCAGTGTAGATGAGGCCATCGAAGAATATAAGCGGGAATGTCCAAATACTCCTGTTGATGTCATCGTCGATAATGCTCCTAATATTCTCAGGATTAAAGTCAGCAACAGTGAAAAAACCGCAAAAGATCTCGGTAGGAAATAATTGGTAAATTTACTCAGGGTGGTGCATATGATCATAAACGGCATCACGCACGATTGATTATGGATGATGTTGAATTAGATTTTATAATTGCCGATGCCGCTGCGAGAAATATTTTTTGTAATCGGGAAGACGCTTACTTGTCTGATGGAACACGCTTGGGCACAATTGTTAGTTACACTGATCGAGAAGCTCCTCAGTATACACATTTAAATCTTCAATGCTCGCTTATGTTTCTATAAATTTGCTATTGATGATAAATAGATTTCCTGACACTCCAGTTAGAGTTGCAACGGATTCATTTTACTTGA
Source organism: Sinohyriopsis cumingii (assembly GCA_028554795.2). NCBI lineage: Eukaryota > Metazoa > Mollusca > Bivalvia > Unionida > Unionidae > Sinohyriopsis > Sinohyriopsis cumingii. Next base: position 144,268,016 of record CM068826.1, on the reverse strand, counting down.
ATGAAAAAATATTCAGAATTACTGACTCGTTTTACAAACACTAACGAATCATGGGGTTCGTGGAGAATAAAAAAGGAAATGTTACCTTGTTATTGTGAATCCGCAGATGTTGCGGTTAAAGATAATTATGGCAGCGATCAGATATCAGAATTATCGTCGGAGCCATCCGTGTATGATCCAGTATCCAGACACAAAACCGTTTATTTGAACGGACCAGGAGGTTCTGGTAAGATAACTCGTGTGATCCGATTATTTCGACAGAAACACGATGATATGATTGTGCTAACACCAACACACAGACTTGCCAGGGAGATGAAACAACGAGGAGTTAATTCTTGTACTTAGCACGGATTTTTCAAATACAGCGGTGGCACATGGACTCCAGATCGAATGGGAGAGAAATATATTCCAAAGATCATCATTTGTAATGAAGTGTGCACACTGTCTCTTGACGCCGAATTAAACGAGATCAAGAAATTAATCAGACTACAACCGAATAAAATTCAATGTGAAATAGCGCGTAAAATAATTTCAGAAACTTCCTTGAACGAATTTCTACAAACGTGGAGACCAAACGATCTAGTAGTGGCAGATAGAAAGATAGTCAGAGACACACTTCAACAGCTGTTGTTTCAGTTACATAAAGAAAAATTTCCAACATTGCCAGTGCCGCTGTGTTATCAACCAGCTGATACGCGACGGCAGAATATTGACGTTGATATACCAGGACAGACCGAGAAACAGAATCTTGTGTTGAATGATATTGTCGCAGTTGATGTCAGTGTTGTTGATGATGCTCTACACGCTGGCCAATCTCCGTGGACGCTAGGATACACAATGACGATTCACTCATCTCAAGGATTAACTATTACTGATACAGTTGTTTGGATCGTTGATGATCGTATCGAATGGTCGAACTTAGTTTATCTTGCAGTGTTTCGAGTTAGACAAATATCTCAGCTAAGAATGATTGCCTTGGGCTCCTCACCATTAATGATGATATTGACAAGGATATAATAAGAAAAAAATTGATTGGTTATAAACAAAGTGACAAAAAAAAACGCGACTTTGATCTCGACGGTGAATTTATTAACGCGCTGAAACAACGGCATAATAATCACTGTGCAAGCTGTAATCGTATAATGTTAAGGCAGTACTCGAGTAACAATCCAGGACAATTTACCTTAGATAGAAAAGATAACAGCCATGGTCATACACGAGAAAATACGATGTTGACCTGTCTTGAATGTAATTGACGTAGGGGTGCTAGTTAAGTGATCGCGGTGGTAATTGTGTGTCTTCGGGAATTACTTGTAATTGTTCACGTGTAAATCCACGCTGAGGAGCAGTTGAATCCAGTCTGTAGACTGCAGGTCTACCCGTGGATCTTGTTATGTTAGATATCTTGTGTGTCGTGATGCTCCAAATAGGATCAGTTGCTCTTTTTTTACCGCCTTCAGGTTCACCGGGCTCATATAACACTGGTCAACAGTGAAATCATTACTGACTTGAAAAGGCCCTAATCTGTAGTATTTTGGTGTGCCGAACACGAATATAACCGTGAAAAATTTGTATTGGCTCTCGTTTTGAAGATATTCATATACCTCATTTTCTATGTTTCACTGTGTAAATTTCTCCAGTAGGACTGCAGCAACATCCGGAATAATGATGTAACATTGCATAATACCATCATGCTCACATCATCCACAGTTGATTGCATCATTTTCTGATGCAATGCAATACTAATGCCATGCGGCTGCTGAAGTAAGTTGACGTCAGCAGTGTACTATACATGTGTAGGCCTATTATACTAATGCCAGGCGGCTGCTGAAGCTGACGTAAGCAGTGTACTATATAAAGCCCAATCAGATAGGTTCAGCATTTAAAATATTTTAGACGTTGTGCGAGACAGTTCAAGCTACTGTTACATAAAACTTCTTATTTTATCCATTTACGTACAATAAAGAACAGTAATGCCTCGAAAGTGTGTTAATACCGCGGACAATTTTTGCTATATTTGTGGGGAAGTGACATTTGATAACCAGAAGAAAAGTATCAATTCTCAAGTGAAGAAGGCATATCATCTTTACTTCGGATGCAAGGTTGGTGACCAAGACAAGCCTTGGGCTCCGCATATATGCTGTGCTACATGTACAACACAGCTTTCACAGTGGTTGAATTGCAAAAGGTCATCAATGCCGTTTGCAGTCCCAATGGTGTGGAGAGAGCCAAGCAACCACCTAAATGACTGTTACTTCTGCTTGGTTCCTCCTCTTTCCGGCGGAATAACGAAGCGAAAGAAGTCGAGAATAGTCTACCCAAACATTCCGTCTGCATTGAGACCAGTTCCACATGGTGAGGGACTTCCTATTCCAGAACCTCCAGCAGAATATTCTCTTGATTCATCTGACGAAGACAAAGGTGAGTCGACCTGTTCTTCTCCTGGTCCATCAGCATGCAGTGATCCAGATTTTCACTGTGGTGCATCATCAACCCCACACAGAATAACACAGGAAGAACTAAATGACCTGATTCGTGATTTGGACTTATCAAAGAACAAGGCAGAATTGCTAGGATCAAGACTCCAACAATGGAATCTTCTAGAAGAAGATGTCACAATTACTGCATATCGAAAGCGCCACCAGCAATTGGAGCCTTTCTTCAGAAAGGAAAGTAATCTGATATTCTGTTCCGATATTGAGGGCCTCATGAATGCTTTAAAAATCACTCATGACCCACAAGAATGGAGACTATTTGTGGACTCTTCGAAACTGAGTCTCAAGGCTGTGCTTTTGCACAATGGAAACATTCTTCCATCTATTCCAGTAGCGTATGCTGTCCACATGAAAGAGACATACGATAACTTAAGGCAGCTACTGAATTCCATTGAGTATAACAAGTACAGCTGGCACCTCTGTGGTGATTTGAAGGTAGTTGCCCTTTTAATGGGACTGCAGCAAGGATATACAAAATACATGTGTTTCTTATGCGAGTGGGATAGCCGAGCAAGGGAAATGCACTACATGAGGAAGGAATGGACTCACAGGCAGAATGTAGCCATTGGAGAGAAGAATATCCAACACCCAGCTCTGGTTGAGGCTCAGAAAATCTTGCTACCACCCCTTCACATCAAACTAGGTTTGATGAAGAACTTCGTGAAAGCCATTGACCGGACTTTGCCAGCATTCCGATACCTGCATGAAAAATTCCCTCGACTCAGCGAAGCAAAGATTAAAGAGGGAGTTTTTGTGGGTCCTCAGATTCGAGAGCTTTTCAAAGATGACCGGTTCAACAACTTGCTGGAAGGTGACGCGAAACAAGCATGGAATGCTTTTCGCCTAGTTTCTACAAACTTCCTCGGAAATGTTAGGGCAGAAAACTATAAGGAACTAGTAGAAGACATGTTGATGAAGTATAAGAAACTTGGCTGCAATATGTCTCTAAAGATTCACTTCCTTCATTCCCATTTGGATTTCTTTCCTAGCAACTGTGGTATTGTTAGTGATGAACACGGCGAACGTTTTCATCAAGATATCGCAACAATGGAACAAAGATACCAGGGAAAATGGTCCACTACAATGCTGGCTGACTACTGCTGGACACTCCTCAGAGATGCTCCCGAACAGCTGTACAAGAGACAGGCGAAGAAATCTAAGATGTAGTCAATGACTTGATTTTTTATAGGTAGGCTATTACAGTTGACCTTTTACTATTGGAATGCATTTCGTTATGTAAACATTAATTTCTTGCAGATTACAAAAAAACTAGAGCCAATTTTGCAATTTGACTGTCATATTCGTGTTCAGCACATAAAAATTGATAAGAATTGACTAATTTTATTTCAGTAACATGACTTTTGTAAAAATTTGTTGTCCAGTGTAAATATCTTGCAGTGTCATTGCCCAGCACTGGCTAGGTTGAAAAATCACGTCGTTGTATTGTTATAAGCGCGCTTGATTGCATTAATTGGTTTCAACGCAGTTGTTCGAGTAATCTCATTATTTAACGCGGTTATCACATTTGGTAATCTTGCAACCCATTCGCGTGATCTCTTGTCTTGAATGAATTCCTTCGCGTATTGATATCCAAATAACCGCTCAGCAAGTGTTCGTTTAAATCGTTCAACAATTGCCTGATCACAATGAATTGCAGTATGTCCTCGTCTGATGGTGACGTTATGTTGTTTCATCAGCGATGATACTGCACCCTGAAATTCCTTGCCAGGATCAACTTGTAACTGCTGTGGCCATCGTAGGAGTCCACGTTGATAAATTCGTTTAAACGTAGAAGCAACTTCGGTTGCTGTCTTTGTTGACAACGGTTCTGCTTCTTTGTATCTACTTGCAACATCAACTACAGTTAGCGCGTATATTTGTATGTTATTTGACGTCTTTGGATTTTAACGGTATCATGTGGTAGAAATAATATATCAGCCTGATGAACTTCATTAGGAACACTAACATCAAAATGTGCAATGTGAATTTGCTTAGGCGGTGGTAGATAAATTTGCCATATTGCCTGCATGGATAACCATTTTTTAGCAGTAACACGTGTGACTTTTGCTGCTTCGGCGAGTTTACTAATCGCTGAGGTACCCTTCCAGTATCATGCTGTACTACCAAATTCTGTTCGTATGATAATTATAGGACCATCTGGAAGTGGTAAAACACAACTACTACTTAATTTGATAATGAGATGGCTTAGGTGAGATAAGTTGTATTTGTAGCTCCGTCTGTAGACGACCAGCGGTGCTATGATGTACTAAATGATTTTAAAGGAGACTAGAAATCAAAATTTTCCTTTTACGTATGTAATTTTCTGCAGATTTTAATTCGACTGCAATGTTTATAAATTAAATATCGTAAGCGGGTAGTGATTATATTGCGTGGAAGATACAACGATTCCGTAAATTGCCGAGTTTTTCCGAGTTTTGATGAGACGACAGATCACGTGGTACCGTGACGCTATACTAGCCAGTCCTCGAATACAAACATCAACATTGGCGAGCGAGGCAGACAGGAGACCACATTTGGGTTGCACATTCAGAAGTTGAATCTGCAGTCTGATATAATAGTTTATGTACTGTACTGGCAAGTGCTAAAAGAAATTTGTTAGGCACAGGCCCCAGTCTGGTGACTTAAATAAACTAAAGTCCTGAATGAAATTCCACAAGCCCGGACAGTTCATACCTGTCAACTCTCAAGCCGGGAGAAAAACCTCCCGATTTTGTGGGTATTTCCTCATCTACATACCGATCTCGTAATATCTCTCAATTTTGCGCAGCGAAGTCCCGATTATTACATTATGTCTGTCAATTTTCATTTGTCAAAAGAAAAAAACCCAACCCCAAACCATTTTTAAATATAACGTATGCAATCCACAGTCTAAACTGTGCCACTGCTGACATCGTAGCGATATGACTGAAAAATTGTTAAAGCTACGTTAAAAATTCAAATCACACGAACACACGTCTAAACCCGGCACTGGACGAAATAATATCATACAACAGTTTTTTTCTTCTTTTTTTTTCTTCTTCAGTAAATAGAACGTGAAGATTAAACATTATTCAAGTAAATTTCAGATTTTTTAAACAACTACAACAGTACTATAGTAAAAAACATAATTAAACGAATAAAATTGTCACCAATTAGCTTAAATGGATGATCACGTTGAAATTTTCTCTGCAAACAAAATCGCATCTCCATTTCCGCCAAAGAAACTCTGCCAGTTAACACCTGACATTCCTCTACCGTATATGAAAAGTTTAATTACCATGATTAAATTACAAGGAATAAAACAAAATATACCATGCAGTATATGTGGCCCTAAAGAAGTAATTCTGAATAAATATTTTATTCAGCAAACAGTGTTACATGCATTAAGACTTAAACCTAAGGAAATAAGGTGGGGCATAAAACTTGAGAAAAACATTTGCCACATGTACGGTAACTTGTGACTGCAGATTTGAACTGTTAAAATGAAGTCCATGGCATCGTAAGTAACAACAAAATAGGCATCGTTTATTTGGCAATCAATTGCTGGTGCTTACACATACACACACTGTCGAACATGATTTCTTTGAAGTATGTCCGAAGGGCAGTCCTTTTCACAAGATCAATGCAAGGATAAGGATTCTGTTCATTAGTCATACCGGCTTTATTGTTTGCGTACTTAAATCAAAACTTTTGCTATTTTGCAATTTAGCCAGAACTGACCAGAATATGCAAAAGGGGCTTGTCATGGGGCAATAATAAGGCGTATATTAGCTAGAAAAGGCACGTCAAATGGGCGGTCGCACATTGGGGCAAGGGGGGTGGGGGTCAATAGTCCCCCCCCGTTCTATTGTCAGACAGTTAATGTGAAACTTTGACCTCTTTTTTTTAATCGCTGCTTTTTAAACTGCCCAAGGAATAGTTTTATATCAGTTCCAATTAATACAGATTACCGTTTATGCATACTACATGTATACAATGCATTTTTTTTTTAAAAGTTTAATTTTTATAAGATTACTGAAAATTGTGTTTTCTCGAAACACGACGGGTTTAGAATCTTATTTTTAGCAAAGTTTCCATTTGATCAAAATCAAATCTAAATTTCACCTAGGACAGTGGTGATTTGATTTAGATTGTGCCGTGTTAAGGCATGTATGTCAACATCTTGAAAATACATTTACTCATTTCACCAGCGCGATCAAAGTTTCCTCAGGCAAACAATTTTTGTTTCGACAAGCCTGACGGACACCTCACTTTGAATACAGGATGGGCCGAAACTAAAACCAGAAGGGGCCCAGGGTGTCGGGCTATCAGATTTGTTTTTAGCACTGCTGTTTTAGATAAAAGATATGTGGATTGATTGTTGCATTTTGTGGTCACTTACTTGTCCTTCTGCCTATTTTCGTAACTCACAAGTTTAACTCTTTTCCCAGGATTTAAAATGTCCAAAGGTATGTCTGGAACAGCGCCAACTTTTAGTCTAGGCCTAGCATTTGCGTATCTTTGAGCTGCTATTTTTTCATGATCCCTCTCGTAACATTCCTTTGAGAAATGTAACGAGCACATAGTGCTGTATGGTGTTGCTTTGAAATCGACTCGTTTGTAATAATGTACCCATTCTTTCATGATGCCTTTATCTTTCGGAAAAGAAAAAAAAATATGTCAACAGGCCTTTCTTAATATTCTATTACACCCGTAAGCAACGCAAAACGATATTGTCTTTTATTCTGGCAACTCCCACTTGGGCTGCCGGAGTCGCTACTATGACGTCACATCCCGAAAGTAACCGAATAGGCGCGGAAATTTTGCATACGAGGTCACGGAAATTCAGCTCCTAGAAGATAGGCCAATATTTAAATATTGGCATTACGGTCGCAGATGATACTTCAGAATAAGGTTTTCTGCTATAGTACTTTTATTATTATTCTATATTTCCATTGGTTTCTGGTCTCCTTTAATGAAAATGCAAAATCGTTAAATGAAAACGGCGATGATGTTATCGTGTTTGTCACTGATATCGATGAAGCGCAGACTGTTGATGATATTGATGGGTTTATTTACAATTTAGTCGTGTACGATGATGTAATGCTTGATAAACAATCAAATCCAGGTAGAATATTTTCCAGAGGCAGGCACAAAAACACCGATGTGATTTATGTAACCCAGCGATATACACAAATTCCTAATGTGATCAGGGATAATTGTAATATTCTTGCTGTGTTTAACGGAGTCGATACTCACACGTTACGAAATATTCATCAGACCTGGTGTAGCGGTGATATGGACTATAATCGGCTTAGAAATTTATTTTGTCAGGCTCAGTTATCACCGCATGGATTTATAACAGTAAACTTACACGATCCTCGAGCAGGATACCGAGTTGGTCTTGATACGATTTTTAGATAATAGCAGCAGAGAGGGTGCGCCTCTAACTTGGCACCGACACAATCGCGTATTTTCCTTCGATGTATTGCGATTAGAAAAACCTATCAGCGATAGGATGGGTAAGACAACTGGTCGTTGACAGAGTTGTCTTACGCTAGATATCGCGTTTGTTTGCTGTTGTTTTTTTTGCGATTTTCCACGAAGGCTTATTTTGGCGAAATACGAGTGAACCAATTAGAGGTTGTTCACCCTCTCTGCTGCTCGATAAACTTACGTCAGCAAATCCGTTCACAAAATTGATAGTATAAAGACATATACCAGTGGAAGGAAGATCATTAACTCGGGTAGAGGGCGCTACCTTTGACGGGAACACTATTTTGGAAAACGGAATTCGTTATAAAACAAGTCTCGTAACTTTCCAAATCTCCGGAAAATGAATCTTGCTTGAAGGGTTAAAACTACGTGCCTTGTTATTGTGGCCTTGAAACTGTGTTTGAGTTTGTGTGCGTGTATATATATATATATATATATATATATATATATATATATATATATATATATATATATATATATATATATATATATAGGCAAAGAGATTGGTCAAAACCCCGTACAACATATGAATTCGGACATCGTCTTGCAGATGAGAAAAATGAAATGTATCTCATTACAGTCTAAAGACATCTTAGTGCCAGAAAGCATTTAATTGTTGCTGGAAAACAAAGCTGGAAAGTATTTTATTCTTTCTTGAAGCATGCTATTTTGTTATACTGTAATATTAAGTATGAACTATAATGTTTTAAACATTGTTTGCACTTTATTATGAATTGTAATGGTAGATTATTCTTACCAAAAGGCTTCCTGAAAATTTCATGCTCTCTGATTGCTATTTTAGAAACAAAATAAATTTAACACATTAAACCCTGGCGACGAGTTAACGTGGCAGGAGGTAGTATCCTATTTCTGAGCTTTGTAGCGTTAAGGTCATGCGTGATACACTAAAGTGTATTTAAGGTAAAGCTTTTAATCATTTGTCATTACGACCAAATGATTTTGGTATTACTACTATTGTAAATATATTTTGAATATCTTTCGATATATTTACACCATAGTTTAAAAAGACATAAATTTCAGAACCGTATGAGGTTGGTCAGCTTTGTATGAGTATCAAAATAATATATCAACATTTAGAATTTAAAGAGTAATTCTCGATACTGAGTACTGTCTTAATTCAATAAAAAAATGTGCTACAGAATTCTGACTTCCTCTTGCACTTCGAACCCTTTACATTTGAACACCAGCAATGTAACCATCGAAATCGCAAGGAATGACACATCCGCAAACTTAGGCCGTAATAACAGTACTCTATCTCTCTCTCCTTCGATCATAGAGCAGTCCCACGAATAATTGAGACATGAGGAAAAAAACTGACCTAAATAATGCTTTACACAAATAACCCTTACATAAATAATAAGTGGGGAAAACATTCTTATCATTAAAGCATCTTTACACAATAACAAAGATTGGCACGATAATTGGAAGATTGGTAGAAAAATTTCATCCATGATAACTAGTGAAAATGTCATTAATAATGACCTAAACCTTTGACCCCTTCCCATAAATACATTATGAAGCGTCCGTAGTTTTCTTCTTTGACTTTTTTGTGTTGATTCTAATGATGTTTAAAAAGAGAAATAGCCAACAATACTATTTTTCATTCCTCGACAATGATGGGAAAACGCCACAAATGAATCAAGGAAGAGCGATCGATCAACGAAGGAAGTTATCGAGACTCCATTGTCCTGATTAAAAAAAGCCATAACGTGCCACATTAATTCAATTACCCATTCATTCAATGATCCAATAATTTATAGACTATTATCTAGCCAGTAACATTTAATTATCTATTTCATATTATAGTCAAAACTATTCAATAATCGATTCTACATTATTTCAATTTTCTCTGCTTCCAAAGAATCGATGCTTCCCAGATGAATATAACCGGACTTTACAAAACTAAAACGTAGCTCCCGCGAGCCGTATTCAAACCAATGACCTAAGGATGGCCATCAACTTCCTTTATCGTCTTCGGCTCTACCAAATGAGCTATCACGTGAATCTATCACAAATCATTTCTTGAAATATAGTACTTAATGCTCGTGTCTTGCCTTTTCTCGCGAGAATGATCACTTGGTTAGTGATGTCACTGTCTGACAATGGACGGATTTGTATTGCATCACTACCTGATACGCATATACGGCTTATTGAATAGGCGTTGAATATACTGCTATGACAACGAAGACGAATGTCACGTTTAATACACTGTTCGCTGTATCATGCTGAAGAAATGTAGCAAAGTGTCTGTCCCATTAACACACGTAGGCAGTGGATCCTGGCTGGCCTGGGTTGGTAACGAACCCACAACTGTTGGCTTACGAGTCAAACGCATTGACAACTCAGCTACCACGTCAGTAGTGTATTGATGCTGTTTACGGACAGTGAGACAATACATTACAAATCCCTTTGGGGCTGTTTACGGACAAGGTTTTTCAGATCACCCTGGGGCTGTATATGGACTGACAACAATGTGGCAAGGGTGTAACCTGAATACGCGTTAATCTAGAGAGAGAGAGAGAGAGAGAGAGAGAGAGAGAGAGAGAGAGAGAGAGAGAGAGAAATACAGTAGAGATATAGACATAAACATATATAACACATACATAGATTGATGAACATCAATCTATCATACCTTAACTATAAAATCGACAAAAAATACTTAGGCAAGAAAGCAAATCGTTGTTGTCTTCTTTTTAAGTTTCTTCTTTTACTCCACCATCTTCTTAGTATTGTAATCGCTGTTGTCTTCTTTTTTTTTCATTTTTCCCTTCTCCTGTTTTTGTTTCATCTCTTTCTCGTTCTTTCTTTCATTTTTTCTTCCTTTTCTATTTAATTATTCCTATCTCTCATCCTCTGTATGTCCTCTTCATTCTCTTTCTCCTCCTTTTCTTCTTTAATCAGCTCTCTTAACATATCCTTAAAAATGTCGTGGGCCACTATAGCGTCAAGGGTTATTGAAAGGTCGTGGGCCACTATAACGTCAAGGGGAATTTAAAATGGGGAAATTGAATGGTCCACTATATCGTCGAGGGGAATTTATCATGGTGATTTTGAATGGGCTACTATAGCCTCAAAAGGGGAATTGAACATAGGGAAATTGAATGGCCATTTTGGTGTCATGGGGAATCGAACATGGGAATATTGGGGTTGTATAGTCGTTAGCTTAAAATCTATAGCTACAACTGGTGGGAAATTCCTTTGGAAAACCCTACTATTTCTAACCTCAACTTGTATGACGTTCCTGTTTATAAATCCTAGTATATATTTATAGCTACAACCTGTGGAAAAATCCAAGTCTACATTTATAGTTTCCAAAATTCTAGCTTCAATGCTGTCAATGTACTGGACACTAGGGGAATAATGGGAACAGTGTTGCAAGAGCTGACCCAAATATGCGCTACTGTAGGTAGGTAGGTAAAATAAATTTGATAGGTATGAAGGGAGTTTTATAGAGAAAGACAAAGACAAATACACACACAAACAAATGTACGCGCGCACGCATACACATAAAAACAAACACACAAACCAAACGCACGCATGAACACAAAAACATACACACACAATCGTACGAGTGCGCTCGCACCCCCACACACTACACAGATCGAAGAAGAATCACAAACCCAAAATATACTATCCGCACAGAAGGAAGATGAAAAAGACAAATATAATATCTACTATCCACACAACCGTAATAAACGCATACAAAACCCAAAATATTCAATCCACACAAACGTACCCGAACGCATACAAACAACAACTATAATATCCACACAAACGTACGCAAACGCATAGAAAACACACACTCTACTATCCACACTGAAGGAAAGAAAGCAAACCGAAAATATACTATCCACACATGGGAAGGAGAAAAAACAATCCCCAAAATATACTATCCATACAGAGAAGAGGAAAAACAACCCCCATATCTACTATCCACACAGAATTATGTAGAAAAACAAAAACCCTAATACACTATCAACACAGAGGGAATATGAGAAAAAAGTCAAATATATTATCCACATAAACGTACGTGAACGCATACAAACACAATATCTAATATCCACACAAACTTACGTGAACACGTACAAAACAATATCTAATATCTACACAAACGTACGCGAAGGCATACAAACCCCAAATATACTATCCACACAAACGTACGCGAACGCATACAAACACAATATCTAAGATCCACACAAACTTACGTGAACATATAAAAACACAATATCTAATATATACACAAACGTACGTGAAGGCATACAAACCCCAAATATACTATCCACACAAACATACGCGAACGGATACAAGCACAATATCTACTAACCACACAAACTTACGTGAATGCATACAAAACCCAGATATACAATCCGCACAAACTTACGTGGACACATACAAACACAATATCTACTATCCACACAGGGAAGAGGAAAATAAAAAAAACCAATTCTACCATCCGCTCAGAGGTGAGAACTAGAAAGCAAACCTCATATCTACTATGCACACAGAGGTGAGAAGTAAAAGACAAACCCCATATCTTCTATGAACACAGAGGGAAGAAGAAAAAATAACCCAATATACACTATCCACACAGAGGAAAGAAGAAAAAAATATATACTATCCACACAGAGTGAAGAAATAAACCATTACATATACTTTGCACACAGAGTGAAGGAGAAATGATAACCCAGTATACACTATGGACACAGAGGGAAGAAAATAACCCATTATTCGATCAACTCAGAGTGAAGAAGAATTGTTTTGGAAAGCACCAAACACACACAACGACACAGACACTCCAAAACCCATTTAACCCGTTATCCTATGGCGTCAGTGTGTGATTTTAGAAAAATTCCAGACTCAAAATGATGGATGGACAGACAGACTAGTTTGTGCTGACTTGCATGCCTAAAGTGAGTGTGTGAAGGAAAACATTCCTTCGAATTTAAAGTCTAGCTAAACATGATGCAGAGGGATAGAGAGAGGTTAAAAAGCACATATTCATACAATGTCAAAATAAAACCAAAATACACCATCCTTATTATAAAATGTCAAGACCAAGTGACACATACGTTTTCTTTCTGGTCAGGTCTCTTTTAGAAGTTTGTAAGAAATTTCACATCAGGGCCAATGCATCGGCTCAAATTGTCAATTTTTCCATTTCCACCTCTTTACTGGCACAAGTTCTTTCTCGTCAATGTTTTCTACCTCCTAACCCCTCTCTTGTGGCCTGAAGTTCAGAATGTATCGATAAATCTATAAAGATTCAGCTATTTTGGAACATGCTCTCAATGGTCTCCGCACTGTCAAGAGGAATCTTCAGAACGGTTTGTGATGTGAAAGTTAGTGACTAAACCGTTTAGATTCGCCAATGGGATACGATCAGTTTTGTGCAGAAAGTACACTTACTGCCTCCAACAAAAAGAGGTATAAAACCGGGCTAGCGGGACATGACTTTTATCAACAGTGATACAACAGGTTCCGTGGAAGGAAATCAATGACAGTATTCAAACTGTGGAGGACTACAAAAACTTATTACAAGAACTATGGATGTCATGTGTTGCCTCCCTTGGTATGTAATGGCAACTAACCAATAGCGTGATGCAATGTACATCGGCCAAAAACTGTGGTGGCAATTCACCTACAGAGTAAGTTTAACATCGAAAATATGAAGATATACAAGAGCGAAGCCAATACAAGTGTATGTGAGTGAAAGGCATTTGTGCAGGCAGGGACCGGCACTGGGAAATTCCTTATTTATCAGTGCATTCAGGTTGTGTGCTCCACTTTTCTCGATCATGTAGGAACATCGTTCAAATTTGAACAACTTAATTTTGATTGGATGCGGTGGCTTGCAGCCGAATCAAATGAAATTCACAGACCGGAAACACATAAATGTCTGCTCGATATGCCAAGGTGCAGATATGATTATTGGAACCATGGTTAGCGAAACTGAGAATCATGAAGCTGCGGTAAAAAAAAAAAAAATATATATATTTGTTTGTTTTATTTCATTGTTCATACTATATTATTCCATTATCATTTGTTAAGGCAATAAATAAGGGACCGTACAATCTATCGTTTCAAACGTGAATATACTTTGTATCTGAAACACAAAAAGTAATCCCGCGAGCCGGATTTGAACCAGCGACCTAAGGATAACAATATTTCTTCTCTACAGTCCTCCGCTCTACCAACTGAGCTATCGCGGGATATGGCGATTAAATTGTCGTGAAATACAGTGTATATTATTTGTTCTATTTCGGTTGGCGGCAATAGAGAGCGACCATTACGTCTGCTGTCGCCTATGCCTGACAGTTCATGGATTGGTATTGATTGCAATATAGTGGACTTATAGTTTCTTCGATACGCCGAGAATATATTAATATTACTTCTGCGACGACTACAGTTAGGTCTAGGACCACTTCAAGGACGAAGACGACGATGACGACGAAACGGCGCACATCAGACTGACACATTGGCTTCAAAATAGAAAATATATAACTACAGTAGCTCGTTGCAAAGAAAATTTGGAGTATCCATCCATGAATCAAGGGATTGGGGTTCTAACTTGAGACAATATAACACAAGGGAAGACACGGGGTCGCACCCCTCGGTAGTTCCAACACTGCTAGTCTATCCTAATTGCGTCTGCTAATTTCCAACTTAAGCCAGTCGTAATCAAGAATAGTTCAATATTCAAAACAACTCGACACACTTCGTTCAGTTTGTGACATAATGGAGAAAATGCAATAATTGTTCGCCGATTTGTACGTTTGGACAAATGCAGGCAAGAAGAGCCGTTATGCATTCTGATAGTCTTGGATTTCACCATTGACCGAGAGGTAAGATCCGAACAACCCAGAGCCCGCAGTAAATATCATTAATGTACATTGTGATGCGTTTTAATTTTGGTGACAAAAACAAATATTGATTTTGGCAGATTTGGTGCTGATTGCTGGTAACATTGTTGCACAGTGCGTTGTTAACTCCTGAAACATTCTGATTGTTTGAAAATACCTGTCAATACTTATTGATTGATTATAAAATAACCAGACAAAAATAAAACCCCAAAACCATAACTTTCCCAAAATTATTCTTTCAATAACATTCATTGATCAATTAAATAATATACAACTACACATTTTATATTATGCCAGTAGCTTTACTTCGAATAGAATAAACATTTTATGGACATTGTTATATTTGCAAAGGCAATCCCAGATAATACTGCCATTTTCGTCTAAGTGTATCAATTCGTATACAAGCTTCATGAAAGCAATTTGACGAGATGTGATTGGAAGTCTGATCGAGATGCGCGTAAAGTTGTTATTCAGTAAGATGGCAAAAAGACCGGCGGGCAAAGAGTTTTCAAAACGATTAGGAAACAGTATGGAGGATTGATGAAGATCTGTTATTTGACAGGTAAGCTTTGTTGCCAGGTAAGGTTAACTTTAAATGGTTCATATGCTTCTTAATAGTGTTTTTCATATAAAAGAAAGGCATATATATGCAGACACACAAATACACACACACACACAGACATATATATATATATATATATATATATATATATATATATATATATATATATATAATTTCAAAATAATTTTATCTCCACATTTTCGAACCATTAAAAAGAAAGATAGCCATTTCAAGTTGATAAATGTGGAATAATTTTTTTAACTTAATTAGTAATTGCCTATGTAATTTCATTCCGTATCAGTTGCTGGAATTTCAACAAATGATAAACAACCTGTATTAATGGATGGCCGGTCAAATTAAAAATTACATTGTTAGAATAACTTTGTTTTAGAAAATATCGAAGCAGCCCCAAGATAGCAAATAAAATAAATGTCCCCTTGTGGTCTTAAACTGTGTACCTATAATAATAATGGGTATATTAAAACTGTGCATCTGTATTATAATATTACAGTGGTCCCCTTCTTCTACGACCACGCCTTTTGCACCGAGAAAGTGGCATTATACGACGGGTGGCCTTTCCATAGGGCGACTACATTTTTGTGAGAAGTATATGTAATGTACGTAGTAAGAAAGCTACATACTTCAAAGCATTTAATATCTTCATTTAATATCTTCGTTTCAAAGTAAAATTAAATAATAAAGTGTTTTTCTTGTCATAATAATAGACTTATTGCAACTGAATATTCATTAATTGTTCTTATTCTTGGCATAGGCGTAATATGCCAGGGGATATTGTTGTCATGCAAATTGCAAAACCATTCAAAAACGTCATTTAAATCTTGATACATACATACTTCGCTTTCCGTTTGTTCCATTTTCTCACTGCTGCTGAATAACCTCCTTATCGGTTATGATGTTGTTTATTCCATTCTTTTCAACATAAATCTTTTTTATTTGAATCTTTTCTACATAAAATTGTTCGGCAAGTCCCCCCTCCACACCTGACCTGATATCATCGAGTAGAATAACCGACTTTATTCTAAAATAATACGTATCCGTTTATGTGACGACATGTTAATGTTTACTAATGATTTATTCAGATATTGCTAACTGTATGCGATTGAATTTTGCAGACGAAACTTTTGTAGAGTGGACGAAATGCCTTCTTCTAAAAGGAAGCGATAAATGTGTTGTCACGTGTTTTTTCGGTCTTTGTTCCCCGTTTTTTTTTCAAGGTCAAGGTTAATCTCTATGTGTGTGGGGTGTGTGTGTTAATGCACAAAATATAATTTTAGCCTATGCTTACCTTGTGATGTACTTGACAATTACGTCCGGTTGTAATCATCCAAGATAAGAAGTCGACAGATGTGCGAATACCAAAATTCTATTATAACATTATAGAGCCCATTTCAATTAAATATCGGCTTTATAGACAATGATATAATATTAATCTTACTGTTACATGTACTTTAGTCAACACTTCTTTCAGCAACTGAAACTTAACATTGGGAGATATGTATCAACGACAGAGTTCATCTGTTTACTTACCGTACGTCACGATATGAATTAATTATTGGTTTTGGATACATTGGAAGAAATAAATGTGGTCGCTCGTGAGGGGAACATTTTACGTTTTTGTACTAATATGCTGGCCGTTGGTCGCGTTAGACGGGTGGCCGTTCTTGAAGGGTATTTTCGAATACAAACTTGTCGGTGACAAGGGATTCTGGCTGTAAGAGCCGGGTGGCCGCTGGTCAGGGGGAGCCGTTCAAGAGGTGGACTACTTTATTTGTATTATACTATATTTCAATAGCTGTCAAATTATTATGTTGTCGTTCCTTTACATGATGTTTTTGGAATCTCCGCTTCGTACTGATTAGTTGTTGTATTTTTGTGGGTGGGTAGGTGGGGGTGGCTTTGTTATAGTTTTTTCTTTAAAATGGCACACAATTTCTCATCTACGGAAGTCGGGATAAGTCTCAAAGTCGATTAAATGAGAACACATTGTCGACGTATCAACGTAATGGAACAAGTTTGACTGGACATTATTAGTGGCTGAGAGAAACATGCACATATGTGCAGGATGCAAAGTAAATAGGCGACAAAATTCTCATAATTAAAGGCGAAGATACAACGTGTCTAACACTATTTCCAAGAACGTGACCATTAGAGAACCAAAGACACATACGATGCATATTTAAGAATGCCTGGGAGCGTTAAATTAATTATCCATTTAATAATTTTCAGTTATTGATTCGATATGGTTCCAGTATTCCTTGTTTCCAGGTTTGATATTTAAAAACTACAAAAAACGTAAATCCCGCGAGCCGGATTTGAACCGGCGACCTAGGGATAGCTTTCAACTTTTTCTACAGTCCTCCGCTCTACCAACTGAGCTAACACGCCATCATATACGAAAAACATATATCATATTAATTATACCTCATAATAATTCCTGAGTTATGTTACGTATTGCATGTTTCTTGCCTTGATCGCGAAAACGATAATTTTTGGCTGGTGACACCACTGTTTGACAGTTGATGGATTGGTTCTGCGTATCTATATTATAATACAAAATATGTATTACAATCTGTATAAATAAACTCATGATCTGTCACAGTGTCCATGAAGCGACATCACAATGTCTTTACATCAACCGTTCATTCAGACTCCTAGTAGAGTGGATGACATATTTTCTTGGATGAACTCATTCTGGGTGTTGCAAGTTGGAAATCTCTATTCCGGTTGGAATGAGGACTGATTGGAAATGCATCCTCTTTAACAAAGTTATAATGGAGTTCATACAATTGGAACATTTGACTGGACATTAGTGGTGCTTGATAAAAACACGAACATATACGTTGGATGGAAGGCAAATGGGCGGCAATTGTCATGGTCAAAGAAGAGGATACATATTGTCGAACAATATTCCCCCAAGAATCCGACAAATTGAAAACCAGTGACACAATGGATGCATATGGTGCCTAGTGCTTTATGGCAGTTTATAAAGCTGTATATGATTCCCAATAATGGTATTTGGACCGAAGCAAATCTGGAGTCCATAAGCCTTTTTGAGAGGTCACTGATTGGTTCTTAAATTGCCATTGGGTTTTTCAGTGCCATGCAATATTTATTATATTAACCGAATGCGATGAATCTCTTTTGCAACGAAGCGTGTTATTACTGTATAACAGTCTGCAACGAGCATAACGTCATATCATTGTGCAGTTTTACTCTTTAAACATCTAATCAATTGTAAATCGAATTGTAATCAATTCTACTGTGTTACGATTGAATTTTGAGGGAATTTGCACAAAATGTCATTCGTATTGTTAACAGTTAAATTTGTATGATTTTGAATCAATCTGAATTTGTAGTATTCCAAAAGTACGGAAATTCACTTCTAGAAAAATATTAGTGATTCATACTATACTACAAGCTAGGTAAGCCAGAGAGTTCCATGACGATAAGGTTTCGTCAGCAAATCCCTTCACAACAAAGACAGGATGAAGACATACTGGACGAAAGATCATGAACTCAGGTACAGGGCGCTACCTTTGACGGGAACACTATTTTGGGAAACGGAATTCGTTATAAAACAAGTCTCGTAACTTTCCATATCTCCGGAAAACACTAATCTTGCTTTCGGTAACTCCGGAAAGAAGGGTTGAAAATATGCGTCTTGTTATTGTGGCCTTGTATGGAACAAAGGTGCACATTTCTCGAAATTGTATGTATGTATGTATGAATGTATGTATGTATGTATGTATATATATATATATATATATATATATATATATATATATATATATATATATATATATATATATATATATATATATATATATATATATATATATATATATATATATGCAAAGAGTTTGGCCAAAACGCCATAAAACATATGAATTCGGACATCGTCTTGCAATTAAGAAAAATGAAATATATCTCATTACAGTCTAAAGACTTCCTCTTAGTTCCAGAAAGCATTTAATTGTTGGAAAACAAAGCTGGAAAGTATTTTATTCTTTCTTGACGTATTCGTTTTTGTTATACTATAATATTAAGTATGAACTATAATGTTTTATATGTTGTTTGGACTTTATTATGAATTGTAATGGTAGTCTTAGATTATTCTTACAAAAAATCTTTCTGACAACTTCATGCTCTTTGATAGCTAATTTAGAAACAAAATACCTTTAACACATTAACCCCTGGCGACGAGTTAAAGTGGCAGGAGGTAGTATCCTACTGCCGAGCTCTGTAGCGTCAAGGTCATACAAAACACACTAAAGTAGGTGGTATTATAGAAAGGTAGACAGATGTAGCTCTACAATGATACCAAGTAATCTGGAAGTTCTAGTTGCACTACAAAATACAGAGGGGAAAACCTTAGTTTTTGGACCCGGCTTTTTTCCACTCAAAATTTGCCCGTTGTCGGAGTCCGATTTTGTGTCCGGATTTTAGACTTTTTGATCTCAGATCTAAGGCAGACCGGTATGAACTGCACACAGAAAGAGATGAGCCTTTGCAAAAAGTAGGATAAGATGGGCATTTGGAATAAAGCATGGTCTCGATACGAAAAATAATGGGTCCGTTAAGAAAAACAACAAAAAATTCATCTTTTGCCCTTCTGCTCATGCGCGAGCCAAATAGCCAATGCAAAAGTAGGCATTAGGTTATTGGAA
Organism: Sinohyriopsis cumingii; assembly: GCA_028554795.2. Lineage (NCBI taxonomy): Eukaryota > Metazoa > Mollusca > Bivalvia > Unionida > Unionidae > Sinohyriopsis > Sinohyriopsis cumingii. Next base: position 144,247,915 of record CM068826.1, on the reverse strand, counting down.
AATGACCTGGAAGTTAATGTCTTAGGATGTATTCAGAAAAAGCTTTCAAAATGTGTTTCCTACTCGAATTTCAGGCGAGAACGATAAAATATTCCAGGGGTTAATGTTAAAAAACGTGATATTTCGGTATTTAAGGTAAAGATTTTAATGATTTGTCTTTACGACCAAATGATTTTGGTATTAATATTATTGTAAGTATATTTTGAATATCTTTCGATATATTTACGCCATAATTCAAAAAGACATAAATTTCAGAACCGTATGAGGTTGGTCAGATTTGCATGAGTATCAAAATTTTATATGTTTATCTATATTTAGAATATATCATTTAAAGAGTAAATTTATATACTGAGTGTTGTATGATTTCTATTAAAAAAATGTGCTACAGAATTCTGACTTCCTCTTGCACTTCAAACCCTATATCTTTGCACACCAGCGATGTAACCATCGAAATCTCCAGGACTGCCACATCCACAAACGTAGGCCGTAATAAATCTGCTCTCTCGATCTCGATCTCGATCTGATTGCAGTCCCACCAATAATAGAGACATGAGGAAAACAACTGGCTTAAATAATTCTTTACACGAATAAACCTTACATAAATAATAAGTGGGGAAAACATTCTTATCATTAAAGGTCAAAATTTCTTTTGAGACAGGGTAAGGTCAAACTTCTTTGGACACAGGGGAAGGTCAAAACTTTCTTGGACACAGGGACAGGTGAAAACTAATTTGGACACTGGGCGAGGTCGAGACTAATTATTGACCATTATAGTCAGTACAGTGCAATACATGACAAATATCGGATATAAGTAAGATATCAATATAATCATTCGATTCTCAAACGATAGGATAAATAAGAGAGTGATATAATCATTAAATTTTCATACTGTCGTATAAGTAAGAGATTAATCTATGCATTTAATTCTCATAGGATAGTATGAATAAGAAATTGATATCTTCATCCCATGCTCATAATATCTTATGAATAAGAGATCGATGTAATCATTTTGGTTACCATAATATATTGTAAACAGATTAATATAATCATTCGTACTACAGCTTTATTAAGTGATTGATATAATCATATATTCTCATAATATAGTATGAAGAGATAGACGTAATCATTCGATTCTCATACAATTTTATGATTTATTATTATTACTGAAGTAGTAGCAGCTGAATATACCCTTCTCGTACTTTATCGTATAACAATGTGTTATATACTAAGATATTACCTGTCGTTTCTTCTGGTAATATTTGTATAGGTGAAACTGTTTCAATAGAAACCACATATGTCACCACTTTGAAATATTCTACCAAACATATGTCACATTTAACGTTGCCCCTTAACCTTTAATAAACATCCCCTTTTAGTTGATGCTACAGGCCTGAAACATCTTACGGGTTATTCTTCTTCCGTAACAGAATCTGTGTAGTCTTATGAGATTAAGCAAGAGATAGAGGCAATAGTATTTTTTAACCCATCGACAATGGTCGGAAGAACGATACACGTGTCTCAGAAAAACTTTCGATGGACGATCGGATACATCGACGATATTTTTACAAAACGATAAACATTAATTTATTGTACAAAATGTAATTATTCTATCAATAAAATATCTTTATCCTTTAGTCCGAAATCCACGAGGCCGTATCTAAGTGTGTTTTGACATTGAAAAAGGCAAATAGTAAGAAAACATAGTCCTGCGAGCCGGATTCAAACCAGCGACCTAAGGATAACAATGAACTATTTCTACAGTCCTCCGCTCTACCAACTGAGCTATCGCGGGGTTATATATGAGAAAAGTCTCTGCAATGGTTTCCTGAAGTATAGTGCTGGTTGTTAGCATCTTTACCGATCAATGAGGCAGCGAAGAACGATCATTATGTCTACCGATGCCACTAACTGACATTTGATGGACTGGCATTGCCTCGCTAATTAGTCTTCATAGACAGTCTTGTTAAGAGGTTCTGAAAATACTAATACTGCGACAATAACGACGATGACCACCACGATGAGGACGACATCGAAACGACGCTCATCAAAGTGGTGCATTGACTGCATAGTTACAACACTAAAAACAAGCCCCACCCACTTACTATTACGGCGACGATAATGTTTTCTACTGTGCAGTTTCCATTACTGCTAATGCTCCTGCTGCTGTTACTACTACGCCACTACTTCCGTCATCACTTTTATTATTGTCATCATTATTATTGTCAGTATCATCACAAAAGTATTCGTGAAGTAGATTTTAAACTTGTGCAATAAATAAAATTAGATGTCAATTATTATATCAACTGTGTAAAAAAGGAGAAAGAATAATAACTAATATCGATAAATAATAGATCCATTGATTGCGCATTTCCCCTACAGCATGTACTGGTCGCATCTGAGTCGTTGTGAGCGTGCTGTATAAGTAACTCTAATTTGTTTTACGTTATTTTGATATACTTACCGGAGTTTGAATCATCTACACCAGTGGTTCCCAAAGTTTGCTGTATTTCCCTTTTGGGGGCAGTAGGATTACCAATGGGGGCGCTAATGCTGAATAATGCTTGTTATAGGGCAAGGTAGAGGGCGCTGCAGATGAAATTCAACTATCCGGAATTCAAGCAGAACAATGCAAAATCAAAGATCCTACCCCTTGGAAAAACTGCACGCCCAAAATAAACCTGTCTGCCCAGAACTTAGGATCCAAACTACAAAACCCACAAAAATACTAACAGAAATCCAGAAACTCATCGAAGAAACTTACTCTGGATTTCTTAAAATCTACACAGACGGATCTAAATCGAAAGAAGAAAACAGAACTGCTGCTGCAATAGTGGTGCCGCAACAACAAGTTGAATTTGGTGCAAGACTCCCGGATGGCTGCTCCATTTACACAGCAGAATTCTGGGCAATAAATGAAGCCCTCAAATGGATCAAGACCCAAAACCACAGCCAGTACGTCATTATAACAGACTCTCTAAGCGTACTGAAATCCTTAGAGACTGGCACATCAAAAAGTAGAGCAAATATGCTAGAAGACACTATGTTATCCATCAGATAGATCGAGGATAAACAACAAACCATCGAATTCCTATGGGTACCTTCTCACATCAATCTGATTGGCAACGATAAAGCTGACCGAAGAGTGAAATACAATCTCCTGAACAATGTAACAGAAACACTTAATTACAGTGTGTACGAGATATATAGCCAGATAAGAAGCAAAATGAACAAGAAATGGCAGGAGCTCTGGGACAACACCAACAAGGGCAGACATTTATACCAACTGCAAAAAGAGGCCACAAGGGTAATCACGACACCTAAAATCCTGGAAATCGTGGACATCCGAATTATCAGTAGGATCAAAACAGGAAAAACTTTACTCCGAAACAGCTTTGGGAAACATCTCAGGAAGGAATTGAACCAAACTACTAATTGTCCACATTGCCCTGCTGCAGAAAAACTGGACCACGTATTCAACACCTGTCCCTCTTGGCATCCGTCCGTCTACGGGATATGATGGCGTAGCTCCAAAGTACGCTTTTGCTTATCCTTCTTTTTAGCTCTCTTTTCAGCTTGTTTTATTCTTCTCTTTTCCTCTGCGTTTTGAACTCCCTGCCTGACAGCTAGACGCCAGCTGGAACGGTTGTTTGCACAGCTCTCCCAGTCGTTGACATTGATGTTTGCTGTCTTCATATCCTTCTTGCAAACATCTTTGTAACGCAGATGTGGTCGTCCAGTTGGTCGTGCACCTTCTGCTAACTCCCCATATAACAGGTCCTTGGGAATGCGACCTGGGTCCATTCTCTTGACATGGCCGAGCCAGCAAAGGCGCCTCTCGCTGAGTATGGAGAACATGCTGTTCATGTTGGCGCGTTCTAGAACCTCTGTGTTGGGTACTTTGTCCTGCCACTGGATGTGCAGAATGCGCCGCAGACATCTCAGGTGGAAGCTGTTGAGTTTCCTCTCGTGTCTTGCATAGGTGGTCCGTGTTTCGCTGCTGTAGAGAAGTGAGCTGAGCACGCAGGCTTGGTAGACACGCAGTTTGGTCTTCTCTGTGAGGTTGGGGTTGTTCCAGACCCTCTGGTTAAGTCTGGCCATCACTGCTGCTGCCTTGGCAATCCTGCCGCCCACCTCAGAATCAATGGAGAGTGAGCTGTAGATGTTAGACCCGAGGTACTTCCAAATTGTACCCATCGATGGAGACAGAGGGAGGGGAGTCTGTGTCCTGTGCCATGACATTCGTTTTCTTCAAACTGATGGTCAGTCCAAATTCCTTACATGCATGGGAGAGGCGGCATACTAGCTGCTGAAGTCCATCTTCCGTGTATGATGTCAAGGCTGCTTCGTCGGCAAAGAGCAATTCACGGATGAGTACCGCTGTGACTTTAGTCTTAGCACGGAGACGGGCGATGTTGAACAGCTTGCCGTCAGCCCTGGCCAGCCCTGGTATGGATGTACACTCCCTCGCTGCAGTCCTTGAATGCGACCTGGAGAAGCATGGAGAAGAAGATGGCAAAGAGCGTCGGTGCAAGGACACAGCCTTGTTTGACTCCGCTAATGACTGAGAATGCTTCATTGAAGCACACTGTGCTGTGCATGTTCTCGTGGAACGACATAATGACAGCAAGCAGACGTGGGGGGGGGGGGGGGCAGCCGATCTTCTGCAGGAGTCTGAAGAGTCCACTCCGACTAACCATGTCAAACGCCTTCGTCAGGTCTATGAAGGCAATGTAGAGGGGCATCTGCTGCTCGCGACACTTCTCCTGCAGCTGACGTAGTGAGAAGATCATGTCTAAAGTTGACCTGCCGGCTCGAAATCCACACTGGGACTCTGGGTAGACGCGAGAGGCTAGGATCTGCAAGCGCGCCAAGGCAACACGGGCAAAAGCCTTTCCGACGATGCTGAGGAGGGAGATGCCCCGATAGTTGTTGCAGTCGCTACGGTCTCCTTTGTTTTTGTACAAAGTGACGATGTTGGCGTCACGCATGTCCTGTGGGATGTATCCCTGTTCCCAGCAAAGGCAGAGGAGTGTATGTAGGGGCTGGAGCAGTGCTGGTTTTCCGCTCTTGAGGACTTCAGGTGGAATGCCGTCGCTTCCAGGAGCCTTCCCACAGGCAAGGCAATCGATGGCTTTTCCGAGCTCTTCCAGGGTGGGCTGTGTGTCTAGCTCCTCCATGACAGGCAGGTCTGGAATGGCGTCCAGGGCAGTTCCAGTGACATTGTTTTGGGTTGCATATAGCTAGAGATAGTGCTCAACCCATCGCTGCAGTTGTTTCCCCTGGTCTGTGATGATTTCGCCCGTCTTGGACTTGAGGGGGGCAGTCTTGTAGCTGTGGGGGGGGGGCCTGTCGCCTTCTTGATACCATCATACATTCCTCTTGTATCCCCGGTGTCAGCAGCTGTCTGTATACTGTTGCAAAGGTTCAGCCCGTAGGTGTTGGCACAGCGGCGGGCGGTCTTCTGGGTGTTATTCCTTGCAATCCTGAGGGCTTGTAGTGTTCTGGGGCTAGGTGCAGCCTTGTATGCCAGGAGGACTTTCCTCTTTGCCTCAGTCACGGGCTCCATCTCCTCCCAGTTTGCCTCATACCAGTCGACATTCTTTCGCTCCTTCTTCCCGTAAGCTGTGATGGCTGAATTGTACACAGAGTCACGGATATGGGACCACTTGGGAAGTTCTACAGACCAGGTGGCACAGACCAAATTAAGCCTCCCAAACAAACTTTCTCCGTACAACCCTCAGATTTCAAAAATAAACCCTCCTGCGCAAATTAATCAGCGAAATTTCGACCCAGAATGCAATTTCAGGCATAAAAAAAACAACAAAATTTAGGGGGGGGGGTAGGAAAAATTATATGTGCGATTGCAAGATTGGGCTGCAAATTTATGAGTAAATCTGATCAAGACCGATTCGATACCTACTACGAGGATCATGAAGATTAATCGTGACAAAACCGTGTGGTGTTGCCTGAGCGTGACTGAAGAAATTTTTAAATTTATTTATGTCCATGTCGCCGTTGCACCAAGTCTGATGAATATTCCTCAGCGTGTGAGTATCAACGCCATTGAAAACTGATAAAATATTACAATTATCTCTAATCACCTTTGGAATTTGCGTATATCGCTGCGTCACGTAAATCACATCGGTGTTCTTATGTCGGCCACGCGAGAATATCCTGGCTGGGTTAGTTTGCTTATCCAGCATTACATCATCGAAAACAACAAGATTATTAACATCGCCATCTAAATTTTCCACTGATGGAGCTTCATTGATATCCGTGATAAATTCTATTGTTCCATCTTCAGTATTATCGCTAAATTCCTTCAGTACTTGATAACATCGCTGATCATCAACAGACGGCGCAACCAAATATAATTTATCCCATTTCAACCATCTCATTATCAAATTCAACAACAACTGCGTCTTTCCAGAACCAGATGGTCCAATGATTATCATTCTTATCGAATTTGGTAATTCCGCGGTGTGTTTTACTTGCTCGCGTTTCTTTGTGGCTGAAAAATCAATTACATTCATGTTATTAGAATATTATGGATTTATATTGTGTTAAGTGTCGCACTCGAACTGCTACGATAAATCCAATCGAAGTCGTTACGCGCAACAACAGGAATGCAATTAAGGGTGAATGTGAAGTTTGCAAGACAATCAAGTTTAGATTTGTAAAAAAAAAAGTAGAACCGGAGGAGACATCGCTGCCTCCTTAACAAATCTACCTGGAGCTCCCTGGGCAAAATATCCCGGAGAGAAACATTTACCAGGATATAACTACTGCGGACCTGGTACAAGGCTCGATATAAGACTTAACAGTAATAATCAACCAAATCCTGGTGAAGATCCAGTAAACGCTATCGATAACGCATGCTACTATCACGATCTTGCGTATCGTAGCGGGGATTTACAACAAAGACATCTCGCTGATATCAGACTAATTCATGCAATAGACGCAATTCCTGATAAAAATTTCAAAGAGAAATTGGCAACTTGGTTGATAAAAGGTGCGATGAAAGGTAAATTAGTTCTCGGTGCTGGTAAATTATAATGGAGCAGATATATTATTCTCCGCGAGGATTCTGGCGAGGAAAATCAGCAATTGCTAAACTTGCTAAGGCAGCAAAAGTAAAACAATCCACCGCTGAATCGTGGCTATCGAGGCAGGCGGCCTGGCAAATTTATCTTCCTCCACCTAAAAAAATATCATATGCGAGTTTTTCCGTCAGTGTCCCTAATGAAGTTCATCAGGCTGATTTAATGTTTCTTCCTCACGATACCGTTGACGGAGTTACATACAAATATGTTCTGACGGTTGTTGATATTGCAAGTAGGTACAAGGAAGCAGAACCATTATCAAATAAAACAGCAACAGAAGTTTCAAAGGCATTTGAGAAAATTTACTCGCGATCTCCGTTAACATGGCCGAAACTTCTTCAGATTGATCCAGGACGAGAATTCCTCGGTGCGGTTAATTCATTGATGAAGAAGAATAATGTTAAAATCCGACGTGGTATAGTTGGTGTTCATCACAATCAAGCTATCGTTGAGAGATTCAATAAAACTCTTGCAGAAAGATTATTCGGATATCAATACGCGAGAGAATTTATTCAAGATAAACGATCTCATGATTGGGTAACAAGATTGCCTCACGTGATTAATGCACTAAATAACGAAGTAACTCGAATAATAGCAATGAAGCCCGCAATTGCAATCACAAAAACAAATATACCACTGAAGCGAAGTTCCATAATTCCACCTGTGCTAGGTAGTGTCACGGTTAGATATTTATACAAGGAAGGAGAAGCCGAGGGAGGAAGAAAAAGAGCAACTGATCCAACTTGGAGTGTTACGACACATAAAATATCAGCCGTAACAAGATCATCAGGAAGACCAGCAATTTATTTTCTAGATTCGTTAGCACCACAACGAGGATTTACCAAGGAGGAATTACAAATAATACCAAAGGATACTCAATTACCGCCATCGTCGTTAATGTGAAATTTAATTCTACCTAACTGAGATAATTTTCTTACTCGAGACACGGCTAGATAAACTAAATTTGACCAAGAAATTCTATCATCGACGATCCAAACCTGGCCATGTACAGTCAATCCCTGCGATGAATGTATCGTTGTTGCGTATCCGAGTTTCCATGGCGATCTTTCTGCGTTTATCGCATCATTGACAAGATTGATATCAACGAAAATAATATCGTTCAAAACTAATATTTTTTCTTCTCCGCAGGGTAAAGTAACACTGATATTTTGTTTCCTGGTATCAATGGGCCTGTAACACAACGGTACCTGCAATGTTGGAAATTTATCACAATGAAGTTTGAATAGCATTTCCTGAATAGCATCGCGAATAATTTTCCTACTAGCAACAATCAGATGATCTGGACGCCACAAATTTAGAAAATTATCCATCGAAGTCTCGTCGATTATTCTTCTCATTACATCGCATTGAAACTTATTAGGTTGCAACCGAATTATTTTTTTAAACTCGGTCAGTAAAATATCATTAGATCTATAATCAGCGTCAATTTCTTCATAATAATCAACAAAGTTTCTGAGCCATTTATGAGGAGATTCACCATCAATAGGATCAGGTTGGCCGTGATCTCCGCACATTATTACTGCGGTGTTTTTTTCTTCTAGCCAACCCAGAAACAATTTTAACATAACTAAATTTACTGTACAAATTTCATCAAATATTATAACCTTATTGATATATTTGTTTCCCATTCGAGCCGAATCCCACAATCCACCGCTGTACTTGAAATAACTGTGATACGTGCAAGAATTAACGCCGCGTTGTCTTATTTCTCGCGCTAATCTGTGAGTTGGAGTCAACACAACCATATCAGAGTTTGAAAATAAATTTATCGCTCTTGTTGTTTTACCACTACCGCCAGGACCATTTAGGTAAACAAATTTGTTTCGTGAAATCGGATCGAATGCGGATGCAGCCGTTGATACTTCATCGCATTTATCTTTATGAAATTTATCGCAATCTTCTACATCCGCGTCCTCACAATAATCTAGAATATCCTCGTTTTTTATTCTCCAGGTTCCCCATGAACCATTGGTGATTAAATTCTCCAATCTATACTGAAATTTTTTATCGATATAAAACGAATCCGTTGCAACTCTTACCGCGATATCAGAAAATTTATTTATCATCGACAGCAAATTTATACTCACATAGGCGAGCATTGACGACCGCAAATGCGTATACTGCGCCGATTCTCCATCGAGATAACTAATCACAATACCCAACTTTTATCCATCAATAATAATATTTTCTCTATTGCAAAATATTCCACGCGATACCGTATCGGCAATAATAAAATCCATCTCGGCATCATTAATAAATAATCTAGCGTGTCGGTGTTTATGATCAACTGATCCTCCTTGAGTAAATTTACCAATGATTTTTCTTCCAATATCTTTCGCATTCTCACAATCCGTGGGCAACCACACTTCGGTTTGTTTCCTATAGGATATAATCGCTTCACTTACCGTCAATGATATTAACATCGACGAATCCAACATAAATCTCAACAGCACTATAGGGACCCATCTTCGCTGAGATAAATGCCGACCAAACCAAATATAACAAATCTTATGCAAATTTTCAGCAAACTCGAATGAGGTAACATGAGCGAATCCGGTCATAACAAAATCAGGTAATGGTCCGTTAATCGCAACTCTCGTCATCTCGTTGGTGGGATGGCCGAATTTAGCAAAGTAATCCGCACAATCACCATATCCAAGGAAACTTCCAGGATAACACGCGCTCATGTCAACGGAAATCATATCCTCGAAATAATACTTGGTATTCCATAATCCTCCGTGGCCGTATTCGATACAACTAAGTTGAATATCATTGAGAAACTCATTCCTCGTAGGTTTCCACGAATTTCTTTCTCTAGCAGCGTGAGCGGCAACAGATGGAACAGTAAAACAATTTGTTAGTAACCGATCTGGATTTGACGAATATTTCTCCGCGATATTTCTCATCGATTTGTGTAGTATTTCATCACGGTAAATATCTCCGCGTGGCAAAATAAATTGATCGTATTTTTCTTCACTAGAAAATAACCAGACTGATATTGGATCAGACGCGGCTAATAGTTTGATAAACCTAAACATTGCATCGGAATTGTCTTTTGCGCCATCAACGGGATAAAATTTAACAACACGATCTCGTGGAAATATCATTACCGACTGACTCCACGCATGTGAATTGTGATCAACAATTTCGATTGGTGTTCCTCGAGAATTATACGGCGACGAATATAATATTTCTCCCGATAATGTTTTTACCGTGATAGGAAATTTAAGTTTCTTACTCAGCGCAGCAACATCGTCAATCGATGCACCATCAGCAACTGTCTTTGCCCATGAATTAATTTTATTCAATCTCAATTGAGTCAGACCAGATCCACGTCGTGCATTTTTCATGTGCTCGATAACTCGCTCGGCCACGCAATTTATTTTCGGAGATTCCTTCATCGCAGGTAGATTTTTCGCATCAGGATTATTATTCAGCCGATAAATTCCATAAACAACAGCGCTAGAAGGATACGCCTTAGCATAATAAGGACCGTCTATACCTAATAATAATCCCGGTTTCGAATTCTTATCAAGAATAACATTTTTCTTACCGCCGCGTACTGGATCTCGTTTATCACGAATAATCCAAGTATCATCGGGTATTTGTGCAATAAATTTTATTCCGAAAATAAATCGCTCTTCTTTATGTGAATTTTTTATATGTTCGATTATCTTCTTTGCTCGCTCCAGATTCATCGTAGCATCAACAAAATTAGTTTTCCATGTCGACCAGGTATGAATCGCTCCATCATCGAAAAATTCCTTCTTTGCACGATCAACCTCTGGAATGATATATTCTGCCTCGTCAAGATCAAATAAATCCATTATTATATTTTAGACAAATGTTTAAATTATAATGAAGCAATGCGCGTGGATAACAGTCGGATCAACAAAATCATGCGATAAATCCTGCAGAGGTGAATATTGCGGCGCTCACATATACGAAATTCGACGAGGTAACAAAGGACCACAGCGATGCTTAATTTGTCAAGTTGGTATTCGAGGAAAAACTCGATTATGTTTCTCTTGTGGAGGGAAAAAATATCGTGAGTTACGGAGATATTATGAAAAAAGATCCTCGTCAGTGATAAAATGTGAAGAAGATTATATTAATCGTTTCAAAGCAAATTATGATTTAAACAAAGAGAATATCATATATGGAAATGAAATCAGCGATTCCCACAATGAAAATCACATGCGAGTATAAATCGCATCCAACCATCGAAGGTTACGAAGCATCTGAGGATGGTAATATTAGACACATCAGAACAAAAAGACAAGTTGGTAATGTTAATAATTCGGGATATCTTGCTTTTACTTTCAAAAAATCAGGTTATTTATGTCACAGATTTATATTCGAGTGTTATCACGGACTCATTAAGAATAATTTGGTTATTGACCATATCGACGGAAATAAACTTAATAATAAAATCTTGAATCTTCGCGCGGTAACTCCGAGTGAAAATTCAAGATTTAATAATATAAGTGGCGTATATCGACCAGCTAAGGCGGTTAAATCGGTAAATCAAAAAACTGGTGAAGAACTTGTATTTGAGTCGATGACTGCAGCTGCGAAATATTATAAAATTGGTTCAGCATCGGTGTGGCGAGTAGCAGAAGGAATTCAACATGCGACTTTTTCTTATAGGTCAAATTCGTGGATCAAGTTTTCCTACACTCGAATAATATTAAATTCGGAGAGTGACGAAGAATAATTAAATACTACAAAATTAATATAATGGACGAAGAAACAATAAACGACATCATTGAAGCGATTGATGATCTGAAGAAAAAGATAGATCTTCCATCGGAGTTAGACACAAATAAAATTCGATCTGAATTCGAGACAATTGTTCAGGGAAAACTTGAATACAAATATACGCTGCCGTCCGAATATAAATTAATAAAGAAAATCCAAATTGCGATATATCAATCACTTGCAACAATCAGCGATGATCGCATCGAGGATTTTGTTAAATTATCGATGTTGGTAGAAAACGCTAGATTGATTTTATCAGACGCGTATGAATCACGAAAAATTACAAGTTCGCGTGTCAGGCAGTTGAAAAGACTTGTCGATGAAAGTAAAATTAGGGAATCATCCAATTCCTGAATAATTTCTGCAAAACAAAAAAAAAGATTAATTTTGAACATTCCCCTGGTTTTTATTTATTTTTTTCGCCCATTTTCCCCTGGGATACAGATTTGAAAATCTCACTCACGATTTCACCAAAAGATTGATACTCACAGTTTCCCCGCGTATATCAAGTAAATTTCCTTTCTGATCCGTTAGTTTGAAATTTATTCTTGACAAAAATCGATTATGACATCGCAGGTAAAACGGATTCATTGGTTCCTTGATTATCAAATAACCAGGAGATGCGCTAGGTGAAAATGAATACAATATAAAACCCTGATGGGCTTGATTTGACTCTGACGCATCAACATTGTAACTACCCTCGACAACATCCGCGTGAAGATAAATCGCGATAACTTCCGTTATATTAACGATACCCGGCGAGATATGCCGTCCGCCACCAGTCGGATCATTATTGTGTTTGAGAATCAATTCCGATTGTATTTTTTTAGTCCATGCGGCATGTAATTTCGGAAATAAATCATCAATGGTATCAGTGACGGATTTTCTCATCGCATCAAAATCAGAATTGGGGAATTTGAAATTTGGTAGCGTTTCATTGGTTAATTCAAATACTCTCATGAATTTTTGTTTTTCTCCTGAGTTTTTGATCAACTCGAATTTGCTAATAGGAAGAACATATTCGGCAATTGATATATCGTCGACTATCGCCCGAATAAACATATCATGATAATATTCAATATCATTCGCAAGTTGATTTAAAATTTTCACGTGTTTGATAATTTCGCTGCATGAACCTGATTTATTTAGGATGCATTCATGAAATGATCCTCGCAATAAATTTAATTGTAATTCGTGTTCTTGAATAAACTCGTCTAGTGTTCTTCTTACCAAGATACCGTCTATGGGGGCTATTATCCTGTTAATGTGGGTAGCGTCGAAGATTTTCACATCTGGGGGGATTTTAGGAAGAGGCAGCCATGAGAGAATTCTTTCGTTAATAAAAGTGAAAGCGAACATTACTAGGTTAAATTTGTGGTTATTTATGAGATTGATGGCGCTGTGGATCAGAGGCTTGTGTTTGATATCTCCATACCATCCTTCGTCGGTTGTAAAATCCGATTTTTTTGGTTCCGGTAGTTCTGGAAGGGCTTCCTCATACCAACCTGGAATAATAACATCCGATTTTTTTGGTTCTACCAGAGGTGCGACCTCGGGCCAACCTAATATGTTTCTAATCGATGATTGGTAAATATCTACCACGTACGGTGATTTCACTTCTATCATTGACGATAGTGTTGGATCATGTGAATATATCTTTATTCCCGGAGTAGCATCGCCGGTTAAATTTGATATTCTGGTAGTAAACTCATTATTCAGCTGATCAATTTCATAACTGCCCGTTGGTATACCAACGACGATCCAATCAGGTGTTCCATCGGGTTTATTTTTATTTGCAAAAACAAGTGAATTATTTGACATCAAATTACCGAATGATTTCGACCTAACATTAGGCCAGCTGTTGTAGACGCGCAATTGTGTTAATGCAATTTCGTTGACGTTGATTGGTGTTGAAAAATTAATGCTAAATTCTGGTTTCGTTGAACTTAGCGATATTAACGTTGTTGTCGGTGGTGTCGTGTTTGTCACGATCTGGGCTAGCTCGGACATTATTAATATTCATTTGTTCAATCTCCGAGTAGATACTGATAATCGAAGAAAATTCTAGATCGGATATAATACCGTCATTAAGACTCTCCGAAAGTAACGATGATAATTTCGAGTATGCGTCATTGATTTTAGTTAGTTTACTTTTGTACGAAGATAGTTTCTCACTTGTGCACGAGGATATCTTTTTTGCGATGATATTTAAAACACCGGCAATTGTTGTTGTTGACGAGATTATTATTGTTGCTACGATTGGCGCTATCATTGTTACCGCGGATAGAATTATTCCTGCACCAGCGACTACCGCAGATACTGCGTAAACAGCAACATCAATGGTAACTAATCTGCGCTGATATTTCTTTATTTTTATCTGATAATCGTCGAGGAGTTTTTTTAGTGAATCCTGCCATGATCGCGCCTGATTGTATCGGTAATCCGATGCGGTCATTTATTATTATTTTACGATAACAATTGCATGATTTAATCCTGAATATATTCGGATAAATATTCGAAAACTATACTATAACCAAATGGTCCCATCTTGGTTCTATCTGGTGGTTCCAACACAAATATCTTCTAGTAACCATCCGACATAAAATAATTAAAATTTTCTCCGTAGGTGCCACGATTAGTATTTACCTTAAAATTTACCGAAGATTGAATGAATATTCGATATATTCCAGTAATTGGCGGGTTAAATTTAAATGTGTTATTCTCGGGTGTCCACCATGCCTCTTTTCGCATCTCTACAACAAAGGGCACTTTACATTGTAGATTTTTTGTTTCTACCTCCGCTGGTATCGAAATTCGCGATAATCTTCCAAGGTTCATTGACGATATTTTTGTGTTGATATTGTTAATTTTTGTGGTTGTTTCGATAATTTCCCTACCTAATTGTTTTACGTCAGTGGCGTGACCAGTTTTATCGACGGATTGGTCAATCTTTGCTGTTGCAGCAAGAAGTTTCGTGTTTAAATCTCGAATTTCTCCGTCGTACGTTGATATATCTAACTTTTGACGCGCCAATTCACGTACCACGTTAATTTCATCGTTGATGGATTTTATTTTCTCATCTATTTGTCCTTGCATCACGTTAATCCCCTTGGTAAATTCAGGAACAACAACATCGCCGAGTTTAATAATTTCCTCGTTGATTTTTTTGTTGAGATCGTCGATTGATGGTTTCTGACCCATCGAGATATTTACTTTGTTAATTTCGGCAAGAATATTAGTAATTTCCTCGTTGATTTTTTTTATTCTCTCGCTGAGATCGTCATGTGATGCTTGATCGGCTTTTTTCTTTGCTAGTTCATTTGTGGCGGAGGAAGTATCGCTAGATGTTTTTATGTCCTCGTCAAATTTTTTGCTAAATTTAGCTAAAGCATCGTCAAGTTTTTTAAGGTCGTTATTTAGCCTGTTAAGTCTTTTTGTCATTCTGTCCTGAAGATCGTCGTGTAATGCTTTATCGGCCTTCAGGGGTAACTTTGCTATAATATCGGCGATATCAGCAATAGATTTTAATACCATCTCCGATTGGCGAGTAAACTGACTAATGTGATCGCGGTATTCGTCTCGCTTGATTATATCAGTTATTTTGACGTTGCTAGTTTGTAATCGCCCTTCTGCATTTTGAAATACAGCAACTTCGCCAGGATCCACCTCTGACAGCGATAAAAGATTGTTAATATCGCTCTTGGTTGCAAACTTTGATGTATCGATGTCGACTGCTCCCTTTTTTTCTTTTCTGAAGAGAGATCTACCGTAAATGTCAACCATGATATTTATCTACGGTATATTCAAATAAAATTTTGCGATAAGGGTTGGATGATTTTGAAATTGCATCAAGGACATTAATTGACTCCGGGCCGCATATTGGTGGATCTGCTAATGTTTGTGTTGGAAGCGTTGAATACCAAACCGGAAGTTTTAGTTTTGACACATATTTGATAAATTCATTTGGCGGTGCTAATCCATATGAGTCGAAGTAAATAACTTCGCGAGGATTAATCGCGTAAGCAACCCAGTGAGTGCCAGGACCGGAATTTTTATCGAGATTTATTATTCCTGTCTCGGTAGGATTTGGTTTATCTGGTAGTTGATCTCGCATAAATACGCCTCTGAAAAATTTTATTTTCTTTTTTTTTGCTTCACTGATTAAATCTAAATTTGAGGCTGGTAGGCTCGACTTAACCCGGATCCGTACGGGGGTCGTCTTAGGTAAAGGCCGGATCCTTGTCGTTGCTGCATCATTTTTGCAAGAAGGAGGGGAGCAAGAAGAGGAGGGAGAAACCCTCCCTTTTTTTTACGATATCTTCCTCCGGTAACTTTTTTTGCTAATGCGGAACCTATCCCTCCAAGCGCGCCTAATCCTACTGCCTTTGCAATCGCGGGAGCCGCCGCAGCTATCAATCCCGGAATAGCGGCAAATAAAGGAAAAATACCGCCAGTTTTGATCATATCTCTGATTGCTCCTATTGAGAGATTCAGGCGAATACCAGTATTTGCTGATCTGGCTCTGGTGAAATGTCCATGTTGATTTTTAGTTAACGATAGTTTGTTAGGTCCACCGTGAAGTTGATTATTTTTCAAGGTTAAACTTAAACCTCGTCGCGCTGTTGTTGCTGTTTGAAGTTTTTTTATCTGACCGGGGGTCAGGGTTACGCTGACGTGATCGTATGGCATATTAATAACCGATTAATCTAAATTTGGAATTTATTACATGTTCTCTACGGGCGCGTCGATGACTCTCATTCTTCCACTGATGCCTTCCAGGATCATTGTTCTATCGCTGAGAATAACCGCTATGGCTCTTGCATTATTTCCCTGCGTGTTAATTCTGGCCTTGAAATGAATATCGACGACCGACTGCTTTACCAAATCGAGATGTTCCAAGGAAAAGTAATAGATGGGATAGAGTGTATTAAAATCTAGTTGTGATATTTGCAATCCCGTATCAATATTTTGATCGCGGCCCATGAAACTTAATAATCGATGATACGCGCGTGCCGTGGAATTGGTGACATAATCGATGGCTATTTCCTCGGATGGCTCCTGTTGGCCATTTATTCTCAATGATACGTTTGTCGCCTCTAATCGATCGAATATCATATGGCTATGCAGTTGATCATTTCTATTCATGTTTTGCAGAGCAACAAAGATGTGTCTAGGTGCGGAGGAGCCCTGCTGTGACGCAATTCGCCAAGTAAATATTCCGTTAATATTAACATTTTCGATAGAGTCGGTCATCGTTGTCAGCCAAGACATTATGGATTTTCCTCCTTGATTCATAAATGATAATAATTTTTCTTCTATGATCATCGATGGAACTATCGCTGGCATCCACAAGGTAATTTTTTCAAGGACAACTTTGCCGATATCAAGGGGATCCACACTTGCATCTCGCCAGATGGCTCTGTCATCATTGGCATCTCGAACGAAAGATATCGTATGTTTTGCTCCGTAAATAACTTTTCTGAAATGTCTGCAAAATCCAAAAATGTGAGATAACGGAATTGCGCAGGAAAATCTTAAACTCGGACCAACCAACATAAGTTTTCGCGTGGCAAATCCGAGATTGTAATCGTCATTGACGCCAGTTATTAAAGCCATCTGAGTGGCTGCTGTAGCACCAGTGTTATCCATTGGTATAGCGATGTTATACCGATTATGTTCCGCTTCATTAGAATTATCCTTCGCGAACATCATACTAGGACCGGCTGATCTGGTAAAATCATCCGAGTATCTTGCTAGTCCTATGATCGTCGTTGCTATATCAACATTATTCGTGATTGATTCAATCTCTTTTCCATCGATCATGTAAGTGGCATTCTTGAATAATGCCATAATGCCGTTGTTGACAAATCCAACTTTAAAATTTGCTCCAAAGTTGGTATCATTGGTTCTAACAATTTTACCAACAAATTCGATATACGCCTCAGATGGAAGAAAATATCTTGTTGTATCGTGGACTTGAATTTCCTTCCGATTTCTTGAATCTGGCTCAACTACATCGTACGAGAAATACTGAAAATCTCGCACTGATGTATCCCTACCTACTGGTTCATCCATGTCAAATACTTCATTTGACACTTGTGCGAACATTTATTATTAATAATATCGTCTAAAACGAAGACCATCACCTGAAACAAAACTTGTATTTGCTAAATTTGTATTAGCAACATTCTGCGCTAGATTTGTATTAGCAACTTCCTGCGCTAGATTTGTTATAGCAGCTTCTTGTGCTAGATCATTTATTTTTTTATTTGCTGCGTCATTTATGGCTTTACTGACTTCGGGTGGCATTTCTCTGGTGCTAGGTAATTTGACGGGTTGCTTTTTACGTACTAAATTTAATATTTTATTTTTGACAGCGTTGAATCCCTTACTGGCCAAATTACCAATACCAGAAATGGCAGTCTCGCCGATCTTTCCTATTGCTTTCAACCCAAATTGCTTAATCACGGGTCCAATTTTAGGTATTACTCGCGTGACAAGACTTCCAATGATATCACCGAATCCATTACCGTGAATATATTTGTATACTGGCAATCGAGAGTTTACTATGCGGACCTGATTAGGTCTGCGTTGATGTTTATGAACAATCATGTTATTTCAATTGTATTGATTTAATCGATGAGTTCATCGACAAACTCCTTGTAAATGTGAGAATCGATGATACCACCACGGAATAATCGCTGACAAATATCTGATGCTTCGTTGACTATCTCACGGGAGTTATTTCCAGCTCGCTTTCCTCCGATTAATACTTCAAGGCGAGATACATCGTTGACAACACTATCGGGACAAACTGAATATCCGCTTCCTGTTTTTTTTGTTTCTGGAGATTCCAATGGCGTTACGTAGAATACTTCATCTGACGGCGATGAAGATTTCTTCTCCTCTGCTGATCCTGGTGATGTCCCTGACGACGACCCTGGTGAATATTTTTCTGGTGAACTTTGGGGAGTCCCACCCGGGTGTCTTTCTAGTTTTTTACGTTCAGGGTCGTAAAATAAATATTTCTCAGTGGGACCCTTGTAGTTTGACGCTGTTGGTTCTGGAGGTGCGGGTCGCCAGGAGGGGCGTTCTGTAGAAGGATACACCTTTTCACGTATTTCAGGAAATTGAATGGTATGGCGAATATCAAGGGGGGATAGTTCAGAGCTATCTTGTTTGGATGGCGAAAACCCAAGTGGTTGTTCTGAAGGGAGACGGAAGGAAGGAGCGGGAAACTGGGGGGTTAATACATCACTCGCAAATGTAGAAGATGATCGACGAATTTTATACTTCTCATCTATTCTTTTTTTTCTTTCGATACCAACATCCTTCATAAATTTACTAAAATTTTTATCTCCATAATCTACTGGTTTTCCCAAATGACCAAAATATATTACCGCCAGCCATTCAGCATCTTCCTTGAGTATATCAAAAAATTCTGGCCTTAAAAAGAATTTTTTATTTTCCACAGAATCATCCGCAGCCATTCCAACTGCTGAATCATAGTTTCTGATTAAATGAAACAGTTCAGTCTTCAAATAGTTATCAGCGGAAAATTTAGGATCGAACTCGTGCAACGTGTGCAACACTGATTTGGGTTTATCACTCTCTTTTTTCTTTTTTGGTATTCTCTCTTTTTTTAGTTTAGCTATTAATAATTCATCCGGTTGAATATCTTCCTGTGGTATTACTTTTTTCTCTCGTGTTTTAGTTTTTTCTTTTTTTTCCTGTTGTTTTCTTTCTTTCTCTCGTTTTTTTTCTTCCTTCTCCTGTTGTTTTCTTTCTTTCTCCTGTTGTTTTCTTTCAATTTTCTGCTCCTTATTATATTTTTGTACTTCTCTTGCTGCAGCTATATATCTTACGTAATATCTATCTTCTACCTTTTTTATTGTTGTTGTTTCTGTGTAAATTTTGTATAATAAATCATACCAAACTTCACGAGTTCCATATCTTTTTTTTCCTATTTCAGTCAAAAATTCCCTTCGATCCTCGAACATATTTTCCACAAGTTGAGCAAAATGATCTATATTAGGATACATTTCATAAAGTGGCTGTGATATTATATCCCATCCCTCATCGGTGAAATTTTCTCTTAAATTATCAATATTATATTTTCCTTTTATCATCATAGGTTTTCCTACTACAGGTTTTCCATCTCCAGGTTTTCCTCCAGCAGCAATTGCAAGTTGTTGTGCTGCTGCTGCTATTGCTAATCGCTCGGGTAATGTTCGTGACTGATCCTCAATACCTTTTAACATAGGAAAGATTCCGCGTTTCCTGGTATCTGGATCTTTTTCGTCGCCATATACAACTTGTTCAATTGTTCCGGTCACTGGCTTCAACCATTTTGCCGAAGTTTCTGAAATTCCATGTTGCATATCTTCGTAACCACGAACATTTCTCTTAAATAATCGTTTTGTCGGAATGAACTTCTTTAATGCCGCTAATTGCTCTCGCGCTAATCTGGCAGAATGAGGTTCTCCAACTGTACTAGCTTTTGGACTCATCTTATTTTCAATGATATTGTTTTATTGTGAAATAAAATTAACATTCGCAACTTTTTCTTGCATTACACACTCGGACAAGAATTAATTTTCCTACCCCCCCCCCCTAAATTTTGTTGTTTTTTTTTATGCCTGAAATTGCATTCTGGGTCGAAATTTCGCTGATTAATTTGCGCAGGAGGGTTTATTTTTGAAATCTGAGGGTTGTACGGAGAAAGTTTGTTTGGGAGGCTTAATTTGGTCTGTGCCACCTGGTCTGTAGAACTTCCCTGCTGCTTCAGGTGTCTTTTGGTGAGGGCTTCCTTCAGTTTGCTGATGAACTAAAGTGTTTTCTGTGGGTTGCTTGCACAGCAGGTGTTGACGCGTGGGTGACCCTTCTTCTTGGCGTGGTGCAGCTTCTTGGGTAATATTCGCACCTTGCTGCCACGAGGGAATGGTCCGTGTCACAATCGGCACTGTGGTAGCTGCGGGTAAGGAGGACACTGGCCAGTTCTGCACGCGTGGTGATGACGAGGTCTAGCTGGTGCCAGTGGCGTGAACGTGGGTGTCTCCACGACACCTGGTGGATCTCCTTGCCTTTGAAGAACTTGTTGGTCACACATAGGCTGTGGGAGCAGCACATCTCCAGCAGTCGCTGACCATTCTCGTTGATCTTGCCCCTTCCGTAAAAGCCGAGACAGGTGGACCAGCCTCATGGTCAGCTCCCACTCTAGTATTGAAGTCTCCTAGTAAGTAAAGGCTTTCATTGTTGGGGATCCTGGATATTGCCTGATCCAGAGCCTCATAAAACTTGTCTTTCTCTTCGTAGTGGAGCAGAGGGTTGGGACGTACACACTGAAGATGTTGACCGGGCCCAAGGACGTTGACAGCCGGAGGGCAAGGATTCTCTCAGTACCTGATGATGGAGGTTCAATGAAGGCGAGTAGTGTGTTCTTGACGGCAAAGCCTACAAAATGCTGCCTAGGTTCACCCAAGGGCTTCCCCTGCCAAAAGAATGTGTAATTGGCATCCCTGATGGTGCCGTTGTCAGCCAGTCGGGTCTCCTGGAGGCAGGCAATGTCGATGTTCAGTCGGGAGAGTTCTCTTTCAATGACGGCAGTCTTCCGTGCATCGTCGATCTGCTGTAGGTCAGTGGTCAATCCAGGACACATGGTCCTGATGTTCCAGGTTGCAAAACGAAGAGTTGGAGTCTTTTCATTTCTTCTTTTAGTCTTTCCTGGTGCAGAGTTGTGTGGCCCACTTGTCGAGATGGTTCTCTAAGCTCCACGCACCCAGTGAAGCAGGCAGGCCATGGCGGGCAGCACCTTACTGTCTGGGGGCTGCCCAGCTTGAGGCGGGCGGTAGCTGTCCAGTGAGACTTGGTGATCTCTCCCACCGTCAGAAGTAACCCCTGGCGCCAAGCTCTACGCCAATCGAGCTTTGACTTAGAACCGGTAAACTGCTACTTCTCGTGTTGTGCCGACGCCGTACGACGACGCTGGAGTGTCCTCTCCAGTGGAGCTATGAAGCCTGGGCAGGGTGGTATGGAGAATCAGCTGTTGCCCATGCAGCAGATCCCCCCTCTCCACGCAGCTGGTGTGCCCAAGGGAACGACGAATGCCGATACAGCTTGGCACCAACGGCGTCGCAGGAGTTGCCGGAATGACGTTGAAGTCCAAGATAACGTAATCAACGAGTCGGTTTCCAAGATTACCAAAACAAAATGAATTCCCCTACAACATACCCTGAATTTTTGGACAAGGTACGCAACAAAAACATCGATACCATATACATAAACATAATAAGGTACCTCAAACAAATTAATAAACATGGCAACATATAAATCCAACCACAAGTAATTATAATAACAATTAATAGAAGGGATAAAGCAGTAAGGTAAGACTGCTAGCTGAAGCGCACGCCCATGGTTGTTGTTGTGTACTTTCCACACACGGGAAGGAGAAAAAACAACTCCCAACATATATCTCCACACAGAGAAGAGGAAAAAACAACCCACATATAAACTATCCACACAGAAGGATGTAGAAAAACAAAAACCCAAATACACTATCGACACAGAGGGAATATGAGAAAGAAAGTCAAATATACTATCCACAGAAACGTACGCGAACGCATACAAACAAATTATCCACTATCCACACAAACGACCGTGAACGTATTCAAACCCCAAATATACTATCCACAAAAACGTAAGCGAACGCATACAAACCCCAAATATACTATCCACACAAACGTACGCGAACGCATACAAACACAATATCTACTATCCACACAAACTTACGCGAACGCATACAAACACAATATCTACTAAGCACACAAACGTACGTGAACGAATACAAACCTCAGATGCACAATCCACAGAAACTTACGTGAACAAATACAAACACAATATCTAATATCTACACAAATGTACGTGAAGGCATACACACCCAAATATACTAGCCACACAAACGTACGCGAACGCATACAAACACAATATCTACTATCCACACAAACGTACGCGAACGCGTACAAACACAATATCTACTAACCACAGAAACTTACGTGAACGTACACAAACCCCTTATGTACAATCCACACAAACTTACATCAACACATAAGAAAACAATATCTAATATCTACACAAACGTACGTGCAGGCATACAAACCCCAAATATACTATTGACACACACGTTCACGAACGCATGCAAACACAATATCTACTATTCACACAAACGTACGCGAACGCATACAAACACAATATCTACTAATCACACAAACTTACGTGAACGCATATAAACCGCAGATGTACAATCCACACAAACTTACGTGAACGCATACAAACACAATATCTACTATCCACACAGGGAAGGGGATAACAAATCAAACCCCAAATATACCATCCACTCAGAAGTGAGAAATAGAAAACAGACCGCATATCTACTATGCACACAGAGGTGAGAAGTAAAAAACAAACCCCATATCTTCTACGCACACAGAGAGAAGAAGAAAAAATAACCCAATATACACTATCCACACAGAGGAAAGAAGAAAACAACAAATATATAATATTAACACAGATTGAAGAAATAAACCATTATATATACTTTGCACACAGAGTGAAGGAGAAATAATAACCCAATATATACTATGCACACAGAGGGAAGAAAATAACCCATTATTCGATCAGCACAGAGTGAAGACGAATTGTTTCGGAAAGCACCTAAGCCCTCAGCTACAATGACCAACTCTACCAAACACACACAACGACACAGACACTCCAAACCCATTTAACCCATTATTCTATGGCCTCAGTGTGTGACTTTAGAAAAATTCCAGATTCAAAATGATGGATGGACAGACTGACTGGTTTGTGCCCACTTGCATGCCTAAAGTGCGTGACTGAAGGAAAACATCCATTCAAATCTAAAGTCTAGCTAAACATGATGCAGAGGGATAGAGAGAGGTGAAAGAGCACATATTCATGCATTGTCAATCAAAACAAAATACACCATCCTTATTATAAAAAGTCAAGACCAAGAGACACTTACGTTCTCTTTCTGGTCAGGTCTCTTCTAGAAGTTAGTATGAAATTTCATATCAGGGCCAACGCATCGGCTCAAATTGTCAATTTTTCCATTTCCACCTCTTCACTGGCAGAAGTTCTTTCTCATCAATGTTTTCTTCTCCTAACCCCTCTCTTGTGGCCTGAAGTTCCGAATGTATCGATGTATCTATAAAGATTCAGCTATTTTGCAACATACTCAATGGTCTCCGCACTGTCCATACCTTTCTATGGCCTTTCCACCCATCCAGAGAAAGAGTTAGAGCATTAAAAAATATTTTACACAAACGTAAACTTAGATCAAGAGGAATCTTCAGAACGGTTTGTGATGTGCAAGTTAGTGACTAAACCATTTAGATTCGCCACTGGGATACGATCAGTTTTGTGCAGAAAGTACACGTATTGCCTGCAACAAAAAGAGGTATAAAAACGGGCTAGCGGGCCACGACTTTTGTCAATAGTGATACAACAGTTTCCGTGGAAGGAAATCAATGACAGTATTCAAACTATGGAGGACTACAAAAACTTATTCGAAGAACTATGAATTTCATGTGTTGCCTCCATTGGTATGTAATGTCAACTAACCATTAGCGTGATGCAATGTACATCGGCCAAAAACTGTGTGGAAATTGACCTACAAAGGATACTTTGTAAGTTTAACATCGAAAATATGACTATATACAAAAGCGAAGCCATTACATGTGTTATGTGAGTGAAAGGTATTTGTGCAGGCAGAGACCGGCACTGGAAAATTCCTTATTTATCAGTGCATTCAGGTTGTGTGCTCCACTTTTCTCGATCATGTAGGAACATCGTTCAAATTTGAACAACTTAATTTTGATTGGATGCGGTGGCTTGCCGCGGAATCAAATTAAATTCACAGACCGGAAGCACATAATTATCTGCTCGATATGCCAAGGTGAAGATATTGGATATTGAGTATTGGAACCTTGGCTAGCGAAACTGAGACTCCTGAAGGTGCGGTAATAAAAATAAAATAATAAAAAATCTGAATACATACCTCCGACCAGTTTTTTATATATACTTTTTTTGTCTGTTTTCTTTTATTCTTCATACTATATTATTCCATTATCATTAGTTAAGGGAATATATAAGGGACCGTACAATCGATCGTTTCAAACGTCAATATAATTTGCATCTGAAAAACAAAAAGTAATCCCGCGAGCCGGATTTGAACCAGCGACCTAAGGATAGCAATATTTCTTCTCTACAGTCCTCCGCTCTACCAACTGAGCTATCACGGGATATGGCGATTACACTGTCGTGATCTACAGTGTTTATTATTTGTTTCTATTTCGGTTGGGGGCAATAGAGAGTGACCATTACATCTCCTGTAGCCTATGCCTGACAGTTCATGGATTGGTATTGGTTGCAATATAGTGGACTGATAATTTCTTCGATACGCTTAGAATATATTAATATTACTTCTGGGACGACGACATTAAAGTCTAGGACCACTTTAAGGACGATGACGACGATGACGACGAAACGGCGCACATCAGACTGACACATTGGCTTCAAAATAGAAACTATAATAACTACAGGGGCTCGTTACAAAGAAAATTTGGAGTATCCATCCATGAATGAAGGGATTCGGGTTCTAACTTGTAACAATATAACACAA